>OU026067.1:3750000-5000000 GCA_907269065.1 Crocallis elinguaria | reverse complement strand
TAAATTGATATCGTAATGATTTACCAAACTACCAAATTAGCGTAATGGTGATGGCGCAGGACACCTTTGTGGCTAGTGCGCTACCAAAAGTGTCAGTTGCTGTCACAATGATAGCACACCATTACTATTTTGACCATTGTGTTTTAGTGTGCTTGGGCCCCAGTTCATACGTCTCTTGAAGTCGAAGACTCCCATGATTATAAAAAAACATTATGAAAAAAATTAAAAGTGATGAAATATATTAATAATATAATATTTTTGTATTTTTTTGATGACATTACTTCATTACTTTAAATAGTAAATTATTCGTATAATTAATGCTTTAATACTTAAGGCGCATCCCTAAGCGAATGACTTTTAGCATGTGATTCCCCGTTTGAGAGATGGAGCTGCCTATTCACGCCTGTGCTCTGCACACGCCCCTCCATCGAAAATTCGCATCGATTTTTAAAAGATTGGTTAAAAAAAATACCTACTTAGGTTTTTCAAAAATTTTAAACGTGTAATCCATCAACGTGTAATTATGTCAAACGCATGTTTGATTATTGTGGCCAGTGTTTTCGTCCCGTTTGGCGTATGACATTGACATATAATGAAAGAGGTTTTTTTCTGCTGGCAACATAACACCACTTGTTAATTTTTAAAAACGTGCCGAAAGTTTATAAACTATATTTCGGGGATACTGTAAAAAAAGGAGTTATGAAGGGAAAAGCACGGAACCTCTTATTATGCATGGATGGACTTGACCAGATCTTATAGAGGTTAAAAAAAAGAAAAAAACCAGCTACTGCTTTTAATGTGTTCGATATTCAAAGTTGTTACGTGCTTCAGTGGTATTTCAAACATGGCGGCAATTAAAGTAACGGTTTTCACTCAGAAACAGTTAGGTGGTCGGTGAAATACATTGTTGAAAACTTATGTAGGTACCTCTTGTGCTAAAAAGATGTTAACGATACAATCAGCATTACTGTTTGACTATTAATGCCTGTTTAAAAATAGAAAGAAAAAAATATATTTGTAGGTAGAAAGAAAAAACATGTACACAGAGGTATACTACGTGTACATGTTTTTCTCTCTTATATACAAAAAAAGTTACAATAAGAAAAGAAAAACACAAATCGACCCCAACTCAGCATAATGTTGGTCATTCTTCAACCAACGCTGGTCTTCCGTTAGGATTATATTATATCCAAAACATACAATAATCCTACTATCCTACTTCCTATCTACTTCTATATATCTACTAATATTATAAATGCGAAAGTCTGTTTGTTGATTTGTTGGTTTGTCCTTCTTTCACGCAGTAAAGCAACGGATCGACGTGATTTTTGGCATAGACATAGTTTATGGACCGGAGAGTAATATAGGCTACTTTTTATCCCGTAAAAATGCACGGTTCCTGTGGGAACGCGGGTGAAAACCGCGGGCAGAAGCTAGTTTTACTATAGCCGAAAAATTGCCGAGAAGGAAACATTACGGGAAGGTATTAGATTGTATCCAACTGCCAAAAAGAAGGGTTATGATTTTACTTGAAAGTCCATTCTTGTTTATTTGCACCGAGAATCAAATTAAATTTATTTAGTTTGATTCACTAAAAACATCAAAGTACATATAATCATTTGATTAATTTAAAAAGAAATACTTAATTTACAAAGACAATCTATACAAATAAATAAAATTGAAGGGTCTGTTTGTAATATCAAAGTAACAGCTTTTTAATAAATTTATATGAAAGTATATCCGGTACTTACCTATAACAAAAACATAATTATTAAAATTTTTGTCTGTCTGTCTGTTCCATCAATTTTAACGGGACTTTCACTGGCAGATAGTTGATGTTATAAGGAGTTACAAGGCATCTTATAAGGCCTCCCCCATCTAGGCCTATACAGATAATCCAAGTATTCTAGCCAAGTTCTAGCCAATTACCAGTTGGCAGCGTAAGTACCTGGCATGGTGGCAGCATTTCCTCGTTGGATCGTTGATTTATTGAGCCAGAATTTTGGCTACGCGTAAAAACTAAGTTTTTATACCAGCAGCGGCACAAGTACGGAAGTCCAATTTCCAAACGATAAATTTGTCGAATCGAAAAAAACAATACATTTATGGAATGTTGCGAGTACCGAAGTCTGATGAATTCGATAACTTTTCTAGGTTTTATCAAGGCTCGATAAATTATATAAAAAATTGATAAAGCTTTATCGATTTGAACTGTCAATTTTATTGATCGAAAAGATCTGTACTTGCGCTGCAGGTAAGACTAACTCTTCAGCGAGTGTCCGTCTGGATTGGTACCACCGCTTTACTCGTTACTCTGATGCCACCAAGCAGGAATGTGCAAGCATTACTGCAGTGTTTCGGTTTGATGAGCAAAGTAGACCGTAAAATAGGTATAGGGCTTAACAGAGGTACGTAAATCGAATGTCCCATACAAACGAACTTCCCTGTTCATTTGAAAATTACAGGTCAGATTTAAATGAAATTTTGCATGTATAAGCGGATAAGCAGTATCTAGGGGCAAAACGCTTTCGTTTTGGTTCAAACACAACTAAAATCAAATTAGAGCGAAGTGAATTTTCAATATTTCCACCACTAAAACGACTCGTTTTGAACTGATTATTTTCATATAATAAACTCGTTTAATCAAAAAACTTTTGCACCTTACCCCTCGGTAATATAGTCAACTTTGAAAATAATACATAATAATTGAAATAGATTATGTACATTCAAAATGAAAAAGGAACTTCGATAAGTTATCAAAAAAATGTAAAATATTGTCAACATTTTGCAACCGCTTCGTCACACGCGGGGTGAGGTAACGGGGAGACGCAGTGAGGCTACGGAAACTCCCGAGTCCCGACAATTGCCGATCTAGCCCTGACAGTCTTCGAACCGTCGACGGACAATTCTCTGTCTACGCTTCGAACACAATAATTCACAACTCAAATTGTACGCGGCATGTTCGTTTATTCTTTCGAATTTCGTAGAGTGTATCTATTGATGAAGTTATCAACTCGTATTCTGTAACTGAGACACAGATTAGGTAATATTTATAACGTTATAGAGACGTGTTTGACAGTTGATTTGGTAGGTATTTAGGAACCTATTGATTCGTATCAGTAAGTTACATTTTCAACCTTTAGGTACTTTCTCGGACTTCGGAGGTATGAAAAATGGATGATTCAACGCGAAAGTATCTATGACTAGTTGGAGAGTAGAAACCTACCTACGGTCTTACCACAAAAAAATATTGTTATTACATTAAACCTGTGATAAACAGTGTTTAACTCCTAAACATGCCTTAGTCACGTGTTTAAATATAAGCAACCACAAATCCTGATTTATGTAGTATCTAACCGTTGTCTAACTTAATTCTGTTGTGACATTTCTAATCATTTTAGATGTTTATCTTTAGACACTGTCTAAAAATATCGTGATGATGAAATTCCATTCTAAGGAGTATTCTTTCATAAAATTTATTAAACCACCCATGATATAAACCCTAATATAAAAACAGACGAATTGTGAACCTCCTCCTTTTTTAATTCGGTTAAAACAGAACACAAATAATAATATGAGGCAAGCGATAACTGCTCACGAGAGACTGTGCGCTACGGTTCGTTTCCACTGCGATGTTATGCAAAAAATAAATTATTTTATTTTGAACCGACTTCAAAACAAAAGAGGATCTCAATTCGGTTGTATTTTTTAATGTATATTCCGCTATTTATAAACTGATTTGTAAAATTCATTTTTTTTGTCTGAAAGGATACACTTTCAGATTTATTCCATAGACTAGCTGCTGCCCCGCGGTTTCACCCTCGTGGAGATTTTGGATTTCATGGTTTTTATTTTTTTGCGCGGAACCCTAATTCTTTTTCTAAAATTAAAGTAGCCTATGTTACTCCTTGTAACATCAGCTATCTGCCTGTGAAAGTCCCGTCAAAATCGGTCCAGCCGTTTCGGAGATTACCCGGAACAAACAAACAGACAGGCAGACAGAAAGACAGACAGACAAAAATTTAAAGAATGGTTGATTTGATATAGGTACCCTATATGCTTTCATATGCATTTAGTGAAAAACCAGTTATTTTGATATTACAAACAGTGTGCTCGTGTATGGGTACGCTATAATATACGATTGATAAGTGTATAATGTGTGAGACATTACAGGGAGCAGTAACAAATTTGAATCCTGACCCAGATAAATAGCTATTTTTGCATAGCTATTTTATGTGATAAACTAGATAATCAAAGGCTGTACAATATCAACTAGCTTCTGCCCGCGGTTTCACCCGCATTCCCACAGGCACCGTTCATTTTTCGGGATTAAAAGTAGCCTATATTACTCTCCGGTCCATAAACTATTTCTATGCCAAAAATCACGTAAATCCGTTGCACTTTTACTATGTGAAAGAAGGACAAACCAAGAAATCAACAAACACTTTCGCATTTATAATACTAGCTTCTGCCCGTGGATTTCACCCGCGTTCCCACTACAACCGTGCATTATCCGGGATAAAAATTAGCCTAAGTTACTCTCCGGTCCATAAACTATATATATGCCAAAAATCGTCCAAAAATCAATACGTTGCTTCGTTGCTGAAGGACAAACCAAAAAACAGACAAACACACATTCGTATTTATAAGGAAGTAGGATTGGTTGGATTAGAATGAATTTAGCTTCAATATTTTTAATGCGTTATATACTAGCTTTTTCCCCGCGGCTTTACTCATGTGAAATCAGGATAAAACTACTACATCTATTCTACTCGTATTTAGATAACAAAATTTCATTATTCCGTTTATTATGCTGAGCGTACCAAACATAACGCAAGCACAGCACGGGTGCTGCAGCTGACTAGTCCGCGCTATCATAATGCAGACCGTTGACACTTATGCAAGTATGCGTTTTGGTATCAAAATAACCATGCTTTTGCATCCAGCGCAGATTACGAGATAATACACGAGCAAGCGCGACTGGATGTAAAACCATCAAAAAACCACTAAATAGACAAGAACTTCAATATTCAAAATTCAAAATTCAAAAGTCTTTATTCAAATAGGCCCCAAAGGAGCACTTATGAAAGTTAAAATGGTTCTAACAGCGAACGTCTAACAAGAACGTCTGTCTCGAAGCTCTGCCTGGGATGAAAGCAACGACTGCTCCGCTTTACGCTACATACATATCATGCGCACTACCGCTTATTTACCGCGGCGTCTGCACTGAGCAAGCAGTGGTTGTGAAACCATTTTTTTAAATAGAGGTCGTAGAAGCTTAGGTGCATAGGTAGAAACGGGTACCGTGCTCGGAATAGATCATTCCATCAAGCCCCAACCACAACCACAATAGACGATACGATATGCGTCAAACGGGGATCGTGGTTTTTTCATGGTTATCTCGTGATCCGCGATTGATGCTTATCTATCAATCATGAATTAGGTGTAAGGGCTGCCTTAGGCCACCGCCGCGTCTTCATTTCACATTATCCCCTAAAGTATAATTATGCAAGAATAGCTTATTTGAAGTGATTAATTTAACTTTATTAAATAAGACTGATGATAAAATAGTTTATTTTTGTATATTACACAAATATTGTGTTGTTTATATGTACATTGTACATAAAAACATTGTAAGTCGATAAAAATTCTAAAACTGCAAAAACTTGCGGTTTTGATCCTCGCAGCTGAATGCGAAGCAATATGCTTTTGCTCCGCGTGAGTGATTACGTAGGTACTGCTAACGTGCGACCCGGCCGCACGGCAACACGCTGAATTCGTCCCGACAGTACGAGCCCGCGCGCCGCGTACTTGTAGCTTTATACCTAAACTGCGGAGTGCATCTGGAATGGTAGCCAGGTGGAATTTCTTTCACAAACAAACAAATTTTATCTCTTTATCCTAGTAATCCTACTATCCTAGTAATATTATAAATGCGAAAGTGTGTTTGTTGGTTTGTCCTTCTTTCACGCAGTAACAGAACAACGGATTGACGTGATTTTCGGTATAGATATAGTTTATGGACAGGAGAGTAACATAGGCTACTTTTTATCCCGAAAAAATGCACGGTTCCTGTGGGAACGCGGGTGAAAACCGCGGGCAGAAGCTAGTATTGATATAGATGTGATAAGTGTCAAGTCAGTCAGGTGAAGAAAACAACAAATATTCACGATTAAAAAAGTCAACGTTATTTCTGTAAAAAGGTTTTATTTTATTTTCTTTATAGCGTAATAATAATTGACAAGTTGGACTTTATCTTTCAGTTTCCCTCATCGGAAAAGTTTTGAATGATCTTACAGCCAATTTGTTAATCTAACACGTCCATAATGAAGGTCAAAATCGGTCAGAAGCAATCCGAAGCCTATCCTATAATTGGGATGTTGACTGATTTTGGGAAAGTGTTTAAAACGATGCGTATGGGCCTAATATAACCCAAAATATTTAAATTTACTTTTTAAAACAACTAATATTTTAATTATCATGTATTTAAAATGCCGTTTTAAATTTTGCTCCAAAACGGCAGTGACGTCACGTGTTCAATTACCACAGAGTAATTTTCTATAACACTGTAAAGTGACAAGCAAAGAGAATATAACCACTACTACCTAGTCTGTGCTACTTTTAGTGCCAAGTTCATTCGATGCTTTCTGTGTATGTATTGTTATGTATTAAAATATGAGTTCTAAGTTTTTTGAGCTTATTGATTTATATATATGCTTTGGTTAATTAATACACTTTGGATCTTAGAATCTACGATTACTGTTATATATTCATTGTTGGTTATAGAAATAATGATTTTTGGTATAATAAGTAGGTACTTACACGGAGGTCTTCACATTTCTAAATTCAGCAGAGCAGAAATTATCGTTTGTCGAGAAGAAATTGGCCACCGTAAAACAATCAATTCTCGGCAAATTGGAATTATTTGCCTTTATGAAGCCACTTTCCATCATGGGAGAATATTCAAGAGTCGAAATAAATTTAGAAAAATAGGCGCGGAATTCACAGCACAGATAAATAATCACAGAAATCACTCTAAAATACTGAGCAGTTAAGCGCAACGAGCTATATACTCATTGGAGTTTTGGCGGGAATGCGAAAATGTGCTGTTGTTGATTTTGTGTTATTTACTAAAACCTTTGTTTTATAGTGTTAATGTGTAATAATAGTGGATTATTAACCATTATTTGTTCGTAAACTTGCATGAGTGAAAGGCAAATAGTACAAAGAGGAAAAACGTGTATTTTCGTATTCTATCCAAAACTCCATAGAAGCTTCAGTAAACTATCCACCAATTTACTGAAGCGTCACTTCGACTCGACCGCACCTAGACTAAACTTTAACGTGACTTTGACGACTTTCATGCACCAAAACTAGAGATTTATTATATATTATTACTTATATAACTTGACACTAGTTAAATGCGCAAATCACGTGAAGCCAAAAACAAAACAAAAAAAATATATACTCATTCCGATTGAAACCGTGACGTCACGGGCGTTTTGGGTCAAGTGACTTCGGATTGATGTGATTACATTTTGATTATTTAATTTAAATTAAATTCCTTAAAAATAAACAAAAATATTGTGTTTAGTAGGATTTCTGTCACAAAAACTACCGTTTCGCGGCAAAATTATATTTTTATTTGAATACAGTCAACAACCCAATTCCTATACTTCGATAATTGATATATGAAAAAAATCGAATAGGTGGGTCATGATTCAACTTTGTCGAATATAGTTGCATGAATTATAGGTATAGTACCATCAACTTATATTCTTGTCGATTGCTGAACGAAGGCAAATTATTCAAGATCACGCCACTGAGCTGGGGCTTCAGCTTTCGAGTCCTGTTTCCAGCAACTGTAGTTCCCAGGTCACGGACATGAACATGATTTTTTCAAAAATCCATATACTTACTAATTTTAAAATTTTATTAAAAGCAATGTGTCATTGTATCTCCATGGTGGACAACGGATAGGTAGAATCCAATAAGTAGAGTATTAATATACCTACAATATATGACTAACCATTATTTCAGTAGGTAACCATTATTTCAAATTATAATAATGTCGTCATCGTCATAGGCGTAGGTTATTTATTACTCTATGGCCTGTCTGTCAAATTCGCATCTGCGCTTCACCAACTTCTTGATATTTGACTAGACGTGCTGTCTTGCTCTTTTCCGCGCCCCGTCTTGCTCGTGGTGAAACAGGAACAATATTTACCGCTCGGCGCTAGGCCCATCACGGAGTTGGGCGAGTTATACTTCGGGTTCTTAAGGGGCTAGGTTACCCAAAAACGACTACTTTCTGCTCCTAAAACTCCCACACGGCTTGGTTTAACGACTTGAAAAAAATACTACCTGAATGATCAATTCAAGGGCATTAAATTTGATTGATTGATTTTTTTGTATTACCATTACTTATGGCTTGAAAAAATATTTAACAGCATGCTATTTTAAAACTATTTTCCCTAAAACTTCTAAATGACTTAGACGTTTGGGATTAATTTTACACCAAAAAATAAGGAAGAAAATTTTCTATAATTCTTATTGATTAAATTTGTGCATAGAGCAATATTTCGCAAAGAAATTATCAAAAAACTGAATTCCAAATGTACAAGTCTCAGAGGTGCTCTGCGCGGGCGCGCGCGGCAGTCATGCACTGGCATTCAGACGGGGAGGTTGTGTCGCTCGTTGCTCTGCTCACGCTGTCCGCCGACGTTACATATTTGTGTGCGTGAATGATATACAATACAAGTATTTGTTTTCGTGTGGGTTTGAAGCTTGCTCAAAGAGTAGCGTCTAGAGTGGTGAAATCTGATTCATTCCGTGATTTGCGCGTGGACACTCCTCGCATACATATTGAGTGGGTTACATTTCTGATTACAATTTCTTGTTTACGTACATCATTTTTACGAGTGGCAAATATATGTATTGGTAAACAAAGGAATATCGGGAGGTTGAGAACCGTTATAGAAAATACTGGAAATGAAATTGAAAAGTAAAATTACTGGCCTTATAAGACTTAATACCTAATGTCTCAGGTTAACGAGCACAATGCAGTGCTGCATATTTTTATTTTAAAGTATTGATTGGCACTGCAATTGTTATGGGCCGGCGTTATCCGAAAACTGTAAATATGTTGTAATTGCAGTGCCATTCACAACTTTGAAACACAAAGGCCTGCAGGGCACCGCAGTGTGCTCATCATAATGCTGGCCCATAAAAATTGCAATGCTTCACAGAACTTTGAAACACAAAGGCCTGCGCGGCATTGCTCTGTACTCGTAACTAAGTCTCATAAGCTCAGTAATTTCGCTGGTTACTTTGCTCATCAAACCGGAACATAGTAATGCTTGCACATCTGCCGGCAAGCATATAATGCTGTTCCGGGAGAAATCAAGGACCTACCTTGGACACGGTTTTGGCAAAAATTGAAATGTTGGTTGCATGAAAAATATTACTATACTATAGCTGAAGTTTTAAAGTAATTTATTTGACCACTGAATTTCTAGAATTCTATTTAAATTATTGGTTTTATTTTTGGACACTTTAGTATAATTAATAAGAAAAATAATAACATTTGATAATATAAATAAGTACCTATAGGAAATGAAATATGAATTGTATTACGATCATTGTGTCATTAGTTTTTTGTAATATTTTAAATTCAATGATAGTTAATTATTCTAATATTTGCATGCCACAATGTGGTAAAATGTTTATGATACTTTATATTTTCTATACCTGTGACCCGACACTATTGTTGTCACCAACATTTTTAGCAAATAAATTATTATGATTAGGCTTCATGAACAAAGTGGAAACCCAGACGGACACTCGCAGATGACTCGATACCTCGTAAATGACACCAAAATAAAAAACACGACTACAAAAGTAAAAATAAAAACAACCCGAAAATCATTTATTTACGTACATGTTAATTTTTGGGTCAAAATGTGTAACAAATTTCAACTTTACGGAGCAAATTGGCTGTCTGTACTTTTATTTTAGTCCAGAGCGATATTTTGAGATCAATCTCAACGTTGGATAATCTCATGTGCGTCCGTACCGTTTATTTACGAATAATAATGATCACTTCAACACTTCATTTCAATGAAAAACTTTCCACTAAATGAATTCAAAGAATTATAGGCAAAGATGCCGTGCGCGCGTGCGGGTACCGCTTCGTAGCGGTTCATCCGCGTGCTCTATGACGTTAGGTTTTGCGATGTTCTTGAAAGACGTAGTGTGGACCGCGCGGGGGAAGTGCGCTTGACTCCACCCATTCGAGCAAGGTCCTTGGCCCGTATAACGTCCTTAATTATGAGACGTCTCACGGTAGCGAGCGCAATACAGTGCCACGCAGGCCTTAGTGTTTCAAAGTTCTAACAGGAATTGCAAATGTTATGGGCATGCGTTATACTTACCATCAGACAAACGACCTGCTCGTCTCGTTATACAATATTAGAAAAAAAGTACTAAAGCTGATGAAGTTTTACAGACAAAACTTTTAAATTTATAACACTTCTATTGTCGGGATGAAAAAAACCACCCCATCAGTTCCGCTTACTTGACATCACAAACATGATTACATGGTAGTAATCGCAGCATCCAACGTACCACTCCACATCTGTACCGTGAAATTACTTTGTGGAGATTCGGTGACATCTGCTCTACCTAAGTAGATACTTCGTTTTAGAATCTGTACGTTACTGAGTCTGTTACTATTGTATCGGGTATCCTTTATAGGCAAGTACAGACTAGCGTTCGTTGCTTGGGGGTATATTTTGCTTCCCGATCCTCTAAATCGCTATAACTTTTGCTGTCCTTTGTCTATGCAAGGCAATGTTAAATACAGACCGCAGACGCTTATGCAAGTATGCGTTTTGCTGTCAAAATAACCAAGCGTTTGCATCAAGCGCGGATTACAAGAAAATACACGCACAAGCGCGGCTTGATGCAAAACCATCAAAAAACCACGAAATAGACAAGAACGGCAATACAGCCAGATATTGCTGTTTCGAAGCCCTGCCTGGGTTCAAAGCGACGACTGCTCCGTTTTACGCTACAAACATCACTTGCGCACCACCGCTTATGTACCATGGCGTCTGCACTGAGCACGCAGTGGTTGTGAAACAATTTTTTTGAACAGAGGTCGTAGAAGCATAAGTAGAAGCGGGTGCCGTGCTCGGACTAGATTTCCAAGCCCCAAGCACAACCACAATAGACGATACGATATGCGTCAAGCGGGATCGTGGTTTTTCCATGGTTTTCTCGTGGTCCTCGATTGATGCTTATCAATCAATCATGAAATAGATGTCAGGGCTGCCAAATGCATTTACCGTTACAATCCCTAAGTATTGATTGATGAATTGATTCGACTTAATTGGTATCCTTTGTTCACCTTGGACTTTTGATTGTCTAACCCTCCGCAGAACACTCTGTATACAGGATGTGGTGTAAAGACTGGGCAATCGTTAACCAGCGGCTAGCGGCTAGGGGACCTCATGATTCATGATCAAAAATTGTATACATACTTATTTAGTAAAAGTCGCATGATTTTCAAATTTTTTGACATTTTAGAGAGAAGAAGCACCCTTGTTTTAAAGAGTATTTTGAATATTGCATGTGTAATAGAAATTTTTAGAAATAAGTAATAATAGTAAATACCATACTATAAAAACTTACATAAGTAATTGTAAATGAAATGTAGATAATATTAATTTAAATACTTATTGTGCACGCCCGCATGCGGGCTGGATCGGTCTTATACCTTACCACAAAAAAATTAAACACAAACACAATTTAAACCTGTGTTAAACACTGTTTAACTCCTAAATATGCCTTATTCACGTGTTTAAGTATGAGCAACCACAACCGTTGTCTAACACAATTCTGTTGTGACATTTATAATCACTTTTGACTTATCTTTAGACTAGCTAAACATGCGTCTAAAAGTGTTTTTTTTTTTGTGGTTAATGATTATACGTTGTGTCTAGTGTATTATTAACATCTCTGTTTTTTTTAACGGGCTAAATGCCTTTATTAGCTAGCTAATACATAAATAAACACTACATTACATCTCTGTTACATGTAGGTATTCTCGCAAATAATCTTTTTGATTTGGTTTGATTTAATAATTTGTGGCATTTATTAAACTGATATTGGGCTAGAACATTTGGATTATCTATAGGCCTACTAGGGCTTGTAGATTATCCAACTGTTTTTGTAGCTAGCTAGGTTAGATGTAGTGTTTATTTATGTATTAGCTAGTTAATCATTGTTATTTATGTATTAGCTAGTTAGTCATTGTGACCTGGGTGACCAACTTCGGAAAAGATTGCCTAGTTTATCGAGATTCGACCAACGATTAAAAAAGAACGAACCTTGATTGTTATCTTCTCCGCCGTCACTGTCCATTTCACTGCCGACGCTCACAGGACTCTCCCTCTTCTCTTCTTCTCTATTCTCTGCTACATTCTGCACCGGAGCATTCCCCAGCACCCTCGTTAGCCAAGGCTCAGGATAACCAAGTAAGAACGGGAATCCGCCATTTTGCTGGAGAAATGGGGAGTTAAAATAATATCGCATCCGATTTAATCCGTGCAATCTTTCGCTGTCTTCTTCTTCTGAGTTTCTAGAACTTTCTGATAAGTTGTTTTCTATGTCGATCTCGGGTGATTTCCTATCTGTGCCTATTAAAGATTCTATTGTAAAAGGTTTTGGCACTTTTTTCTGGGTCTGCGTTTCTACTAAATCGGATTCCATTTTCGCGCACTTTTTCACTTTTTAATTTTTCAGTCACTAGCTGGTTTGCACAAAAAAATCCAAGCTTAAATTTAAAATTGCGCAGAGGCAGCTTACAAGCTATATTCTAAATTAAAAAAAAGAGTTTTTAAAAAACATAAAATGTCATTTTAAGAATGTCAAGTCACAGTTCGAAATTCAAAATTGTATTTAGCGCGCCACGCGTGCGTTCCAACAACAATCTCGCGTAGCACTCGCCTGTCCGTCCAAGTATTCGGTCACGCCCACATACGGGGTGTATTCGAAACGTTTTATTTTATTAATAGCACTTTCTGGCCGAGCGAATATATGCTCTATTACAACTGTCGTAATACCACTGCCATTATGAACTTTTCTAATTGCAATAAAACCATAACTATTTATACAAATTCTCTAACAAAAACCTTACTGACTTGTTTTAGAGACTATAGTTCTTTAACAAACAGCCAGACATACACTTTTCCGAAGTTAAACCAAATAAAACCTTAGCAATCAGTCTCAAGGCACAGTTTCTTAGCGCTGTTTGAGATATAAAACCTTTTTGTGTTCAACGAACAATGATTATGACCACTTTAGTCTGGCATCAGAATGAGATAGAAGTACAATTTTCAGTGTGTTAAAGTGAAATGGAAGGTGTTATTTGTAGAGTTAAGTGTACACTGGTAATTGGTGCTGATCACAATGTTTTGGCAGTGTCAGCACTTGGTATAAATTTGTCGTGCCTCGTTTGGAGGGACCGTCGAGGTTTTTGCCCAAAATATTACAAATTTGGCTGTTTATTTCAGTTTTTTTTATTGAACTTGGACATTATACAATCTAGCGCAGTGGCCAGCGGCACAGAAGTTTCGTTCTGAGACAGAACACTTATCGCAGTGATTCCTAAACAAGGCAAAGGAACACTCAACACATCCTTTTTACTACCGCGATTCTATTAGCTTCACTTGTAACTAACTAGGTAAGTGGTAACTAACAAACAATGTAATCAAATCTTTCCCTCACGGACTTAGCCTAAGTTACTCTTCATCAGCTATCTGCTAGCGAAAGTCCTGTCAAAATCGGTACATCCGTTTCGGAGATTACCCGGAACAAACAGACAAACAGCCAGATAATTTTTTTTTAAATTGTGGTATCTACTTACCGTATATACTTTCATAAGCATTCAGTAAACAGCTGTTATTTTGATATTGCAAACAGACACTTCAATTTTATTTATTTGTTTTTTTATGTTATTTGGTAACGAGACGAGCTCGTCGTTTGCCTGATGGTAAGAATAACGCCGGCCCATAACAATTGCAGTGCCACTCCGAACTTCGAAACACAAAGGCCTGCGTGGCACTGCAGTGCGCTCGTTACCCTGAGACATTAGGTATTAAGTCTCATAAGCCCAGTAATTTCACTGGCTACTTACTCTGCTCATCAAACCGGAACACAGTAAAGCTTGCACAATACTGCTTGGCGGCAGACTTCACGAGTAAAGCGGTGGTAACAACCCAAACGGATACTCGCAGAAGAGTTAGTCCTACCACTAACAAAACATGTAACGGTGTATCAACTAGTATATCAAGACTAGCTTCTGCCCGCGGTTTTCACCCGCGTTCCCACAGGAACCGTGCCTTTTTCCGGAATAAAAAGTAGCCTTTGTTACTCTCCGGTCCATAAACTATATCTATTCCGAAAATCACGTCGATCCGTTTCTCCGTTACTGCGTGAAAGAAGGATAAACCAACAAACCAACAAACACACTTTCGCATTTATAATATTAGTAGGTAAGTAGGGATTAGATGGGATGTACCGGCGATTGACCTTCCAACAACTGTTCCAGTCTGAACCAACTCTTGGCAAGCAGTAGTCATTAGCGAGCGAGGAGAGCAATTTGTCCCCCCCCTGCTCCACTTAACGACCCCCACCCCCTATTAAATTGATTGTGGCTATTTCCACCTCCAGTGTTATGCCTCCTAGAATAGCTGCTTTTAATTCATGGTTATATATTCTATGGACTACACTTGACTTAATTTTTAATGATAATTAATATGTCATGAATCATGATTGTTTTGTTAAGCTGAACAAGTTTTTCAAAGTGGTGTTGGTACAGAGTGGCGTCGGCCGCCGATCTTTCGCTTGCGACTTGAACTCTTAGCCTTGCATTTTGGGGTTTGTTGGTATAATCCTACCAATATTATAAATGCGAAAGTGTGTTTGTTGGTTTATTAGTTTGTCCTTCTTTCACGCAGTAACGGATCGACGTGATTTTTCAAAATCAAATCAAAATAATTTATTGGCAAATAAAATAAGGTTACAAAATTAGATGTTACATTAAAAAGAATCACTTATTTTGCCTTTTCAGGCCTGCAAAAATTTAAAAGTCAATAAAATAATTGTATAAAATTAAAGTCAAATTTAATTTTTTTTTGTCATAGATATATGTAAGTAGTTAATGGACCGGAGAGTAGCATAGGCTACTTTTTATCCCGGAAAAATGCACGGTCCCTGTGGGAATGCGGGTGAAAACCGCGGGCAGAAGCTAATAATACATTAAAAGCACTATAGTCTTTTTCAAATAGGAAGGCACCTGACACCCATTCGAAATGTCAGCTGTCAAACATGCATTGTCAATTTTAAGGATGTGCCGCACCTAGGTATATTCGATTTTTTAACTACCGATTATCATCGACTTTAGGTACTTATCGAACAATTTTTGTATCTATTTCTAAGTGTTTTGTGAACAACTATCTATCTATAAGTCCTACTAATCAGTTTCAGAGGAATCCTAAAGAAATTTAAAAAGAAACATAGATAGGTAGCAAAATGCGGATGCGTAAAATAAATCTTTTGAAAGAAAAGAAATTTATCATTTTGTTTTACACAAGATTTTTATCACTCCTATTAATCTTTAAATCACACTAATAATACAAATTTGATTTGAACATAGCATGTGAATTAAACAGTAATAATAATTATTGATCATCGTCATTATGTGTCTTCTAAGTTTGTTGAATAATTATTGTTATCCCTACTCTTCCAAAAGAAAAAGAGAATATTATATGAAGGATAACATTATGAATAAGATTTAATTCTACGTTGCGTCTACGTCAAATGTATCTACATCCGTGTGTGTTGTTTTTTCGTTCGGCGTGGAGCATGTTATTTTCCATGCCTGACTGCCTATATATAAAATACGTAGTAGTACATACGTATTCGATAGCAAAATGGAACAGCGCCTCTTTGAAAAGTAAGTTCATTACAAATTTTCCTATTGTTTATTATGTTTGGGTACAGATTAACGACGGCCCTTTCATAAATCAAGTCGATTAATATGTTTTGTTTTCGATATTTTCCAATTCAAACAATAATCGATTTCCCACCCCTACTGTCATGCCGTCAAGATTGGCAGTAGTACGTAACATTACAAGTTATAACGAATTTAATATTGATTATATTGAAAAGTGAACGCGAACATTTATACGCAAGTTAATAACCTTTATTCTATTTATTGTGTCTTTTGCCGTTTATTTTAGTAGTTTTTCTTGTAAGTTTGCTTAATGTTTTCACTGCTAAATAGAAAATATTTCGGCCATTGGTGTGACGTCACAGGAAATGTTTACGTAGTATTTTACGTTCTATGTACCTGTCACAGATGTCAGGTGACAGGTGTCAGGTGCCTTCCTATTTGAAAAAGACTATAAATGAAGAATCTTTGTAATATGTACTTATAACTCCACTTTTGCCAGTTCAGGCATTCAAAAGTATAACTTTGGTTAACAAGGTTGGAACAAAGTAACTCACATACATACAAACATACATCATCAGAAGGTTATAATTCGGTGGGTAAGACCGTCTAAGATAGACCGCTTTGAAGTGAAGCCCGTTTGTGTAGGTCCTCTATAATTTGAGACACATTTAGCGAGATTGCTCCCGTGTCTATCGTCTCCCCCTAAGCAACTAAATTGATTGCGGTTACTTCCTCGCCGCCGCCCGGTAAGTGGATGTTCCACATGATTTATATCTCGCGGATAATGGCAACTTTGCAGATACTTTGATGCGGAGAAAGTTTGTTTTTATCCTGTCAGATAGTTAGGTAACATAAGATTTTCGTGCTTTTTAGACGAGTGCCCAAAAGAGATTAGTTCAGGGTTCATGTATGTATGTATTCTTTATTATTGTTATTTGTTCATTATTACTCTATGTTTTGTGGCTCGTATAAATGCCACAGCGAGCACCCATCCAAATACAGACCCCAGCGAACGTTGCTTGACTTCACGTCCTATTTTCATCACGGACTTTCTCAAAGACTTTCTTATTGTGACTCTCTGACTGTCCGTCTCTGTCTGTCGATCAGTGTCTCTCTCATTTCTTAATCAGTTCCCGCGTCGGTGTCAGACACGCTGACAAATTGACGTGTCATTTACAGAGTCCAGCCTCGTCCAGAGGTCTGTAAATTAAATGCACATTTGTTGATACATGTAGTTTTACTGCTAGACTAGGTTTTGACTAGGCTTCACTTGGGCACTTTTTGTCTTATTATTGATAAAATTTTCACAGCTCCACCCAGCTTCGCTCCGCTCCGTACAGCTCCCTTGTATTCCAAGCTGCTCCTTCCCCAGTTTTGTGTTTTTTTATTACACTAGCTGCTGCCCGCGGTTTCACCTGCGTGGAGATTTTGGATTTCATGGGTTTTATTTTTTTGCGCGGAACCCTAATTCTATTTTTAAAATTAAAGTAGCCTAAGTTAGTCTCTGTAACATCAGCTAAGTATCTGCCAGTGAAAGTCCCGTCGTTTGGGAGATTACCCGGAACAAACAGACAGACAGACAAATATTTTAAAAATGGTTGTTTTGTTATAGGTACCGTATATACTTTCATATGCATTTAGTATACACCTGTAATTTTGATATTACAAACGGACACTTCAATTTTATTTATTTGTATAGATAAGTGCAAGTGGAAGAAACACACAAACATACACTTCTACCAGTCTCCAAGTTAGATACACAATAATTTAGATCTTTACAAATAAGTAGAACAAAAGTAGATTCACAATTTAGTGCGCGCTTTGAATCTGCAATTGAGGCAACGGTTGTAGATTAAATTACAATTTATAATAGAAATACCTACTTAGAACAATGCATCGTTTACTACTGAATACAATGAAGAACTGAATTATTTTATATTTATTGTTTTTTTAAGTATCTCTATATATGCTTCTACAATTAGGTGATTTGCTCATATCAGTTAAAAAAGTTTAAAAAAATATTAAGATAGATAATCGCTTTGTTGTACACAGTAAGAAAAAGAAAAACTCAAAACAAACAAAATTTTACAATGAATGCTACAGTGGGCGGCCTTATCACTAAAAGCGATCTTCACCAGGCCACAGGCAACCTTCGTATGGAAAGGAATTTATTGAAATATACAATGCTGCAAATCTAATACTAAAATTATCCTATACTTAATATATACCTATTATCCTACTTCCTACTAATGTTATAAATGCGAAAGTGTGTTTGTTCGTTTATTGGTTTGTTGGTTTGTCCATCTTTCACGCAGCAACGGAGCAACGGATCGACGTCATTTTTGTCATAGATATAGTTTATGGACCGGAGAGTAACAGGCTACATTTTATTCCGGAAAAATGCACGGTTCCTGCGGGAACGCGGGTAAAACTGCGGGCAGAAGCTACTTAGTTATCACACAAATATGAGTTCTTTTTTAGCGATTGTGAGTAAATTTTAAATTCCAAATCCGTTATTTCTTCTTTATCCGTTACTATGGATAAAAATGGAGGATGAAATTTCATATAATAGGTATTGTGATATACCTATGCGGTGAAGTCGGTTCTCGATTTTTAAAATAATATTTTTTTTTCCATTAATTTTCTGAATACCTACAGAAGGGATATTTTCTCACATTTATTCCTAAAAATAATATTTTTTAAAACAAACAAAAAAAGCACGACACATTACACCAAAATCAAATTAACGAACAAAAAAACCTTCTCCATATAATCATGATTATACGCAAAGAGATTTAACATCCCTCTGCGCAATTTGGCAGCATTCACCCCCCATTGCGATCGGGCCATTACCAGCCCCCACATAAATAAAATAAACTTATTCATAACAATAATTATAAGTCATAAAATTAAATATTAAAAAGATAACACCCTGTGAATACGCGACCGAAAATCTCTTTCAACAAGCCGTGTCCTCATCTCACTTGAATCTGTGTAACACAGAAAGAGACGGGTGTCAGTTTCCCGGTTTCTCGTTTGTGAATAATGAGTACAGTCACGCCCAGCAATCAAGTCTGCATGCTCTCATTGGTTGTAATAGGGTTCGAAGTTAGAATTTTCTTTTTTCTAATTTCGTTTCATTAGTGGCAAATGACGACGACGTTCAGCCACAGACGATTTGTTTGTGTATTAAAACAGATTAGAGATAATGCTATTTGTGGCGCTTTTTTATTAAGTGTACCTACTCAATTATGCCTAGTTTACATTTTAGTTATTTTATATTTTATTTTCGTTAGTTGACTATTATCTATCTCGTCTGTCGATTTTATTCGACGATGATGATGATTATTATGCTAAACCTTTCGGAACACACGGATAGGTGCTGGCGACAGATTCAAATTGAGGACAGATGAATACAATACCTACGATTCAAATAAGAATAGCACTGTCCAATGAGTATTTAGCCAAAATTCACTAAAACTCCAATGTTTTTCTGTGTTGATTGTACAAGTAGGTACATATATGATAATTGGTTTTATTATACAAAATCGTGTGCTATTACGATATCTCATTATCTATACATATAAATATAATTGAAGTGTATGTTTGTAATATCAAAATAACAGCTTTTTACTAAATGCATATGAAAGTATAAACTGAACATGAAACAAAACAACCATTTTTAAAATTTATGTCTGTCTGTCTGTCTGTTCCAGGTAATCTCTGAAACGACTTTACCGATTTTGAGGGGACTTTCACTGGCAGATAGCTGATGTTACAAGGAGTAACTTAGGATAGGTACTTTAATATTAGAAAATAAATTAGGGCTCCATGCAAAAAAAAACCCATGAAATCCAATATCTCTGTGCGGGTGAAACTGCGGGCAGCAGCTAGTAGGTACTTAAATATACCTAATGAGAATAAAACAAATTTTTCTTTAACAAAATATTTTTGTAAAAATCCAGTTGTGACGTCACAACATAGCGCTAGCCGACCCTATTCTTATTGTAATCGTATTGTACTTACTAAGTACCTAATTAGAAAAACCCCTGCTTGCTTTGGCTTCATCGTGGCGTTTTACTTCAATAATAACTCAATTCGAAACATTTACCTACGGATCAACGGTTGACATAGCTAGCTCTGAGCCAGCATCGTTTCAAAACAAACGTGGGTAGAAAACAAAAGCGTATTTAAAACACTTTGTCTATGCTCAAATAGGCCTGGCTATTCGAAATTAATTTAAAATGTAAAATTATAATTCTAATTTCAAATCAAAGTCAGTCGACGTGTCAAATGATGGGGTATCATGTCGCTGCTAGAGTGCACTTATCGCTGTGACTAACTGCTAGGTAAGGGGTTAGAGTCGATAAAGGTCCAGAACAAATATCAAAGTTTATTGTTTCAAAAGTCTCCCAAATCGTTTGATATTTCTTTTATAATAAGGTATCTCAAAACAGGGTGGAAAAATGCACGTCTATAGGTACGTATATATACGTACCTATAGACCTGCAGTTACAGTCATGACGTGATTTTAGTGATATATCACTATACTAATATAGATATAATACCTATTATAAATGCGAAAATGAGTTTGTTGGTTTATGCACGCAGCAACGAAGCAACGTAGATTGACATGATATTTTGCATAGTACAGATCGTTTATGCATGGGCAAGACTCAAGAGAGTGACTGTAAAGATTTTTCCCGGAAAAATGCATGATTATATAGTTCCTTAATTCAGTTATTAGTGAATAAATAAATATTTATATTTTAGTTAAAGGTTTTAGTTAAAGTTATTGGTTTTTATGTACAGATTAAATACCCGTACTTTGTTTTTATGTTCCCAACCTTCGATCACTTAAAATCAGTTGATATAGTGGTAAAACCTAACATATCGATAATAAAAAAATCAAGGATAAATAGCGCAGCGCATCCCTACAAATTCGCAACGCTTTTCAAAATCGCGCTTCCATAGTTTCGAAAATGGAACGGTTGTCGAGCTATGACGTTTGTGACAGCCCCTAGGGAGGCGCGAAACGAATGCGTTTGACAGAAGTCTAGTATTAGTACCAAAGAGTATATAAGAGTAAGAGGCGGAACTTCATACTAATTCCAAAGAGTATTTGATATAAATCGAGTGGCTACAACACCAACCTAGAAAGGAAAACATGGATGCCAACATAACGATCTACCTTTGACTTGTCAAAACTAGTGCTGCGAATATTTTAGTGATGAATCGATTTGAGACTCGAATCGATAATATCGATTCCCGTCGATAATATCGATTTAACCAATTGTAATACAGGATTACTTTTACATTTTATAAATTAAAAATAAAACTCAGGAAGTATAGGCACTTTTTTTATTAAATAGAATCGTGATAACATTAGATTAGCCTGAAATCTAAAAAAACATCAATTTGACAATACAGAAACTACTATTATCATCGGCTATAATACATACCCGGTAATAACGGTATAATGTGGCTTAGGTATTTATAAGTCTTTGCTGACCGTTTAAATATAGCTAATGCCGATATTTTGTTTTTAGTTGTCTAACGTTGTCCCCTGAATTTTTTTTTGGTTTGAAGTTGCTCCATGGAGTAAGGTTTGCCTGGTGAGGCAATATCCTCTACCAAATTTGCACTCTTTTTTAAAGATGCTAGAGTGCATTTTGTTTATTTTAATTGGGCCATTAACTTCTTTTCTCTTAGAGTCCAATCTGAAATTGAAGAATATTGTTATGGTTTAACATTTCAATTAAAAAAATAAGGTCTTTAGTCATTGGCACATAAGTGTGTACACCAATTTAAATAAACAAATTATTGTGGACATTTCACACAGCGCCTGGTTCCAAACTAAGCAAAGCTTGTACTAATGGTAACCAGATAACTGTTTTATTTTTGTAATACATACTTATAATATAAATACATTATTACATGCAGCAATAGAACAAACATCCATGTTCATCACATAAATATTTGTTCTAGGTGGGAATCGAACCCACAACCTATAGTGCAGAAGGCAGAGCTTCTACCAACTGAGCCTTGAGGCCAGTCGTTAATTATTAATTGCTTTTACCTCCTATTCTTCCCAAATACACAAAACTATGAGTCTATTTCTCAAAAGCACAAAACTACGAGTCTCTGTCTCTCACACTAAACAAGTTGATAAATTCTATCGAAATCTCGATGCCAAAACAATTTTAGCGGAGAAATACGAAATAATGTCGTTAAAATATCACAATTAATACAAATAATCTTTTAAAATTCCAGTTTAAACGGCGCCGATGAAAATCAAAGAGTATATAAGATGAAAATCACAGAGTGCACAGATGATAGAAGTGTAGTGAATCCACAAATTATAGTGAATCGAGTCAAAATCGAATGTCAGTTGACGTCAAATGTCAATTTGAAAATTAGTTGTGTTTGTTATGTTGGTTTATTTTCTCAAGTTGTCAGTAGAACCACTCATCTCAGTACAAATATCGAATATATGGGTGTTTCGTAGCACTGATTAGTACGACTGACGACAATAGATTATTTAGAGTAGCTGGTGATTTTCATAACCAATTTTGTAACTTCTTGGTATATTCTAGTGAGTAATGCTTCGACTACCTACACATCGTCAAAGGAATAACGAGATAATCTGGTCATTAGCATGATGGTACGCATAACGCCTGCTCATAACAATTGCAGTGTCATCCGAACCTTGAAACTGCGCGGCACTCCAGTGCGCTCTTTACCCTGAGACATTAGGTATGAAATCTCATAAGCCCAGTAACTTCACTACTGTGCTTATCAAACCGGAACACAGTAATGTTTGGCAGCAGCCTGTTTAAAAACGAATATTTTATTAAATCCCATTTCAATTGGAATACATAAAGGACATGGTCAAAAGTGGTCCTTGGAAACCGACAGATACAACATATATATCAGTCGAAAGCACGTTTATAAAGAGTTCTTAAAATAAATATTCAAATTTTTTACGCACCACCATTTTTGAATAAAACAGGGTTTAAATAAATGGTATTAATGGATGTATTGCCTAAGGCCAAAACCTTGCGACGACAAAAAAAATACCACAGCCAATCAGAAGCCAGATCGTTGGCCTGACGTCATGTCCGTATGATACGTAGTATCCTTTTGTACTCCTAGTAGTAGTCTATGAATAAAAGTTGTTTATGGTAATCACAGCAGAATAAGGATGTGCCTACATGTTACAATTGTTTTCTTCTTATGAAGTAGAATCGATTGAGTACGATATCGATAAGCTTTTTATATCCGATATCAATTCAAGATTATGGTGCGAATCAAAACGTATAGTAAAATTATTTGAAAAGGATAAAAGGTGGTATCCAAAAACCATAATCAAGACCATGTCGTATAATATATTTATCATCATCTATTGGGCTATTGACTATCGAGTATCGATTATCACTGACTGTCAATCGATTAATGATATAAAATAAAGAGGTATATTTTATCAACTTATAGTAAATAAGGTCTTAATCAAATCTTAAATCTCTTTAACTTGTCCACATAGACTCTTGTTCAAACGAAACATCATGCAATTACATTTTTTTAGTACCTATTACTGGGAGTTGCAGTGAGAGTTTACCCAAAAATGCTATCTTGAGGGTAATGTGAACTAAGGCTTTTGCTTGGTGGTAAGCAAAACGCCGACCCATAAAAATTGCAGTGCCACTCAGAACTTTAAAACACAAAGGCCTGCGCGGCACGGCACGGCAGTGTGCTCGTTACCCAGAGACATTACGTATTAAGTCTCAATAGCCTAGTAATTTCACTGGCTACCTTGCGTATCAAACAGAAACACAGTAATGCTTGCACATTACTGCTTGGCAGCAGACTTCACTAGCAAAGCGGTGGTACCAAACTAGTGAACATTGTTAAATAAAATAATTAAACAAGTTTGTCTCTTTTGTCACTGAATTGTCACTGAACAAAACATAGTTTAACTAAACCACCGTTTGACATTGTGCGATTATATATTATTGTTTCTTAATAAGTGCCATTTGAGAAACGATTAAATTAGCTCAATATAATAATTGATTCTCTATATCAGATCCATCCGGATAATCGATTTTTTTATAATCAATACATCCCTACGGCAACTGACAATGGGGCTGCCAAGCTTCAATTAGTGATGCCAGAACCATTTTCCTAATTTATACTATGGATTTTTTAAATTAATATAATTAATAAATGGCGGTATCAAAAAATCATTCTTTATGATAAATATTATCTACAATTACTATACTACACATTAATTTAAGTTTTATTAATGTCGGTTTCCAAGGACCACCTCCCATACAAAACCATGCCATGTCCTTTATTTCATGCAACAATGTTGCAATGTTTTTTTTGAGACAGTGTTTTCAAAATTTAATGAGAACATAAATTATTGTCTATGGTTGCATTTTCGCGCGCTGTCACGTTGACAGTCCGCCGGAAAGGGCGTGGCTTCCGTTCCGTTTCGCTAATGCGTTTCGGTATGGAAACTTATCAAAGACCAGTATAGAGAGACCTCCCCTTGCTTTGATTTTGTAAAGGTTACTTGAATTTTGTTACCAACTAATTTGTTTTTTTATTCTCAGATCAGCGTAACGAGCTTGTAATGTTTTGTGACCAAAACAACACGAGATCATGATGGATGAAGTTATTGAAAGTGGTGAACCTATAAACAAATCACCTATCGTAATTATATATATTTATGGTTAAGATGGATGGTATGTGTACCGCCAGGGTTTAAAAAATGTATACTTTATTGTGATGTTAACCCCGTTACGATAAAATTTTTGAGAATTTTTTGTAACTCGCGTAAATAACAATCCCTTTGCTTGGCTTTAAAACTAATCAAAATTCAAATCATCGTCATCAGCCGGAAGACGTCCACTGCTGAACATAGGCATCCCCATAGGATTTTCTCAAACTACGCAAAATACTGTGCAAAATATATAACTAAGGCCTATTTGCGCCAACAGCTAAAATAACTTATAGTCCATTAAAATTTTAAAAATCACAAAACAAATTGGTTATTTATTCCCGTGTAACTAACTCGCACAAACAGACACTTGCAGAAAATTTTGTCCTACCTCAGAATATACACACGTCCTAACACCTGCGGCGCGAGTACGGATCTTTTCGATAAATAAAATTCGATAAAATTGACAGTTAAAATCGATAAAGTGGGTTTTATTCGATAAAATTGACATTTAAAATCGATAAAGAGATTTTATCGATTTTAACTGTCAATTTTATCGAATTTTATTTATCGAAAGATCCGTACTCGCGCCGCTGGTACATTAAATTACGATGCCTTAATACATAAGACCTCCCCGGTTCTCAAGGATCAGTTTACGCTGGACGCTTTACATGAGTCTGTGGCCTACTTATTATTATTAATACTTATTATTTAGTATATTATTTTATTATTTATACATATTATATAAACACATACACGAACCATAATAAATATATATATTATATATATCGGGGCAATGACGTCACAGGCGAGCTTCATGGACGGTGTAAAATGACAACAATCAAAACATGTTAACTTTGGTTTACTAATAAGCGTTTAGAACCATAAATTACTCATTGGATTGTTAATAATTTCACTTAAACTTTGATTAACTAATTAATGTTTGTGAACCATTAATTACTCATTGAATTGTTAAAACTAGACAAATGATTGTTAAACTGAACAAATTCACTGTAAACACAATTTTTTAAAAGATTGCCGACAAGTTTCTTGCCCATTCTTCTTGTACGGCCTATTACTTGGAATGGGCGCCTAGAGTCATTTATTTTAACTATCATGAGTGCTCTCCTGGGCCCCATGTTAATAAAAAGTAATGAATTTCAATTGAAGATTAAAATCTAAAGTAGAATGACAAGATCTAACAAGTTTTATAAAGATTCTTTGTCACAATCTGTTTTGCTATAAATACGAGCGACCGACTGTTGGAAAAAGCAGTGTTGCGCCTACCGTCGGACCGTTCAGATCTCCCATATAACCTTGCCGAAATAAATGGTTGAGATAAAATGGAGCTACTTCGTGTTTTCTTTCTACGAGGGGTGAGCGGTCACCATGATGCTGAAGATGTTGACGTCACCGGTGGTGACGTCACCGTTTTTAAAAAGACCCCTGGACTCGCCTCCCCGTCATCAGAAGTGGGATTGGAACGGAACAACCTAGCTTTCCAATCCTAGCCTTCTCACCCGCTTGTCACCTGAAGGACCAGCACAAATGGGCAATGCAGCCGAGCCCAGTCGCAGCAGAGGTCCCCATATCAGACACCAGCTCCTGAAGATTATGCTGACACACCACCGTATTGGCGAGAGATGACCCATCACTACCAGCTTCTGAAGATTATGCTGACACACCACCGTATTGGCGAGAGATGACCCATAACTACCAACTCCTGAAGATTATGCTGACACACCAGCCACGTCCGTGGTATCTACACGAACGGGCCAACACGTGCAACCAAACCAAGAAAAAGGCGATGGACACATGAAATCAGAATACAGGTGAATCGTAACTTTTTCTACCATATTTTAACTAGACTTGCATGCGCATAAACGCAACTTACAACTTACAAATAATCCAAGTACTTCTAATTTTACGAGATTTCGTAGTTTCTTGAGTTTTATTTTAAAAGTTTTTCACGAGATACCCACAAATACCAAAAATCTACGAGTTATCTGTGTGCTACCCACTATTTATCACGGGTTACCCGCGAGGTACCTACCTACGATTTTCTAAGAAAAGTCGCTTCTTTTAATTGATTTTGATTATTTTTTGAAATTATTGCTCAAGGGTCTTGTGAATTTGTGAAAGTGAGCTGTAATTGACAACAAGCATTCTAATTTAATTTAAACTTATTTTGACCAACTAAATAAAAGGGCCGCCAAATCATTTCAAGTATGGCAGTCTCTTTAATCGACATCACAACTCTTAATTCGGGTTAAGCTTTGTGTGGTGAGCGTGAAGTTTGATTTGTTTGGTTTAAGTTGAACTTCGATGTTTGTGTTGGGAAACTATTACCGTTTTTCCTGTGAATCTGTGTGTATGCTAGTTAATTCTAAAACGCGTTTGCCACTAGCGTTTGCGTTCATAATGTTACTTCTATTCCGGTATACGTAAATGCGCGATGTGTTCATTTAGTACTGTGTGAGTCGGGAATTGATAAGTAAACTACGCCTACTAATCATTTTTATTATGGTTTCATGTGACTGCTGCATCTATCATCTGATGCCTAAGCAACAACGCAAGGAGTGCGGTAAAAGGCTGGCGCTTTACATGTGATGGTGACACATGGCTTCTTCGGTCATCAAGAAAGTGGGCTCATCCACTAGTCATCAGCAAGTGAACCTGTGCTCCAGAACTGCGCGAGGAATATTGCAGATAAGTGATATTCGATTACTAATTCGGGGTCCGAATTATAAAACGTGATAATTTTGAATCGTCTGTAAGACTGTACAAATTATTTTATTCCTTGTGTACTCTGCATTTTCGTCATTTTCACAAATTATTTTATTCCTTGTGTACCCTCCATTCCCGTCATTTTCAGAGCCTCTGCGGACCACGGTCATAACAATAAGGCCCAGACCGCAGCATCGACCTATATCCCATTTCCTTTAGAGCCTCTGTGGACCACGGCGTACAAGACCGCCCAGACCACAGCAACATCCCAGTCTCCCTGTCTTCGAGAATTTAAAATCGTTCAATGATGCGTGGAGCATTTGCATTGAACCTATAATAAATCTATTCATGCAATGATGCGTGGAGCATTTGCATTGAACCTATAATAAATCTATTCATGCCATGATGCGTGGAGCATTGGCAAAAACAAATACACACTCTGCTCACATTCCCTTGTGCAGCAAATTTATTTACGTTTGACTATGACTATGACTATGAATGTTTGCATGTGAACTGTTATGTTTACAGAATATTATTAAGACGGTCCGAAAAGTTGGCTGATAATTTTGTTACGTGAATACTGTTTCACTCTAACATAAAATTAAATCTTCGCAATTTGAAAAATAAGCAATGCAGCTTAATTTATGCAGTGATGAGAAACAAAGTTAACAGCTAGTGTACCGGTGTACGGGTACCTACCTCAAAACCAAATTTCTAGTTTTCAGAAACACCGTGCCTGGTGCAGGGCGCGCACCACCTGTCAGAATGGCCGAGTCGGCGCGAAGCGGGCTACGTCTACAGTGTTGAGCAGGGCAATAGGAAACATAACATGTTTACCTACTTTGATTAACTAAATGTTTACCTACTTTGGTTAGCTAAATAGTTTGCTCATTAGATTGTCGAAACTAGATAACTTCACTGTAAAGATAATTGATCAAAGAAAAGAAAGCAAAAAGAAAAAGAAAAGAAAAAGAACAAAAAAAAAAAAAAAAAATTTTTCTTTTCTCTTAAGAATGCAAACTATTACTCTTGCAAACTTAACTGCAAGCAACGGTGGTTGCTTACAGATACCAAACTCAGAAGGAAACGTCTCATTGTTTCAGAGCATAACTGGACTGGTGCAGAGCACGCACCATCTATCAGAATGGCCGTATCGGGGCAATGACGTCACAGGCGAGCTTCATGGACGGTGTAAAATGACAACAATCAAAACATGTTAACTTTGGTTTACTAATAAGCGTTTAGAACCATAAATTACTCATTGGATTGTTAATAATTTCACTTAAACTTTGATTAACTAATTAATGTTTGTGAACCATTAATTACTCATTGAATTGTTAAAACTAGACAAATGATTGTTAAACTGAACAAATTCACTGTAAACACAATTTTTTAAAAGATTGCCGACAAGTTTCTTGCCCATTCTTCTTGTACGGCCTATTACTTGGAATGGGCGCCTAGAGTCATTTATTTTAACTATCATGAGTGCTCTCCTGGGCCCCATGTTAATAAAAAGTAATGAATTTCAATTGAAGATTAAAATCTAAAGTAGAATGACAAGATCTAACAAGTTTTATAAAGATTCTTTGTCACAATCTGTTTTGCTATAAATACGAGCGACCGACTGTTGGAAAAAGCAGTGTTGCGCCTACCGTCGGACCGTTCAGATCTCCCATATAACCTTGCCGAAATAAATGGTTGAGATAAAATGGAGCTACTTCGTGTTTTCTTTCTACGAGGGGTGAGCGGTCACCATGATGCTGAAGATGTTGACGTCACCGGTGGTGACGTCACCGTTTTTAAAAAGACCCCTGGACTCGCCGCCCCGTCATATACATATCGACACATACAGATAAATTACCAACACATAAAAACGTAAACATCCGACTGTCTGCTTGCCGTGCGTGAAGCATGGAAACCGTCCCTGCGGCCGGGAGTTGCGCAATGCGCATGCGCCTGCGCAGCCGCCCGGCATGCGGCTCGGCCGGCCCGCGCACCACCAGTCACGAACTAGCACAGCTATCGCGCGCCCGTAACGCTCTGTCTCCCCGCTTTACTGATTTACGCGGCTTTATTGTTACGTATTTGTTATTGTGTGTGCCTATCTAATTCTACGAACTGTCGCCTTCTTGCTACTTTCATTTCTCCTTCAATTTCTTATATTATTTGTGGTGTGTATGTGTGGACAATACAAACTGTGAGTCTGAACTTTCTTCTATTTCTTTTCTTACATCTCCGCTTCACCCACACATTCATCACCCAACCATAACTGGTGACCCCTGCTCGGACATCAAGATGAGTAGTAGCGGCAGCGACACGGAGAAGTCCCAGAAAAATGTACATATCCGACCGAAACACAAAACATGCCAGCGCGTTTCCACTGACCCGACGGACGGCACGTCATCCGAACTTTTTCGGGTCGGGGTCCGAATACCACCGTTTTGGCCGGAGAAACCTTTAATATGGTTCGCCCAGATCGAGGGACAATTCAATATGGCGCGAATTACGGATGACCTCACGAAATTTCATTACGTACTTTCATACCTGGACAGGCAGTACTCGGTCGAAGTGGAAGACCTTATAACCAATCCACCAGCTACGGGGAAGTACGATAAGCTCAAGAGCGAGCTCATAAAGCGTCTGTCCGTCTCCAAAGACAAGAAGGTGAAGCAGTTACTTTTGTCTGAGGAGTTAGGTGACCGCAAGCCCTCCCAGTTTCTGCGACACCTACAGCATTTGGCCGGACCCTCCATACCGGATGATTTCCTGCGCACGATATGGACAAGCCGTCTGCCTAATAATCTGCAGACTGTCATCGCATCGCAAATGAGCCTCACCCTTTTAGAACTCGCTGACCTGGCTGACAGAGTGCACGATATTGCGCCAGCTTTGCCACAAGTCGCAGCAGCATCTACCTCCGGAACCAGTTCAGTTTTGGAAATTATGGCGCAGCAGATAACAGAACTGACTAAGCAGGTTAGCGCTCTGACCACAGCTGTTCACGGTCGTTCCCGCCCTCGCAATCGACAGGAACAACAGCAACGTAGTCGAACACCATCAAGAAGGTCCCAGTCAAGCTACAGGAAGTTCCCTCAATGCTGGTACCACTCTTAAGTTCGGCAGCCAAGCAAAGAAGTGCATAAAGCCCTGTGACTACACATCGGGAAACGAACTGGGCAGTCGATAATGGCGACTGAAGATTGCCCTTCCACAACTGGTCGCCTGTTCGTGACAGACCGCAGATCGAGAATGCAATTCTTAGTAGACACCGGAAGTGACTTATGCGTCTACCCTCGTTCTGCGCTTCATCAACGACGTGCGAAGACGGAGTACCAACTGTGCGCGGCCAACGGTTCGACAATCGACACGTATGGATACGTCGAGCTCAACCTCGATTTAGGCCTCCGTCGTGATTTTGTGTGGCGTTTCATTGTAGCCGATGTTACAAAGGCAATTATAGGAGTTGATTTTTTGTCTCACTTTCATTTAATTGTCGATGTTAGAAATAAGCGATTAAGTGATAGCACTACTCATTTCTCAGCTGTAGCTAGCATTGCAACATCAGATAGCTCAATATTAAGTGTCAAAGTCGTGACTGGTAGTTCTAGATACCATAGCTTGCTTTCTGAGTTCCCAGACATCACACGGCCAGCAGGTACTCAACGCACACCCAAACACAACACAGTACACCACATTCGTACCACACCAGGCCCTCCAGTATCGTGCTCACCTCGGCGACTTGCACCAGACAAACTCAAGATTGCCAAATCTGAGTTTGAATCGATGTTAGCAGATGGCACCGCTCGTCCTTCTGAAAGTCCTTGGTCGGCACCGCTCCATCTAGCACCAAAGAAGGACAACGGCTGGCGTCCCTGCGGTGATTATCGTCAGCTGAACGCAAGGACAATACCGGATAAGTATCCAATTAGGCATATCCATGATTTTGCTCATAGCCTGTCTGGTTGTACGGTCTTCTCAACAATAGACCTCGTTAAGGCCTATAACCAGATCCCATGTTTCGAGCAGGATATACCAAAAACCGCCATCACAACACCCTTCGGACTCTTTGAATTTCCGTTTATGACTTTTGGTCTGAGAAATGCCGGTCAGACTTTTCAAAGGTTTGTTGACGAAATGACGCGTGGCCTAGACTTCTGTTACTGCTTCCTTGACGATTTCTTGGTGTTCTCTGAAAATGAGCTACAGCATGAGCAGCATCTTCGCCAGCTCTTCACCAGAATGCAGGACTATGGCATGCTCATAAACACCGCAAAATGCGTCTTTGGAGCACCAGAAGTAACGTTTCTGGGCTATCGTATCACTCGACACGGAACCAAACCTTTGGAAAGTAAGGTCCAAGCCATTAAGGAGTTCCCCATCCCCAGGACAGCTAGGCAGCTTCGGAGATTTCTAGGTATGATCAACTTCTACAGAAGATTCATTCCGCAAGCTGCCCAAATCCAAGCTCCTTTGAACGCCTTATTGACTGGTTCCATTAAAGCATCTCAACCAGTTGACATAAGCGGAAACTCATTAAGCGCATTTGAGGAATGCAAAGAAAGCCTTTGCAATGCGGCACTATTGGCACATCCTGACTCGAACGCTAAGCTTAGCTTAGTCACGGATGCATCGGATCTGGCTATAGGAGGAGTCGTACAGCAGTTGAAGGATGGTGATTGGCAGCCCTTGGCTTTCTTCTCTCGTAAGTTGAGCCCAACACAGCAAAAGTACTCGCCTTACGATAGAGAGCTCCTTGCTATATACGAGAGCATAAAGTACTTCCGCCATTGGCTCGAGGCTACCACCTTCACCATATACACTGACCACAAACCCTTGTGCTACGCATTTCATGAGCGTAAAAGTAAGTGTTCTCCTCGGCAATACAGGCACCTGGACTACATTTCACAGTTCTCGACAGACATTCAGCACATCGCTGGTAAAAACAATGTAGTCGCTGATACTCTTTCGCGAATTGATGAACTGTCGAGACCTGTAGATCTCGAAACATTAGCCAAGGCCCAAGAATCCGACACCGAGTTAGAGCACTTACTAAGCCATGAAACCTCTTTGCGCATTAAAAGGTTGAATATACCTGGCAGTCATGTACAACTGTACTGCGATGTCAGTACAACGATTGCCAGGCCTATCGTACCTAAACCTTTGCGCAAACAAGTTTTTGACAGTTTGCACTCGTTAAGCCACCCAGGTGCAAATGCGAGTTCAAAACTCATAGCAGAACGCTACGTCTGGCCTCAGATGAGAAAAGATTGTCGCGAGTGGTCTAGAACATGTTTGGCTTGCCAGCGCACTAAAGTAAATCGACACGTTTCAACGCCTTTGGGTTCCCTCGATTTGCCTACAGCGCGTTTCAAATATGTTCATGTAGATCTCATCGGACCAATGCCTCCATCTTGTGGATATCGGTACTGCCTGACAGCAGTTGATCGCTTTACGCGATGGGCTGAGGCTGTCCCTACCACCGATATCACAGCGGAATCTGTGGCCAAAGCGTTCCTGTTGGGCTGGGTAGCCCGATTTGGCTGTCCAACTGACATTGTGACGGACCGCGGCGCACAATTCCAATCCGCCCTGTTCACAGAGTTGTCCAAAACTATCGGCTTTAGACACCGTAAGACGACTGCCTACCATCCTCAGTGCAACGGTCTAGTCGAAAGGTTCCATCGGCAGCTGAAAACGGCAATCATGTGCCACGCCGACAGCAGCTGGACCGAAGCCTTGCCTTTCGTGCTACTCGGCGTAAGAAGCGCTTTCAAGGAAGATCTTCTAGCTTCTTCTGCCGAACTTGTATATGGAGAACCCTTACGTCTCCCTGGAGAATTCTTTGGGCATAAAATTGACAAATGTACAACTGACCTCACTGATTTTTCAGCGCGAATCAGATCATTTGCCAACAACTTACAGCCAGTGCCAACATCCCATCACTCCATCAACAAAATTTTTATTTATAAAGACCTTGCGTGTTGCTCACATGTTTTCCTCAGGGAAGACATAGTACGCAAAGCCCTACAACCGGCATACACTGGTCCTCATGAGGTACTAGAACGAGGCGCAAAAGTTTTTAAAATTCGCGTCAAAGGAAAGGTCGTGACAGTATCTGTAGACCGCTTGAAACCAGCCTACATACTGTCAGACCCTTCTTCCGATGACAAGGCACCTTCTAGAACTCCACAGAATGCCCCATTCAATATGCCTCACACTGTTACTCCACAATCGCAATGTAATAACTTGCCACCTACACGTTCTCTAGTCTCACCAGTAAAGACCACTCGTTTCGGACGCCAAGTTCGATTTCCGGACTATTATCGCCCTTAACCCGGTCTCTGGAGGGGAGTGATGTGGCCTACTTATTATTATTAATACTTATTATTTAGTATATTATTTTATTATTTATACATATTATATAAACACATACACGAACCATAATAAATATATATATTATATACATATCGACACATACAGATAAATTACCAACACATAAAAACGTAAACATCCGACTGTCTGCTTGCCGTGCGTGAAGCATGGAAACCGTCCCTGCGGCCGGGAGTTGCGCAATGCGCATGCGCCTGCGCAGCCGCCCGGCATGCGGCTCGGCCGGCCCGCGCACCACCAGTCACGAACTAGCACAGCTATCGCGCGCCCGTAACGCTCTGTCTCCCCGCTTTACTGATTTACGCGGCTTTATTGTTACGTATTTGTTATTGTGTGTGCCTATCTAATTCTACGAACTGTCGCCTTCTTGCTACTTTCATTTCTCCTTCAATTTCTTATATTATTTGTGGTGTGTATGTGTGGACAATACAAACTGTGAGTCTGAACTTTCTTCTATTTCTTTTCTTACATCTCCGCTTCACCCACACATTCATCACCCAACCATAAGTCAATTAATAATGTCAAGATTTATTGCGTGTAGCGGAACGTCATAATGTTCCCTTGGAAAAAGTTGAAAGTGTCATCTACTTACGAACATGCAATATTGATGGTACTGCTAAGTTTTAATATTGTAGGTAAAAGCGTCTCGTCTGTCCGTGAGCAGAAGCCGCACGCGGGTTCCAATCCTGTTAGAGACGAAAATTTTTGAGGTGCTTATATTTACATTACAAACATATTTGAAATGTAGCTACAGGTGAAACGCATGACCGGAGGGCACGGCCGTAGGTAAGCCATAGTGTGAGCGGAATAAATAGAAGCCTGCAGATTTTGTCCAGAAGGTTAGTATTGGTCTAAAGCACAGAGATTTACTGATAAAACATTTATAGAGATCTGTCATCTGTGGTCGAAAGATATAATTAAAAAAAAACAAGTTATAGATAACAATACAAATTCAAATGATGAAGAAATTCGCGCTTAAAAATTCCCTATGATGCGTACGGACGTTGAAAAAGGTCGCCCTTATTTAAAAAAAAAGGTTGTTAATTATAAATAATAACATAGTATTTATAATTAGGGAATGCTCAAACCCTATTTGTAAAACACACTATCGTGTAGCACAAACGTACAAATTACATGGTAATTAGGGATGTGAGCATTATCGAATAAATATTGATGGATAATTATTGAGTTGGTTCAGAGTTGGAGCAAATGTTGGGACAAACAATTGTAATTCTACGTATATGGTCTTACCACAACAACATTACACACACCCTGAACCTCTGTTAAACAGCGTTTAACTGCTAAAAATGCTTTTTTTATGTTATTGGGTAACGAAACGAGCGGGTCGTTTGTCTGATGGTAAGCATAACGCCAGCCCAACCACTCAGAGCTTTGAAATACAAAGGCCTACGCGGCGCTGCAGTGCGCTCGTTACCATTATATATTAGAAGTAATGTCTCTGATATTAAGAATATAAATATAAGTATTATTAATCTCTAAACTTGCCATAAGCCTATAACCATAGTTTCACACTCAACATTAAACAAACTCAACTTGGGACAAACATTTGTCCCAAGTCACAAGTCCTCGAACACGCAACGTAAAGAGTTGGTTACATGTAATTGACAGTTCGCAGATTGTCATTAAGGAAATTAGAGGTACCTATTTATTAGTAAATTGGACAGTTTGTTTGTTTTAAGGTACAGCTAGCAATGAAAACACTATTTTACTTTTTTCTAATTGACAAATAAATGTTTTTTTTTACTTTGTCTTACAATTTATTAGCTTTTTTATTGCGATGCGACTATGTGGTAGTGATGTACATGTTTCCATCTGTAAGTCAAAGATTCGGATTCTACAATGAACTTAGGCATTTGTTGAAGGAAAACATTTTTTTCTTTTTTTTTTTAAGTTGGTAACGAGACGTGCTCGTCATTTGCCTGATGGTAAGCATAACGCCGGCCCATAACAATTGCAGTGCCACCCATAACTTTGAAAGACAAAGGCCTGCGCGGCACTGCAGTGCGCTCGTTACCCTGAGGCATTAGGTATTAAGTCTTATGAGCCCAGTAATTTCACTGGATACTCTGCTCATCAAACCGGAATACAGTAATGCTTGCACACTACTGCTTAGCGGCAGACTTTACGAGCAAAGCGGTGGTAACAACCCAGACCGACACTCGCAGAAGAGTTAGTCCTCCCACTAACAACCTCACTAACACTCACTAACAACATCTCGATCTTAATACAACTTGAGTTTAAATTTGTATGTTATACCGAAAAGGGGTCTATCTAACAGCTCCTGGAGCTCAAAAACATTTATTTGAATAGTTTTTGAAATTCGGAATTTAACATTGAAGAAATTAAAAATTCTACTACAGAACTTCCGGGCAGCCCTAGATCAGCTGATTCACTCGAACTATGTTGATCTTTGAAAAGAAAACCAAGAAGCTACCAAAAGGGACTTAAGAGACTTACAAAAAAATACAGAAAATACCACGCACTTCACATTTGAAGGTATTTTCAGTTATTTTTGGAAATTTTGAATGACCCTTTTCCAAGGGAGGTTGTGGGGACAGCGCAATAGCGCTGTCTGTCATAAAAATCTGTCCTCAAGCACCGCTCGATGCGTTCCAATAGCCGCTCTGAAGACCAACTCCAGGGTGGTGGCTAGCATTAGAAAAAACCCTACCATTTTCTATCATTGCTATACGATATCTGCCTCCATCGAAAGTTCAAGCTATAGGATTCGAACCATCGGCCGACAGATTGGAGCCCGATGACACTACCACTAAACTATCATTGCTTCGTCGCTTAGCATCAGAGAGCTATCAAATGCGTAAATATAAATATTCGATGGTTTGTGAATTCTCTTCTCTTTCCTATCTCTCCCTCGACAATTTAACCCAAACTTGTATATAATTTGTTAATGCGCAGTTTCGATAACCTCCGATATTTGAGGGTGGCACCCCTAATAAGTAAGGACCGAAAGGGAAAGGACAGTACGGTATAATAAAAAACGGTACTTACCTAAGTTAAAATTGAAAAAAAAGTTACATAAAAAATACGAATATCCTAAGCCAGTGTCACTCGGGATGTTGTAAGGATTTTAACGATACCCCATACATCGAAATCTATTCAGGCTTTCAAAAGTTATCGTGGAATAAACTCCCATACGTACATACATGAACCTTAAAAATATTACAATCCTTTTTTGTGCAATCGTTTAAAAACAGAACCAGGAAATCGAAAAGTTTGTTCATTTTTGATAGGTCAGTGTTTTTAACGAATCTCACTTTAGCGCAACGATAACGACTTAACTAAAGATAGTAATACTGAACCAAAAATAATATGCTGGAAGTCGCACTGATAAATGTTCGGCTACAGATTTCCAACTTGCCGAGCGGGTCGTTTGTTTGATGGTGAGCGTTACGCCAGCCCATAAATATTGCAAGCATGTATAAAATGAAGAAAAAAACAACGGTTACGTGAGAATAAAGACGAGCCATAAGACTTATTGGCAACGATACGCTTGTTGACGCCGGGCTCCAGAGCCTAGAGCATCGACGCAGTGTTGCCAGTTTTTCGGTCTTCTACAGGATACATTTCGGACAGTGTGCTATGGCATTACACGATTTAATTCCACCATCCCCATTGCACAATCGGACGACTAGACGCACGGCGTTTCGTCACCCATTTATGGTTGATACCGCACCAAGCGTTTTGATTCAACATTCATCATGCGGACAGCGAGAGAATGGAATTCTTTGCCGGCCATCTGTATTTCCTGAATAGTACAACAAGACAAGAGTGAACAGGTAACAAGCGTGCTACATCGTCGACCGCATCGTCGCTTGCCTTCAGGTGATTTTGCGGTCAATAAGGCAAGCCTAACTCAGTATAAAAAAAATAAAAACCCAAGAGATTCAATCGTAGTATACCGAAACTTTAAGGTTATTCGATCCCTGCTAATCACTTCTAATTTATTGAATATTGTGCGTTATGTTGTTAGAAATATGATCGATTGGTTGTGAACAATGTCCTAGCAAGTGGCATGATTGAAACGGTTTTTTTTATTATTTGTTAAACGTCATTTGGTACCTACTCTATATTTAACAATGAATATAGAACCAACTTAAACAAAAACTCCGCTATAGTTCTCTATTACGCTGTGGAACTATACATTGGAACATTAATTAGCTCTAATGTATGCTGAATGTGTCTATTAAAAACACATTTATGGTCTATGAAATGGCATAAATGGTCAAGATAGTAGGTAAATATCAAAAATCCTAAAAACAGCTTTTACTCAACAATGGGTTTATTCGTACCGATTTAAATAGTACATTACGATATTAGTGCGTAAAGATGGTTATAACATGCGAGGCGGAATTTCAGCCCGAGCCGAAGGCGAGGGCGTAATTGAGCCGAGCATGTTATAACCAATACGCACGTATATCGTACGACGTTTTTTAACACACTTGCGAGTAAACAGGAAAAAAAAACATTTAAATAAACTCAATCTGTGAATGCACACTGTTGCTTTCCCGCCATTTTACCAGCGCGCTTGAATACTTGAATAGCAACAGCGCGCTGCTCACTAGCTGGAGTGGTGCGGCGGCGATCAGTTCCATATTTGAAATGGCAAATAATACTGTTATGGAATTTGTATGGACTATAACTTAACTATTTGCTTTGATAACACACGCGTTTTTTATGACCCGCTTTACATATTCAAAACCGGTGGAATTATATCAGCTTTACGAGAGAGGGTGTTAAAAAATATATTAGTAGTACAGGTCAAATGAGGTACCTACACAAGGGTTAAACCTAATTTTTTATCATCCATTCCGAGGTAACAACCTCTATTTGACTGGACTAATAGATTCACAATCAAATAATCCCGGATGTACCTACGAGAATTAACTATTTTATACTATTATTTCACAAGCCAATAAAAAAAAGAAATATCCGACTCGAAACCGATCGTAACAACATGAAGAATTCAAATTAAAATACCGCCAACTAAACAGGCGTCACAGCTATCAATTCACGAGTCAGCGAGCGGTTTAAATCTTGTTAAATCTAATTTCGTGCTAAATAACAATTAACGAAGTCATCAAGTATAACGAGTGGCGCACTGGCCGTTTGTAATCGCGCAGACGATGAGACGAGCTGTCAAAGTGATGGATCGAAATGGGCGGGAGTTTTGACGTTTGTTTTTGCGCGCGAACGCGTTGGTGCGTTCCGTTTCACGGTGTTTCTTTTTTAGGATCGATTTGTGAGATAATTTAGGGTGCTGCTGATCGTGTTGAAATCTTTTTTTTACTTTGTAAGGAGATAATGTTTGGAATTTGGATTGATTGTCCATGTTGGTGTCTAGATTAGTCTACCAGCTGCTTATAAATTCTAGTCTACAATGACGTGTATCTAGTATTAATGTCGCATTGTTTGCGGAAAATTGTTGCCAAAATAGGTAGGTCCTGTAATCGGCTTCAAAACTGGAATGTAAAGTATAGGAGGGTAGCTGTAGGGTAGGGGTTCTCAATTACAGCTGATAGGTGCTTGGTGACAGATTTTCAATTTGAGGGTATTAGCTAGCCAGGACAGTTCTAGATAATGTCCTACCACCGAACTAAAGAGGTATATTACCATGTTAAGTTTAAAACCTCGTTTTAGTTTATTACAGATTGCCTGTCTTAGCCCCGTCTGTGTTAGAATTTTAACTATCAGCTTGTCATTAATTAAAGAATAGACATGTCAGTCTACACCCAACCTAATAACGCTTCCACATTGTCACTAAATCCCTAATTATATCCACGCATCCGCACCGTTCCGGCTATTTATAACCAACGCAATTAACCAATTTGTTTTCGAGCTTACAACACCATGCTCGACTTACCGTATTTTATTGCTCTTGCAACATTTTAGCGTCTTTGAAAATGGAACTGAAAATTGCGTTCGAGAATTGAAATGAGGCGGGAAGGCGACAGTTTCGCGCCTTTGGTGTCTAAATATGGCGGACGTTTGACAGCTGGCTGTCACGGATGGACGGACCGCTTACGGACTGGTTAGTGCTATTTTATTGGCTTTTCTTTGGTGATGTGAATATTTGTTTGTAATTTAGAGATTCGCAGACACTTACCGTGCTCGCACACGAGACTCGAACTAGAGCCACAAAACGCAGCCACATGAAGCTTGTGTCGACGTTTTGTAAGCGGCACGGCGCGGCGTCGCCTACACGAAGCCAGAAGCGGCGTTTTGTGGCGTAAAGCGACCACAGGCATCACCAGACTAGAAATATCATACTGAAGTAAAAATGTACTGGGACAAATATAAATTTTTATACCTAGATTAGGGCCTACTTAAAACGGACGCACTCGTGCGATGGGGCTATCCTCTCCCGATCCTCCCGTTCTCACGGCGACGACCCAAGCCGGGGTCCGTACCGACGCGACGTGGTTCGATCTCACGCGGTGCCCTTAAGCTAGTCACCAAACACCACTTTTTTAGGGCTGAGCGCCTTCTGCGCTCTCGCGCACTTCGGTGACGCTGCTGCAAAGGTTTGCAAAACAAACAGCACGGTCCTTAAAAAAAATCACCTAGTGGTTCATCCGCAGATTATCTGCCTTACCGGCTAACAATCTCGTGTTCGTTTTTAATTCCAAACCGATTAAAACCAGCGGTCACTAGTCTTCGTGTGGAAGAAGTTGTCTAGAGTTTTTGCTTCTTTTCGTTTTGTAAGAACTTGTTTCCTTAATAACGTTCGTTCTAAAATGATAACCAGCGAAAATTCTAGACAATTCCTTCCACACGAAGACCTAGCGACTGCTGGTTTATTAAATTCCAGAGTAATTACGTTCATAATTGAAGATTCTCGAAGGACTGATTGCCGGTAGGGTAAAATAATCTATTAATACTAAATCTCCTGTACAAATATTATACAGCAGTAAAGTTTGTGAGTTTGTTTGTAATCTCTGGGCCCTGCCGCTGCGCTAGTCCCATTCACAAAATTATTTACTAATAAGAAGCTAGATTATCCCTGAGCGCTATAAATTACATTTCATTCTTATTCCACGCTTGCGAAGTCGCGCGCAGACGCTAGTCTTAAAATAACAAAAGAGAGTACCTACCTATATAAAGGGCACACTAAGAGACTCGAACAAAAAAAAATTGACCGTAACGATTTAACGAATGAAAATGATAGAAAACACTAATTATCATTATTATTAAATATGTTGATAGTATAACTACTTTTAATTTTCACAAGATAAAATATGACCTACAACTACAGGTTTTTCTGTGGTAGTGCGACATCTAACGGAGAGTAGCAGTACTTAACTTATTTTTAGATTCTATTTTCCTGCCATCTATTATCGAATAGCAGATTACAAGGTCACATGGAAGAATCCATAGACAAGAAATATATAAATACATAAATCAAATATTATTTTATCCAGCTGGAAAAGAAGGTCAGAATTCAGATTATAAAAGTTGTTCTTATAATCTTTATTTAGTAATATTATAGAATAAATATCTCGGTACAAGAATAATAATTAAAGCTACGCTGTCTTCATGGATCTAAGCATGATCTAAGCTGTGTTCAAAAACGTCTAAGCTGTGTAGCGGTTTTATTTAAACTTAAGAAATCGTTTTCAGCTCACACCAAGAAAGGATTCGTGTATTACTTTTAGTGGTAAAAATTAAATTGCAGGTATATTATTTTTTTGTTTGGTTGATATATCTATCTAGGAAAATAAATTATTAATATGCTGGTTCTGACCTCTGACTTCCGATCTATTGTATATAATTTGTGCTTCCGATTCCTAGCTCGATGCTTCTGAGCGACGTTTTTCTGACAAGAACGAAACAAAAACACGTCAGCTGTCAAAATCTGTTGTGTCATGTTGTCATAATCTATCAATTTTTTAGAAAACTACAAAAAAATTGTAAACTCGCCGTAAATCGTTTTAAAGAGAAATAGTTTATAACTTTTCTAGAAAACTGTGATTTCCACGCTCTTATCATGCATTGGTACGGCGGGAGCATCGCAGAAGCGGTGACATTGTCGAAGCAGAAAAATGCGATTTTCGTCGTATTTGTCGAAGGTAAGACATTCATTTTACCTTTTACAGCTAATAAATTAAAAATAACTACCATATGAAGCTATAAATAAAGTTCTAAAGTAGTATTTTTTGCTAGAATACATGTGAAAACAGTAACTGGAGTTTCATAAAAGGTTTTTTTGTTTTCCATTATTTGACCTACAAAAATTTGAGACAATAGTGCATAAAATTATGCAACGACCGTTGTGGTCGATTGAACTTTTAAATTAAAACACGTTCTAGTGTGTAGCGCATTATTAAATTCCTGATTTTCAGTTCAGAATTGTTCACATTGCGGTGTTCACATCAAACAATAACCCACAGTTAAAAAAAAAACAAATCACAAACTTAAAAATAGGTCACTTACAACAAACGAAAATATTCTTCAGCATCAGGAATTTGGAGTGAGTGTCGCTGAGCTGAAACTTGTGTGACTGTCATTCCGATGCACCGCAGTGCTAATTTTGACTCAGCCCTGCCCCAATGACTAATATCAAGTTATTTTCCGATTTATCACCCTCACTCTAAAACAGTTAAGGAAAACATCGTGAGAAAACCTGCATGTTTAAGAACCACTAAATTCAGTAAAAGTAGTTCCTATGATCTGAATGCATAAACTACAAATCATTGTCTCTTGCGGATTAGGGAAGTACCTAATTGAAATCTAGAAAATAATAATGCAAACATAATTTATATAAGTAATGTATTGTAAAAAGGTTGCCTCAAAGAGATCACTTACTCGAGGTTACCCTGTAAAGGTAAAGGTTGAGGGACAACCTCTGAACAATTTCAACCAAAATCGGATGGATCTAAGACACTTGTCTTAGAGAATGCAACCATTGGAAGGATGAGGAAGAGACCTTTACCCTCAAGTGTGATACAATAGCCTATACCATATACCAGGTAGGACTAAGTCTTCTGCGAACGTGGTCTGGGTCGGTACCACTGGTTTATTCTTGTAGTCTGCCGCCAAGCAATAATGTATAGCATTACTGTGTCCCAATTTGATGAGCAAGGTAGTCAGTGAAATTACTGGGCTTATGAGTCTTAATAAAGGGTGATCCAATTTGAGTTTCCTATGTTTGCAACACTCTAAATTAGACATTTGTCAATATTGGCGCATATTTCAAACCTCAAATGTTTTAAACTATGCTGTTACAATATGCACGACTTAACTTCCACTCACTCAATGAATTACTACAGAAACACAACTGAAGAACTGTGTATAGACTTTTCAACATTTTTCATAAATTCAATTATACTAAATAAACAATTAATAAAAAAATAACCAAGATAATATTACAATTTGTGTAATTTTTTAAAGTGAAAGTTTTGAAATTCGAATTGGATCATCCTTTACCTTATGTTTCAGGGTAACAAGCACACTGTAGTGCTGCGCAGACCTGTGTTTCAAAGTTGTGTGTGGCACTCCAATTTTTATGGTCTTACCATCGGGCAAATGACCTCTAGTCCTGTGTTGTATACCAGTAGTATAAACATTTTTTCAAATTTAAGACTTCAATGATTAAAATTAAGAAGAGTTTTAATGTAGCTTGCACATCACACAATGTTTACAAACAGTTTCTTACTAATACAAGAGTCATCGTTATTATAAATAGCAGAAGCAGTCACCTGAGCCAAAATTGGTGCGGGTGACATCACGATTTTTTTATAGATGAATGACTGCTAAATTAATTGAAGTTACAATATTGTAGAAGTGAGTTGAATGGCCTGAGAAGATACAAATGTTTCTAGATAAATGTTTTTGTCATTGACATAATCCTTCATTTTATAATAATACGCTTTGCGCTGAGACGGTGGCCGCGTTAGTGGTTCGCCTCACAAATGCCGCCTTCTCTCCGCTCGCACAAAATGGAGAGATAAAAGGAGCGCTTGTATGTAGTGTAACTGAATGTATTTTCGCCCTTTCATCGTAAAAATATTCTACCACCAGGTGAAGATGACCTATCGACCGAGATGGCGGCGACAATCGACGACGCGGTGGTGGTGGCCCGGCTCGCCGACCAGGCTAACTTCCTCGCTGTCAAACTGAAAAGTGGCACCACCAACTACACGCACTTTGCTCAGATTTGTATCCTTTTGATCAATTAATAGTTACTTTTTGCTCGACAGCCCAAAGTAATGTTTTTCGAGCGTATATGTAGGTATATAGCGTGCCAAAGAAATAGACATGCCCTATGTCTTTGGCGCGCTCTGTGGCCTAAAGTGTTTGACGGATTTTAACATTTGAAGAGACGTCATTAGATTCGTTTCAATTGTGAAAATGACATTAGGGTATAATATTTTCTGTCTTTTCAGTTTTTATAAAGCGGGTTTTTCATAACGAAAAATTTTGCTTGTTATTTATTTTGAAGCATGTGTGTTGTTCTTTTGTTTGTTATCACCTTTTGTTTCTTTCATGTGTTACTAGCTTCTGCCCGCGGTTTCAGCCGCGTTCCCACAGGAACCGCGCATTTTTCCGGGATAAAAAGTAGTCTATGTTACTCTCCGGTCCATAAACTATATCTATGCCAAAAATCACGTCGATCCGTTGCTGCGTGAAAGAAGGACAAACAAACAAACCAACACAACAAACTTGAACAAACGCACTTTCGCATTTATTACACTTAGTAAGTATAGATTTCCGTTTTACTTTTCTCTTGTGTCGTATAAACACTTTCTGTTTCTTACCTACTCTAATTTCTTTTTAAATAAACGCTTTTAAATAGGAACGCTTCATACCAGTAAGATCCTGAATCCCGCATCAGACCAGTTTGTCCCGGTGCCGTCTCTGTTCTTCATAGGTCGCAACGGCACGCCGCTCGAAGTAGTCTGCGCCGGAGTGCAGCCCAACAACTTGGCGACGCGCATCGATAGAATCATTGCCGAGCATCGTAAGTTCACTACGCCATTTATGTAATGGAGATCTGCAGTATAATCCCGACAACATTTCTCTGTCGGGATGCGTTTCCGAGATATGAATGATCAAGAAAGTCTCTTCCGACACGAATGTCATTCCGAGTGAAGAAAAATAACCCTGCTGAGGTATAACAAAAAAAAATACACACCGATTTGAGAACCTTCCCGTTTTTTGGAAGTCGGTTAAATATAGAATTTTTCGGATGGTTTGCTTTAGTCGCGTTTTAACTAAACATCTTCCATGTCTTTCCTATGTTATTTATTGAAAATCACTCTTTTCTACTAACTAACTAACATTAGGTTAAGATATGACACGTGAGAATCGACACCACTATGTATAATATATTTTTACACAGATAAAGAGAAAACCACGACAGTGCAGCCGTCCACGTCATCTGAAAGCATCAAAGAGCAAACAGCGAATCTTCTGCAAGCCGAGGCGGCTAGCGCTGCGCCAGTCAAAGCAGACCCCTCGCTCAACAACGCTAGGAACGCGCAGAAAGAGCCTGGTGAGTTTGCAGGGTTCTTTGTTAACTGGTTATGTTCATTGTTAAATTGGGATGTTGCATTTAACACAAATACATAGTTTCTGTCGTTATACAGTTTTAATATCACTAAAAATGAAATTCACAAAAAGATATAATTTCCACAAATATGCTGCGTCTAAAATTTTTCCAAATTCAACATTATTTTATCATCCATTATTAATTTAAATTATACCATCAGATTCTTTACATGTTAATGAATAAATAATGTATAACAACTATTTACATAAACGCAGTTTTTCACGGCAAAATCAACAAAATGCATGTTTTTAGTACAGCTTTACGGCCCGCGAAGAACAAGTGACGTCAAATGTTCTGTCCAATTTGTATGGGGTGTTTTAGTGGTCAGTAGATACGCCCGATTTTGACTCTCATTGTTAATGTTTCTAGCGTTCGATTTCCAGTTTTTTTCGATATAGGCATTTGATTCTCAGGAGAAAACGAATTGATTGATATCTTTTAAAATTGGAGTCAACATCCCTATTGTATGTTTTTGCAGCTACTCGATGCAAAAGTGGCCACAGTGGCTACTTCGGTGGCGCTTTTATGCTGAGCTGTGTCCATTTTGTAGGCAATTCCGAACTGTTTCACGTTCTAATTTTAGCTATAAAATGTATGTACCTACCTATACTTTGGGCAATGGCTACAAATAAATGTATTTTCTTTCTTTCTTCTTTCTTTACAAAAGTACTCATAGCTTGTACCTTCTGATACCACAGAGCCCTCGTCGCCCCCAGCTAAAATACCAAAGACAGAGGACACGAAACCATCGCCTGAGTATGAAGTCGTGTGCGATGGCGACGTGTGCGTGCGGAGGCCGAGGGCGACGGAGCAGGGGGCGTCGACGAGTGCGCAGGGGCAAGTGCCGGTAGTTGCTGCTACTTCTACACCTACGGTAAGTTTTTTTCTCAAGAGACTGATGGGCTAAGATAGAATATAAGAGACAGCACATATGCCGTTTTAATTAAATAAATAAATAAATAAATACAATGGTTTTTTGAGTATGAGGGCGACGGAGCAGAGGGCGTCGACAAGTGCGCAGGTGCAGGTGCCGGTAGTTGCTGCTACTTATACACCTACGGCAAGTCAACCCCTTTGTTTACATAAAATGTCTAAGATTTTGGAACAGGGTATAAATTTACATTTGGTATTTGATTATATTACATTATTTTTCTATTTTTTTTCGTATTAGGTTGATGAGGAGAAACCGACTACAGTGGCCGAAACCACCAACAGCACAGGCAGCATCGAAGAGAAGATTGATCGAGCTAAAGAACTCATCGAAGCCAAGCGAAGGGAGAAGGCTGATAAAGAAAAGGAGGTAACTATTGTAATAGTACATTACTGTCGAGGCCGGAAATAAATAAAATTAAAGCGTCTGTTTGTAATATCAAAATAACAGCTTTTTACTAAATGCATATGAATGTATATACGGTACCTACAACAAAAACACAATTTTTAAAATTTTTGTCTGTCTATCTGTTTGTCTGGTCTAGGTCTGGTGTGTCTGGACTTTCACTGGCAGACAGCTGATGTTATAAGGAGTACCTTGGGCTACATTTATTTTGGAAAAAGAATTAGGGTACCGCCCAAAAAAATAAAATCCAATAATTCCGCGTGGGTGAAAACGCGGGCAGCAGCTAGTTTACAATAATGTTATTGTTTTTCAGTTGGAGAAGCAGAAAGAGATAGAAAGACGCACCACGGGACAGGGCGTCACTGAACTGAAGAGGTGGCAAGCGGAACAAGAGCTAAAACAGTTGCAGGTACGTATTGAAGCGGCGATGACTTAGGCAGAACATGTGACGTCACATGTTCTGCGTTCTGTGTACATTTGTGCAAAATAAAGTGATTTAATATGATTTACGATCTCTTACTAATTCAAAGTGATATTGCTCTACAGGAAGAACGTAAACGTGAGAAGATGCAGAACGATATGGCGCGACAACGGATTTTAGAACAGATAGCACAGGACCGCGCCGAGAGGAGGGCGCGGGACACGCCCCCCGCCCCTGCGCCCGCCCCCGCCCCCGCCTCGCAGCAGAGTTTCACGCCCCCAGCTAGTGAGTTACTTATACTTAACGAATTTATTTCTCACTAGTACCCCGCAGGTTCGCAAATTGCGCTAATCCCATGACGTCATATTTTCAACGCGAGCCGTAAAGTTGTGCTAAATCATGCATTTTCTTGATTTACAAAGATATTGCATTTAAAAGTTTCACGTATTCAACGATTTTTTTTTATCATCCATTAGTAATTTAAATGATACCATCAGATTCGTTACATTTCAATGTACAAAAAAATGTACGACAACTATATACTTAAACGCTGTTTTTCACGGCCAAATCAACAAAATGCATGTTTTAGTACAGCTTTATACCGCCCACGTTGAACAAGTGACGTCAGATGTTCTGCCCAATTTGTATGGGGGTTTTAGCGTTCAGTAGATACAAGCGACTTTGAGTCTCATTTTTGACGTTCCTAGCGTTCGATTTCCATGTTTTTCAATATATACATTTGATTCTTATGAGGAAACGAATTGATTGACATCATAGAAAAAGTTGAGTTAACATCCCCATTATTGCAATTGTTGCATGCCGTTTTAATTAAAGTAAATAAATAAGTGTCGCGTGTCGCAGCGTCAGGCGACGCGCACAGCCTCGCCCGCATCCAGTTCAAGTTGCCGGACGGCACGTCGCACTCGGCCAGCTTCCCCGCCGCAGACTCGCTGCGGGACGTGCAGCGGTATGTCGCGGACAATCTGCAGGTGAGGACACCGCATTCTCCGATTCTAGTACACTAGTTTCCGCCCACGGCTTCGCCATCATGGCACGTATATATCTTTATGCATCGTAGTCTATGGCTAAGATTCAAAGACTAGGATGGACTCCTGCTTCCTTGTGTCAAAGGACTTTAACTTTGTATTGGTACTTTATTCCCAAAAAAAATTAACTAGCCTCATTTTAATTATTAGCCTGAAATAAAGAGCTTAGCAAAATAAAAATGAGGCCCGCGATTTTTTTAAAACTTACTTTAAAGAAAAGCGTAGTAGTAATGCTAAATTAATTAACAGCAACGCTGCATTCCTAAAAATATCGAAATGCAGCAACATTAAAAAAGTATGGCGTCATCGTCATCTTTGACAGTTTTGTCATCTGTTCAGTCAATTTTTTTTAAATAGCTTCTGTCGTTTTCACGTTCAGGCAAAAAGAAGATGAAAAATGCGTTCCGTTTCGAGAAATTGCGTTTCGTTTCACGTTACGTACCAAAAAAGCGTGAAAAAAGACAAACCTAATGTTAAATATGTATGTTATTTCTTTCAGTTATCAACATCAAATTTCGCCTTATGGACCGCATTCCCCCGCCGTGAACTAACTGAAGTAGACTCAACACTACGCGACCTACAACTGGCGCCCTCTGCCGCGCTGTTGGTCCTGCCGCGCCGTGCCTCCGCCGCGCCGCCCGCAACTTCCTTCTCTGTCGTCTGTAAGTAGAGAGAGAGTGAGGCAGCCTGCGTCACTCTCTATCTACAACTAGCACCCTCTGCCGCGCTGTTGGTCCAGCCGCGCCGCTCGCGACTTCTTGCTCTGTCGTTTGTAAGTAGAGAGAGTGGGACAGCCCGCGTCACTCTCGATCTACAACTGGCGCCCTCTGCCGCGCTGTTGGTCCTGCCGCGCCGTGCCTCCGCCGCGCCGCCCGCAACTTCCTTCTCTGTCGTCTGTAAGTAGAGAGAGAGTGAGGCAGCCTGCGTCACTCTCTATCTACAACTGGCGCCCTCTGCCGCGCTGTTGGTCCAGCCGCGCCGCCCGCGACTTCTTACTCTGTCGTTTGTAAGTAGAGAGAGTGGGACAGCCCGCGTCTCTCTCTATCTACAACTGGCCCCCTTGCCGCGCTGTTGGTCCTGCCGCGCCGTACCTCCGCTGCGCCGCCCGCAACTTCCTTCTCTGTCGTCTGTAAGTAGAGAGAGAGTGAGGCAGCCCGCGTCACTCTCTATCTACAACTGGCGCCCTTGCCGCGCTGTTGGTCCAGCCGCGCCGTGCCTCCACCGCGCCGCCCGCGACTTCTTACTCAGTCGTTTGTAAGTAGAGAGAGAGTGGGACAGCCCGCGTCACTCTCCATTTACAACTGGCGCCCTCTGCCGCGCTGTCGGTCTTGCCGCACCGTGCCTCTGCCGCGCCGCCCGCGTCTTCTTACTCTGTCGTTCGTAAATAGTGAGAGTGGGACAGCCCGCGTCACTCTCGATCTACAACTGGCGCCCTCTGCCGCACTGTTGGTTCTGCCGCGCCGCGCCGCCCGCGACATCCTTCTCTGTCGTTTGTAAGTAGAGAGAGTGAGACAGCCTGCGTCACTCGCGACCTATAACTGGCACCCTGAGTCGAATCAATGATACGCTTAGAAGAAGACAAGCGCCCAGTTGCCGAAACCCCTGGCTTGGTCGGACACTATAACAAACAAAATCTACCTCTTTAAAATATTAGTATAGATTTGTTACACTGCAGATTTCATAGAATACAAAAGTTTTCTTTTTTGGGCTTCGTAACAATAACTATCGCTTTTGTTTCAGCATTCATAACTCAGTTACTAACATCTCTGATCTACGAGCCGTCGCTCCAGCTCTACACTTGGCTGCGCACCCGCCTCTTCCCTCCCCCCGCGGTCACCCCCCGCTCGGCCAACACCCCCACGACCCCCACGGCCCCTACCCCCCGGCCCCCCACCGCCAACCCCCTCCGACGGCGCGGGAACGTACACAGGCTGCCCGGAGACGCGCCCGATGACGACAACAATACATGGAACGGAAACTCTACTCAACAAATGTAGAGTTACTTAATATCAAACCTAGATCGTTGATGGTTGGCTAGCTAACATCCTGAACTGAATTTTTAATTGTTTAACTAGGATTCCCTGTATTCGAGCAGAAATTATGAAGATCGTTGTCTGGAAGAAATATTTGAGCTTTTTTACATACCACATAACCAACCCTTACATGCTACAAAAGGTATCTATTTATCAACTTTACGGGGTCAGCGTGGTTTTACCCTTGACCCTCGATCCCAATCGTAAATTGGGATTATGATCAAATTCGTGCTGTAACGCAACTAGTGCACGATTGGAACTGATTTTAGTGGATTTTTTTAGAACTAAAGTAAATGATGATGATAAAAATAAATACGAGATATTAATCCAGCCTCAAATTGAAAAGTTGAATTTTGAAGCAGTTATGTGCATTTTTCTTGATTAAAACTTTCGTAAGTATTACATACTCTTATTTATATGTATTTAACCGGATTCACTTACGTGGTACAGCCGAGCTTCGCGACGATTGCCCCAGTCGGAGCAGTCGCGTGTAGCTCCGTGATGAAGAGGTACTGAATACCTCGAAACCGGTCGAGCAATCGTCGCGAAGCTCGGCTGTACCACGTAAGTGAATCCGGTTAAATACATATAGGTAAATAGTTAATGCTTTATGTATTTAAATCACGCCAGAATTTTGTGTTCAAAGTACTGGGCGGCCCTATAATTATTATTACTGGCGGTACTATCAGACAAATTGCCTGTTCTCAACACAGATTACTGTGTTCTGGTGAGTGAAGCAGTTGTCAGTGTATAATTACACTGTAAGTACCCAGTAATTACCGGGTAAAAAGGAACGCTTACACGCTCATACCTCTGCATTAAGATTCCCTGTGTTTTAGGCGGCATGGACATAGATACACAACACAAATGCAAGACCCGAAATCGGACAGTAAACTTATTGGTCTTATGGGACTTATTACCTAAAGTATCAGGATAACGAGCGCACTGCAGTGCCGCGCAGGCCATTGTGTTTCAAAGTTCTGAGTGACGCTGCAATTGTTATGGCCTGCCTGGCGTTATGCTTACCATCAGGCGAACGACGCACACCTCGTTATCCAAAAATACAAAAAAAAAATTGACGACTGCAAAATGACACAACAATAAAAAAACAAAAGCAGTCCAAATGCTTATTCATGAACATAATTTGTAAATAAATCATTGCATTCATTGTTTTTATGTCACGACTCACGACCAATTTTTAGCTTGGAAAAGTTATTTTATGTTCAATTGTTATTTTAAACAGGTAGATATCTCTGCTTCTCATTTTGAATAAATCTGTTGGCTTGCGAGCGGGAACAGGCGAACCAATAATTATGCCACTGAAAAAAGCGAACCTAACAAAGGCGTTGGTCTTGTATGCGAGAAAGTCGTAGAAAAACAAATTTTTGTTATGAATACAGAACTGATGAACAGAGGTTTTGTACATTTTTAAGAACAGCCTGTATAGTTCTTACGCGAACAGCCGGAGGAATACGAGTTTGAATCAAGTCTTTATTGGGATTTGGTTTTATTGGGATGTATTTATAATTAATTACATTAATGTTAAATCTTTAATAAATCAAAAAAGATTATATACACGTTTTACAGCAATCTTAACGCTTGCCTTTTAAATGTCACGCGTCTTACGTAACTTTAGTATAAAGGAGTTACAGATTTTTTATTTGGAAGCTGGCATAGCAGTCCCGCCATTTTGTTTTTTTTTTTTAAATTTAAAGCACTTTAAAACTTGTACAGGTATATATGTAAACGGGCTGAATATTCGAACACAATGTCGTATTGTGTTTTAAAAAAATGTAGGATTTAATTATAAATCCATATCAATAAAAAACATCTTCTAAAATGTCATTAGATTTTGCAAGGTAATTACGAGAAAATATGAACAGTGGACACCCTAACATAAAAAACAAAATGGTTGATCGGCACTATGGCAAAAGTTTTCAAACCCCTTTAGATAAAGGATAGTACTGTATATCATTAAGTATATTATTTAATTATAAAATACAATAATAAATGTTTGATAAATATTGTAATATCACATTTTTATTTTTCATAATATGTATAATAATATATGTTATTTCAAAACATTTAAAATACTAATACAGATATTTAAGTACATATTTTAAAAGTTATGTTTTCTAGGATAGTTATAAACTATTTCGTTGTGTAAATTATTTTGGATTATTGGAAATAAATAAATAAGCATAAGTTTTGTAGTTTTTATTTGAAATGTTTTGTGGCATGTTTGTTGAGCAAGGCTTGGAACCGGTTTTTAAATAACCGTTTAATAATGTAACGGTTTTGTAGCTTATTTCGTTCAGAACGTATTGGCAACTTTAAAAAACCGGTTTGTTATGCGACACCCGACTGTCGGCCGAGAGGACGGGACGAGGCGAACTGGGGGAGGGATTTCCGCAGCCCCCGCAGGCCGCACATCATCAGACGCTGACGTCACCGGTGAAAACCGTTAAAAACCGGTATATAAAACGAAACCATTTTACAAGTAATGCTCGTAAATGTAAATCGTTCAAAAGAGGTTAAAGGTAGAACAAAAACGAAAAGAAAAGTTCACCTGTAAGTATTTGGGCGTTATTGAAATATTTGAATCGGTTGTCTTGTTTGTGAGTTCAACTATTTTGTACCAGAGTTCAAAAGGTGGCTTCCAGAAAATTACATGCAACGTAACGCGAAAATATATTGACAAATGCACGTAGCGTGCGCGTATAAGTTGTGTCTGAGTGCGTTCGCGAACACATTTAAATATGGAAATATTGCATTGCAAAATGCAGTTGAACTACTAGGTCAAAACCACTAGTGTACTAAACACCTGATTAGTTCAACAGTAGGTACTTACAGTTATCTAGTAGATAATAATTTTCTTATATCAGACCAATTAGGCAATCTTTTTGCCCGTGGTTTGACCACGGGCAATGAATGGTTACTAGTACACCGCACTCATTCCGAAAGACTGAAAATATAACTAGCTGCTGCCCGCAGTTTTAACCGCGCGGAGATATTTTTTGCGTGGAACACTAATTCTTTTTCTAAAATAAAAGTATCCTAAGTTACTCATTATAACATCACGATGCTGCAGCTATCTGCCAGTGAAAGTCCCGTCGAAATCGGTCGAGTAGTTTCGGAGATTATATGGAACAAATAGAAAGACAAATTTTAAAAATTGTGTTTCGTTATAGGTACCTTATAAGTTATATACCTACTTGCATATGCATTTAGTAAAAAGCTATTATTTTGATATTACAAACAGACACTACAATTTTATTTATTTGTATAAGTAGATATTGTCGTCTTTTTTGCCTATTACCATACTATAATGTTCTGTGCTATCACTTTAGGGAAAAGTGGAATATCCAAAATAAAAAATGCGATTTCTAGTTTTTTCACCGACTTCCAAAAAAGGAGAAGGTTATCAATTCGGTGGGTATTTTTTAAATGTTTTTTACCTAATATCTCTAGCGATTTGGAAAATTATTTTTTTATTTGAAAGTATATACCTACTTTCAGATTAGTCCCATATAAATTTCATCAAAATCGGTTCAGTAGTTTGTCACTGAAGTCGGTTCGTCGCTTTTTTAAAGCAACTTTATTTTACATTCTGTCTGTATTTTCCCGCCTGAGGGGGATTCTCAAAAGTGGTATAAGCCCCCACTGGTATGAACGTCGGATCATATCGTCGCGCTTCGGTAAGCTTGATTTTTTGATAAAAACATCATAGGTAATGGAACAATATGTTTGTTTTCCGTGATACTGCTAGAATGCCTACCATTGATGGTTCTATGGAATTTTGTTTCCGTCGTACCATTGCTGGTACTAGCATTGTAGGGCGTTTTGTAGTGCTCACCTGGCTAAAGCCACCAATTTGAAAGAAAATTTTTGTTGAACAACAAAATACGTACCTACGTTAAGTTTGAACTAATCAAAGTCTAACAGCGAATAATTGACGGTGCGTAGCGAAACGAAGTGTGTTACGAAACTTCCGATACGATACTAACACTTTCTAGTAATAATAACACTTGTTTTTTTTTAATTAAACCACGCACTGTAATATTAGGTTACTATAGAATTTCACTTCGTGAAGTCGGTTATGACAAAACTACTTAGTCTAAGAGTAGCCGCACACTGGGTCACTTGACGCGGCCACTAGACGCGGACACCAGTGGCTGGGCGCGGCCTCTATAGTGGCAGCCACTGGTAGCCACAAAATAGGGAGAACAGAAGATGCGCTTGGGCTTTTTTACGCTAAGCGTCCTAGGTTCCCTTCTGTTCTCTCTCTATTATTAGTTTAATATGTTCACCACACAAGCCCGAGAAAAAAACTTTACACATACTGTATTGTATATGTTCACCAAACAAGCCCGAAAAATAACCTGGTACATACTGTATATGTTCACCACACAGTTTGCCCGAGTGGGGATCGAGCCCAAAGCCCCTCGCTTCGCAGCTTTCTACCAACTTTGCTCCGAGCTGTCAACACAACTTGGAGCAATAAACCAACAAACAATAACCAATATAATTAAATACTTACAGCATTGTTAAAGTGAACAATGGGACGTCTCCTGGCGGTCGAATTGACCGTTAATTTTTTTCTGTTTCACCACGTTGTTATCTGTTAGATAGGTCTTAAAAATACTCCATCGTCAATCCATTAAGCTCTAACTAATACTGGAATATAGAGGACTTCACTTCAGTGTCGGCCATTGGAAAATGTCACATGTCCTCGAATTTCCAAGTTATAGATCATGCGAGTCAGTGTCACATATAGTCAGTGAAATTACTGGGCTTCTGAGAGACTTAACAACTGATGTCTCAGGGTTACGAGCGAGCACAATGCAGCGCCGCGCAGATGTTAGTGCGTAGGTATGTGAAGTTCGAGAGTTTAGCTCTAATCTTTTGGATGTGACTTTTCTAGTTAACGTTTGAATCTATTTCTAAATTTAAATTTGTTATTATCATAATAAAAAATAATGTCAAGAGGTTTACTTTTATGGGTTGGCTTTGAATAACTGGCGTGACACAGTTTGCGACGGCCCCTAGTCGTAGCACAGGTCGGCAGTCAAAGAGTTAAAAGCATTTCTTAATCTGTCAGGTAAAAATATCTATTAAATTAAAAGATGGTGAAGTCGGCCAAGTTGAAGTCGACTATAAGAAGCGTGTACCGTCTCACCTGTGTTGGGTAACTGTACCCTGGTCGGGTCCACGCGAGTGCTCGTCGTCGGGACTTATCTAGAGACAAATGCTGTTTTTTTTTTTTTATTATAACACGGACTTAATTTAATATACAGAAGATACACAAGCACAACACAACCATCTAATAATAAGCTTTATTTATGCTCATCACACAAAGCGGGAATTTTGGCTTAGGCTTGGCACCGAAATTTTTAAACATGCATGTATATATTTTTATTATTACAAGCTTTTATTTAACTTTCAATGTTTGTATGTATGTAAGTATGTTTAGATCAAAACCTTGCAACGTTTGACCCGCTTCCCGATGTTCGACTGAGCTGAAATTTCACATACATTTGTAAATCGGATGACAATGCAATGACATAACCCCATCGAGTTTGGGCTCGTTTGACTTGTCTTTACAAGTACCTACGTTGATCCTAGATGATGTCCAGGGTCTAATGATGGAGCCGGAACGTGGCCACATGAACTCTGTAACGAAACGACACCGACGTAACCCCCTCGAGTTTGAGCTTTTTGATTTGTCTTTACAAGTACCTAAGTGATGTCCAGGGTCCTGATGACAGAACCGGTATTACGTACATTATATACTATACAATCGGGGTAATTTGCTAACATAACACCATTCAATCAAATAACATAACACGTTTTCAAACTAAAAACAACATAAATATTTAAACAATTAGTTTCTATAACTGCCTACTTGCATAATTGACGAGCAAGGAGAATGGCTGTTTTGCAACACAAAAGCGGAATACAGAAGCTGTGTCTAGCCAAAATTACTTTAAAAAAAACAAAAGCTGTCAAGCTTTAACATAACAAAAGCCAAAATAACTCGAAATGTTAATGTTGTAAACGTAAGAGCTTTCTAATTTACACAAAACACAAAATTGCGCACTAGGTTCAGCCTTTAGAGGAAATCGGTCAGGAGTCAGGGCATGAATATCAATGAAAAGCGAAAGTGAAGGAATACACAAGCTGTCTTATTACCGTGTATAGCCGTGCGGCGTGGTCGAGGGAAATAGTGTTGTCTGTTGTGCCGACCAATCTTTAGACTTGCCGTATTGAAAGAAAATACTGCATTAAAAAAAAAAAACAATTGAAAAAATACTGTATTGGTTTTTGCTAGTTGGTTTCGATCGACTTTTGTGACGAGCTTTATTTAATAACTATTCAGAAATTTGTATTTAGGTAGTAGATGTCTTAAACCCTTAAGACGCTGAAAAGATTCATGTAGGTTTAACTTACACATATTTTTACTAAAATTTGTAGAGTTTATGGCAGTGAAAAAAAAATTGGTAAACAGTTTCTAACTATAGGACTATAGGTACAAGATTTAGATATCATTGTGTTTTCTCAATAGAATAAACGAACAAATGTTGAATTGCCATCGCTAAGATAATTATGTACCTACCTAACTGAGAAAATCATCTATCACATTTTGAACTTAGAATGTGATAACGATACAATTGCTGACAAGTAGGTAACTAAGCAGTTAAAATTTTCCATATTTATATTGAAAAGGCAGTTTTAACTCCATACAATTTTCAGATGAAAATATGACCAAACCAATCTACTATTCACCGGAATAATACAAAGTTGACCGAAAAAGGTGATCGAATATATATATGTAGCAAAAATCGTTGTATTCAATATTATATATACATTTAATACAACACAACGGTGCGTTACACCGTATTTGTCCAGTACCGTATAAATGAAACACCGTATCTGAGCAACACATCACTGGGTGAAAGAAGAAATGGCATGTAGGCCGTCACCACAGGTCAGTTTTGGACTTGCAACCACCGCGCAATGACGTTCGATTCATCACTTCTAAATGCAAACGCTGAGTTAAATCGCGGACTACGTGCCTAAAGACATAAACAAACAAAATGATGGACCTTAAGGAAATTATCAAATGGTTTATTCCATGCTTCCATATTTTGCTAGTGATATTAAAATCGAAAGATGTGCGATTGACTTTCGTTTGTTTGTTTTTACTTTTTAATATCCGTGGCGGATGCGCGGCAAACGTGAAAAGTGGTGTAGTAATAGTTTCTAATAATGCCAAAAATGTAGATAGTTTAGTGTACGACAATAAGTTAATTGTGAACCAAAGTGACGAATTGGGTGCGAAGACGCTAAATCCTGTATTTCCTGGCAGTTATGTTGGTAAGAACCTAATTTATGTTTAGTACCTACCTCCTTCAAACAGTAATACACGTTTAACTTAAATATTGAAATTGGCGCAATGCACTAACATTTATTTTTATGGTTACCCTAGAAGAAATTAAAAAAAAAGGTCAGATTCAGAAGTTTTGGCGGGAATGCAAAAATGTGCAGTGCTGTCAGCTGTGCTCTATTTAATATTTTTGAAGCTTGGGACTTGGTAGAGTTCACACGAAGCTACACTACACGTTACACTATTGGAGTATTCTCTGATCTCTCCAAACCATTTCATGTGAATTGTAAAGCTTAAACAGGAAAAATATTGCAAAAAAAAAATAACGATGCGCCGCGCGTCGTGCACATTGAGTTAATCTAAGATCGATGGGCGTGCACTCTATACTTGTTGATAGATTCTTGCTCGACTTGACAGGTGGAACGAAGGGTGTCGCGGTTTATAGATCATCAGTGAAATATAGGCGTGCTGCAGTGTTTCAATAGGTGGGATTACTGGGTCCTTTCTTATTTTACACTTAGTTAAAATGTGACCAGCTCGTCTCGATACCAATATTATACAAAAACTGTGTTCCTACCTAGTAGGTATCACTTATTTTATGACAAAAGTTACATAAAAAAAATACACGACTGGGCTGCCCTAGTCTGGGTCACTCGCGATGATGTCAGGATTCTAACGATACACCATACATCCAAATGTGTTCAGGGATGCTATTTTTGAATGTCACCGAGTGACTAAATATCAGCAATATATGACCGATAGTCACCGATTTACAAAAACTCGTATGTTTTAATCTCAGCGCGTGACAAAAATTATCATGCCTATGATATCGTTTACCCATTACATAACCGTTTATGAATGGGTACCCCCAAAACGATATGATAGCTATGAGTATTTAGTGTCAATGTTGACATCAAATTGCAACTTTTGACAGATACATTTAATTTTCATGTTTGTGTGTCAAATTAAGTTGCATTGATCGAGTAGACTCGTGAAGGTCTTCTCGCCGCCACGATCATGAAACGTCGATGTAAATAAAAACCTCTTTTTTACCGCGATTAAATCTATTAATAAGGTAAACGATGCTACTTATATTACAAATCTGTGCTACTTATTTATTTTTAAAGCTGATAGGTAGGTGATTTATGGAACTCAAAAAATTAAAGATTTAATAAATATTTGGTTAAAATTTTAAGATGGTTGCTACTAATAATTTATTTCTCAACTAGCTGTTGCCCCGCGGTTTCACCCGCGTGGAGATTTTGGATTACATGGTTTTTATTTTTTTGGGCGGAACCCTAATTATTTTTCTAAAATTAAAGTTGCCTATGTTACTCCTTGTAACATCAGCTATCTGCCAGTGAAAGTCCCGTCAAAATCGGACCAGCCGTTTCGGAGATTACCCGGAACAAACAGACAGACAGACAAAAATTTTAAAAATGGTTGTTTTGTTATAGGTACCGTATATATTTTCATATGCATTTAGTAAAAAGCTGTTATTTTGATATTACAAACAGACACTTCAATTTTATTTATCTGTATGGATGTATGGATGCAGCCGTTAAAAATATAGATATGTAATTTTCCCGAATAAACGCGTCACAGTAGTATCTTCTGGTAATAATAATAATATGTTGATTCATAAATGCAGTAGTAATAAGTCCTCAAGTTGCAGCGTAAAAAAGGATAAACCAAAGACACTTTCGTCTGATCAAAGGTCAACGTAGTAAGGTATCTAAAGTAATTTTTTAAAGTAGCTCCTGTCGTCGTGACTACACGCCATGACACGTCGTACACCCTGGGCGGGATGTACACTCCAAGGAGGACGTAAATTACTCCCAAGCGGGACGTCAATACACTCCAAGCATGACGACTATTATACACCCCAAGCAGGACGTCAGTATACCCAAGCAGGACGTCAGTAAATCCCAAGCAGGATGTCAGCACACTCCAAGCATAACGTCAATACACTCCAAGCATAACGTCAGTATACCCCAAGTATAACGTCAGTGGCCAGTGCACCCCAAACGGGACGTTAGTAAACCCCAAGCGGGACATCAGTGAACCTCAAGCGGGACGCCAGTACAGGCCTTACCATACCACTCCATCTAGAATAAGAATAAAACAAGTCGTACCAATTACCAAGCGCCTAATATAAAGATAGTATATAATCTGATGTAATTAACTGCTTTGCGTGTAACGTCTATTAAAAATATTATAACGCGAAGTAGAAAGTGAAAAACGAAAAGCGAAAAATTGAGATCGCAAGATGAGATTAAGTTTCGTGCGATGTAAAATGATACTATTATTTTTTTCAAACTGTACATTGTTAAGATGTCATTCTTGATCATTCCACCTCCTTTCTCATTTATCTATAAGTACCTTATAAATTAAGTATCTATTTGAAATGGTCAAAATAGCGTGTGGCCAAAAATCACATGCCGTGTGAACAGAAGAAAGATATAATTTGTGGAAGAAAGTACATATCTAAGTACGTACATAAATTCAAATATAAATAAGTACGGTTGATTTCTTCTCTGGTTTTTTTTTCTAGTAAGTATATTATTTATTTTGTGGTTCCTTTCGTCGATTACTTCGTACATTCCACATCGCTACTCTGGCCCACATAGTTTTGCAAAAAATCAAATCATTTTATTAAACTAAAATGAGGCCTTATTACGGCTCTCATTAGATAAGCCACTTGCTTACCACAAAAAGACTGACAGACAGACTTTCGAGGCAATTACAGTGAGTAGGTACCGTAATAATTGTTGCAATTTTCATTATTAATAATTGTGTTTTACAGTAATTTTTGTGGATGTGCAATCATAAGTTTAGCAGTGATCAAACCTGGAAAATAGTTGTATGTTGCTACACGGGGTATGAAATTAAAAAATACGACTTTTGGAAATTAGTTATTTCAAAGTCATCGGTGAGAATTTTCTCACCGGTGACCTCTAAATCTGGATCTCCTGGTAATCGAAAACCATGGATTTAATGTCGAGACCATTGCACACTGCAGAAGTTGAGTTCATCAATGTAATTCACAGTTGTAGTCTTTGATATAGGCGGTACACCATGACCGCGGCAAAAATTCCGTCCTAATACGCAGGTATTGTGTTACGCAACCGACAGACAATGCAAAGAAAGTGTAATTACCAGCACGCGATAACAAGCCGCGGTGAATGAACGTAGGTAATAAATTATAATAGAAGGGTGTTTGCGCGTGTCACAAAAAAATTCGAGAACATTTATGACATCCATGAAGCTGCAATGGCGTGGATTATGGCTTTTACTCTCAGGATTGCCAAGGAGGGTTATTTTAAAAAAAAAAAATGTGTTATTTGGTAACGAGACGAGCTGGTCGTTTGCCTGATGGTAGGCATAACGCCGGCCCATAACAATTGCAGTGCCACTCAGAAGTTTGCAACACAAAGGCCTGCGTGGCACTGCAGTGCGCTCGTTACCCTGAGACATTAGGTATTAAGTCTCATAAGCCCAGTAACTTCACTAGCTACTCTGCTCATCAAACCGGAACACAGTAATGGTTGCACATTACTGCTTGGCGGCAGACTTCACGAGCAAAGCGGTGGTACCGGACGGGCACTCGCAGAAGAGTTAGTCCTACCGCTAACAAAGTATTACGTTGACCTTAATGATAGATAAAAAAGTAATGGTTGTGCAGTAACAAAAGATTGAAGATTTGCGATTTACCCAACAAACCAAATTTTACATTCTTTATTTGCGTGAGAATTTTAACTTCTAACTTCTAATTCAAAATACGTTTATTCATGAAAGTAAAAATGCTGTCACGAATTTAAAATTATTCTAATGTAGTTTTACTGACTTCGAAAAAAGGGGGTTATTAACTCGACACGTATGTAATACGATAATCTGATAAAATATGTACATAGTTATGTTAATCTATTAGGACTTCAAAATGTTATAGGTATGTTGGTCCAAGCATTTCTCCGACAATATTAATCACATTTCTTTTTATTGGCATACGTTTACTTTAACTTAGGGAAACACCGTAAGTTTCATCAAAATCGGTACCAACATGTTACATGAAATGCGTAAGTGTGTTTGTTGGTTTGTCGTTCTTTCACGCAGTAACGGAGCAACGGATCGACGTGATTTTTGGCATAAATATAGTTTATGGACCGGAGAGTAACATAGTTTACTTTTTATCCCGGAAAAATGCATGGTTCCTATGGGAACGCGGGTGAAAACCGCGGGCAGAGGCTATAAACTATATGTTTGCCAAAAATCACGTAGATCCGTGTTTCCGCTGCTGCGTGAAACAAGGATAAACCAACTGATCAACAAACATACAAACACACTTTCGCATTTTTTTATAGTACAGTACCTTAAGAGGTATGGGCCATAATCCACCACGCGGGCCCAGTGCGGCTTGGTGGATGTCACATGTCCTCGAATTTTATGGTTGTTGAACAATGCGGGTTTCCTACGATGTTTTCCTTCGCCGTTTTAGAGCGAGGATGATAAATCCGCACATAACTTGATATAAGTCATTGGTGCGGCCGAGTCGAGATTCAAACTATACAAAATACAAATACAAAATCATTTATTTAGACACAAAAGTTATACACAAAGTTATGTTGAATCCATAGCCTTCCGAACTAGTAGGCATACACTGTGTTTCAGAAGCTAGTAATAGTGCATCGGATTGAGAGTCGCACAAGTTCCCGCTCGGACACACTCGCTCTATACTACCTGTATAATCGAGGTCACTTCCATACTCGATCGCCAGTCAGTTGAGCAATATGTAGGACTTAGTAAGCGGAAATTTCGCAATGTAAGTACAACCGCGTAAAGGGAACGTTTAGCAGGTTAGGCGTCAGCACGTCAGCTTAAATTGGATGAATAAGCGCTCTTTATGGCCACCATTCACGATCGTTCCAAATTCATCGCTCCGCGCGTCGTGGGTCGATGGTCCAATTTCGAGCACACATACGGTCACTCCATTCCGGGTGCGCCATCACTCCAGTTTGCCATTATTCTGCATCTCGAGTACTGCCAACTGAGTGCGAAATAGGTAGATCGTTGTATCGGCCACACACGATGAGTTGGAATGTTATATTTGGAACGTTTGGATATCCAATATCATCAATCACGCATAAGCGTCTAACGCCCCTTTTATAGTTGATTATTTCTACTTTTGCGGTCAAATCAGCTTAGTCATTTGCGTCACAAGTAAGGTAACAGTACTTGGTAGTTTGTGAAAGTTACGCTTTGAGTCCTATTGAATCTGGTTAAAAGAACAAATATATAAATTTATGATTGTAATTTTACCAGCATAGGACTAACTCCTCTGAAGTCCTCTCCGGTCGAGCCCCTTTCTGGTCTCTAGAGAGAAGAGCTTCAAAATAGATTTTGTGGCTACCAGTGTCTACTACTATATATAGACTAGTGGCCGCGCCCAGCCACTAGTGGCCGTGTTCGGTGGCCCAATGTGCGGCTATTCTAAGAGTTTTTTTTATTTAATAAAGATCTTTTCTCTTATTTCAGGACGAACATTCGGCCGTCCGTTCAAGAAGATGATGGGTGCGATGCTGCCCCTGATCTTTCAGATCGGGGCGGCCTCCACCTGGGCGGTAGTCGCAGCACTAGTGGGGGTGAAAACCCTCATTGTCTCTGTTGTGATACTGAAAATACTTCTCATCGCTGGAGCTGCTAAGGTAGGTTGCGGTTGTTGTCAGCAATTTCACAGAATGCGTTATGCGTTATTATTAAATTTCATAATTAATTACATTGTGATTGTTTATCTTCAAAAATGTTCAGATGCAGCGCGAGATAGCGGCGCGCCGGATTCTGCCCCTTAATCAAAGAGTATAATAACTATCCATCTTAATGTTGGGCGCCTTCTGAGCTCTCCCACAATGACAGTGACGTTAAAAATTCGTTAAACCAAACAACAAAATTACTTTCCAACGCATTATATCTGCAAAATTAACACATCCCCTCTCTTTCTATCTCTAAACTAAACATTGTGTCATCCTTTTCGCACATCTTACGGCAAAGAAAGCCCTACTTTCTCTCGTTGAATGAGCGTAGTTGGTTCATTTTGTTTTTTTTTTTTCGTTAACTGACCTTGGAGTTAAGTTGTCCCAAATACATAATTATGTATGAGTGTGTGAATTTTTATGAATATTTAAAGATGAGGTCAGGTTTAAAGATCGAATATCTCGTTTTGTCCTTGACGTATTGGTTGAGTGGGTCACTTCAACTAAAAGTGCGGGTTCAGTAATTCTTGTGGTTTGAAGCGATGATGGTTGACATAAAGAGATCGCCTATCAAGACGTAGGTCGTGGGTTCGAATTTTACAATGAGTTGGAACCCTACGAAAGAAAACATACATAACATATACATACCGTTACTTACACTGCATATACATAACATTACAAGCAGTTTCACCCGTGTTCCCATAGGAACCGTGTATTGTTCCGGGATAAAAAGTAGCCTGTGTTATTCTTCGGTCCAAAAACAATAACTATACAAAAAATCACGTTGATCCGTTGTTTCGTTACTGCGTGAAAGAAGGACAAACAACAAACACGCTTTTGCATGTATTATACAGTACAACTTTAAACGTTATAGATTGGCGCTCTTTTCGGGTCCAAAGGCCATGGGCACTACCAGCAGGGCTGGGAGCCTGTTCCTCACCACCCCCAGAAAGAGATCCACCTGCACATCCACAATGGTCACCAAGAGGTGCATGACGATCATGCTCCTGTCTATGGTAAGAAGATAGTGTTTGTTTTTAGTGTGCTGCGTAGGTTTCACTTGGTGGTAAAGGTGAAAATACACGGTTCAACCAAATTGAATCACTTTGGTTGAATGGAGCAGAAATGAAAGGAATGCTGTTGTTGCAATGACATTGAATGATTCACTTATAAGTTTAAATGATCAATTTGGTTGCTTCATCCAAATTGAAAGACAAAAGTGAACCGTGTATTTTCACCTTAAGGATTAACTCAGAAGAGTTAATCTTAGAGTTAATCCTGGTGGTAAGGATTACCAGAAGCGAGAACACTTCTGCGAGTGGCTGTCTGGGTGGGTTACCACCGCTTTGCTCGTTTTGTCTTGTTATGGTCCGGCATTGTACTTACCATCAGGCTAACGACCCGCTCGTCTCGTTATCCAAAAGTATAATAAAAAATAACCAAAGTCCAAATCTGGTTCACTGTGAATATTGGTGCTTCTGTTGCGAAATTGTAGCGTATTGTCAGGGAGCCCAGCGACATCTAGGGACGAATAGTAAAACTAATGCTTGAGCAACGCCATCTAATGTATCGAATTTGTACTTTCTTTGTTTAGAAGTCCAATAGATGGCGTTTTATCTGTAAAATAATAATTATGAAACCTACACCAAATTCTTAAAATCTTTTGTGCTCACATATATTTTATTTTAGATTACATATATTCTCTAGATTACACTAATAAACTCGTTGTATTGTTATTTTCAGGTCCGTGGAACCGAGATGATGCAGCGATCGGAGTAGATCACAAAAACAACTTCATCGACCCCTATTCAAGAGTTGGACCCCAAACAATAAGAACTCCTTTCGGAAACTATGTAAAAGTTGAACCAAATGATCCTTCATCGCATGCGGCCAAATGAAAATGTTCTAATTTTATATTAAATCATTATTATCTTTAGCAGTACCTACCTATGTGTTAGCTTTTTTTCTAAGAGAATCGACGGTTTGGGAAATGTAAACTTTTTCTTAGAAGAATACTTTTTGTAACCAAACAAATTCATAATGGATTTACGATATTTGCTTGGTTATGTACCTAACGTTAAATATTGTAAGGAAAAAAATTCGCAAACAGGCAAAGTTCATTTTTGTAAGTTGTAATTACCTAAAATTGTGTTTGACACTGACATTTACGCCATTTTTACCATACATACCTACTTCTAAGTAGTAATACTCTAGTATTACTTAATAATTACATAATAATTGCGACGTCAAGTCCTCCCAAAGTCTAGACTTCTAGAGGAGAAAGAAAAAACACTTATAGCCAAACTATTTTATTTATTGGCATTTACCGCCATCTGTTGTCGAATAGCCTAACTATTTAGGATAAACGAATGTTACCGAAAATAACTATATTATTATTTTGTAAGAATTATCAGTTTTAATGTAATGTAATTCTTTTAAAACTATTTATTGTTAGTTAGTAAATGTAATTATTAATAATTTATTTGCAAATAAAAGTATATTTATTAATAATTTCTTTTATTGAAATCCATAGAAAGTTAGAAAGTGAACTGATTTTCATAGCAGGGGACCGATTTTTGAAAGTCACGAGTGATTTCGATATCAGCGGTGACAAAATTCTCAGCGATAACTTTGAAATCACTAATTTGCAAAAGTCGTATTTTTGAAAGTCATACCCTGTTTACCAACATGCAACTATTTCTCAGTTTTAATCATAGACAAACTTATGATTGTGTTCCATTCAATTTTATTTTTTAAGTTGGAAATTGTTTTAAGCCAAAATTGGCACTAAATACCTAGTCATATCTATGATATTGTTTACGAATGGGTACCCCCACTCGTAAACGATATCATAGGTATGACAATTTTAGTCACACGCTGAGATTCAAAAATTCGACTTTGTAAATCGGTGACTATCGGTCATATCGCTGATATTTAGTCACTCGGTGACATTCAAAAATCGGTCCCCAGCCTCTTTCTCTGTCTCTCACATATAAAATATTGAAGACATGGGAAGAGACAGTTGTTTAATTGTAACGCTCATTTCACCTACTACCTAATAGTCTTTATTAGCTATTTTACCTTTGTGTAGGTATTTATTGGTATGAATAGTTCAGTTTATAAGTTGTTATAAAATTGAAGAATATTTAAATGATAAATAAAGTAATACAAAGGGGTCTATGGGGTCTATAGGTAATGATCTATAAGTAGTCTCATAATCTGGGGACCGATTTTTGAATGTCACCGAGTGACTAAATATCAGCGATATGACCGATAGTCATCGATTTACAAAGTCGTATTTTTGAATCTCAGCGGGTGACTAAAATTGTCATACCTATGATATCGTTTACGAGTGGGGGTACCCATTCGTAAACAATATCATAGATATGAGTAGGTATTTCGTGCCAATTTTGGCTTAAAACAATTTCCAACTTAAAAAATAAAATAGAATGGAACACAATCATAAGTTTGTCTATGATTAAAGCTGAGAAATAGTTGCATGTTGGTAAACAGGGTATGACTTTCAAAAATACGACTTTTGCAAATTAGTGATTTCAAAGTTATCGCTGAGAATTTTGTCACCGCTGATATCGAAATCACTCGTGACTTTCAAAAATCGGTCCCCTGTTATTTATTTTTAAATTTGACATGTATTGAATCCAATATAGAATGCAATAAATAAATTGAATCCATTTACCTGTAAATCTTTCCATTTACATATTTTGTTTTAATTTGCTAATGCAAAGAATAACATTGAACACGTTAATTGAAATTATCAATGTTCACCTAGATACCTACTTAATCAACATACTAAATAAGCAGACAAAAAATCTTAGGTTCCTAAGATGAAAAAACTGCATTAGGTAAGGTGATTAGATAAGGGTGCCCAAAAACCTGACAACATTACCTCGCTGAATAGCCAAGCTATCTCTTTCAAATTAGTATCGATTCCATTCTCACACAGACCTCAAAATACCATTAAATACTAATAATAAGTCAGTCTAATGAACAGCAGACATTTAAAGGCGCTCCGATCGGCGAGGTCGCCGCGTGTCAAGGGTAACTACCTACAACTGGCAGTCTACCGTCCTGACGTCACTCGGTACACCTATGTAGCTCTATTGCCTGCCGTACACGCTAGCACGTTTCCGTTTTACTGTCAAAATAACCAGGCTTTTACAACAAGGGTGTCAGATTCTACAATAAAACTCCTAAAGCATTAACTAAAATGAAACTAAACTAAACTGAATTAAGGTAAACGCTGGTAATGTCGTCAATGTCCCAATACTCGTCAGATTGTAAAAAAAGGCCAGTTACTAACTAACTACGTGTGTGGATGGATTTACCCTCCACCCCCCACTCTACTCGACTGCTAGGTAAGCGTTTGACTACTATATAATACCTATGGGAGTCTATGGGCCCTAATTATAATAAACAAATGGTAAAAAAACAGTTTTTTTTTTAATATTTTTTCCAGACAAGTCTTTATGAAATAGGTAGGAAAATTGGTACGTTAATCTTGTGGCCACCTTCCGGTTCCATCATCAGGACCCGGGACATCATCTAGTATCAGAGTACTACAAATCAAACGAGCCCAAACTTAGCAGGGTAACCATAATCAGTGACAGAATTACGTACTTAACTGTCACCCGCATATATCTAATACTAGCTTCTGCCCGCGGCTTCGCCCGCGTGTTGTATATCTTCATAGCCCATATGTTATTCCAGAACCTAAACTATCTACACTCCGAATTTCATCAAAATCGGTTTAGTTATTACGGAGATACGTGGTAACAAAAGATTGGAAACGCACAACACAAACTTTCGCATTTATGATATTATTAGAATAGTAGGATATCCTTACTAGGGTAGGACTAACTCTTCTGCGAGTGTCCGTCTGGGTTGGTACCACCGCTTTGCTCGTCAAGTCAGCCACCAAGCAGTAATGTGCGAGCATCACTGTGTTCCGGTTTGATGAGCAGAGTAGCCAGTGAAATTACTGGGCTTATGAGACTTAACACCTAATGTAGGTATCAGGGTAACGAGCGCACTGCAGTGCCGCGCACGCCTTTGTGTTTGAAAGTTCTGAGTGGCACTGCAATTATTATGGGCCGGCGTTATGCTTACCATCCGGAGAGCGACCAGCTCGTCTCGTTATCAAATAGTATAAAAATAGTATACAAATTCATCGGCTAAACATGCCGTTCACCCTGACATTATTGAATAAAACCTCAAAATATCAATGATTATACGTTATCAATGCTATACCTAATAAAATTCTAATATTGAACCTTCACACTGCTTATAGTATAAGGTCACAGGCGGCAGTTGTAGGCCATCTTTTTTTTAATCGCCGTCGAATGACATCGACAAAAGAAAGGCAAATCTCCTGATTAATAATGGATTTTTTAAACGGGAAGGATACCTGTATTATTTAATTAATAGCTTAATTAGTTTACTAGTTGGTAGGACTAACTCTTCTGCAAGTGTCGGTCTGGGTTGGACCACTTTGCTCGTGAAGTCTGCCGCCAAGCAGTAATCCGTAAGCATTACTGTGTTCTGGTTTGATGAACAAAGTAGCCAATGAAATTACTGGGCTTCTCAGGAAACTGAGCCCAATGCAGTGCTGTTCAGGCCGTTGTGTTTCAAAGTTCGTAGTGGCACTGCAGTTGTGGGCTGGCGTTATGCTTACCATCAAGCAAACGACCAGCTCGTCTCGTTATGCAATAAATTATTAAGAAAAGTTACATAAAAAAACTACTGCCCTGCCATGAGTAACTCGGGATGACGTAAGGATTCTAACGATCCCATACTTTGAAATCTGTTTAGGCATTTAAAAGGTATAGTGGAATAAAGAAACTCACATACAAACAAACATACGTACATGAACCCTAAAAACGTTACACTCCTTTTTTGTGCAGTCGTGTAAAAAAAATAGAGACCAACGAAACATCTTTATTTATTTATAATATTAGGATAGATATGGTGTATTTTTGAGACCGGGCAGAAAGGGTAGGACGTTGTCCTAGATTAATAGTCACCCAATGAAATATATAATCACAAAAAAACTTATTTGTGTAAGTATTGTAAATGTAATGTAACTTTCAGTCGAACCAACAAACATGTCTTTCTTCGGAGTATTACTTCTTCGCATCCAGACTTTCCTGATCTAAGTAAGTCTGATTTTTGAGTCAAAATAAAAAAGTGACGTGCTCTTAAGCTGCGTTATTTGAATTTATTTGAAGCTTCCAGCTAAGTTTAAGCTAATTTCTGGACTTCAGTGTTTGCACCGGTATCGCCCCCACTATCAGCTACTGTGGAGGCCTAGCCGGACCTGCTGCCTTACCGGTTAAGATAATCGTCTTCGTTTTTGACTCCGACTAAGACCGACCCGATTAAGACCAGTGGTCTCTATAAGTCTTTGGCTGGAAGGAGTAGTCTAGAATTCCGCTGGTTATCATTTTAGAACGAACGTTATTAAGGAAACAGGTTCTTACAAAACGAAAACAAGCGAAAACTCTAGACAACTCCTTCCACACGAAGATTAGTGACCGCTGAGTTTAATCGGTTTGGAATCGAAAACGAAGACGTGATTGTTAGCTGGGCCCCTGATCTGGCTGGTGCCGGTCTCGGTCTGGCTGGTGCTGCTGCCTTATCAGCTAACAATCTCGTGTTCATTTTCAATACCAGACCGATTAAAACCAGCGGTCACTAGTCTTCGTGTGGAAGGAATAGTTTAGAATATTCGCTGGTTATTACAGAAATAAGCTCTTACAAAACGAAAAGAAACGAAAACTATTGACAACTCCTTCCACACGAAGACTAGTGACCGCTGGTTTTAATCGGTCTGGTATTGAAAACGAACACGAGATTGTTATCTGATAAGGCAGCTGGTCTCGGTCTGGCTGGTGCCTACGGCTACGGGTTGGTGTGGCTGGTCCTTGTCTGAAAAGTCTTATAGTTACAGTAAAACGTTCTTAGAAACTTACCTTATTTTTGAAGATATGTAAGTACTTGACTGAATTTTGTATTTACCTATCTAATACAAATTCCAGAGCCCGCCTTGGGCCTTCACGAAGCTGAGGTCACTCTTAGAGGTACATGACTCATTGAATAAATATTTGAATGGAGACGAATCATCGCAGATTTCTGAGGAAACGTGATCTAATGGTTAGCGCAATAGGATTTTAGAATATAGATATTTTTTTAACTTGATAAGTCAAAGTCTGTGGTTGAAAGTCTGACCAATGTCTCGCCTGTTTATTTAGCGGCTAACTTCTGTCCGCGGCTTCGCATGCGCAGAATCAAAGTATAAAATAGCCGATATATAGCACTGGGCGGGGTCCCGATGGATATTCCTTGGGTGCACCCCGAGGAATGGGTATCCATCGTCATAAATGAAGTAATAGGTATGTAAAAGCACTAACTTAAAATTTTGTCAGGTGTGACCAGTTGTGGCAGATTTCTGCCATTTTGGCAGATTTCACTCTTAAATCTGTCACTATGGCAGATTATGTTAAAGATTTCCAAAATGTGTCAAAAGGTTTTGGCAGATTTGGAAGTACTATTTCTGTTCTATACATTTATCTTGAAGTTTAAAAATATATTTATTATAATAGGTTAAATCTAACAGGAACACGACAGCAACCATGTGTTGCTTTCATAATAAGCAAGGAGATATGACTCTTAAATCAATGTAGATATATGTGGTTTTATATAGGAGGTAGGCCTAACTCTTCTGCGAGTGTCCGTCTGGGTTGGTACCACCACTTTGCTCGTGAAGTCAGCCGCCATGCAGTAATGTAAGCATAGTACAGTAAATGCATTACTGTGTTCCGGTTTGATGAGCAGAGTAGCCAGTGAAATTACTGGGCTTATGAGACTTAATACCTAATGTCTCAGAGTAACGAGCACGCTGCAGTGCCGTGCAGACATTTGTGTTTCAAAGTTCTGAGTGGCATTGCAATGGCCCGATAGTGCTGTCTCGAAGTCCTCCCTGGGCTCAAAGCGACGATTGCTCCGCTTCACGCTACATAGGTACTTACATCACTTGCGCACCACTGCTTATTTACCGCGGCGTCTGCACTGAGCACGCAGTGGTTGTGAAATATTTTTTTTACACTGGTCGTAGAAGCATGGGTAGAAGCGGGTGCCGTGCTCAGACTAGATTTCCATCAAGCCCCAACTACAACCACAATAGACGATACGATATGCGTGAAGCGGGGATCGTGGTTTTTCCATGATTTTCTTGTGGTTCGCGATTGATACTTATCCATCAATCATGAATTAGGTGTGAGCTGCCTATTTATTTATTTATTTATTTTATTTTATTCGGAAAACATACAGTGAAATAAAGCGTAATGAATAAATATACTTAAATCTATACACCATTTACAACGTTTTCGCACTATGGGTTTTTGTTTTTTATGCAAGTCTACGCGGACGATCTTCCCCGCCAATTTCGCAAGTTTTGATCTCTCTGACACTAAAAATAAGAACAGGCAGACTCGAAAGTCGATAAACAAAACCAACGCCTAAAGACTCGAGTAGCACTAAATCGAATCAAGTTCGAGTTTGCATATAAAAATATGAAGATCAATTGTGTGCGTTCGTTTCCGAACATTTATAAACCTTGCTATCTGCGTCTAGTAGACACAACATTTGACTTTTAAATACCGGTTACATAACCACCAGACAGGCGGACAAGCTCGCGTTATATATACATATCGGGGACTCCAAGGGCGTCAAGTTGGAGGCTCGCGGCCTAATCTAAGTCTACAGAATAAATGTACATTTTGGCTTTGAAATTGGCTTTTGCAGTAGTTTCATTTTGATGTCAAATCAAATAGTTATTTGAAAGAATTAAGATTATAGTATTATACAAAATATAGATTGAAACGCTAGCTGGCTTTCGTAAATATATACATCTCAAAAATTTCACATCGAACAGGATTTGAACCTGCGTCTTCTGGTTATCTAGACCAATCGATGTTGATTGCGAAATTCATGAGATGATGTTTTCTTTTCGGCTTGCAAGCTAGCTGGCTTATCGAGCAGTCATTCTACAGTTTTGATCTTTTATAAGAATTTATTAATCTTAATTCTTTTATTATATGAGCAAAATTTTTTATTATCTTTGTTGCTTAATTGTTTTACTAGCTTCTGCCTTCGGTTTTGACCCACTTTTAGCTACCGTGCTTTTTTCCGGGAAAAATAAATAGCCTATGTTACTCTCCAGTCCATAAACTATAGCTATGCCAAAAATCACATCGATCCGTTGCTCCGTTACTGCGTGAGAGAAGGACAAACCAATACGACGATGCGGTAAATTCTTTCTTTATTTATAATATAGACTTTCAGATTGATCCCATACAAATTTCATCAAAATCGGATCAGTAGTTTGTCACTGAAATCGGTTCGTAACTTTTTTAAAGTAATTTTACTTGTTTGAAGTCGGTTACAAAATACCTGTCGTAGCACAGAATAGATAATAGTTCCTAAGAACATTTCTTATAATAGGGTTAGTTTATATACAACCTGTGTTTAAATTGGTATGATATCCAGAAAGGGTGTCAATCTACTGGTGGAGGTCAACAACATTTGTTTTACAATGTTTTGAAATTCAATATTTTTCATTGAAGAAAAGGGATTTAAAGTTTACGTCAAAAGTCTACTGCAGAACTTCCGGGCAGCCCTAGATCAGCTGACACACTTGAACTATGTAGAACTTCGGCAAATGTGGATTAGAAGAGGCTTTAAAAACACAGAAAACGCAACGCACTCGGTTTGAAGATTTTTCTTTCTTTTTTAATTTCGAATGACGTTTATCCAAAGGAGGTTCTCACAACTTGTCGACAACCATGGTCCTCATCACCCCCTTCCAGGATAACGTACCAATTCAAACTCACCCTGTATTCGAAGCAATATCGTATCGTGACGATTGTGGGTCTTATTAATAAACAGTTTATAACGGTGGTATATTATAAGTTACAAATTCAAGTTCAAAATGCTTTATTCATATAGGCCCCAAGGGAACACTTATGAAAGTTAAAATAAATGACTCTAACTGCGAGTTTCTGTAACGTTTGTTTACCCCAATCACAGAATAAACCTAATACATCTATACAGAATGTTTTGTCTTTGTTCTTCTTTGACAATTTTAAACCGAATCTAAAGAGACGAAACATTGTGTAACTATTCAAATGTTATACAGAGTTTATTATAGTAAGGCTGTACGTTATTTGCGAGCAGGGGACCGATTTTTGAATGTCACGAGTGATTTCGATATCAGCGGTGACAAAATTCTCAGCGATAACTTTGAAATCACTAATTTGCAAAAGTCGTATTTTTGAAAGTCATACCCTGTTTACCAACATGCAACTATTTCTCAGCTTTAATCATAGACAAACTTATGATTGCGTTCCATTCAATTTTATTTTTTAAGTTGGAAATTGTTATAAGCCAAAATTGGCACTAAATACCTACTCATATCTATGATATTGTTTACGAATGGGTACCCCCACTCGTAAACGAAATCATAGGTATGACATTCAAAAATTGCACCCCAGGGGTGCAATTTTTGAATGTCACCGAGTGACTAAATATCAGCGATATGACCGATAGTCACCGATTTACAAAGTCGTATTTTTGAATCTCAGCGGGTGACTAAAATTGTCATACCTATGATTTCGTTTACGAGTGGGGGTACCCATTCGTAAACAATATCATAGATATGAGTAGGTATTTAGTGCCAATCAATTTCCAACTTAAAAAATAAAATTGAATGAAACACAATCATAAGTTTGTCTATGATTAAAGTTGAGAAATAGTTGCATGTTGGTAAACAGGGTATGACTTTCAAAAATACGACTTTTGCAAATTAGTGATTTCAAAGTTATCGCTGAGAATTTTGTCACCGCTGATATCGATATCACTCGTGACATTCAAAAATCGGTCCCCTGATCTCCTGGCTTGGAAGTGCATATTCTTCTTTCTTCTTATTTCTTCGTTCTTCTTCATCGACGGTAACATGGGGCTAAACGTAACCTCTTTCAGGCTATGTCTGAGTATTTCAAATACAGACAAAGCCAAGGAGAGGCTAGGTCAACATCCCAGGGTGAGGTCATCTTGCGGTCTATTTAAGGTCATCTTCAGGTGTCCTCGAGGTCATCTTGAGGTCTTCACTTCCTTGTTCACTTCGTTTGCAGAGTTGTGAACGTTTCTTCCTCGTCGATTATTTAAACTTTTGCTTAGTAACTAAGCCTAATGTATTTACATTAGGCCACGAATTTTTATTTTGTATACGTTGTGTTCATTCACAACATACATTTTAAATTAAATTAACAAATTCATAAAAATACCATTTTAATTTATAGTTACCTACTAATTTTCAATATGTATGTACATTAATTTATAAGTAACATAATTAGGGTCTTACTAATAAATGCTGGTATAGTTACACTATGTTTTGTCTTTGTTATTCTTTGACAATTTCAAAGTGAATCGAAAGAGACAAAACATTGTGTACACAACCGTTATTATATACACAGTTTATTAGTAAGGCTGTTAGATAATAGATAAATTATTAGATAAGACTATCTATACAAATAAATATAATTGAAGTGTCTGTTTGTAATATCAAAGTAACAGGTTTTTACTAAATTCATATGAAAGTATATACGGTACCCATAACAAAATAACCATTTTTTTAAAATGTTTGTCTGTCTGTCGTTTTCTTCCGAGTAATCTCCAAAACGGCTGGACCGATTTTGACGGGACTTTCACTGGCAGATAGCTGATGTTACAAGGAGTAACTTAGGCTACTTTTATTTTTAGAATAATGAATTAGGGTTCTGCACAAAAAAATGAAAACCATGAAATCCAATATCCGCGCGGGTGAAACCGCGGACAGCAGCTAGTAGCAGACATTTTTTGTCAATATCGTTATATTTTATCATAATTACTGTTACAGAAGCCAGTTTCCAATAATTTATTATCTATACCAATCGAAATTATCTATACCAAATCAAAATTGAATGATGATTACAATCCGACAGAAGACATCATCCGTAGCAAGTGTATTGAAAATCGAGTCGCGCGTTGATATCTTTTACTCTACCATTCGTGTTACATCACAAAGATATAGCATAAAAAAATATATCTAAGGTGTAACGATATGTGTTCTTATCGCTAAAAGTGATAACTCTTCCAGCCAACCTTAAAATAGAAAGCATGGCATATTTATTTATTAATTGCATATGCAATCTAGGCGAAGATGAGAATTGAGACAGTACTTCAGACTGTGACAGCTTCCTAATTCGATCGTGTATTGAAGTACATAGAAAGCTTGGCATGTTTATTTATTAATTGTACACACATCTATACAAATAAATAAAATTGAAGTGTCTGTTTGTAATATCAAAATAACAGCTTTTTACTAAATGCATATGAAAGTATATACGGCACCTATAACAATACAACCATTTTTTAAATCTTTGTCTATCTGTCTGTCTGTTTTTTCCGGGTAATCTCCGAAACGGCTGGACCGATTTTGACGGGACTTTCACTGGCAGATAGATAGCTGATGTTATAAGAAGTTACTTAGGCTACTTTTATTTTAGAAAAATAATTAGGGTTCTGCGCAAAAAATAAAACTCATGAAATCCAATAACTCCGCGCGGGTGAAAACGCGGGCAGCAGCTAGTTTAACATAAAATACAATCTATGCGAAGATGAGAATTGAGTGGGTTACTTACGTAAAATAAGTAACTGAACCATCATTGCTTTGAATTTATAAGTTTTAAATGCTACAACCCACGAGTCAGCAAAATATATGTAAATGTACACCTACCTTTTGACACAAAAGGTTTTAAAAACCTTGTAAAAGTAGGTAGTATTTAGAGGTGACACCTGGGTTATCGACCTCTAAATATGTTTGCCAGTGTAATATACGTGTTAGTTGGTTGCGCAAGCAACTCTACGTCGTTTCATGGTCTATGTACGCGTTTATTTATTCGCGTCTTTTATTTACAATATCTGAAATTGACAAGAGCGTTTTTTATAAGTAACCTACGGCCAGGGACGTATTTACCGTAGGGCCAAAAGAGCCATGGCCTGGGGCGGCAGGCAGAAGAAATTAAAAAGCCTACCTAACTAAGGCTCTTATTAATAAACAATGTTAAATGGTTGAGAATACTTAGTTAATCTGTGTTTTGTCTCTTTCGATTCAGTTGAAAATTGTCAAAGAACAACAAAGACAAAACATAATTTAACTAAACCACTGTTTATTAGTAAGTCCTAAATCTCGTAAGGTGGGTTTAAGTTTGATAGACATCAAGACGCAGGCTATCGTATATCGCTGACCGGGGCGCAACGGCAGGCGGCAGGGCGACGCGGGCGGGGCCTGCAGGCCCACGTCCCTGATTCCTAAAATACGCCACAGCTTACGGCTTCTTATAAACTTTTTGCGAACCGAATGAAAAGTTTCAATGAAACTTTATAAATATCAGCAGGATAAATACATAGTTCTAAATAGTTAGTAGAGAAACTTTCGAAAAGAAGCATCAAAACTGAACTAGAGCAATTTTAAGTTTTGCATACCAACAGAAAATTACAATTAACAGTATTATAGTCAAGTGTTTAGAGAAAAGACTTATCCAAAAATATTTTATAAAATCTTGAAAAAAAAATCGCAAAAAGGACTACTTACTACAATTTTTTTATCTCAAAATTCTCATGATTTGAGTGACAACTATAACATTTTTTTGTAATAATTAAGCAAAAAAAATAACTTTAATCATCTAAAGAGATGTGTAAAAATATTTAATTTTATTTATTTAATGGTGTCAATTATATCATTACATACCTAAACTAATTTTAGTTTCGCTCTCGCTCTTTCTAATGCATAACATGAGAAAAAGACGGAAGATGTCTGACAGATCTAAATTTTGTTTTAGAGCTGTCAAATATCTTTCGATCTTGATAAATTAGATGCCACTGAATTCATTGCCATTAAATTTACACTAGACACAAGCAAGTGGATTAATTTGACAGGTCTAAAATATATTCCATCTCTTTCTCATGTTATGCATTGGAAAGAGAGAGAGCGAAACTAAAATTAGTTTAGGTATGAAATGATAGAATTGACACCAGTGTCTCTTTTCCTTAATTAAATTAATACTACGAAATGACGTTCAAATCAAAGCAAACGCATCGCCATTTTCAGCCTTATTTCACTATAAAAGAATTAACTAAAGATTAGCTTACAGGGCCATAAGGTTTTGAAAGTTTATATGAATTATTGTACCCTCGTAAGAAACCGATAGTAGTAACGCTGTTTGCCGATAGATGGCGCTAAAAGAAGTTATGATATATCCAAGTTAGGTAGCAACAAGTCGTTAGAAATATTAATTTAATTTATATCACATATATCCTAAGCCCGAATATAAAGCGTATAGAATATATTTCGGCTCGGATTGTAAATTGTCGCATTAGCATAATTTAATAAAGGCTAGTTCAAGTTGACATTTGGTGGGAACTACTTTTCCTTCAGAATGTCCTTTGAGTGGAGATCTAAGTAAACTGGTTGATCTTCGTTTGCTTCTATGTTAGCAGCATGCTCAAGGTTGTGTGTTTTTCCATTCTGAACACGTTATGTTTTATTATTCTTGGAAATACTAGTTTAGTTAGCATTTTGATTTGGGATTTTATATTTCTGTCATGACTTTGTATTCTGAGATGCTTGAGTTAGCTGGAAACTTGACAACAATTGAACTACACACTCTGTGTAGTTCTTACACAGATAACTACTAATACGAGTAAGTAGGTTGAACTATCATAATAACTACATAATAATTATTGTATTTCCATTTTATAAATTTTAATGTTCTAAATTTAAAACAGGTGATCGTAGATTGTTTTTACTTGTGCTCACTTGTGCCTCAAGAGAGCACTCTCTTGAGGCACAAGTTAATAAATTATTTTGAATGAAAATCATGGAATACATCCTGATGCAATCAATATAGCATTAGAGCATAACAGAGAAAGAAAAAGAAAGAAAGAATGGATGCGATTTTAATTCACTCGGAATGATATCCGTGTCGGAAGTGACAGTCTTGATCGTTTATATTTTGAAATAGAATCCCGTCAAAGAAATTTCCCGCATAGACTTGACAACTCAACAGCATAAATCCGCACATAATCCCCACAATAATTCTCTGTCGGGATACGACTCCCAGATATAAACAATCAGAAAAAGTCGCATGGAATCATTTCGAGAGGGCGGGCACGGTGGGTTTCTGGAAGGCTCATTGACTTTGAGCACGGATTGGGTCTGTTGATCACTTTGCCTTTTATTACGTTCTGATAAAGACAGCATTAGTTTTAGTCTGTGATTCGGGTAGACGAACATTACCTACAGAAACCCGCTGTTAGAGTCATTTATTTTAACCTTCATGAGTGCTCCCTTGGGACCTATATGAATAAAGCAATTTGAATTTGAGTGAATTAAAATCACCGTGCTGGTAACCTATTATAAGTTAGTAGTATATTGTATAAGTGAACCTAATATAATACGAACTTGGCACTACGTAACACAAATATTTACCTTGACAAAAGTTAAGCAATACTCGTTGAAAAAAAAATTGTCTACTAAGTCCAGATTTAAAAAAGAACGTATGTGAATCTTTGAATTAAATTCAACAGCGATACTGGTTTTTTATGTTCAAAGCTGGTTTTGCATTTGACTTGAATGATCTCAGTGCCTTTTAGACCACCTGTATGACCTATACCTACATGACGTCATGTTACTTTGTTTTTTAGATACTGTGGGATTATTTGATCGGGTTTTAGTTCATGTCCACAGACTATAGTATCTTTTATGTCAAATAAGTTATTTTCTATCCAGCCAGTATAAGTCTACATAATATATTATATAGCCTACGTATAGATATTTTTTTTCATAAAAAAAAAATGTCAGGGGACCGATTTTTGAATGTCACGAGTGATTTCGATATCAGCGGTGACAAAATTCTCAGCGATAACTTTGAAATCACTAATTTGCAAAAGTCGTATTTTTTAAAGTCATACCCTGTTTACCAACATGCAACTATTTCTCAGCTTTAATCATAGACAAACTTATGATTGTGTTCCATTTAATTTTATTTTTTAAGTTGGAAATTGTTTTAAGCCAAAATTGGCACTAAATACCTACTCATATCTATGATATTGTTTACGAATGGGTACCCCCACTCGTAAACGATATCATAGGTATGACAATTTTAGTCACCCGCTGAGATTCAAAAATACGACTTTGTAAATCGATGACTATCGGTCATATCGCTGATATTTAGTCACTCGGTGACATTCAAAAATTGCACCCCTGTTCCTTACGTCTTTTGGCGGACGCTTACGTCAGACGATTTATAGACCAATCAAATGTGAGATTCGTAGATGAGGAGTTAAAATTGAAAAAAAATTAAGGCTTGATATAAAAACTTAGGTATTATTATTCTGCATTCTAAATTTTTTACATCTTCAAAACAATTAATAAGTTCTAGAAGTCAGATGATAACACATTTAAATATTAACTAGCTTCTGCCCGCGGTTATGACTGCGTTCCCACAGAAACTATGCGCTTGTCCGGGCTAAAAAGTAGCCTAAGTATGTTACTCTCTGGTCCATTAATTATATCTATGCCAAAAATCACGTCGATCCGTTGCTCCGTTGCTGCGTGAAAGAAAGACAAACCAATAAACGTACAAACACATTTTTTCATATTAGTACGGATGTACCTACATAGTTTTTAAAGACAGTATTTATAATTTACTAGCTTCTGTGCGTGGTTTCACCCGCGTGGACATTCCCACAGGAACCGTCAATTTTTCCGGGATAAAAACGGGATCACTCTCCGGTCCATAAACTATATTTATAAGATTAATCTTATTTAAAATGGATTTCCGCAAAGTAACGCCTGATTCCATCAAATAACTATGTTTATGCAAAAAATCACGTCGATCAGTTGCTCTGTTGTTGCGTGACAGAAGGCCATATCAACAAACACATTTTCTCCTTTATAATCTATAAGTAATATCTATACAAATAAATAAAATTGAAGTGTCTGTTTGTAATACCAAAATAACAGCTTTTTACCAAATGCAGGCCGATAGCTGATTTACTAGGCTACGTGAGCGTAGCCGCGGGGCACGGCTAGTCAATATATATACGGATAGTACGGATTCCATTATTACCTATCAATATATGGACAACTTTGAATAGTTAAACATGAAACACGTATTAAAAATAATTACAATATTTTTTGTCGCCTTTGACTTGTTTTAGAAATAGTATTAGACACAAGAACCTTTATAAAATTATAGTTCCAACTCCTAAGAGCACACGACCATGAGATCCACAAGTTATGAGTTTGGAATATTAATTGTTAATATTTGGTTGGTTTGAGACATAAATATTCATGTGTAAGCTAAAATAACTCTTAAAATATGACGTCAGAAAACTATGTAGATACAAACTAAATTTTAACTGTTTCTCATTTAATTTTTAAATAACAATTGTATATATCTTTCTTATTATTAAACTATATATTACAACGGTGCATGTCTCTATATTTAGTAATATTTTAAGTGTACATATATTGCATTTCTATCTTTGCAATTTCTAGTAAAATTATTAATAGTTAATGTGGTGTTTAATAAAATTTATAGCATGCATGCTTCAAGTTCTGGAGCAAATAAAAATAAGATAAATTGAAATGTATTAATTAGTTATTATTAAATGAATATTCGAAGAATAACTGATTTTCCGTTTGTTCTCTACAGTTTCAACAAATCCTTTCTATCCAAAGATTCCAAAGATTGCCTAAGAATGCTTTTATCTTTAAGCCGCACATAAGTCGCACTTATTGTAAAATTGGTTCTGTTTTAATATATATTTTTATGGTGTACATGATAATATATTTATTTATCTAATAATAATAATAATTTCGTCTGTTTATCATCTCCAATCATATAATGAGCCATAGCATTAAGTACCACGTTGGCCCAGTTAAGGGGTGGGGTAGACCGGAAGTGCCCATGAATTAAGTCGTTCTTGGATTTCTTAGGATGTATTTCATCATCATTTTGAGAAATAGAAATTTAATATTTTGTTAAGAAGTTTTTATGTGCCGCAAAAGAGGTTAAAATAGTCAACATTTAAAATCATTCTCAATGTTACAATATTATTAAAATAAGAGTCAATGGAATATACAATTTCATAGGTTTTAATATAAACATAAATTGATCAATATCAAATCTTTTACAACGTCAGAACACCTAGCAGTGTTGAGAACTGCAGGATTCACAATATTTAGAAGGTTTACAAATAATAGTAGGTATGTACAATGTAATAAGTAAATGATAATTATTTAAAATTGTTACCTACTAAGGTTATAAAAAGGTTTTTTCTAATATAATTATGTAATTTAAAATTAAAAAGTACAAAAAAGATATTATTTTGGAATTAATACAAAGAAAATCATACCTGAATCAGAATGAACTTTTGCGTCACGATCAGAATTAAAAAAAAACGAACAAATGGCGGCAAGCGCACGTCCTGAAACCACAATCACTTGATACAAACTGAGCGATGTAATACTAGCTAATCTGTATAACGCAGAAACTATCAAAAATCTATACGATGTCCTCGATAAAAATGTTAAAACAGGTTAATATTAATTATACAATCTGCCGCCATTTTCGTGGATGCGCGCGAACTAGCTGCTGAGACGTTAGGACCGTTGCCGGATTTAAAAGCAATAAGAAAAACAAAGGAGGATCAGTTGCCTATGGTATGCGGCGGGAATTTTTGGCGGTTAATTTTGCTAATGGGTTCTGCAGATATTTTTTTCAAATTTTGCGTTCCTTTTTTGACATAATTTTTTTATTAGATTTTTCCTTAGCGCACCACCTTTCATCGAATAATAATTAAAGTAACAATTTCCAAAATAGTACTGGATTTGTGCTTTAACACTAACAGTGTTAACAATAAAGTAAAAGTAAAACCAAGTAAATTGTAGTGCCACTAAGAACTTTGAAACTTAAAAGACCTGCGCGGCACCGCCGTGTGCTATTTACCCTGAGATATTAGCCATTAGGAATAAGCACAGTACTTTCAATGACTACTTTGCTCATCAAACCGGAACACAGTGTTGCTTGCACATTACTGCTAGTGTAGAACTCGAGAGGTACCCACAACAAATTAAAACACAACTTGATCTTCACTGCTTGATTTTATTCTTCTACCTTCTAATTTGCTAGTAAATATTTTGACAAGCCTGTGTAATATCACTTGCGTGTTTTAAGCGCGTACAACGCCCTCTAGTTCATTTCTTAAACATCTAATTCGTAATTAGTATCGACTTTCGATAGATGGCGAAAAGGGTAGTAAATATCTAAAATGGCTCTAACATAATCCGCCCACCAAGGACACAATTTGTCCTTTATAAACTATAATAAGTACATTGCGAAATCATTCTCAAAGTAGCATACACAGAATACTACAGGCATAAATACAAAGTAAACGTAATCATCACTAGCAAACTTGACTCGAAATTAAAGTAATATCTTTTTAACTAATACCTACATAATCTATATAAACTTAACTTTCTCTTTAACAATATCTCAAAAATGAAAACTTAACTTCAACAATAATTATTATGACACTCAAATGGATTTTAGCACTCTAACAAAAAGTACAAAAAAATACGTAACAAAAATAAACAACTGTAACCAAAAGTTCTTCTATTAGTCAACAAAACAAAATAATTTTCTCATATTATTTACTTCCTAGACCGCCCACCATGCGGAATCTGTTTAAATGAAATATTTTCTATGCCAAACACATTATTTTGTAAGTATACAAATTTTACTAACAGGCCTTTTCAATTCACCATTTTTGGTTTTAATCGTTACAACTCTGGTTATGTCATCATGACCGGGATGTTTTTGAATAATTTTACCTAGCAACCATTTAGCCGGTGGCATATTATCTTCTCTTATAACAACTACATCATTAATATTTGGCTCATTAAGTTTTTTATTCCATTTATATCTCTGATTTAAATTAACAATGTATTCTTTTGACCATCTTTTCCAAAAACAACAAACCATTTTCTGACATAATCTCCACCGGTCTAAACCTATAATTCTACTATCTGAATCTTCATCTGTTACATTAAGTAATGGTTCGCCGACCAAAAAATGGCCTGGCGTGAGCGGGAGAGGGTCACAGGGGCCATCACTCAAAACCGATATTGGACGCGAGTTCAAACACGCCTCAATTTGTGTTAACACTGTGGTCAGCTCCTCATAAGTTAAAGTACTATCACCGATTGTCTTCTTCAAATGATTTTTTACACTGCGCACTCCAGCCTCCCACAATCCACCAAAATTGGGGGAATGAGGGGGGATGAAGTGCCACGTGGTTGACTCAAAAGTTAGAAGTTGCACAATTTCGTTGGGCCATGTTGTCGTAGCGTTTTTAAACATGTCAACCAGTTGTTTGTTCGAACCAACAAAATTGGTACCATTGTCACTGAAGAGATCCTTACAATGTCCTCGTCTCGCTGTGAATCGTCTGAACGCGGCAATAAATCCTTTAGCTGTAAGATCAGAAACCGCTTCTAGATGAATGGCTCGAGTGACCATGCATACAAAAATACACATATATCCCTTGTACGCTTTAGAACCTCTACCAGGTGAGAACCTAATATTTATCGGCCCTGCGTAATCCACGCCTGAGGATTTGAAAGCCTAACTTGGCTTAAGTCTTACTTCCGGAATTTGTCCCATGAGTTGAGTCCTATTTGCTGTAGAATATCTACGACACGTAACGCAGCTTCTATAATATTTCTTCACCTGAATCCTAGCTCTAATTAAGAAATATTTGGACCTTATGTGATTCAACATAATTTGGGGACCACCATGAAGAGTCTTGAGATGAGCATCCATCACGACTAACTTGGTAAAATGACTTTTATCAGGCAGTACAATCGGATGTCTGTTATCATACTTAAGCTCCGCTCTATCTAAGCGACCACCGACTCTTAGAATTCCATTAGAATCCAATATTGGACAAAGAGTATGCAGTGAGCTCTTCTGCAAGACAGAGCCACGAGATTTAATGTGATCAATCTCTTCTTGAAAATTCGCATATTGAACCAACTGAATCAGTTTTTGCAATGTGTCGTTCATCTCTTCAACAGTGATTAACTCTGGGTTCATCTGGTCTCTATATCGTTCTTTAAGATTCAACCATCGCCTGCAATACGAAAGAACTCTGATCATTTTTGTCAGGGATGAAAATTTTTCCATAAACTCTTCTGACTCCTTTCCCTCGATAATATTCGTTCTTAAACAAACAGTCTCACTCTTCTTTTCTTCTAATGTCGTCTTGTTCAGTACTCCTTTATTATACTTTACATCTTTCTCTCCTAACCAACTTGGACCTTCTTTCCAAAGTTTCATTCCAACTAATTCCGATGCCTTGATGCCTCTAGAAGCGCAATCAGCTGGATTATCTTCGGATCGTACATGAGACCATTGACTATTGTCCATTAAGGTTAGTATCTCTGATACTCTATTCGCTACAAACGTTTTCCACTTGCTGGGATGACTGCTCATCCATGAAATGACAACCGACGAGTCTGTCCAGGCGTGCACATTCTGTTTATCTACCTTCATCACTCGTGACACGTCCAAAAGAAGTTTTGCGAGTAACACCGCACCGCACAATTCTAAGCGGGGAATTGATACCTGCTTTACGGGGGCAACTTTAGTTTTAGAACTAATCAAGTTGACCTTTACTTGTCCGTGCACATCTATTACCCGCGCATACACGACAGCAGCATAAGCTATGTTAGATGCATCACAAAAGCCTTGTAATTCAAGACCCTTGTCGTTCATACGACTTCCAATCCATCTCGGAATACTGAAGGCCGCAAGTGCCTGCAGTTCTTGTCGATACGTAAGCCAGTCTTTCAATAATGCTTCTGGTAGTTCCTGATCCCATTCTATTCCGCTTAGCCAAAGTCTCTGTATAAAAGCCTTGGCCGTCGTGATTGCAGGAGCTACCCACCCTAAAGGGTCAAACAACATTGCAATATCAGAAATAACCTTACGTTTTGTCACTGGTGTTACTAACCGAGGCAGCTTGACTACGTATTCAAAATTATCATCCGCTCTGTTCCAGGTGAGTCCTAAAATCTTTACCGTCTTATCCATTTTGATGCTTAAAGATTCTTGCTCTCTCTTTTGGTCCTGCCCAATGTACTCCAATAAATAATTAGAATTGCTACTCCACTTCTGAAATTGGAACCCTCCTGACTTCATTAAAGCATTTAACTCTTCAAAGATATGAATAGCTTCAGCCTCATTCTCGCAACCTGTCATCAAATCATCCATATACAGATCGTTTGTTGTGATTCTTGATGCAATCGGATATTGCAGCTTTTCTTCCTCGGCCAATTGATGTAGCGCCTTTACTGCCAAGTACGGTGCGCAAGCTGTTCCGAATGTCAGTGTCAATAACTGGTAATGTTCAATAGGTTGTTCCATACTAGACCTCCACAGTATTCGCTGAAAGTTAATATCTTGCTCATTGACACGAACTTGTCGATACATTTTGATCAAATCGGCTATAATACAGATTTGGTGACTGCGCCATCTTAACAGTAGGTGCTGTAGATCCTGTTGTAACTTAGGCCCTATGAGAAGGTTGTCGTTGAGTGACACATTGTTCACACCTTTGCAAGAGGCGTCAAAAACAACGCGAACCTTGGTAGTGTCTTTATCCTCACGCACTACTGCATGGTGCGGGAGGTATACGGCCTTAGGATTATCGATGTCTTTTTCAGGAACAAGCTCCATGTGGTTCAGGACCTTGTACTCTTCTATAACTTTTGCATATTCCTCATGAAGTTTCGGATTTTTGGCTAATCTTCTCTCTAAAGACTTAAATCTATCTTTAGTAATTTGCAATGTCTGCCCATATTGGCACTCTGGATCATCGGAGTTGAATGGCAATCTAACAATAAACCTACCATCCTTACCTCTCGTTGTTGTAGAATTGAAGATCTCCTCGCATCTCATCTCATCCTTCGTCATCATCTTCTGATTAGTGTCCGGTTCTTTCTCCAACTCCCAAAACTGTTTCAGTAACTCGTCATCTCGGATTTGTGTGTGCATAGTTATTACTCTTCTTGCTGAAATTGAATCTGTCGTAACCTTACCTGAAATAATCCAACCAAGAACTGTGTTCTGGGCAATTAAATTCCTTGAGGGACTTTTAATTACGCCACTTTTTAAAATCTCGCTATATATTTCAGCTCCAAGCAAAACGTCGATTTTGCTTGGTGATGTGAATGCTGGATCAGCTAAAGGCAACTTTTCTAACTCGAGCCAATCAGGTGAATGAACTACTTTTGATGGAAGCATCGATGTAAGGGAACCTAACACATAAGCATTTACTGAGATTGAATGACCTGGGTGATGGCGTGATTCGATACGCAATGAAACGATATACTTAACTCGTGTGTGACCATCTCCCACTCCAGACACCAAACCATTGATTGGTTTGCGTTTAAGTCCCAGTAACTGTACAGTATCTTCCGTAATGAAGGAAGCCTGTGACCCTTGATCGATAAGCGCTCTAATTACATGTGAAATTCCGTTTACTGAATTGGCCTTAACCACTGCGGTCGCTAACAACACTTCACAGGGTGAAAAATCTTTAGAAAAGTTTGATACAATTGTAGTCGACTCATTTAGTTGTGTTTGTGATTTTGAATCTTCTGTTGTGGATCCTTGTGTCTTCTCTTGTTCTCGTTGCGTCTCTAAATGCAGTAGTGAATGGTGACGTCGTCCACATCTTCGACAGTTTGTCGATTGATGACATTTCTTCACTGGATGGTTCGGTGCAAGACAATTAAAGCAGAGCCCTTTGGTCTTAACGTACTCTGATCTATCTTTCGGTGCATAGCTTATAAATTTCTTGCATTGATAGAGATAATGTTCACCACTGCACATCACGCAAGTCTTCTTATGTGTGTTTTCTATTGCGTGAAATGACTTTGACTTCGTCGCTGGTTTAACTCCTTCCAACATTTCCATCGTCCTAAATCTGGTTTCTAAAAATGTCTTGAGCTGTTCCCAGGATGGTAATTCGTCTAAGCTTGATTGGCTTAATTGAAGCTCCCATTGTTTACGTGATTCCTGGTCCAGCTTTGTCACCACCAGATAATTGATGATGGTATCCCACGAGCTTGTGTCAATATTCAGGTTCATCAATGACTTTAAACTGGCAGATGTCGTGTCCAAAAGCTGTTTTATAGCTATCGATGATTCGTGGTTGATTACCTTCTGCGCAAAAAGACGCTTTAATACTTCATTCGTATTGAACCTCTTGTTGTTATAACGTCTAGTGAGTTGCAGCCAAGCTTCATTATAATTGGTTTCCGTAGTAGAAAGATTCTTCAATACGTATTCCGCTTCGCCACGAAGACAGCTCTTAAGATAATGCAATTTCTGAACGGCACTCAATCTTTCATTATTATGAATCAATGACACGAACATATCGTGGAATGACTGCCACTCTTCATACCCACTAGTAAACTGGGGTAAACTTATTTGTGGCAGCCGAACTTCACAGGTGGGCGATATTGAAGTTGTTGATGTTTGAGTCTTTAAATTAGAAGAAGTTGAAGTTAAAAAACTCTTTAGATCCTCCTTCATTTTAGATCTATAATCTATGTAGATTTCTTCAACTTGTTCATACATGTCCTCGGTGAAGTAAGATAAATCGGCTTGTTCATCTTTGTCAGTAACAGCCACAATTTTATCATGGTTATTTTTAAACTTCTCCCATAACGAAACTAGCGCCTCTGTTCGTGTCTCAATATATGAGGAAGTTATTCTCGTTTTCGGGGACTTGCAATAATTAGCGTAAGCCTTGTTTAGTAGTTTCAATATTTCTCCTTGGTTCAGAAGTAAAGACTTGGTTGTAGAAGACATTTCGGTCTGATTTCTCTAAGTCGATGTAATTCACGAAAAATTACAAGTTCCAAACACCACAAATTATTCTAAGTGTTTAGAGTCAAACACGAAAAAATTACAAGTCCAAATCCACACAAAAATTTTCTAAGTGTATAGAATCAAAACACGAAAAAATTACAAGTCCAAACCACGGCAGAATTTTTCTAAGTCCATAGAATAGCTTTACGAAAATTTTACAAGTCCAAACCACGACAGAATTTTTCTAAGTCCATAGAATAGCTTTACGAAAATTTTACAAGTCCAAACCACGACAGAATTTTTCTAAGTCCATAGAATAAGTTTACGAAAATATTACAAGTCCAGCAATATATGATTTTTAAAATTTTACAAGTCTTTGATATAACTTCACTTTACTCACGAGTACCAAGTCCAACAATCCAATCCAATGTCACTTCACAACACAATAATCACTAAATATTCCCTGGTTTCGGCACCATATGTAGAAGTCGAGAGGTACCCACAACAAATTAAAACACAACTTGATCTTCACTGCTTGATTTTATTCTTCTACCTTCTAATTTGCTAGTAAATATTTTGACAAGCCTGTGTAATATCACTTGCGTGTTTTAAGCGCGTACAACGCCCTCTAGTTCATTTCTTAAACATCTAATTCGTAATTAGTATCGACTTTCGATAGATGGCGAAAAGGGTAGTAAATATCTAAAATGGCTCTAACAGCTAGTATGATGTTAAGAGGCTCCAACTCGCCATACTTTCCATACAAACGCTCGTACGTGATTAAAGTGTTGTATTAATTTTTTTCTTTGGGTTTTTTGAACAAATAGGTATCTCGTGCACTATATCTGAGATTTTATGGAACTAAAAATTTAAAATTTTGACAATCCAATTCAGTAAAAGCCGTAAAAACACAGCCTTTTTAAACAATTTTACCTTGACTTTGGCCGTTCAGTAAAATTCAACACAAAAACTTCCATAGAATCCTTGGACATGTAATGGAGATTCTAAATAACAAACATTTTTTTCACAAACTTGTAAAGAATTTTCAAAAACACGTATTTTCTGGAACAAGTTGTAGGAAATTACCACGCATTAATTGTCTTCGCAAATTTTCTTTGGAAATTTATCTCAAAATTTTCAGAATGCCATCCGAAGGCTCTGTGGCGTTGTCTCTCTTTTTCCGTAGTGCCTGTTTTTCTTCGATGAACTAACAAGCCTTTAGGCCATTTTTGTGTTCTAGATTTTTTGCGTTATCCGGGCCATGATGAGGCACCTTACGCGATGATGCGGTCAACAATGTCTAGCACGCTTGCCTAGAAGGAACCTATTCACTCTCGTCTTGAAAACTCCCAAATTATAGCTATTGGGAAACACAGAGAAATACAGAAGACAATACAGAATTCCACTCCTTAGCCGTCAGTATAATGAAGGTTGAAGCAAAAATAAAATATGTAGTAAAAATATCTATTAAATTTGGGAAAAGTTAGTCATATTTTACTTTATTATTTATTATTATTTAGGAAAATTAGGGCTAGCTTTTCCCAAATGTTGTGTTAAATTACAAAACTAACATTTTTAGTGTCTTTGGCTCTTGTATTGTTACTGCGCATACTGTCACTCAAGAAAGGTTAGTGGGTTAAGTATATAAAATATAATGAAACGTCAGTTGAGACGTTGGAAAGATACCGATATAAATGTAGCCGCACATTGGCCAGTCACCATGGCCAGTCACTCGACCACAACCTGAGTACTAGATTTTTCATACATACCAAACGTTCCAAAAACAAAGTTCAAACTCATCGTTAGAGCCCACATACACGAGTACTCCAATCCAACGTCCAAAAACCACTCGTGTGTGGGGAATCTCAGATGGATTACGTGGAGTGATAGAAGTGTTAGAAATCTAAACAATCCAAATCAGACGTTCCAACTCATCGTTAGTCGCTAATACGACGATCAATTTCGCGCTCTATAGGCAGTACTAGAGACGCAGAAAGACCGAAAAATGGAGCGATGGTGCGTTCGGAATGGAGTGACCGTCTGTGTGCTCAAAATTGGAGCATCGTTGCACTCAATCCACGACACACCGTTTTGGTATGCTCGTGTATGAAGGCGCAAACGCCGGCTTCTTCCCACCGGCGCAGAATAAAGAGAGAGAGAGCAGAAGTGGCGCTTGGGCGCTTAGGCCTTAAAACGCCCAAGTGCCCCTTATGTTCTGTCTATTTTGTGGCTACCAGTGGCTGCGATTGGAGGTCGCACCGAGCCACTTGTGGCCGCGTTCGGTGGTCCAATACGCGGCTGCTATAAAGCATCTCGATCCCTCCTCGCCCACGGATCTCTAAATCCCTTCTCCGGAATGTCAATGTTCAAGGTTGCACGGGCGACATTACAAATGTCAAACTTGTATATTAATATAATGGTATACTTTACATAGCACACGTCTAACGTCTTAGATTTAATTATATGACATATTCTAAAGCGTGGGTTTAAGGGTTATGGGATCCATTCAACAACAAGGGACCAATATTTCTATTATTTTTATATATTTATTAGAATTGACTTGTGCACTAAAGCACAGAATACATAATAGTACAAGTACTAAAGCAAACGCTTACACATTTATATTCCTGTACTAGGATTCCTTGTATTGCAGGTGGCACGGACACACACAGATACACAACACAAACATCTAAGACTCGAGAACAAATTTCGTGTTCACCGCACAAAGTTTTCCCCGGCCGGGGCTCGAACCCGAGGCCCTCGCTTGGAAGGCTGGGTTATACTCCCAAAATAGCGCGGGAGCCGACAAAAAAACCGCGAGTACTTACGTATCTGTGTAACTTTTAAACTTCCGTATTTAAAATAGTGTCTGCGTGTTGTGGGAGCAATATGGGCCTCGTAGTTCCTGGTTCCCACACACAGGGAATCCTAGTTAGAGTTCAGAGTCTATACTTATAAGATGCATTCAGTTCGGGTAATTCCGAAATGCGGCAAATTCCGATAACTACCCATTTGTACTAAACACGGCAGTATTTATTGGTCTGGCAACATTTACCTGGGATTCCTGTAGTATTCTGGGTAGACTGGGTAGACAGGGCAGGTCAGTCTAAGATACTTAGACCATTTTAAAAACCGCACGGTTCTTATGGAATCTGCAAGAGGATCAAACCGCGGGCAAAAGGTTGTACAATAAATCTAATACCAGCCAATATAAGCCACTCTCAAACCGAAAGACCTTGTGTTTGATAATGCTAAAAGAGGGACCGATTTTTGAATTTCACGAGTGATTTCGATATCACCGGTGACAAAATTCTCAGCGCTGACTTTGAAATCACTATTTTGATAAAGTCGTATTTTTGAAAGTCATATAACCCTATATACCAACATGCAACTCTTTCTCAGCTTTGATCATAAACAAACTTATGATTGTGTTCTATTCAACTATATTTTTTAAGTTGGAAATTGTTTCTAAGTCAAAATTGGCACTAAATACTCATACCTATGATATCGTTTACGAGTGGGGGGGGGGGGGGGTACCCATTCGTAAACGATATCATAGGTATGATAATTTTGGTCACCCGCTGAGATTCAAAAATACGACTTATTGTAAATCGGTGACTATCGGTCATATCGCTGATATTTAGTCACTCGATGACATTCAAATATTGCTCCCCGGACGGGATGACGTTCTTTCTCAGAAAAGTTAGGTGGGGCCTAGTGTGGACACTGCAGTGCCAAGGCGACGATGCAAATACAATGCCACCAGCATGCTGGGTACGTTGCTAAGTCGTCGTAGTGCTAATTCTTTTTAATTTAATGTGTTTTTAAAATAATTTATTTTGAATTTATTTTACTAACAATTGTATTAATATTAATTTCATTTTATTAACCCTTTAAAAAGTTTTGAATTTGAATTCAAAGCAACGACCACAGCGCAGTGCCACGCGCTCCAACTTTCTAACTCCACCATTCAAAGTTGGCAACTTGCAGTTATTAAATCCAATCTCTCAAACAATGAGATACCTAAAAACTGTAATAGTTCTGTAATCTACGATTAGAGCTATTAATATGTTATTAAACAATTAAAAGTAACCTTGCGACAACGTCGACGGAAGGTCTTGGCGTCATCTCGCGACCACGATCCCTCGATCGATTATATACTTAATTACTCAATATTGAAACTGTTATGTACAAAAGTATTCTTAGTACACAATTATTTAAAAAGAAAAATGTCTATGGATGTAGAGCTCTGTCTACTCAGTGCGGGTCTCAAAATGGCGGGAAAGAGATTTTTGACGGAAACGAAATGTTAAGACTACCTATATTTATCTATTAACAACTATTCGTGTACTATTATTCTGTGGTAGGTACTACGAAGTTCTTGAGATATATTTACACAAACTTATATCGCCGTGTTGTGGGTTAAAATTTAAAAAAACTAGTAAGTAACTGGACAAAAGCTTCGAAAACATCAATTTTACGCCAGGATCTTGGGAAAACGTGAAACGTAATGTTTTCACAATGTTGTTTTTCGTACGTAGCCTAATAATCCACTTACTTAATGTTAAAGACCTGTGTTTATTCGAAGAAACACAGGTCTTCGAAAATTAAACAAGATCGTTGACCGTTAAATTTCGTTCCCGCCAAAAACCCATTTTAGTCGTCTATTTGTGTTGTCTGGCCACAGACAATATTGTTACTAATCCGGCCATAGACAAAGGTTGAAATTCAAAATTCTTGATGCGCCGCCTGACCGGATGGGAACACATACCTACCTTAGTGTCGAGACTTTTTGGGTTTAGAGGTCCTTTGAAGAATAGGGGAACCTTCATCTCAATACAACCATTTTTATTGTTTCTGAAGTTTTTAGTTCAAATATATTGATTAAAGTTACAGAATGTGACGCTACAAGATTGTGCAAGCACTTATCAGCGTAATAAGGCAGGAAATACAAAGTAAATAATTTTTTATTAAAAAACAAACATTGGGTGGCCTTTTTATAACATGCTATTTCTACTATTTCTTGTGCATCAGCGTACAATCTTGTACCTATACATTACAATGTCTATATTGACCCAGGGGACCGATTTTTGAAAGTCACGAGTGATTTCGATATCAGCGGTGACAAAATTCTCAGCGATAACTTTGAAATCACTAATTTGCAAAAGTCGTATTTTTTAAAGTCATACCCTGTTTACCAACATGCAACTATTTCTCAGCTTTAATCATAGACAAACTTATGATTGTGTTTTATTCAATTTTATTTTTTAAGTTGGAAATTGTTTTAAGCCAAAATTGGCACGAAATACCTACTCATATCTATGATATTGTTCATGAATGGGTACCCCACTCGTAAACGATATCATAGGTATGACAATTTTAGTCACCCGCTGAGATTCAAAAATACGACTTTGTAAATCGATGACTATCGGTCATATCACTGATATTTAGTCACTCGGTGACATTCAAAAATTGCACCCCAGGACCTGATTTGTAATTTAAATAATAAACTGTATTTTTCATGCTATTTTAAGGCAAAAACATTTACGGACCACACTACTTATGTAACATCATTTAATTTTGTAATTTTCGTGTTTTGAAGTCGATAAATAATTGATTAATTGATTACAATTTTTAAGATCGTCGTCACACGGAAGACGTCCACTGCTGAACATAGTCCTTCCTGATTGTGCTATAACACGCGCCACTCTTGACAAGCATCTTGGTAATCACAGTATATAGATTATGATGTTGACACAGACTATTAAAACTATAATAGACTCTGCTTAGCCGGGCACCACTGCTCGTCAAGGTTACGCATTATCACTGCATAACGCCGCCCAGCCGAACCAATCACAACACTCCGTCTACACTCGTCTGTTGCATGAGTTTTAAACTGAACAATCACAGCATGCCGTCTTCCCTCGTCCCCGCCAAAATTTGACGATTGTGTTCATGCAAAACTTGGATTATGCGGCGTCTAAGTTTTCTGTTCCGGAAACGGCCTAGGGGCCCCGACGGGGTTAATCCGGCCCTGTGTAGGGGCCTATATAGATAATCCAAATGTTCTAACCTGCTACGAGTTGGCAGCGTACCCAAGCTTGCGGCCTTGCCTCGTTGTTTCTCTAATCACCCAATGTCAGTGGTTTTGCTTGTAGAAATAAGCTACGGAACCAATAAACAAAATAACAGCTCGCTCTTGGCGTCTTGTCCAGTTTTTTCATTTCGTCTAACATGTAACCCTGGCATTTTAATAACCTTCCGATATTTCGCTAAAATAAACTAAACCTGAGCTCTGATATAAACTTTGCTTTTTGATCTGAGAATATTTTCGACTCAGAAATTACTGAATGACCACAAGGACAATTTAAACGTATAGTTAAGAATGTATTAATTTCATGCTGTGTTTGCCTGTCATTGGGCTGGTACATATATCTTTACATAGCTACTTACATTATTTTAATATACCTAATACCTGTTGGTAAACCTAAAATAAGGAAAAAACAAGCGTATTATAAAAGTTAAGGAATAAGTATAGATGACAAAGGTGCATGGAGGCCAACAGCTGAGGAGCCTCCTGGCGGCTACTCTAATACTTCTAGACTTACATTTTAAACATGATTGTTAGCATATTAGAATCATTATAAAAACTACTGCAGCTCGCGTAGAACAAGTGACGTCAGATGTTCTGCCCAATTTGTATGGGGCATTTTAGCACTCAGTATAGATACGCCCAATTTTAACTCTCATTTTCGACGTTTCTATATATAGCGTTCGACTACCAGTTTTTTCGATGAAGCATGGAAAATGAAAAATGGAGTCAACATCCCTAGGTATTGTATATTGGTATTATAGTATAGGTACCACCCACACTCGGTCTAAATGACCTGGATGGACAAGTGGCATTTAGGTCTTGTTCAATCTAGACTTCGATCTAGACTGAATTTGTTTCTTATCTACGAAATGTTTCGCATTCAAACATAAAAGGTTTTAGATGTAAGAACGCCTACATATCTTGGGCAATGTGTGGATGACTGGTAGATAATGCTTTAACAATAAGTCCTACTTTTGCAATTTCGTTATTGCAATAAATTGCTTTTTATTTCCGTACTTCTGTTTGTTGGTTTGTATATTGGACTCGTCAAAACAAATCATATGAGCCCAAACTCGAAAAGCCACTGAAGAGTTTCCACTATCCACCTCCTGGCTCCATCATCTAGTTAGTGGGAGGACTAACTCTTCTGCGAGTGTCCGTCTGGGTTGTTACCACCGCTTTGCTCGTGAAGTCTGCCGCCAAGCAGTAGTGTGCAAGCATTACTGTGTTCCGGTTTGATGAGCAGAGTATCCAGTGAAATTACTGGGCTTATGAGACTTAATACCTAATGTCTCAGGGTAACGAGCGCACTGCAGTGCCGCGCAGGCCTTTGTGTTTCAAAGTCTTGGGTGGCACTGCAATTGTTATGGGCCAGCGTTATGCTTACCATCATGCAAACGACCAGCTCGTCTCGTTACCAAATAACATAAAAAAAAAAAAAACATCAATAGTATATCAGCCCCATGATACCAAATTATATACTATTGACATCCAAACTACAAATATACATTTCGATACGACAATAATTAAAAGGTATGTTAAAGTTTTCTTTCAACGGTCTAAATGCCTTTATTAACTAGCTATTAATATGCCAAAGAAGACCTATAGATAATCCAAATGTTCTAGTCCACTACCAGTTGGAAGCGTACCCAGCATGCCGGCGGCATTGCCTCGTTGAACCGCAATGCTGATCCGTTGAGCCAAATAAGTACCAGCATTTTGGTTACGCGTCGCAACTTCCGAGCTTCCATTACATAGTTATTTAGTTACAAGTAAAGCTAAAACCAGTGTCTTAAAAATGTCGATGCATCGTGCATCACCATGGTGTTTTCCTTCACCAAAAACTCAAGTTCGACCTCGAGCTACGGATCGACAACAAACACCACCAATAAGCCATCATCTTTAATCTAACGTAACGCAAATATAGTAGTCTTGATAGTAGTTACATATTTGAGCCTTTTGGGGTTGAGACACTTGGACCGTGGGGACCTGGAGCTCATCGAATTTTTAAAGACCTTTCAGGGCGTCTGGTCGAAGCCACACGTGACCAAAATGCTGGCCTCTACTTAGGTCAAAGATTAAGCATTGCCATTCAACGTGGCAATGCTGCCAGCATTTTGGGAACTTTGCCTACTGGTAGCGGATTATTAGATTAAGATTGTAAATAAATTAGTGTGTATTTTATTTAGTTATTTTAGATTATCTTGTTTATTTTTTCTGTTATTATAATAAAGAGGATATCAACACGTAACGTCACAGAATAGATTATAGTGCATAAGGTAACGTTGAGAGTCCGTTATTGTACAAAGGTCTGCCTGATGATGTGATGACATCATATACTAAGCGCCGGTTTTTTGCTTCTACTTCGTACATGCGGTTGTAGTTTAAGAGCTAGATGTACAATTATTCTATGATTTTTAGTTTGATACATAAGGTTCGTGTTTTTTAAGCATGCACCTTTTTTTTTTATGTTATTTGGTAACGAGACGAGCTGGTCGTTTGCCTGATGGTAAGCATAACGCCGGCCCATAACAATTGCAGTGCCACCCAGAACTTTGTAACACAAAGGCCTGCGCGGCACTGCAATGCGCTCGTTACTCTGAGACATTAGGTATTAAGTCTCATAAGCCCAGTAATTTCACTGGATACTCTGCTCATCAAACCGGAACACAGTAATGCTTCCACACTACTGCTTGGCGGCAGACTTCACGAGCAAAGCGGGGGTAACAACCCAGACGGACACTCGCAGAAGAGTTAGTCCTCCCACTAACAAAATGCACTAGCACCTATAGAATGCACTAGCACCTATAGAACGCACTAGCACCTATAGAATGTAAACAATTAGGTTTATACTATTTGATAATGAGACGAGCTGGATGTTTGCTTGATAGTAAACATAACGCCAGCCCATAATAATTACCTGCGTTGCACTGCAGTGTGCTCTTTCCTCTGAGACATTAGGTATTACGTCACAAGCCTAGTAATTTCACTAGCTATTTTGTTCATCGAACCAGACACAGTAATGCTTGCACATTACTGATTGCACGCAACGATAGAGCGACGTGAAGTTTTTTGCGTAGAGTTTAGGGGACGGGTGACATAGATTATTTTTTACCTCAGAAAATTTTCTCGTTTCCTGTGGGCCACGCCACGCGGGTGAAACCGTAGGCAGCAGCTAGCTCTGGTGGCCTACCATCCATCTAAAAAACGTCACGTTTCCAGAACGTATTGTTTCATAGTTAGAAAAGTAATACTCAAATTCTTACCATGAGCTTCATAAAACATTACTTACTGATTTATTTTTTCGTAGTGATGCGAAAGAACGTTTTTTCCCAGTGCCAGTTGTCATTACAACTGGCACTGGGAAAAAATGGTTATGTCATTATTCATCATATTTTTTTTTACTGGGCTAATAGCTTTTATTAACTAGTTAAATACATAAATAAATACTACCTCTATCATATTATTGTGCTATAGTTTGTTTGCAAAATATTGTTGAGGGGGTGAAGGCTGGATGTTGAGGCAAAGGACTGAATGTATTACACTCGAGCCAGCCTCTTAATACAATACCTGTAAGGTACCACGTTTCTAGCTAATAAGTATTTGAATTTAATTGGAAACATTCCACATTAGACCTTACAGAATGGTATGCAAGCTCCCGGCCCAGTTGACATCCGGGTCGAGACTCGAACCTCATGCATAACGCATGAAGCGTCGCAGTCAGCTGTGATCCTGTTTTAGACTAGTAACCCACCAACTTTGCACGAGGTACTTATTCTTATTATAATACTAGCTGTGCCCCGCGGCTTCGCCCACGTAGCCTAAGTGACATCAGCTATCTGCTAGTGAATGTCCCGTCAAAATCGGTCCAGCCGTTTCGGAGATTACCCGGAACAGACAGAGAGACAGACAGACAAAAAATTTAAAAATAGTTGTTTTGTTATAACAAAAGGTACAGTACTATGTACTTTCATATGCATTTTGTAAAAAGCTGTTATTTGGATATTACAAACAGACACTTCAATTTTATTTATTTGTATAGATGGGCGCGATAAGGCCTGACTGGCGTCCCGCTTTAGGTGTTTTTTGCATTTCCCCCTGCCAGCATCTACCCATACCATTCCAATTCCTTGACGTAACAGAGTATACGGCTGTGGGTCGCTGGCTTAGCTGTTCCAGTGTTGTTACTTTAGTTGGAGTTCGATTTCAGTCGAGCGTCTGTCGTACGACAAAACATCTACGGTCTTCGACAAAAAAAATAAACGCACTTTAAACCTGTGTTAAACAGCGTTTAACTTCTAAATATGCTTTATAGTCGCGTGTATATTAGCAAGCACAAATGTAGGTAATTAGTATCTAACACAATTCTGTTGTGACATTTCTAATCATTTTTGACGTTTATCTTTAGTCTATCTAAACAGGCACCTAAAAGTGCTTTTGTGGTAACACGGATACGGTCTTACCAAACAAAATTAAACACATTTTAAACCTGGGCTAAACAGTGTTTAATTCCTAAACGTGTTTTAATTGTGTTTCTAAATATGAGCAACCACAAATCCTGATTTAAGTATTATCTATAACAATTCTGTTGTGACATTTTTACTAATTTCTGTCGTCTATCTTCAGACACTGTCTAACTATATAGGCGTCTAAAAGTAGTTTTTTGTGGTAACAGGGTTAACTTTTAAAAAAGCGGGAATCTACTTCGACGGAATTACCGCGACATTTCAAAGTTCATCCCCCATTTTTCCTCGCTAATAAGCGAGGAAACACCCCTATAATAATAGGGGCGGTGTTATTTAATAAAATTTATAAAGGACCACCGTTGATAAGTATATCATAATTCGTTAAAAAAAGACTCTGTTGACCATTGGCAGAGAAATAAAGTAAAATCGCCCCAAAAAACAATACAGCTGAGTTGAGCACCTCTTCCTTTTTTGTAAGTCGGTTAAAAACCGAATCCTGATGATGTCTCAAGTCTCTCTACCTACTCCAATATTATAGTCCGCCTCATAGTGTTAGACCTCTAGGTGACGTCATATGTACCTGCATGAGATTCTTAGAAGGTCTGTAACTTGTCCGCCTGGATGTATGAATCGTTTCGATATGCCAATTGAATTTCGTAAGGCATGCTAAATTTGGACCAATACCGCCTTGCCTGACGTATCACTTTTTCAGTACCTACCTCAAGAAGAAAAAGGAACCCTCATGAAAAAAGAAAGTCTCACTTCGGTGTCCGTCTGTCTCTCTGTAAAGACCGGGAATAAAAAACAAGCATGAAATCAACACATGCGAAACCATGGGCAAAAGCTAAATAACAAAGAAAGAAGTTGTAAATACCATTTTTAAGAGAAATCGCCAACCAATGACATAAATCGTGATGTCAATTCTATCTATGTCATTAATTGGTGATCCGCTATATCTATAGAAATAAATAAAATTGAAGTGTCTGTTTGTAATATCAAAATAACAGCTTTTTACTAAATGCATATGGAAGTATATACGGTACCTATAACAAAACAATCATTTTTTTTAATTTTTGTCTGTGTGTCTGTTTGTTCCGGGTATTCTTCGAAACGGCTGGACCGATTTTGACTGGACTTTTATTGGCAGATAGCTGATGTTACAAGGAGTAACCTAGGATACTTTAATTTTAGAAAAATAATTAGGGTTCCGCGCAAATAAATAAAACCCATAAAATCCAATATCTCCACGTGGGTGAAACTGCTGGCAGAAGTTAGTTAAACTTAAAATTATTACATACTTTAAAAAACGGATACTAAGTACAATAAATTTTATCGTAGACTTCGTGTTATTTATAAAAAAAAAACATCCACTCTTTAGTGGATCTGTGTGCTCCGCCCACGCGCCACGCACGTTTCGATCATTCGTATTTTGGGACAATATATTCCTTTGATTTGACATTGTAATTTGCTATTTGTCTTACGCCTGTATAGATTTAAAACCTATAGTACCTACCTATACTACCTCGTACCTACTATTATATTCTATTCTGTGCTTACTGCATAATATGAGTTTTCTTTTCAGTATACATATAGAAAAGTACTCTGTGGTATGAGTAATACAGAATCAGGGGACCGATTTTTGAATGTCACGAGTGATTTCGATATCAGCGGTGACAAAATTCTCAGCGATAACTTTGAAATCACTAATTTGCAAAAGTCGTATTTTTGAAAGTCATACCCTGTTTACCAACATGCAACTATTTCTTAGCTTTAATCATAGACAAACTTATGATTGTGTTCCATTCAATTTTATTTTTGAAGTTGGAAATTGTTTTAAGCCAAAATTGGCACTAAATACCTACTCATATCTATGATATTGTTTACGAATGGGTACCCCCACTCGTAAACGATATCATAGGTATGACAATTTTAGTCATCCGCTGAGATTCAAAAATACGACTTTGTAAATCGATGACTATCGGTCATATCGCTGATATTTAGTCACTCGGTGACATTCAAAAATTGCACCCCAGAATCAAGTAAGTTAAAACTGTGACAAAATGCTAAGCTCTTTGCACTTTGTTACTAGGATGCAGTATCATATTATATTGTTACAGCTACATCTAGTGCCAAGAAGCAGCAAAAATTTAGTAGCGTCATCTATGTTCGAGTAGCTAAACTACATCAACAATATACGACGCCTGTAAAGTGCAGCAGGTATAACAGATGTCACTTTAAAAATTCATTTGATTCGCAATTGAAAGAATGGAGTGCGCTCTGCGCTGTGCGCATGTCAAAAATACTTGTCATTTCGCACATCGTTTTATTTTGTGATATCGTAAAACGAGTTGAATTCGCAATTTCGCAAAAATATACGGACGCGTTGCAACGGGCATGTGTCTCCAATCAAAACGGACATTTGTGATAAATAATACAAATCGGATAATGCCTAGTGGACAGTAAAAGGAAAGTGTTCTGTGGCGGTCGAAAACTGAAAGATATTTTTAATTTTCGCAGTTTTCCCTCTAGAAATCAGTTCGTACTGCCGTGATCAGTCAAGGGAGTTTCTATGTTTTGTTTTGCACAGACCATCAGTGGCTGGGTATTTGGAGTGAATTATAGTGGTTGGTTTGGCTATTTTTGACTGCAATTTGTGCTAAATTTAACTGGTTAACTCTCCTGATGTAATAAACCATACGGAAGACTTGAAAATTGCGTAAGTAGAATATTTATTCCTGTAAATAACGTGAAAATGCATATTGCACTGTTATCCTAGTCTTGCAAAATATAAGATGAACCCTGAAAGTAGAAAACTTTCAGATACTCTGGTAGACAGTCAGTTGCTATAGAAGTTTTCAGCGAATTTTCGTTGAAAAGTCTAATTGGTTCAGGCGAAAATTAAATTAAGATTTTGCTAATTTTGCTGTCTTAATTAGCACATACTGTTGATGGAACTTTTGTTTCAAATGACCCACATAATACAGGTAAATGTAAGCCACATCTCAAGGACAAAATTAAGATAAAAACGGCTATTTTATACATATGACAGTGTATAATGTAAAAGAAAAAGAAAGTGACTGCTAATGAAAGACACTATAATCCTCTGATCTCAGTTTGCTGTTCCAATTCCAATTTCATACACACAGGCTGCAGGAGAGCATTCATAAAAGACAAATGACTATAAGTCCCGTTCCAAATATATATGACTTACCGAAAAGAAAATCATAAAACTTATTAGCATGCTTTTTTCTGTGGGTAGTTGAGTTACTGATTTAGTAGTGATTTAGTGTATCCCCCTCCCCCCTCCCCTCCCCCCATAAATCGATGGCCCATAAAGGAAATTTTAACCTATCCAATGGTTCCCTGCGGTTTTGACCAGGTCATTGTTCCATCTTGTGGGTGGCTGGAATTTTATAATTTATTGTAATGTGAAAAAAACTAACGGCATAGTCACACCCAAAATTTTGTTTGCATTTAAAATAAAAAGCTTTCCTTGAAAGAAAACATTTTGATGCAAATAAATACCTTAATGTTAGTGCTCACCTAGCCTAGCTACCTGCTAGCTAGTCTGCTGCTGTTGGGGTGGCTTCCACTGTTTTGCTTGTGTAGTTCAAAGATCAACCACAGTATTTTTTAAATTTTGTCAGCACCTGGCCTATGTGATGCGTAGCCAAAATGCTGGTACATTACTGCAGAATAAATATTGGGCATTGGTTTTTACTTTGTTTTTCCGAATATGACCAAATTAGTAGCAAGTTGTGCGACCGGCACAGCTAGGCACACGGTATATATGTAATATACTGTGCAATATAAAAAAACTAACTAAGAGGGCAGTGACCCAAAATGAGTCTTGGCCTCCGATAATAACAGCCGCCAGTTCGGTCTGTCTTGCGCCACCTCCTGCCAATTTGCAACTTGGAGTTCGCGCAAGTCCTTGTCGACCTGCAATATAGAAGCTCTATATTATATGTATACCATATTGATGTGGTTGGTCATGTACGGTAATATGAAGTAAGCCAACACCCAATATTTATTCTGCAGTAGATACTTATCTGGCCCAACGGATCAGCATTGCTATCTAATAAGGCAGTGGCGTTTGCATGCTGGGTACGCTACCAAGTGCCAATAGTGACTGGCTAGAAATTGACATTAATTATTAATTTTGTATTAAATATCATTTCAATACTGTTGATATGTAAGTTGATTCATAAGGACATTTTTTATAAGGACAATCTTCTAAACTAAGGTACTATACTGGATAGTTACTACACACGCCCATAAACATTCACACAACCACACACACACCCACACTCACACTTACACACTTTTTTTTGTTTGTTTTATATACTGTAATAGACTGTTTAACCTACTTATAAATTATAATATTCTGTAATGGATATGGAAGAGCGGGGCCCTCTGGCACAAGTATTTTCATACTTAAAAGAAGGTCCCCACCTTGTTTGTATGTATATACATTTTTGGTTACAGAAATAAAAAACATTTTGATTTTTTTTTTGATTAGTTTTGTCCCTGTGCAACAAAAATGTATGCCATTTTGCATGCATACTTTTCTTAAATTTAATTTAAGTTTAATTTGATAGGCATGTAAACGTTAAATAGCAAATAAAGAATGAACAAGATATAATATACTTAGTCAGTAAGTAAAAGAATTAAGCTTAAAAAATTGAACTCAAAATTCTTTATTACAAATGCAAAAGTGTGTTTGTTGGTTCATACATGCAGCAACAAAGCAATGGATCAAAGTGATTTTTACATAGAGATATTAGTATTATATCACTGGCCCTCTGGCACAAGTATTTTCATACTTAAAAGAAGGTCCCCACCTTGTTTGTATGTATATACATTTTTGGTTACAGAAATAAAAAACATTTTGATTTTTTTTTTGATTAGTTTTGTCCCTGTGCAACAAAAATGTATGCCATTTTGCATGCATACTTTTCTTAAATTTAATTTAAGTTTAATTTGATAGGCATGTAAACGTTAAATAGCAAATAAAGAATGAACAAGATATAATATACTTAGTCAGTAAGTAAAAGAATTAAGCTTAAAAAATTGAACTCAAAATTCTTTATTACAAATGCAAAAGTGTGTTTGTTGGTTCATTCATGCAGCAACAAAGCAATGGATCAAAGTGATTTTTACATAGAGATATTAGTATTATATCACTGTATGTTTTCTAAATAAAATAAAATAAAAAAATAATATGTTTTTGTACTATTATCTAGTCTGTGATAGCCTATAGGCTATCATGGAATAAAAATGCACAGTTCCTGTTGGAATCTCTACACAGGTGAAAGTGACTTACTTGTAATAAATATTATAATGTTGTTCTGGTTGTCTATATTACTGGTCCAATAGTGTAAACAAACTCAAGCGGATGCCAACCAATGACATTATTCGAATTTGAATTTTTATCTAGATGTCATTGATTGGTGAGCCGAGATTGTTTACATTATTGGACAACTAACACAATCTCCACTATATCCAATAGGTCAGTAATTTTTTTTGCTATCTGATTGTTGCAAACTTCATTTGTGTTGTGGTGCATTCAGTTAGTAAAATACCTATCAATTTATCAGAAATTAAACAAAATATCACCTTGATATTTGAACTTTGTTTTGTTTCATAAACAAGCATAAATAATAATTTTGGGGCAATGATGGATATGTGTGATAGTAAATAAACACCTAGACATTCGTACCCCTGTATTAGGAATCCCTGTGTCGCAGGTGGCATGGACACACGGCGACACAACACAAACACCGAAGACCCGAGAACATATTTTATGCCCACAGCACAAAGTCTGCCCGGTTGAAGGTACTAATCTTATAATGAGTTTTACCTTTTGGCGAAGGAAATCATCGTGATCTCACCACAGTCACAGAATAGAATAAGTAAACAATATCATGTTAGAGAAAATGTAGTACTTGCCCGGCTAGCAACCAGCCCCGAGAAGAAAATCTGTCGCCTAGCACCTATTGGAGTGTGCAGCTGCATTTAAGAGACGGTTCTAACCCAGTGTAGAATCCTGCCTTTCAGACCAACAACACGCGCACACTACCGCTGTGCTCGGTGGTCGGGATAAGACTGACTCATTCGTCTCGACTCGATAAAGAGTTCGAGTCGACCACCGGATAAAGTCAATACACTACACCTAGGTTTAGCATATTCACCATTTTCATCATCGTGGCTTAACATCAGATTCTAGTGGTTAAATGCAAACGTATCGTGGTAGGTAAGCGTGCTTCATCGTCCACCGTATCGTCAGTTACCAACAGATGAGATAATGCAAGCCTATTATGCATTGAAGAAAAAAAAAACATGATAGTTAAAGTTTAACAAGTCTCGCAGGATAAAGAGTGCTCTGCAGCGCAGGCTGTCTTGTTTTAAAGTTCTGGCGCTGCAATTGTTATGGGCAGGCGTCATGCTTACCATCAAGCAAAACAACTTCGTTACTCTGTAGTTAAAAAAACATGGCAACTGAATAATCCTATAAGCGTTCCTTTTTCATTTCGCTTTGCAAAGCTCTAAAAATGCGTCGATTTGTCCACAAATCGGTTGGGACTTCGGTTGAAAACATAGATGGAAATTAGCAGAACTGTTTTTATTACTATTATCAGCCCCTTACGCTCCCACTGCTGCGATACCGGTCTTCTCTCAGAGAGAGAGAGAGAGATATGGGCCATAATCCCCCACGCCGGCCTAGTGCGGCTTGGTGGATGTCACATGTCCTCGAATTTTTTGGTTCTTGAACATGCGTGTTTCCTCACGATGTTTTTCCTTCACCGTTTTTAGAGCGAGTGTCAATAATGCGCACATAACTTGATATAAGTCATTGGTGCGGGCCGAGTCGAGATTCGAACTATGGTGCGTCGGACTGATAGTCGCACATATATAGCAGCTCGGCCACACTCGCTACACTCGCAGAACTTACTACCTACTATAATAACCTAAAACTGAGGCAATAAAACGAAGGCTACAATCGGTCGACCCTGATTCATCACCGTAACCCATACCAAACCCCATCGTGGGTGACTCAATAGCCTCAAACTTCATGGATGACGCAATGGCCCTGACATTAACCCTATCTACGAAGGTGGTTCGAGCACTATAGGGCTGGTGAATGAGGTCATGCTGGATCGTTAACGACTTTATGGAATTGAACAAATCGATGTTACTATAAAAACTGATTTGTTTGTGGGAAGTCGAATGGCGTCATCTCTAAACGTAAACATTAGAATATATTTAATTGATTATATTTATCTAATCAGCTCATATCCACTTTTTAGTATAGGTTTCCGTTCGCACCACTCTTTCTGGTCTTGTGCAGACGTCATTCATTGTCCTCCAGCATATTACTTCACCACCCGCGTGGAGATATTGGATTTCATGGGTTTTATTTTTTTGCGCGAAACCCTAATTTTTTTTCTGGAATTAAAGTAGTCCAATTTACTTCTTGTAACATCAGCTATCTGCCAGTGAAAGTCCTGTCAAAATCGGTCCAGCCGTTTCGGAGATTACCCGGTACAAACAGACAGACGGACAAAAAAATTAAAAATAGTTGTTTTGTTATGTTAAAAATAGTTTGACGGCTCCGTAGCTAAGTTGGTAGTAACCCTGCCTGCAAGGCGAGGGGTCCCGGGTTCGATTCCCGGCCGGGGCAGATTTTGTGTAAACATAAAGTTTGTTCTCGGGTCTTGGGTGTTTGTGATGTGTATATGTGTATGTCCATGCCACCTGCGACACAGGGAATCCTAGTGCGGGGGTATGAGTGTGTAAGCGTTTATGTTATGTTTATGTTATAATAATAGGTACTGTCTATATGCATTTAGTAAAAAGCTGTTATTTTGATATTACAAACAGATACTTCAATTTTATTTATTTGTATAGATTAGAAAGTTTGTTACTAGATTATCAGCTACGTCTAATTCTGGACCTGCGAATACGCCTCGATTCTTTCCGGTTTGGAGATAAATCCAGGAACAAACTGTAGGCTACATTTCGTTTTGATTGAAGCGGGCGAAGTCGCAGGTCGCCAGTAACAAATACTAATCCGGTAGAACATAATGTTCTAACACAAACAAACAATCTAAATATATCGGGCTTTTTTATAGTTTAAACAGACGTTCTTACGCAAAACGTTAATCTATTCCCGGTGAGTTTTATGGAATGTTTTTTTTATTATACTTCGCAACTTTTCTTTCCTCAGTCTGGCTGTAGTCGTGAGAAATATAATAAACTAGCGTCTGCCAGCGGCTTTGCACGCGTGGAATCTGGATATAATGTAGCCTCAATGAACCGGACCAGCGGTTCCAGAGATTAATAGCGGAAACAAACAAACAAAAAAACTTACAAACTTTACTGCTTTGTAATATTACCTACAAGTATAATCTATATCTATACAACTAATTAAAATTGAAGGTTCTGTTTGTAATATCAATATAACAGCTTTCTACTAAATGCATATGAAAGTATATATACGGTACCTATAACAAAACAACCATTTTTAATAATTGTCTGTCTGTCTGTTCGTCCCGGTTAATCTCCGAAACGCCTGGACTGATTTTGACGGGACTTTCACTGGCAGATAGCTGATGTTACAAGGAGTAACTTAGGCTACTTTAATTTTAGAAAAAGAATTGGGGTTCCGCGCAAAAAGGTAAAAACCATGAAATCCAATATCTCCGCGCGGATGAAACCGCGGGCAGCAGCCAGTCCTGTATAAAAACAGCCCCTGATCCTACCTAGTATCAGTAAACGTCGGATGTGTCGTAAAACGCACGCCCATCGACAGATATGTCAGCGGGGACTGAAATATGCGCCGCACGGGACCGATTTAGCAACGTGGTCATACATCAAACACGCTGGACTAGCATGCGATGCCTAGAATAGTTCTTTACTTAAATCATCGTTAGCTGGAAAACGTCGACTGCTGGACATCTGCCTCCTTAAGAGGTCCCAACCCGCCATACTTTCTATACAAACGCTCGTACGTAATTATAGTGTTGTATCAATTTTTTTCTTTGGGTGTTTTGAACAAATAGTTATCTTGTGCATTATATCTAGGATTTCATTGAACGAAAAATTTAAAACTTTGACAATCTAATTCAGTAAAAGCCTTAAAAAACAGCCTTTTTAAACAAATTTTACCTTGTCTACGCAAATTTTCTTTGGAAATTTATTTCAAAATTTTCAGTATACCAACAGAAGGCTCTGGCAACGCAAAGCAATTATTTCTTTATTTTCTTTCTTTCTTTCTGATATTTTTTTTCCTTCTAATTTATTTTGAGGCTTTTACCTAACGAAGGCATGCCAGCCCCATCGTACCCTAACCTATGATTCTACTTACAATATTAATTTATTTCACATTTAGACTTAATTATGCAAAACCATCTCATAAAGAGAAATTGCAGCATCAGTTGTAGGATTTGCTAGAACATGTATAAATACCTATATCATATTTATTTATCATATATTTTTGCATAAATAAGTCTCTTTCCCTTCTGTTTCGGACACACTCCATCAACAAGTGATGGACGTCTTCAATAATTCCACACTCTTCACAGTTGGGCGAATCGACTTTTTTCATCAAATAAGCAAACTTGTTTGATGGATAGTGTCCGGACCGCAATCTATGAGCTAACACAATGTATCGTCTACTTAATTTAATATGTACACACCAAGGAATGGGAGGAGGCTGACATTGGATAGTTTTGTACCAAATGGCATTTTCTTTGCTTCTTTCTGATATGTGGTTTAAAAAAATCTTTTCGCTTACAATTTGGCTTCCCATGCCACTTGGCGCCTAGAGCGACAACTTCTCTCGGTCTTCCCCAGGGTCAACACGGCGCTGCTTTTGTGGCTTTCAGTCCGCTCGGCGGATTTACCAGCTAATAAAAACGTCTTCGTTTACAATTCCAACCCGATTAAAACCAGCGGTTGCTTGTCTTCGGCTAGAAGTAATCGTTTAGTGTTCTCTATAGTTTTCGTTCTAGAACGACCAATTATATTAGTGTCTAAAGATATGTAACGTCTAAAACATACATCGATTAGACACTACTTAAATCAAGATTTGTGGTTATATTTAAACACGCGACTAAGGCATGTTATGGCAGTTAAACGCTATTTAACACAGGTTTAAAGTATGTTTAATTTTTTTGTGGTAAGACCGCTAATTTTAACACCTTAAAATCGAAAGCTCGTTTCATTTCGCGCTGTTTCGCCCGTCGCTTAGCTGTCAGCTGTCACCTGTCACTATGTTGACATTGACCGCTGCTGACGAGCCGGCTCGGGCTGTGATGTAACTTGTACACAGTTTCACGATGACGCTGGTATAATTAGGTATGAAATATTATCTAGGACGGCACGTCATTATTGCGTTTTGGGGATTTGAAATGTCTCCAAGATCACCGCATCGTTTATTATCTAATGCTTTAGGCGAATCCAGAGGTTCATCAAGAAGTTCTTTGTTTCTGGATTTCAACGTCTTTGATTGCTCCCTAGCTAAGTTGGTAGTAACCCTGCCTGCAAAGCGAGGGGTCCCGGGTTCGATTCCTGGCCGGGGCAGATTTTGTGTAAGCATAAAGTTTGTTCTCGGGTCTTGGATGTTTGTGATGTGTATCTGTGTGTGTCCATGCCACCTGCGACATAGGGAATCCTAGTGCGGGGGTATGTGTGTAAGCGCTTATTTATTTAATCTCGCGAATTTTTTTTAAAATTTTAGGTTAGCTTTCATGTGCTTAGCAGCATAGCGCGGCGGTTACCACAGGAACCAGGGCATTTCCTGGAATAAAAAGTCGCCTTTACTCTCCGCTCTATAAACTATATCTATGAAAAAAAAAACATATCGATCCGCTGCTCCGTTGCTCCGTGAAAGAAGGACAAACCAACAAATCAACAAACCAACAAACATACTTTCGCATTTATAATATTAGTAGGATTTCATGTTCTATGCTTCTTTCTATTCTGTTGTTCGTATCTTGTGCTATTTCTTCTACTGTAACTCTGTACTCCTTTCAATCTATGTGGATGTGAATAAACCCTAATTTACGGGTTAAACTCTGTGGCTCTTATTAATAAACAGTGTTAATCCATGGTTTAGTTAAACTATGTTTTGTCTTTGTTGTTCTTTGACAATTTTAAACTGAATTGAGAGAGACAAAACATAGTTTAACTAAACCATGGATTAACACTGTTTATTAATAAGAGCCTGTGTGTGTTACTTCATCATCTACCATGGATACCTATCTACGTGTAGATACCACACACACGCACCACAGCCACTAAATAACTATGTGTATATGTAAATAACTATGTGTGTGTAACTATGTACATATCATGCAATAAATGAAAGGTTGCCTGGAAGAGATCGCTGCTTAGTGATAAGGCCGCCGATTGTACTAATTTGTAAGAGCTTTTGTAATTATTATTTTTTCCCTTATTGTGCAATAAAGTGTTATCTATCTATCTAAATGATTGAGTAAAGAGTATTTCACATTTGGTGAACTGCGACCTCAGTGAAACTGCATCCATTTTCGCTTACTATCCATGATCCAGATAACATTCCCCGCGTCCATATACTCTCTCCAATCACCAAGTACCAACCCGATGTTTTGGCACGCGTGCGCTCGCAGCTGAATGGGCAACCTGCTTTATTTATAGACGGGCCTGTGACGTCACCGGACGGTATTGCTTCTGGGTTTGATGTCTTCATGTTTGCAATATACTCGTTAAACTATTTAGCTTGTGATTATGTTAGGGATTTGGATGAGTCATTATATTTTGTTATGAGGCAGGAGGAAGCGGTTATGACGGTATTGGCGCTTTGCTCGTGTAGTCTGTCGCCGAGCAGTGCAAGCATTACTGTGTTCCGGTTTAATGAGTCGTCAGTGAAATCATTGGGCTTATTTATGAGGCTAACCTAATGCTTCAGGGTAACGAGTGCAATGCAGTGTCGCACAGGCCCTTTGTGGTTCAAAATTCAGACGATATGCTGTCAGGCGAACGGTAGTAATACGGATTCTCCTCAGTTCCACAAATACTTAATTGCCCCGATATTTCATACGTATACTCTATACAGTCCTCTTCAGAACCGGGTCTATCAATCATCCGAGCCATCCAACTCGATGTGTACGAGCGATGCAATAAATCTAATTCGTTGTAAACGTCTGTTTGGATGCCTGGAGATTTGATCCGTCAGAGAAGTCAGATTTGTTGTAATTGTTGAATCAAGTGCTCGTGAAGTCTGCCGCCAAGCAGTAGTGTGCAAGCATTACTGTGTTCCGGTTTGATGAGCAGAGTATCCAGTGAAATTATTGGGCTTATGAGACTTAATACCTAATGTCTCAGGGTAACGAGCGCACTGCAATGCCGCGCAAGCCTTTGTGTTTCAAAGTTCTGGGTGGCACTGCAATTGTTATGGGCCGGCGTTATGCTTACCATCAGGCAAACGACGAGCTCGTCTCGTTACCAAATAATATAAAAAAAAACAATGCTGTTTCCGCAGTTGGGACGACCGCTTATCTGTCAGTCGGTGAGATAGAATGAGCTGGAGGTTTTGGTGAAGGAAAACATCGTGTTTTTTTATTGGGTAACGAGACGAGCGGTTCGTCTGAGGGTCGGTTTCCACCAAGCGAACTTTTTTGATGTCACTGAATAAAGGACTGTATCAATATTGCCTTTAAGTATTAAATTCGACGCCGACATTTCGGCTTTCGCTCGATATTCGAGGAGACCCTTGGTAGAAACTGGCCCTGATGGTAAGCATAACGCCACCGGCCATAACAGTAATTGTGGGGATGTTGACTCCATTTTTTTTATTATGTCCGTCAATTCGTTTTCTCATAAGAATCACCCCTTTTCGGGACCCGGGAATATAGGGAGTCTCTTAGCGTTTAAGTGTCCCATAAACGTTGGTGAAAACCAAATCATTGCTAAGTGTCACACAATTGGGTTTAGGTGTCCCTTAAAATTTAGGGATTGTTGGTGAAAATGGGCATAAGTCTCATAAGCCCAGTCATTTGACTGACTGGCTCATGATACCGGAACGGGGTTATGCTTGCAGTTATGCGCGGTTGGTGGCAGACTACGCAAAGCGGGGTGGTACCCACCCAAACGGACACTTGCATAAGGGGCAGCTTAGACGCTCAAGCAAACGTACGTTTGCTAGTCAGAATAACAACGCTTTTGCGTCAAGCGCGGATTTCGTGATACTTGAAGTTAGTCCTATCACCTAAGACATCTCGGAAGAAAACCTTGCTTGCATTTTGTCAGTAAAATTTTGATTCCGATACGTTGTTAATTTTGTAATTAGCAGACATTCGATCTAATTATCGAACAGTTTGTTAATTACTTAAAATCAACCTCCTGGTACTAACACTACACGGCCTTGAAACACTCCACAATCTAAAGCCGGAAACTAGCTACAGCATTTAATATTACTCTGGTTAGATCAACCGTTTTCTCGCGAATTCATTCACTAAGATTTCTGACGTCATACATACCGCCATGTGTATAGTAAACAGTTACACAGCTTGGTACAAACGAAAGCTGACAGGGACACGGGCTATCTCTCAGAGAGAGAGAGAGAGAGAGAGTATGGACCGTAATCCACCACGGTCATAGTCGTTTTCCATCAATCGTAATAATAAACCTGCACATACGAGTAACTTGAATAATATACATTGTGTATTGTCGAAACTTGATCAAACGGATTGTGCGGACATTGGACAAAAAAATATCGATCGATAAGAATCTGAAAAAAAAGTTGGATAGGTTCTCGAAAACCAAAGGTGCTTTATTTTTTTTAAATTGAAAGTCTCGTTTTTTTATTTTTCTTTGTTTTTTGAAGTAACTGTATTATCTCTAGTGCCATTTTAAAGCTAGAAAGTCTACCTATAGACAAAATAAAAAAAACTCTATTATTATTGTAATAGTTATAATTTAAATGGTGATTAATCTTAGTTTTTAACTTAACCTTTTATCGGATTTTTATTGATAATTTTTTGTCTATTATCAGCACTTTTCTTTAGATCATGTTTCACAATACTCATTGTATATTAAGACATTGTTTTATTTGTTAAAGCCAAATCATAAAAAAATCGGCAATCATCAATTCAAATAAAAATACATTATTGTACCTACCATAGTAACAACTATATATAGTAAATTAAACTTAATAAAAGTAAAATCCCAGTAATCCTACTAATACATATTATAAATGCGAAAGTGTGATTGTTGGTTTGTTGATTTGTAGGTTTGTCCTTCTTTCACGCAGTAGCGGAGCAACGGATCGACGTGATTCTTGGCATACATATAAAGTATAATATCATGCTACATTATAAACAAAGCATTTAGGTATAGACTACAATGGGCGACTTATTGCTTAAACCGATCCCTTCCAGTCAACCTTTGGACAGAAAGAGAGTTATTAGAGTGTGACTTGTGAGGGATAATCGTCATTTGTGTGACTGTGTTATTACAACCTCGGTCACTGCTTATACCAGTACATTGTGCATACCGACCTTGTCAGTGTGCGTACTTCCTGCGTATACGCAGTTATTATACATACTCTTATTGTTTTATTGTATTTACAAATAATGTTGCTACGCGGGGCGGCTTCCTTCAGGTTATTTCATTCATTAGTTATGTACCTGCGAGGGTAGCTTTGGCGATTTAATGTTTTTAGATATTGAAACGAATGGATAAAATGTGGCTTAAACAATAGATAAAAGTGTTGCTTGTTTAGGTATAATTATGTCCCTATATTATGTAAATTTTTGGTAGTTTCTATTATAGTGTTGCCATATGGAGCGGCATATTACCCTAAGCGAAAAAGCTCCTTAAATAAAGATTATAAAAAAAAAGCAACGAATGGAATCTTGAATTAAATTTCCTGGGCCTCGCCTGGCTAGCTATCACCGTCAAGTAAAACTTTTCTCTAAAGCACCTTAGGTTCCGGCAGCCCAGTTTGAAAGCCAGCCTTTACCTATACCATCCACATATCTATTATAATATGTCTTCCATCGATTACATTACCTATGTTTTTAATTGAAAAGAGACTTCATCGGTGTGCGTTTGACCAATATCTTCCCTGTATGCTGAGTGTTAGTTTCACAGTTAAAATCCATTTACGCGACGACCGCGTCTGTCTAGTTTAAATGCGATACTGGACGCGTGCGCGATGGTAGTTCATAAATGTGGCGCTAGGGGCGCTGTACAATTTTTCATACAAAATCTGCGTATGCGCGGTAACTGTATAGAACGCGTTATCTTGTTGCAAAACTCATACTAGGTCCTATGATCTTAAGAGGGCGCCTAAAGCCAGCAAAAAGTCTTCATTTCTACGCGCCCTTTCTCCCTTTCGTGTTTTGATAACAACAAGATTATCGGTATGTAATATGATGAATAATGATATATATTTTTTCCAGTGCCAGAAGCTCATTTGCGGCGCAAGTACGGATCTATTCGGGTCGATAAACTTCGATAACATTCGATAAAATTGAGAGTTATAATCGATAAAGTGGGTTTTATTCGATAAAATTGACAGTTAAAATCGATAAAGTGGATTTTATCGAATGTAACTGTCAATTTTATCGAATTTTATCGACCGAAAAGATCCGTACTTGTGCCGCTGATTCGGCTAGAAAAACCTTTTGAGTGAAGCTATTTAGCTGCTATTAAATATACGCCTTAAGTCAAGACGTCTTGTATATAAGTTTTGTCTTAGTTGACTTTAGTGATATTATTATTCTAAGCAATGTTACCCTTAGCCTTGCATTTCTCAGTTCGTCGCGTGCGTGATTACCATATATCGGTTCAATATCTCTGACGTAACTTTATATAGGTACTACTATTTTTAGCCATTGAAAGGGCACTCCTTATTTTTAGCGTTCAATGTCCTTCAGTAGGTCAATGGAAAGGTTGTCCGTTGGTCTTATAGAGAACGAAATTATTACCTTTTTTTATTATGCACTGAAAAACCAAAGAGGTTGAATCAACCTTTTTTAATTTTTTTGTTTGGTTTGTATTTTTCTTTGGTGTATACAATAAAACGTTTATCTATCTATCATCCCGAGTGATGATTAGGCAGTTGTGTTTTTTGTTTATGTAACTTGTTATTTATTTATTTTGTTATTATACTATTGTGTAATGAGACGATAAGTATATTCTTTTTCATGATGGTAACTCTGGCAATGACGCTCAGAAGTTACAAACACAAATGCCTGCGCGGCCTGCAGTAAGTCCGTTACCCTGAGGCATTAGTAGTGTTACCACAAAAAAACCATCTTTAGTCGCTTGTTTAGCTAGACAGCGTCCCAAGATAAACGTCAAAAATGATTAGAAATGTCACAATAGAATTGAGTTAGACAACGGTTAGACACTACTTAAATCAGGATTTGTGGTTGCTCATATTTAATCGCGCGACCAAGGCATCTTTAGGCGTTAAACAGTGTTTAACACAGGTTTAACGTGTGTTTAATTTTTTTGTGGTAAGACCCTAGAAGTCTCATAAGCCCAGTAATTTCACTGACTATTGTGCTCATCAAACCTGAACACAAATGCTTGCGCTTTACTGCTTGGCGGCTGACTTTATGAGCAAAGCGGTGGTACCAATCCAGACGGACACTCACAGAAATTTTAGCCCAGCACTATCACCTGCAGCGCAAGTACGGATCTTTTCGATCGATAAAATTGACAGTTCAAATCGATAATGTGGGTTTTATCAATTTTTTATATAATTTATCTAGCCTTGACGCAATCGACAAAAGTTATCAAATAGCTAGGTCGAATCCAAAGAGAATATAAAGCTACTACAATACATTACGATCAGAACTCGGTACTCGCAACATTCGATAAATTTATCAGTTTTTTCGATTCGACAAATTTATCGTTTGGTCTTCCGTACTTGCGCCGCTGGTACAACACGTAAATGTATGGCACTTGCAGGAATCTGCTGCGTGTCTGTATTTCTCTCGGTTTGCTCGGTCTAAGAGATCTGTGACTCGGTCAGTGTAGTTCGGGCGGGGTCCGGTCGCCCGTTCGCCCTAAATGCGAGGTCACTAGAGCATCGCACAGGCGCGTTGCAGGATGCTGGATGCTGCAACTGGTTATTAGGGAGATAAGGGTGTGTAATTACAGCTTCTGCCCGAATTGTCACCCGCGTTCCCACAGGAACAGTGCATTTTCCGAGATAAAAGGTAGCTTATGCTACTCTACGGTACATTATACCTAAGCCGAAAACCACAACGATCCGTAGCTCCGTTGCTGCGTGAAAAAAGACAAACCACCAAACAAACTTTCGCATTTATAATATTAGTAGAATAGGATAGCTTCTGCCCGCGGTTTCACCCACGTTCCCGCAGGCACCGTGCATTTTTCTGGGATAAAAAGTAACCTATTGTTATTCTCCGGTCCATAAACTATATCTATGCCGAAAATCACATCGATCCGTTGCTCCGTTGCTGCGTGAAAGAAGGACAAACAAACCAACAAACACAATTTCGCATTTATAATATTAGTAGGATAGGATAGTTTCTGCCCGTGCTTTTAGCTTCTACCCGCGTTTCCACAGGAACCGTGCATTGTTCCGCGATAAAAAGTCTGCCGCCAAGCAGTAATGTGCAAACAATGCAAGTAATGTGTTGTGATCCGGTTTGATGAGCAAACTAGTCAGTGAAATCGACGCACTCGTCTTGTTATCCAATGGGGAAAAAAATGATTCCAGCGACAGTGGCTTGTCGTAAACCCCGCTGCATACGTAACACCGCGGCGCTGTACAAGGGCAAGGCTGTATGCCTCACCACGTTCAAGGCCGCCCGTCTGAGTTATCGCGCTGGTTCCGGTGGGGAGTAGCGCGGTTTGATTTCTTCACGTGGGTTGCAAGCTACGAGGTCACGTCTTTTGAAGACACGACTCTTGTAAGCGTTTTCACAAGCTTTTATTTAACTGGAAAAGATTATTATATGTATGTTTGTATAGGTCAAATCTTGCAGCTAAAATTGACCCCGATTTTATATGTTATTTGGTGGTTATAAACGAGCTGGTCATTTGCCTGATGGTAAGCATAACGCCGGACCGTAACAATTGCAGTGCCACCCAGAACTTTGAAACACAAGGTTGCGCGGCACTGCAGTGCCCTGAGACATTAGGTATTAAGTCTCAGAAGCCCAGTAATTTCACTGGCTACCCTGCTCATCAAACCGGAACACAGTAATGCTTGCAGGCGGCAGACTTCACTCACAAAGCGGTGGTAACAACCCAGACGGACACTCGCAGAAGAGTTAGTTCTACCACTAACAAGACCTCTCGCAATCGCGAGAAAGCTCATCCGCATATTGTAGATACGTGGACGTCCCATACTGCTCGTTTCACACGGCTATTTCTGCCTCGTGCCTGCAAGGTGTGGAATGGGCTTCCGACCGAGATTTTCCCTCTACTACAATTTGGTCACCTTTAAGAGAAGGGTGAAGAGATTCCTCTATGACAAGGGTAGGCAAGTCGCTGGCGATGCCTCTGCTATCGCAGATGTTCATATGAGCGTCCACCGCATCGTCATAATATGTTAAAATTGTATGGAATTGACATCGTAATTAATGGATAAGTCACTTTTTTTTTAATCCTATTGGATATAGACAAGCTGGTCTTTTGGCCTGATTGTAAGCAAAACGCGAGCCTATAACAATTGCAGTGCCACCTAGAACTTTGAGACACAAAGGCACACGCGGCACTGCATTGCGCTCGTTACCCTGAGATATTGTCTCTTTAGCTCTGTAATTTCACTGACTACTTTGCTTGTTAAACCGGAACATAGTAATGCTCGGACATTCCTGTTTGACGGCAGACACAAGCAAAGCGGTGGCACCCACTGAGACGGACACTGCGCAGAAGAGTTTGTTCGGACAAACTCTTCTGCGAGTGTCCGTCTAGGTCTAGCTCTGTGGTAGGCCACATGGTTACTTATCGAATGCTTATAAATGTCAGTTTCATACATTTTCGACTTGTAATTGTCTAGTCCCCCAAGTGATATAGTTAACGCCTGACCTGCCGAAAAAACAACTGTCCTATCTATCCTACAGGTCTATGATATAAAGACCAACTATACTTACGCCAAATCATAGACCGCCAAACTCGCAATCCATTTTATACCCTAGCCTCGTTAAGATAACTATCAAATTACCTATCCCTCCACGATACCTTTCCATCCACGCCCTTCTGACGCTTATTGCCAATAAAATGGGGTTTATTTTCCCCCGTTTTGGAATTTGGATAGCGGTGACTCATCGCAAGGTCGGTCAATCGTCTCGAACTTGGCGTGTTTGCGAAGCGATATTCTGATCTTGATTTGGGGAAATCAACTTTATAGTCTAAGGGACAACGTTTATTTAGATATTGGTTGAAAGGTGGTCGGCGAAGACATCGGTGTGGTTTTGATATGCGATAACGAACTTTATTTGTTTGGGAATAGGGTCTTAGTGTGGTGGGAAAGTGATTTGTTATGCGAACAAAAGTGGGGTTTTTGCAGGAAAATGCATTATGTCGGTTCTGTCTTCAGCAGTTTTCATGGGTTTGTTGCTCCGGCTTTGGATATTGCTTTTGGCCATTTGACTTTATTCGATGAAAATACGTTGTATTCTTGTTATAAGTGTTTCCATTAGTCTCCTGCGCAACTCCGTCTGTAAAATACAACCGCGTAGCTGAATGTTTTTGCACGACTTTTTCTAATGCCCGCCTGGGCTAGCTACCATCCTCAATTTAAAAATCGGTCGCCAAGCACCTATCTGTGTTTTCCGGCACACGAGAGCCAGAGTATGCGCCGTCTTTGACCACATCGTTGCTTCAGACCAGTAGGGTTATTCTAATTCACTCTGAATGATAACCGTGTCGGAAGCGACTGTCGTGATCGTTTATATATTTTTTTTTTAACGTAAACGTAAACGCTTACACACTCATACCCCCGCACTAGGATTCCCTGTGTCGCAGGTGGCATGGACATACACAGATACACATCACAAACATCCAAGACCCGAGAACAAACTTTATGCTTACACAAAATCTGCCCCGGCCGGGAATCGAACCCGGGACCCCTCGCCTTGCAGGCAGGGTTACTACCAACTTAGCTACGGAGCCGTCAACGCATTTCGGAAACGCATCCCGACAGAGAAATATTGTTGGGATTATATCCGTATTTATGCAGCTGAGGGATATTGAGGGTTAAGCGTGGAGGGGTGCTTGTCGCATACCTTGCCGGTCCGGTCAGCACATGTGTTACTAGTACTGACGCGTTGTGCTTTCAGAACCGCAACACCACTTGAAGCTAAACTGGTGGTAGGACTCCCTCAGTCCGCTTTTCTATGGGCCAGTCTTCTATGGTCCATATGGACCATACTACTACACCTATCCGGTCTTACCGCATAGGTTTAGTAGAATTGGGGTCCCGGTTGCCCGATGATAGAACGTATTCTGTCATATGGATGGATAATTTTGAATTTTAATCATATATAATAATAATTATTATAGTTAAAGTAAACATTTTATTTTATTATATTTTAATAAGGCACACAAAACAGCTTACAGTAGATACAATTTAGAAAACTTATAGGTTACGAACTAGACCATATCCCAAAACATGTGTACACAGCATGGTTAAAATTGAGCAGTATGTTTATATAATTATAATAGTATCTAATTACTTATTTATTTCTAATAATAAAGCTGTCTTGGATGCAAAAACTAGCGTTTAGAGTTTCGAAACAATACTCAGCACTTTCCTTTAAAATTGCGACAGTTTATAAATTCGAATATATCAACTCAACTGTGGTGTTTTTTAATAAAGTTTTTTTTTATGTTATTAGGTAACGAGACTAGCTGGTCATTTGCTTGATGGTAAGCATAACGCCGGCCCATAACGATTGCAGTACCACCCAGAACTTTGAAACACAAAGGCCTGCGCGGAACTGCATTGCGCTCGTTACCCTGAGACATTAGGTATTAAGTCTCATAACCCAGTAATTTCACTGGATACTCTGCTCATCAAACCGGAACACAGTAATGCTTGCACACTATTGCTTGGCGGCAGACTTCACGAGCAAAGCGGTGGTAACAACCCAGACGGACACTCGCAGAAGAGTTAGTCCTCCCACTAACAAAATGCAAAACTAGTATGCCAATCGCCGAACGCCAATCCTTTGTTCTCACACGTTATATAATTATATGATACTGCTACAGCATCGCATCAAGCGGGATGATACACCGCGCACCCCTCTGAGTATCGAACATCCCCGTTGCACAGGCGTGGTATGCATCTAGGTGACCTATATACGAGGGTGCGGCTGTTGGTAATAGGGCAGTAGGGAATCTTGCTCCCTCACTTATATTATATGACTAGATTATTAGAACAAAAATAAAACGTAATTTATTTGTGACAACTTAGACTAAAATATTTACATCATTAGCATCTTATAAAAAAATACAAATAAACATAATTAAAAAAACAGCAGAAAGCTGGTGTTAGTAAAGTAACCAGCGCAAAGTAATCTTCCGTTGGACTTATACGGATTTATTACACTCCCTCTTACAACAAGCTCTTTTGTATATTATGTAATGTAGATTACAGACCTACAGACCTATAGTAAACTATGTAGGAATTATTAGTTTACTATAAAATTCGAAGATATGCGACATCCACCAAGCCGCACTGAGCCCACGTGCTCTGGACTGTGGCCCATACTTTCAGAATCCTCAACGAGGTTCAGTACTTAGTGTCAAGCAAGTCGGTAAAAAAAATACCAAAACCTAAAAGGAGTATGTTTGCAAAGACCTACTACTTCTATGCTGACTCTATGTAAAATGAGACGAAGTCAACAAGAAATGATTATTGCATGATGATTATCTTCTTTCGCAATAAACATTTTAATTCTCACCCTCAAAACAATATTAAAGAATATCTCCTAAACCAGCGGTTCTCAATCTTTTTTATATTTGATGGAATCAGGCGTTACTTTGCGGAAGTCCATTTTAAATAAGATTATATAATGTGGGTAATTTATATTATTTGTTTTATTTATAGTTTTAATTCCGCGATTTATCGCGGAATTAAAACTATAAATAAAACAAATTAAAAAACTATAAGTAAAAAATATAAAAAACTATAATTAAAAAACTATAAATTACCCACATTATATAATCTTATTCAATCTTTTTTGGTGACGGAACCCTTTTGGAAAGCGAAATACTTGACGGAACTCTACAATAAAACAATACTTTTTATAAAAGTGTATTCTTTATTAATAAATATAATAAAAGTACCATGAATTTTTGCTAAATTCTTGCGGAACCCCTACAGGTGTATCGCGGAACACTATGGCTCCGCGGAACACACTTTGAGTATGGCTGTCCTAAACCATACCTAGAGCTCTTACTGCATAGTGCGTACATGCGACCCGGGTCGGAGACGGGCCGGGAACGCGAACCGGTCCTGGGGTGACCCAGTGAGCTGTTTCGACCAGTTTCAGTGCTAGTGGGGCGGCCGCGGCCCGACATTGATGTATATATAGGTTATGGAGTTACGGGCTGCTTTGTAATAGTTTTGCAGGTGATTAATAAAGAAACTAAACAAGGGTCACACTGAGATTTAAACTCTTGAATTGTCATGTTGCATGAAACACAAAATACATAATTTCTGTCGTTATACAGTTTAGAGATCACATTGACACAATAAATATATAATTTCCTCAAAGATACTGCATCTGAAAATTTCCCAAAGTCAACAATTTTTTTTTATCATCCATTAGTAATTTAAATGATCAGATTCTTTACATTTTAATAAATAAAAAAATGTATTTATTTTATTTTATTTTATTTTATTTTTCTTAGGGCACAAACAGTATACAATATACTTAAAATTATATCTAAATAAAAATACATACACCAATCAAGCTGCCACTAATAGATACATTATATAAATTTTGCATTACGGTACTACTCAAACATCAAATTTCACTGCCTAAATATCGAACATAAAAAAGAAACTGTATGACGATAACACTAAGTTAAATAAGGTAAATATTTATTTATAACAATGATACTTGCTTTGCAAATATTGCTGCAGACAACGCAAATATATCACAATCGGAAAATTGCGCATTGTAAGACTTACATGCTCTTGGTATGAATGAGTTAGATGCATAATTGGTTTTAGAAGGATTAATATTAAATAGTTTGTTTGTGTAACGGGCGTTAAGACGAGGACATCTGAAACCTATTTGGCTTACTAGATATGGAGAGTCCACGATATTTCTCAAGATTTTATATAACAACATTTGATCTCTTACAGTACGTCGGGCTTGAAGTGTATTAAAATGAAAAGCTAAAGGCTGCTCTGCTTTAAAATTTTTAAATTTAAGGTGTTTCACAAATTTATTTTGAATCCTTTCTAGACTGTTTATATATATTTGATATTGAGGGTTCCAGATACTAGAAGCATACTCTAAAATAGGTCTCACAATAGAGTTGAAAAGAATGACTAAAGTTTTTACATTACTGAACTCTTGGCTTACTCTCAAAATAAAACCTAACAAACGATACGCACGATCAGTAATATTTTCAATGTGAGCATTAAAAATGAGCTTGTTATCTAACAACACCCCCAAATCTCTCACGACGGTTACTCTCTGCAGAAGTTCGTCATTCAAACAATAGTTGTAAGTAATAATTGATTTCTTCCGTGAAAAAGAAATACAACTACACTTAGCAACATTTAAATGCAAAAGATTTTCTTTGCAGTAAATACTTAATCTTAAAAGATCACTTTGTAGCTGATCACAATCTTCGAGAGATCTAATAACTTTAAAAATCTTTTTGTCGTCTGCATAAAGTAAACAGCGAGAAAATTGAAAACAATTGATTACGTCATTAACAAAAATATTAAACAGAAGTGGCCCAAGGTGCGATCCCTGGGGCACACCCGACGTTACTGGCATAAAAGATGAACAAAACCCTTTAATAGCAACAGCCTGGCTACGCTCTCGCAAATAAGATTCCAGCCAGCGAAGCAAGTCGCCGTGCACACCAGTCATCCATAATTTCCGCAGCAAGATATCGTGTGATATCTTGTCAAATGCTTTTGAATAATCAGTGTACACTGCGTCTACTTGATCACCTTCATCCATAGATTTAAATAAAATATCAGTAAATTCGCATAAATTAGACTCGGTAGACTTTCTATCTACAAAACCATGCTGTTGTTGAATTATATGGGGCCTAATAATTGGGAATATACGATCGTAAATTATCTTTTCAAATAATTTAGGAATTGTGCTAAGCTTCGAGATAGGTCGATAATTTTTAACATCGTGCTTATCTCCAGATTTAAATATCGGAACAACGAATGACCTTTTCCAAACCAGTGGCATAACACCAGACCTGAGTGACAAATTAAATAATAAAGCCAAAGGCTTCGATAAAACTTCAAAACACTGACGTAAGAATAGTGGGGGTATCCGATCAGGCCCAGCAGATTTGTGTACATCAAGTGACTTTAAATATTTTGCAACTTGCTCTATTGAAATGTATACTTCATTTACATTGATAAAACAATTCGTAGGACAAGCTTGATTTGATTGTTCCCGTTTAAAAGTAGTAGTAGCTGGTTCAAACACTGAATTAAAATGTTTATTAAAAAGGTCACAGATTAGGCTCCCATTGGATGATACAACATTATCAAGAAACATAGAGTCCGGAAGGTCACTGTGACTCCGCTTAGATTTAACAAACCGCCAAAAATATTTGCTGTTTTCCTGAATTCTAGACTCAGCCATCTTCAAGTAGGACGAATAACACTGATTTTGAACAATTTTTTGTCTATCACGTGTTTTTGCAAAACTATCGTAATCGTCCAAATTCGTATATATTTTCCATTTTTTGTGATATTTAAGTTTTTCTTTGATGATTTTAATTAAACTTTTACTGAACCAAACCGGATATCTGCCATCATCATAAACAATTTTACTTGGTACATGTTTAGAGATAATATTATTTATTGTACTGTAAAAACAAACAATTGATTTTTCAATATCACATTGATCTAATATATCATTCCAGTCCAGACTTTCTAAATCAGAGCAAATTAATGAATAGTCTGCCATATGAAACAATTGAATAGTTCTTTTCGGAGGACGTAAATAATTAATAGAAATATTATCGAATTTAATGCTTAAAGCAGGATGATATCTATCTTCAGTTACCAGCGGGTCAACAGCATGATCTACCACGCAATTAATGTTAGAAATCACCAGGTCCAATTGCCTACCACATTGGTTTGGTACTAAATTAAATTGTTGCAATGAGTTAAATGACAGAAATGCTAATACTGATTCAACCAAAGGTACGTCAATATTACCGGAGAGGACTGCAGCGTTCGACCCGTCAATGTTTGACCAAATTGCTTGACTTATATTGAAATCTCCTATTATGATGTATTTAAAGTTAGGTTCCTTTATCATAATGTTAGACAAATACTCAAAAAACTCCAATTCAGCATTATATAACGAACTGCAAGGAGGAAAATAGCAACAACATAAACGATAATTTAGGGATTCATTATTATTACTTAATGCTGATGTAGATAAATATAAAATATCAGCCGCCGAATTCGTTGAAGGAACACAGCAAATATCCTTAACAATGATGCCACGTCGAACTGCTATTAAAACACCCCCACCTAAGCTATCACCACGCAAAGCATAATTTCTGTCACATCTATAAACATTGTATCGCGAATCAAAAAGTTCCGAGTCCAGAATGCCAGGAAGAAGCCATGTTTCGGTTAAAAAGATGAAGTCCGAGTCACAATTTAAAACATTATTAAAAAATGTCGCAGTCTTAGTTCGAAGCCCACGCACGTTCTGATAATAAATATTCATTGTATTAGCCATCTTTATAATAAAAAATCATTGATAAGATATATATAACATAACCAATAAATAACAAAAATACATTATATTTAATACTCATCCATACGCGCAAAGTACAATAATAATGATGCATTGCAGTGCATTTAATATAAAAAAGTTTTGTGATACTATAATCTGCAGCTATATTCACAAATACAGTAAGGCTGTAAACTCCTGTTACTACATCCGCTATATGAAAAACATAAAACAAATCAAGAATACAAACAGAAGGTAGTAACAACAGTTCATGTAACAAAATAACAATTAAAGTTGCAAAAACTGCCAAAAAAATATATCCTATTTTATTTTCTTTAAATCCTCCATTGACGATATTTGCAAGATGGGGCTGTTATCATCGCGACGAGTTAGTATGCAGCAATGTTTTACCCAGATGTACTTATGATTACAATCCTTTACAAGTTTCTTTGCTTGTTGAAGCAATTGCTTGTTGCTGCTGGTCAAGTGATCATTGAAGTAAATGGATTGGTTATTATCCATGAATCCAATGTCTTTAGCCTTTAAATACTTTAGTTTTCTTAAGCAACTAAGGCAATCATCTTTTTTATAACGAGCCAGGAATCGAACCACGATCGGTTTACATTTCTTGCCGTCACTCTTCAAAGGTGCTACTCGAGTAATAAAGTCAATGTCAGTGGCTGGATTTATCGAAAAGTTTGCCTTTTCTGCTAGTTTGCAAAAGGTATCAACGAGATTTTCACCCTTTTGCTCAGGGACTCCTATTATTTCAATGTTAGACCTTCTGGCCCACTGTTCTCTCATGTTTATGCCCTGCTGCAGGGTCATAACAACTGAATTAACTTCCTTAATCTCAGCTTTAAACGATGCCACTGTACCCAGTCTGCTCTCCACCAAATCAAGCCTCTTGGATACATCTTCATAGCGCTCATTAACGAAATCAATTGAATTTTTGAGGTCTTTAATTTCGGATCTTAGTGGGCTGATTTCCTCGTGAATATAGTTCTTGAACGATTTTTCAAGGTCAGTTTTCATTTTCGTGATTTCATCTTTAATTAAATTTATAATATTATGCGAGTCCAAATTACTTGGGCTAAGCATATCCTGAGAGTCCTTGGTCATGAGATCCGGGGTCTGTTTCGTTGCTTTGGCGTGAACAGGCGTATTGCTATTGTCACCACCTTTTGGACGTTGCGATGAACACAGTGGGCAAATCCACTTATGGCGCGAAGCTGGCGAGTCATTGGTAAACTTCACGCACTCCTGATGATAATGCTGCCCACAGCTAGAGTTGGAGCATTTAATCCTCTTCTGAGTGGTTAATAAGTTTAAGTTGCAAGCAGAACAGACAGCCATAATTTGTTCTTTAAAAAAAATTTATGAACTCCAAAATAAACACAAAAATATTTTTTGTGCAAAAAGTTGGTCTGGCCAGTTGCGAAACCTACACAAGACTCGTATCGTTAGCAAGCTAAGTCCGATCGCCCGAGCGCCGCACCAGTTACGCTATAGCCGAAGTGGTGAAATTTAACAACAGGTTTCTGAGCAAAGTGTTACGCTTACTAATTATTTATTATTGTGATTGAGGGTAAGCTTTGAAAACAATCACTGCAAGTTCAATACGATCAATTTTAAGTCCACAAATTTCACAAAACCAACAAGTTCACAACACTTTTGAGTAGTTAAATATGTTCACTGATGTTTTAAAATATAATTCGTATTACACTTATACGTAAAAGTCAATTTTTACACGGAATTTGAATTATACTACGAGGAGGAACTGACAACTATGTACTTAAACGCAGTTTTTCACGACCAAATCAACAAAATGCATGTTTTTAGTAGAGCTTTAAGGCCCGCGTAGAACAAGTGACGTCAGATGTTCTGTCCAATTTGTATGGGGCGTTTTAGCGCTCAGTAGATACGCCCGACTTTGATTCTCATTTTTGCAACCCTGAGAATTAGGTATTAAGTCTCATAAGCCCAGTAATTTCACTGGCTACTCTGCTCATCAAACAGGAACACAGTAATTCTCGCACATTACTGCTGGCGGCTGACTTCACGAACAAAGCGGTGGTATTAACCCAGACGGACACTCGCAGAAGAGTTGGTCCTACCACCTAGTACCAACCTATTTTTTTTTCTCGAGACATTCTTCATACAGGTCATAAAACCCCTAGGCCTCGCCTATCCTTGACCTTCCACCACCTTGGTCTGAGTCACCAAGAATCCGATACGCCAGTACGACACCTAGTCATCGTTTGAGGTCAGACAGGGCGTGTTATGTATAGGAATTGAGACTTAACACATAAAAAATACCGGGCAAGTGCGAGTCAGAATCGCGCACCGAGGGTTTCGTACAAACTTGTACGTATGTAACGTGTTAGGTAATTGTACAGCTTCATTCAACAAAAAAAATGTTTTATGGTGTAACTACACATTTATGGTTTTGGGAATTTCCCCTTTACTTCCGCTAAGTATAAGGACACTACTTTTTACTAAATATTATGATTCTATGTCAACGGGAAGTATCCCATAGGTTTTGATTCCCTTGCGAATGTCAAAATTTGTGGCACAAACGGAAGTATGTTTTGATAGCATTTATTTACATGATGTTTTCAAAGCTCTAAGGGGTTGCAAGGTTTTTAATGTTAATTTCAACTCCACGCGTTCCTGAGAAAAAGGTCTTGACAGACACACGAACTGACAACGAAGTGAGACTAAAGGGTTACTTGGTACGGAACGTTAAAAATGGAAATATGAAAACATAAACGTTTATAATGCTAAATCTTGGCCTTTTGTCTCCTACCTTGACCTAGCTGCCTTCTCTCGTATCAATTTCCGTTCCACACATGCATTTAGCGTATATACGTCAAGTTTATTTATACGGAAACTGAGGAACTGCTACCTTATCAGCTAACAGTCTCGTGTTCGTTTTCAATACCAGACCGATTAAAACCAGCGGTCATTAGTCTTCGTGTGGAAGGAGTTGTCAATAGTTTTCGCTTCTTTTCGTTTTGTAAGAGCTTATTTCTTTAATAACCAGCGAAAATTCCAGACTATTCCTTCCACATGAAGACTAGTGACCGCTGGTTTTAATCGGTCTGGTATTGAAAACGAACACGAGATTGTTAGCTGATAAGGCAGCTGATTGTTCTCGATTGATTAAATCATTAAATCCAGTGTATCTTGAGCTCTGGTCGCAGTACATGCGCCTACAAAACAGATATTTGGCATTCAGTCTCCAAAGTAAAGATCCAGTAATTTCACAGACTATAAATCACCAGCAGCGCAAGTACTGATCTTTTCGATCGATAAAATTGACTGCTCAAATCGATAAAATGGGATTCATTGACTTTTTATATAATTTATCGAGCCTCGATACAATCGACAAAAGTTTTCGAATAGCTAGGTCGAATCCAAAGAGAATATAGAGCTACAATACTTTACGTTCAGACTTCAGTACTCGCAACATTCAATAAATTTATCAGTATTATCGATTCAACAAATGTATCGAACCGACTTCCGTACTTGCGCCGCAGGTAAGATACTGGGCAAGCTCACCTTTAGAGAGTAAAAAGACATCAAGATCAAGCATACATTTTAAATCTGAATATTACAAGCACTGTACATTCTCATAACCCTCCTCAAATCTACAAGCATTACTCTAAGTCACTATGAACAATTACCAAATAAGTCCATATTTCATCAGCTAGTATCTGCTAGATAGATACCTATAGATAGGGGTGATTTACGGACCGGCAGAAGCCACGTAACTCACCCGGACCTTGACCGTGGTTTTGTGGAACTACCTTTTGTTAGTGGTAGGACTAACTCTTCTGCGAGGGTCCGTCTGTGTTGTTACCATCGTTTTGTGAGTGAAGTCTGCCGCCAAGCAGTAATATGCAAGCATTACTGTGTTCCAGTTTGATGGGCAGAGTAGCCAGTGAAATTACTGGGCTTATGAGACTTAATACATAATGTCTCAGCGTAACGAGCGCACTGCAGGGCCGCGCAGGCATTTGTGTTTCAAAGTTCTGGGTGGTACTGCAATTGTTATGGGCCGGCGTTATGCTTACCATCAGGCAAACGACGAGCTCGTCTCGTTACCAAATAACATTAAAAAAAACTACCGTTGCATATGTAGTAGGTAAGTATCGTATCTGTACATACGTCTGGAAGTACCTAAGTACCTTATTCCAAATCTCACGTTGAACAAAGGTTTTTATATAACGCGAAGTTCATGTACCTACCTAGTTTACTGCTAAGTAGTTGGTTTAAGATTAATTTTTATTTGTTTTTATTTTATTTTTATGTATACTAAGAGCGTGAATGTGAGTACCAGGACAAACCATCTCTGGTTTCTATGGTACAACATACAAATTTCTATGTAAAAGAAAGTAATGAAGAATAAATTAAAAAAAAAAAAGAAAAAAAGTGGTTTACCGTGATAGGACTTAACTCTTCTGCGAGTATTCCTTTGGGTCGATACCACAGCTTTGCTTGTGTCCGCCGGCAACCATTAATGTGGAAGCATTACTGTGTTCCGGTTTGATGAGCAAAGTAGTCAGTGAAATTGCTGAGCTTATGATATGTAAGTACCCAATCTCTCAGGGTAATGAGCGCACCACAGTGTCGGGCAGGCCTTTGAAGTGCAAAGTTCTGAGTGGCCCTGCATTTGTTTGCTGGCATTATGCTTACCGACTGGCAAACGATAACCAGAAGAGCGCGTCTGGTTACAGAAAAGTATTAAAAAAGAATTGCAAGAAAACATGAGGGAATAATCTGGCCACAATTCGCTTTAAAATCCAGCCGGCAAACATCTACTGCTGAATATCAGCCTCCCCAGGAAAGAGGGAATTTGCCATAAAGCACCACGCTTGGCAGTCGTCTTTTCATGTTGACCGAGGAGAATGCTGCACGTTCCAATACTACAATATTCGAGAACATGTTGAACTCCACTAAATCGTACTGGGCTGGCGTAGTGTTTTATGGCTCATACTCTCTCTAAGGCAATGGCCTTAGAGAGAGTGGACAATGGTCCAAAGACTGGGAACGTGACTCCTATTCGTATCATACGCATAAAAATTAATGCAACATAATAACAGAATATCGAGAGTAATGTTGCCAGTTTATTATCCTAATACCCTGTATTTTCCTGTAGCTTATCGAACTTTTGGTTCCGTTGCCAAGGTCGTGAAGCTCGTTTAAAATTAATTGACAATTACTGTTTTTTCCTTCATGAATAAATTTGTTGTTCGGATCGATTTGTGTAACTTTGAAGCGGTTAGTGGTTGTGATGCCGACCGCCGATCAGTGGTTGGAATCCTATTATTAACTTAAGATTTCGATGTAAAAAACGTGATGCAATCTTAGCTTGGCGGTAGGGCATTTTCTATTGCTCGCCTTGCTAGTTACCACTCTCAAGATATTCTCTCGCCAAACACCTATTATCGGTGTGTCCCGGCAGTTGTACTCGAGAGCCATTTTATTCTAGGTTTAGTTCTCTACAATGGGTGGTCTGATCGCTAAAGTCTCAGATGGCGGGTGGAAAATGATTGCTGATGAAGATTAATATTTAACTAGAAATAATTATAATTATTCGTACAGCATAGTCACAAAATTAAAAATCCACGCAGCTATACCATGAAGGTGGATAATAACTTTTTTGTATTATTGGATAACTAGACGAACTGGAACAGCCCAGAACCATTGCAGTGGCGTTCAGATCTTTGGAACACAAAGGCATGAGCTGCAATGCCCACTCGTTACCACGAGGGGTATTAGGTCTCATAAGCCCAGTAGTTTTTCTGACCGTGACTCAGTATTTCTTGATAAACGAGGACAGTGGTGGTACCCACCCAGACTCGCAGAAGAGTTATACACCTGGTATATAAAGTGTATATATAAATATGTAAAGCGCATAATAATTACTTGATTCACCTTTCAAATATCTTTGTTACAGATTTATGGCGACCCACGCGATGAAGAAGCCGCAAGCCGCACTAACTCTCTCCTAAGACCCCATCTTGAAACGCATTCGAAAAACAAATAAATAAAAAAATGCACTCCGTCACACGCCGTCCACGCACACAGACGAAAAAACCGATCACAATAAAAAATTTAAAAATTAAAAAGAAAAACATCGAGCTTACCGACATTAAAACGTTGTGTTCCAAACTCTACGACAATTAAAAAAGAACATATATTAAAAATTTAAATTTTCCCAGAGAAATTTTAAAAGTTTTAAATTTCGAAAGAGGCTTTAATAGTTTTTGGATGAGAGATTATTATAAAAAAAAAGTAGTATTATAAAAATAGTTGCCTTCTTGTTGTAGTCGTAGATACCGCAATTGGTCCAAATCTCCTTTATCTATTGTAAGATTATTTCCTCTAGTGATAGAAGAACCTTGTTTTCGAAGTTTTTTTACCGAACTTAGGTAAGTGCTTTAAAACAATCTTATTTATTTTGTACTTCCTTAAGGGCTAGAATATCGTACGCCGCTATCTCGCTCGCGCATCTCAACATTTTTGCAGATAAACAATCGCTTAATATCATTGTGAAAAATCACATTCGGTGAAGTAGCTGGCGATAACATTACAAAAGTTAAGACTGTTACTTTTCATACAAAATATCGGGTAATTATCCTCCGGAATTAATGAACCGATTCTAATGAAACTTTGAAGTGATACATAGATTTAAATAGTAGAGACATGCTGGCTCTTCAAACTGGACCCATTGCATAGATATCCCATCTCCAACTGTGATAAAAAGCAATGATCTTTGGAACTACTGAACTATTTTCCTTCAAACACAGCTAAAGAGCAAAAGAAACCGTATTTTAAATTTTTAATTGGTACATTCGTCCTGAAACTACTTATTTGGCGTCGCCAGACGGTATAAAGCACACAATTTTCTGCCCAGGTATGGTACAAATGTATATAAGATCATGTCTTGTATTTTTTTACAGTCTAACAACTTTTTAAAATGGAGAAGGCAGAGTTAGAAAAAAACACAGCCGTCGAGGAAGGGAGCCAACTAAATAGAAACAGGGTAAATATCTATATTTTATATAAAGTATGGGACCAAGTACAGAACCTAGAAGAACTCTGGTTGTAGTCTGACAATTTAATTCGTTTTTGCCCTTACAACATAACAGTGTGGTTGGTAAAAAAGTGTTTCGTGTACATTACAGACTTACAGTGCATTAAATGTCTAATTATCTTTGAAATAATATTGAATACATAGTCATAAGCTTTAGTAATGTCCTTAGAAGCAAAATTCACATTAACTCCAGCAATCAGATTGTTAATGTTTGACCATTGTCGGTATGAATGGTAATTTCAGGTCTTCTCTCACCTACCTATAAAACAATTCGTTCATATTCAGACTTATTGTTTTTTTTTTACTATTTTGATAAATCGGTAATAAACTAATAAATAAATCTGTTTCCGTTTCAGAGCTTCAAATCGAAGCAACTAGTCCGAAGCCAGGCGATTCGCGAATCCACCTCGCCACCCCGCACCGTCTCGCCTTCCGTGCGTACCGATGACTCCAACCCAAAGGCGCTCGCCAACGCAAACGCTAACGCGAACGCGCGCGTTAACGCTGGCCAAGCGTCCGACTCTAGTCATGATGGCGATGTGTTTAGCTGTAACGCGAAGTGCTCGCACGGTGGAAAACAACGCGTTGAGATACAGGTAAGGCTTTTGCTCGATATTGTGATATATGTTTTTTTAATGCTTGGAGCGAGTGTGGCCGAGCGGGAACTTGTGCGTCTTCCAATCCGACGCACCATAGTCCGAATCTCGACTCGGCCCGCACCAATTACTTATATCAAGTTATGTGCGGATTATTCACACTCGCTCTAAAACGGTGAAGGAAAACATCGTTAGGAAACCGGCATGTTAAAGAACCACAAAATTCGAGGACATGTGTCATCCACCAAGCCGCACTGGTCCCGCGTGGTGGAATATGGCCCATACCTCTCTCTGAGAGAAGGCCGGTATCACAGCAGTGGGAGCGTAAGAGGCTGATAATGAATGCTTGGTTGGTTAGCACTTGACCTCGCCTGATCTTAAGCGACGATGTGGTAGAAAATTTCGAATTATTCCTAGATAAGAACTGGCTCTCTCTGGCAGCTGCCAGAAGAAATAGGTGCTTGGAAACAGAGATTCTACTCGAGGTTGGTTGCAAGCGAGCCGGCACATTAGAATACGCTTTTGGACTTCGTTCCAGATTACATCGGGGGCATGGGAAGCAGAGCCGGGTTGGTCGGCGCGCGGGCGCAGCCGCCGCTGGTGCGAGGCGCCTCGGGAGCGCGACCTGCTCTCAAATAATCCGCGAGTCGCGTGCGTGTGTGGCGCCTGCGCAGCGTGTCCGCACTGCAGGTATTAACTATCTTTTTATACGTCTAGGCAACGGAGATGAGCTAGTTTAGCATATACAATACACTCATCAAAAGTGTCTAGGGATCAAGTACGTACATTTTTATCTATAAAAAAAATATCTAATTAATATTTACCTAATCTAGTCTTTCAGACTGGCTTCTTACTTTAATTCCTATCTTTAAGTTAACAACTTATCCCTGTATTATATTGTAAAAATTAAGAAAAACTGCAATTTTTGCAATACGTGGAAAATTAACCTAAGTTAATTTCCACATTAAACGAATTAATTAAATGGCAAAAATGAGGATTTTTAATTTTTTTACTGTTAAGATAAAAGAATTAATAATCTGTTTTTTCACCACGAATCTCACAATCACAGCGATTTGGCGTGCTTAAAATCAGTTCATCAAAATCACTTTAAAGGAATGGCCGCCCACGTTCTTTCTATAACAAGTCAAAAAGTTGTTGTGGAACTCGCTTTGTAGCGATTGCCTACTCGATGGTTTTATTTGTTCGTTCTCAGGGGAAAGAGACGCCGGCACAAATGCCCGAGCAAACAGGACTCGGGTATCAGCTCAGAGGACTGCCCGGACTGTTTAGAAATAGAGCAAAACGGTATGTTATAACTAATTTCTTCTTTAGGTATATTTAAGGGGCATAATGTGGTGCGCGCTACCTCGCTAGCGCGTCACAACCTTTTTGAAGATAAACAATCACTTAATATAACTATGAAAAATTGAATTAATGAATAGCGCAGAAGCAATAATTGTTAAACGTCTTCATCTTGTGATGCTCGCAGGATCATCAAACGACAGCATCAAGAAATCGGCATCAGGCAGCCTCGATGCGGAAGACCAATATTGCAGGTAATTGAAAATTGAACGTGCGTATGACTTGATTCGTGATTGGATTTCTGTCTAAGACATTGTTTGGTGATCCGCAATATTATTAGACAAGTTCAAAAATACGGACCCTAAACAATAAATGACATGACTCGCCATCCTAGCTAATGAAGGGCTCACAAGTGTAGCTGTTGGAACACAGCGGTAGACAGATTTTCAACTGAGGGTGGTAGCTAGGCATCTGGCTAGAAAATGTTCCACTGCCATCATGAATTCAACGAATTTTTGTATTATCAAATAGTAATTTAAATGACACCATCAGATTCTTTATATTTCAATAATTATTAAAATGTATGACATCTTTGTACTTAAACGCAGTTTTTCACGGCCAATTCAACAAAATGCATGTTTTAACTTACGGCCCGCGTAGAACATGTGACGTCAGATGTTCCGCCCAATTTGTATGGAGCGTTTTAGCACTCAGTAGGTACGCCCGACTTTGACTCTCATTTTTGACGTTTTTAGCGTTCTATTTCCAGTTTTTTCGATGTAGCCATTTGATTCTCATGAGAAGACGAATTGATTGGCATCATAAAAAAATGGAGTCAACATCCCTATTGTAATGCTTTTTGATCCGGTAGTATGATGTACCCACGAATATGCGTGATTATGTTGTATATTGCGATGTGTTCTTTCACCAAAAACGGTGATTTGAATATAGATTTTTAAACTGTCATGGTCATCGACGTTTTGAAAATTATCACTAGAAACGGAATATTTACCGTAGCGGGTAGATCGCTACGTCTGCCCATAATCACCATCTACCCGCAGTTCTTCAGTTCTCCCGTGATCATGGCGTTTGCAACAGCGCCGAAATATTGGAAACTGAAATCAAATAATATACATGGTAAATGTTCCGTTTCTAGTGATAATTTTCAAAATGGTGATTTGAAGTTCTTAATGTTCCTGTTTTATTTTCTTTTCAGATGTGCGGATCGCAAAGAGAAACCAAAGAATATATCATTAAGTAGAACCGACTCAGGTGAGAATGTTATATAAATAATCCGGCTGAATGCCTTTATTTGACTTGCTTACTATATCTACTAGTCGGTAGGACTAACTCTTCTGCGAGTGTCCGTCTGGATTGGTACCACCGCTTCGCTCGTGAAGTCTGCCGCCTAGCAGCAATGTGCAAGCATTACTGTGTTCCGGCTTCATGAGCAGAGTAGCCAGTGAAATTACTGGGCTTATGAGACTTAATACCTAATGTCTGAAGGTAACGAGCGCGCTGCAGTGCCGCGCAGGACTTTGTGTTTTGAAGTTCTGAGTGGCACTGCAATTGTTATGGGTTCCCGTTATACTTACCATCAGGCAAACGACTCGCTCGTCTCGTTAAGTACCAGTTAAGGCGCATACCGATGGCATTGCCGCGTTGGATAAATCATCCTTACTATTATAAATGCGAAAATGTTTTTGTCTTCAATGTTAAAATTGAAGATAAAGTGGGAGTTGGTTGGTCTAATTACATAAATGAATGTGTTACAGACGACAAAACAGAGCCGATCGGTCCAGAGCTGGTCGAGTTTATAAAGCAGACGCTGAACAAAAATGCACGCGACCGCGCCACCTTACTGAAGATTGAGAAGGAGCTGCACAGCTTCATCAACGATCCGGGGTAATGCACACTACTCATCATCATCATCTATTTTAAATAGTCTTACGTTCGCGATCTCACGCACGCCTCCGCCCTACATTCTCTGTATCTGTGCCTGCCTGTCTGTCTATCTGTTTGTTCCGGGTAATCTCCGAAACGGCTGGACCGATTTTGACGGGACTTTCACTGGCAGATAGCTGATGTTACAAGGAGTAACTTAGGCTACTTTAATTTTAGAAAAAGAATTAGGGTTCCGCACATAAAAATAAAACCCATGAAATCCAATATCTCCACGCGGCTGAAACCGTGGGCGGCAGCTAGTCCTGTATAAAGACATTAAGGGTATAACCACAAAAAAATTAAACACCCGTTAAACCTGTGTTTGTCACTGTTTAACGCCTAAACAAGCCTTAGTCGCGCGATTAACTATGAACAACCACAAATCCTGATTTAAGTAGTGTCTAAACATTGTCTAACACAATTCTGTTGTGACATTTCGAATCATTTCTGACGTTTATCTTTAGACGCTGTCTAGCTAAACAGGCGACTAAAAATGTTTTTTTTTTGTGGCAACACTATAATTATGTATTTTGTGTTTCATGCAACATCCCTATTCCAGTCGCTGCATAGTAAAGTTTCCAGTAATGACGTCATACGGACGCATGCTGGTGCACCGCTGCGCGGCTCTGTTCCAATTGGCCCACCACCTCGACCAGGCTAACAAGACCTGCGTCGTCGTATCCAAGAGCGGTGAGTAGAGCTCTTGTCATTATTGGTGGTATTCTAATAAACCTTCGTTGTACTGACGGCTAAGGAGTGGAAGTCTTTGCCGGCCTCTGTGTTTTCCGATCGCTATAATCTGAGATTATTCCAGTCACGAGTGAATAGGTATCTACTAGGTAAGCGTGCCCCGTCGTCGACCGCATCATCACTTACCATCAGTTGAGATAGTAGTCAAACGCAACCCTAATTTGTATTAAAAAAGGACCACGCTTGAGATATACCCTAATCATTAAAAAGAAATTATTTAAATCGGTTGACAATTGCCGGAGAAATAGACTAATATGGCCAAAAAAAACCAGACGAATTGAGAACCTCCTTTTTTGGAAGTCGGTTAAAAAATGCGTTTTATTCGCAGGCACGGCCGGCGGACGCGTTCCGTGTACGTATTTTAAGGCGTGGTGCGTGGCAGCCCTGCCGCCCAGCCCGCTGCGATTGCCACCAGACCCGCCACACGCCAAGTGAGTATGATCTCTCTGTCAGATATAGACCCTGTTCCATAATCTTAGATATTTTTTACAAACAAAGAAATGTCACGAAATGTCACTGTCAAAGTGACATGCCAATAACCCAAAACGTTTTTCACTTGTGAAAAGTATTTTTGTTTCTATTTCCCCGGCTTGACTTGTTTCCCCGTTTTCTACAACTGTTTATGTAGCTAAGTTAGAGGCTAACCTCTAAGCAATTGTGTAATAAAGCTAGGTCCAACGATTTATTTTACTTTTGACAGCTCGAGTTAGTGACAATGGCCTGTAGTTTTGACCATCTACAACTATTTATGTAGCTAAGTTAGATGTTAGCAGCAGTGATGTAATATAGCTAAGTATCTCCGTCCAACCATTTATTTTACTTTTGACAGCTCGAGTAAGTGATTTTTTTTTAAATTTATATCTTGACCTGGATACATAGTCCTTAAGTCGCAATATTAAAAACAATTTTCGAGTCGAAGTGACGCTTCAGTAAAGCGGTGGATACTTTACTGAAGCTTCTATGGAATTTTGGATAGAATACGAAAATACACGTTTTTCGCCTTTGTACTATTTGCTTTTCACTCATGCACGTTTACGAACACTTAATGGTTAATAATCCACCATTATTACACATTAACACTCGAAGAAACATAGGTTTTAGTAAATAACACAAAATCAACAACAGCACATTTTCGCATTCCCGCCAAAACTCCAGTTAGTGAAAATGGCCTGTCGATGTGACCATCTACAACTATTTATGTAGCTAAGTTAGATGTTTGCAGCAGTGGTGTAATATAGCTAGATAAACTCCGTCCAACGATTTGTTTTACTTTTGACAGCTCGAGTCAGTGACAGAGTTGTCGATTTGACTATCTACAACTGTTATTTTAGCTGTGTTAGATGTTGATAAAAAATATGTACAATACAATAACTCTTTGTTGCACTCCAAGATGTACAAGTAATAAATAGATAAAACAATGGGTACAGTAAAGGTAAAATGGGCGGCCTTATTGCTAAACAGCAATCTCTTCCAGGCAATCTTTGGATGGTGATGATGATGGAAAGGACTGCATGGAAAGAAACATTTTCGGCTAATAATGCATTAACTATATTATTTAAGGCCAGTATTTGTAGTTTATTATTTTTGTCAGGTCTATTCTTAAGCGCGACACCCACTCACTAGACGAGCCGTCGTCGGGCGCTAGCGCTATGAGCCGCAGTAAATCGCTCGAGCAACGAGAACGGGAGTACGAGCGAGTGAGACGCAGGATATTCAGCTCGGTGAGTAACTTCCGTTTAGAACAGCGGCGCGAGTACGGATCTTTTCGATAAATAAAATTCGATAAAATTGACAGTTAAAATCGATAAAGTGGGTTTTATTCGATAAAATTGACAGTTAACATCGATAAAATGGGTTTTATCGGTTTTAACTGTCAATTTTATCGAATTTTATTTATTGAAAAGATCCGTACTCGCGCCGCAGGTATTCTTAAAGTTCTTACCACTAAATTCATTCTTCTTACTAAATCAATTCTTATTGCTAAATTAATTCTTTTTACTAAATTGATTCTTCTTACTAAATTCATCGTTTCATAACAGTGAGGAGGAAGAATGAATTTAATGTTTCTAGGGTTCATGTGTGTGGGTATCGTTAAACAGTGTTAAACTGTTTTGATTCATTTGTTTCAAATTGTCAAAGAACAACAAAGGCAAAACATAGTTCAATTAAACCACCGATTAACACTGTTTGTTAAGAGCCTACGAGCCGAACCCTCCAACTCATCGGTGGGCGCGGCTAAAATGCATGCTATTTCGTCTAACATTCGTGGGACAAGGTAAGGCTCTGCAGCTATGAGTAGTACGAAGCTAATGCTCGCGCATACACAGTTACACACTCTCGTAAAGTCGCGACCTGCCGCTTCTACGCACACATGCGTGATCTTATGAATGGCGATTCTTCATTCAAAGAAATTTCGTGAATATTCGTGTGATGGCGCTCGCTTTTGTTACTTGTACTATTATCTATTCTGAGCTCTCGTTTGGTCATCGCGCCGCGCCATTTTTCATTGTTTGCTTCTTTGAGTATAAATTGTAAATTGTTTGGTTTGCCTACAGTCCGCTGCAAACATAGTAATAAGCTATATTATCTACTGTAAGTAAATAAAGTTTCATCAAAATCCACTCAGTAGATTTTGCGTGACAAACATCTATCCATATATCCATCCATCCATCCTCACAAACTTTCGCATTTATAATATTAGTAGGATAGGAAGTAGGAAGAGTAGGACAGGATTTATGTATATATATGTATGTATGTGTATAGATTCCAATGAAATTTGGTGTGAAAATAGCTAGAAGCGCGAGAAAACACACAGGGTACTTTTCAACAACATCATCACTTTTCATAATTGTCGATCTATAGAACGGAAGAAATTTGGTTTCGAGATAGCTTGAAGCCTGTGAAAGAACACAGGATACTTTTCATCATTGTCAATCATTTGAACGGATTTTATAGAAATTTGGTGTGGAAATAGTTTGAAGTCTGAGAAAGAAAGCAGTGTAATTTTCAACCTCATCATCACATAATAAAATAATCGTGCATTTGGACAGCGTAGAAATCTGCAGAAGTTATTTTCGGAAACAAATTTATCTAAGTATGCAAATAAATAAAGTGTCTGTTTGTATTATCAAAATAACAGCTTTTTACTAAATGCATATGAAAGTATATACGGTACATAAAACAAAACCATTTTTAAAAATTTAGTCTCTTTGTTCCGTGTAATCTCCGAAATGGCTGAACCTATTTTGACAGGACTTTCACTGGCAGATAGCTGACGTTACAAGGAGTAACTTAGGCTACGTGAGCGAAACCGCGGGGTATAGTAACTGTACTGTACAGGGGTAGTAATATCTAATAGTTCTTCATGTTTTATTCTCAACAATCAAACTTGTACACTATAGACAATAACAAGTTTGTATATTATAGGTAACAGACAGTACCCTACCTATGTGTTCGACGATAACTTCCGAATGAAAACTGCCAGCGCGGGAGTAGTTACCTACGTCAGGCGGTATATTTGTAAGGTAGGTAACTACCTACCTACCTACCTAAGTACCTACATAACTTAATAATTTTAGGTGATTCCTACGAGTATTATAACAGTCCTCCAAGTCATTATAATATATAATGCGCGGGTCAGCGACCCCACACACATTGGTACCTACATCTCATCACTCATTTCTACACAAAAAATGTCTCACCCATACTCCTGCCAGGATGACCTTTCGTTTAGATAAGTAGGTATTTAATTACACGACTGCACAAAAAAGGAGTGTAATGAGTAATGAGTGTGATGAGTAATGTAATGAGTGTGATTGTATATACATACATACAAACATACGTGAACCCTAAAAACATAACACAAAAAACTGCACAAAAGTTTTGGTGGAATAAAGAAACTCACGTACATACGTGATTCGGTGAGATTTCGATGTATGTGGTATCGCTAGAATCCTTACATAATCCCGAGCGACACTAGCTAGGACTGTCGTGGTTTTTTTCATGATCGATGTAACTTTTGTTACATGGACTTGTTTACATAAAGGTACTTTTCAACATTTATAGTTCTAGTAAGTACGTTATATAGCCTACTTGGCTTCCGGCCGTGGCTTCGCCCGCCTGGCTTAGGTACAAATACAATATCTTTATAAATTATAGTCTGTGTTATTCTGATGTATAACCTCTATATTACGTACTGTAGTTTCATCAAAATCCGTTCAGTAATTTTTGCGTGAAAGAGTAATGAACATCCATCCAAACATCCTCAAAAATTTTCGAGTTTATAATATTAGTAGGATAGAAACGTACTCAGTAGCTGGTATATATTTATTATCACGTACACTGTATTATGTAACCGACCATATTTTTTATACTATTGAATAACGAGACGAGCTGGTCATTTTCTTGATGGTATAACACATATAATTATATTACTACGTCCTATGGGAGACCTCAGACACATGTATGCAAACGTACGTTTGCTTGTCAGAATATCCATGCTTTTTCATCAAGCGCGAATTACGAGATACTACACGTGTAAGCGCGGCTCGTGGTTTTTTGATGGTTTTGCATACGCAAAACCACGAAATATACAAGAACGGCAATATTGTCTCGAAGACCTGCCTTGGCTCAAAGCGACGACTGCTCCGCTTTACGCTACATACATCACTTGCACACCACCTCTTATTTACCGTGGCGTCTGCACTGAGCACGCAGTGGTTGTGTAACAATTGTTTTGAATGGAGGTCGTACAAGCGGGTGCCGTGCGAAGCAACCGTCGCCGACTAGAGTTCCATCCAGCCAAAACTACAACGACACCAGACGATACGATATGCGTCAAGCGGGGATCGTGGTTTTTCCATGGTTTTTGGTTTTCCATGGGCCGCAAGCGTTGTTATTTCGTCAAGCAAACGTACGTTTGCACACGTGTGCCTGGGGTCTGCCTATGGGAGAGGCCTATGTTCAGCAGTGGATGTCTTCTGGCTGATGATGATGATGATTATGACAAAACAGAGAGTAGTTTCATGCTTTTACACAGACGAGCTGGCGCAATAATTCAAACAAATCAACATTGACGGCTTCGTATTTTTTGCACGTACGTAATGAATGAGCCGTGATTTTTCACCATTCGTGAGCGCGCACATGAATAGATACTATGCTGAATTCTTTGAATACGGATATATAATTCTAGAAGAAAATGTGCCACTGAAAAAATAAATCCAGAAATAATAACGATTCGTCGGTGTGTGGATGAGCCGTTTAGTTCTACCACCTGGTAAAAAATCCGGTAAGAGGTAGGCGAGGGTTGTTGAGGGTTGTAAAATATGGGTCCCGAACAACGAAACATGGCCGCCATACAAAAAGTAGAAGCGAATATCTCGTAAACGGTAGCAGTTAGGTGGGGGGTGTTTGAACCAACGTTGTAGAGGACCGCGAAACTTTCCAAAAAGTAAAAAAATAATTAAAAAGGCGATAAAAAATTTCGACCAATAAAAAATTCCCGCGTCGCCGCTTTATTTTCATTTCCCGATATCTCTGAAGATATTCATTCAAATCGAACGAGGTCAACGGCTATATTGGTCACGATGAAACATTCTCGATGATAAACGCATTTATTTAGATAAGGATGAATATCGTGTAGGTGGAAACACGGCTGCAAACGAAGCACCATTTTTTGCTAAATTTCAAAATCATAAAAACGCGAATTGCGAGCCAACCCGAAAAGATAGACATACTTATGCTATCTCGGACTTTTTTATAGATCTCTTCAACGGAAATATTTCTTCCATACATTGTTTTCGTATAGCTCTAACTATAATTATGGTCAGCTCACGTCTCAGAAACTGATGACAACAGAAATGATGGGGAGAATTTTTGACAAATATCATCACAACAGCCAGCGCGCCGCAGTACTAACTGTTACCTAATCGGGGCGCCGCCGCATAGAATTATAATCAAAGCAAAGGTTAGGTAGCCGGGCCACCGCCGCCGGCGCGCGGCGTTGCATGCCGGGTTACCGGCGTTACCGCCCGCCGGCGCGCGGCGTTGCATGCCAGGCGCGCGCCGGCGCGCGGCGTTGCCGGACTACCGCCGGCCGCGCGCCGAACCGGAGTCCGGGCGGTGCAGTGGCGCAAGTGTGGAAGTCGGTTCGATAAATTTGTCGAATCGTAACAACTGATAAATTTATCGAATGTTGCGAGTACCGAAGTATTATCGTAAAGTATTGTAGTAGCTTTATATTTCGTTTGGATTTGACCTAGCTATTCGATAACTTTTGTCGATTGTATCGAGGCTCGATAAATTATATAAAAAGTTGATTAAACCCAATTTATCGATTTGAATTGACAATTTTATCGATCGACAAGATCCGTACTTGCGCTGCGGGCCGGAGGTACCTATGTACCTATTATAATAGACCGTATACCTACACCCATCCAGACGAATTCTCGCAGAATATCTTCTAAGAAGAATATCTCAGTCGGTCATGCTTTTTATTTTACATTTTTGAAAAAGTTGACTGACTATGGCTGGTATTTTAGTATACGAGACATAGGTAGTGTACATACCTACATGCCACTGTACTGACCAATAAATGAGTAGTAAATATAGGTGATAAGGTATAACTATAATAAGTAGAATTCAGCGGGCCCAAGTACTAACTCTTACCTATTCTGTGGCGCCGCGCAGCCGGGCGCCGCGCCGCCGTCGTCGCCGGAGGATTTCAAGTAAAGCGGAGGTAAAATAGGTACCTAGGTACTCATCCAAATGGACTCTCACAGAAAATGTTCTAGAAAGATCGGTGGGTAGCCTAAAGCCTTACCTACTTATGCTTTGCTTACCTATGCTTTCACCTTTGTGTTTTACTGATTGCTTAGTACGTATTTTATCATACTCACCTACTTCTTATACCTAGCTATAGAAGACATAGGTTCATACCTACTGTAATTCAATTGCCAGAGCGACCGATAAATGAGTAATTAAATATAATAAAGGTACCTACCTAAACTCTTTTTTGAAACACCAAGTTAGATATTATAGGCATTTCTTCCATACATAATTTTCATACCTATAGCTATAAATATATGGCCAGCGCAAGCATCGGAAACTATACAACGGGACGATTTTTTCTGAATTATTATAGATTATAAACATAAACATAAACATAAACATAAACGCTTACACACTCATACCCCCGCACTAGGATTCCCTGTGTCGCAGGTGGCATGGACATACACAGATACACATCACAAACATCCAAGACCCGAGAACAAACTTTATGCTTACACAAAATCTGCCCCGGCCGGGAATCGAACCCGGGACCCCTCGCCTTGCAGGCAGGGTTACTACCAACTTAGCTACGGAGCCGTCAAACAAACACAAAATATTATTATTACCCCGAACAAACACAAAACATGAGCGCCAGACGGCTTTTAAAGCTAATTAAAAATTCTAGATTATAGCCTATCACATTCTCGGATGATCTCTCTTCCATTTCGTGAAAATGCTATGAAAATCATGCAGTAGTTTCCGAGAAAACAAACACAAAAACAAACACGAATTCAGCGCGCCGTAGTACTAACTGTTACCTATTCTGTTCTATCACGTGACGCAGCTAGTAAATTCAAATAATTTGCTGTATTGAATTTTAGTAGATACCTACTCGTATCGACCTACCTACAGAGTTATATTATTCATTTCATTCATTTTTATTATTCATCACCATCATCATCACAGGAAGGGCCGTGTGGCCGTGCGGGTAACACGGATAAGATCACCCTATCTCTTCAGAAAAAAAATTTGTTATATCAAAATAACAGCTTTTTACCAAATGCATATGAGAGTATATATATACGGTACCTATTATAACAAAACAACCATTTTTAAAATTTTTGTCTGTCTGTTTGTTCTGGGTAATCTCCGAAACGGTTGGGCCGATTTTGACGGGACTTTCACTGGCAGATATCTGATGTTATAAGGAGTAACTTAGGCTACTTTTATTTTAGAAAAATAATTGGGGTTCCGTGCAAAAAAATAAAAACCAAGAAAATCCAATATATCCACGCGGGTGAAACCGCGGGCAGCAGCTAGTTTATGAACTTTTGTGAATATATAAAGCTTTTTTATATAACGAGTACAATAAAGTTATCTATCTACTCACGGCGAAATAACCGTAGTTTTTTTACGGCAAAAAAACGTATATGTATATAAAATAAGTGGTCTAAAGGGCTATTAGACGCAATGAATTGACGCAAAGCATAATCACGGACCACGCGCAAACCATGGAAAAACCAAAATGGTGATCTTGACGCATAACGTACTGCCTAAGGTGGTGCCTGGTAGAAATCTAGTCCGAACGCTAAGGCAGTCCTCACACCTAATTCATGATTGATGGATAAGCATCAATCGCGAACCACGAGAAAACATGGAAAAACCACGATCTCCGCTTGACGCATATCGTATCGTCTATTGAGGTTGTGGCTGGGGCTTGCCGCTTGATGGAAATCTAGTCCGAGTACAACACCCGCTTCTACCTACTATTATTATTGTTATTATTGTCAGCCTCTTACGTTCCCACTGCTGGGATACCGGCCTTCTCTCAGAGAAAGAGAAATAAATGTATTTTCTTTCTTTCTTTCTTTCTTTCTTTCTAGAGAGATGGGCCATAATCCACCACGCGGGCCCAGTTCGGCTTGGTGGATGTCGCATGTCCTCGAATTTTGTGGTTCTTGAACATGCCGGTTTCCTCACGATGTTTTCCTCACCGTTTTAGAGCGAGTGTCAATAATCCGCACATAACTTGATATAAGTTATTGGTGCGGGACGAGTAGAGATTAGAACTATGGTGCGTCGGATTGAAAGTCGCACAAGTTACCGCTCTCGATTCACTCTCGCTTCTACGAAAGATAAAAATTATTTCACAACCACTGCGTACTCAGTACAGACGCTGCGGTAAATAAGCGGTGGTACGCAAGTGATGTATGTAGCGTAAAGCGGAGCAGTCGTCGCTTTGAAACCAGACCGTCTGGCCGTAGTGCCGGTCTCGTCCGTTTAGTGGATTTTAGAGGTTTTTTTAGATGTTTTTTTCTTCAAACTGCGATGCGCGTGTAAATACTTACCTCGTATATGTGTAATTGTTGCAAAACCATGGTTATTTTGGTTTTTTATTTATATTTCAACATAAGCCGTGTAACCACAAAAACTAACTTTTAGACGCCTGTTTAACTCGACAGTGCCTAAAGATAAACCTCTAAACTGATTAGAAAAGTCACAACAGAGTGGAGTTAGACAATAGTTAGACACTACTTAAATCTCGATTTGTGGTTCATATTTAAACACGCGACTACGGCATGTTTAGGAGTTAAACTCTGTTTAACACACCGTAAACAAGTATTAAACAGCGTTTAACTCTTAAACATGCCTTAGTCGCGTGTTTAAATAAGTAATTAACCACAAACCTTGATTTAAGAAGTGTCTAACCATTATCTACCTCAATTCTGCGGCGCGAGTACGGAAGTCGGTTCGACAAATTTATCGAATGTTGCGAGTACCGAAGTCTGATCATAAAGTATTGTAGTAGCTGTATATTCTCTTTGGATTCGACCTAGCTTTTCGATAACTTTTGTCGATTGTTTCGAGGCTCGATAAATCCCACTTTATCGATTTGAACTGTCAATTTTATCGAATTTTATCGACCGAAAGGATCCGTACTTGCGCCGCTGATGTGACATTTCTAATCATTTTAGAAGATAACGGTGACCTTATCATAGAATAAATACTCATCGTACAAGCCGTTATGATTATTTCTAATCATTTTGCTCGTGAAAGTTGTGTAGCGTTGTTTAACTTTTAGACACTGTCTAGCTAGACAAAACCACCAAAAACTATTTTTAGACGCCTGTTTAGCTAAACAGCGTCTAAAAATAGTTTTTGTGGTAACGCGGTTTTAGTTCAAGTAGGTACGTATGTACTTACTAGGTAGGTTATAGACTTGTGCTATTATCTATTCTGTGGTTATAAGTAGGTACGTACCTACTCAGTTATCAGTAAGTACATAAGTACCTACCTAAGTACTTACAACATAACACCGTATATCGGTCTTAGTCTTACTAAAAACACACCCTAAACATGTGTTAAACAGCGTCTAACTCCCAATCATGGCTTACTCACGTGTTTAAATATGAGCAACCACAATCATTTTATATCATAACTAGCTGCTGCCCGCGGTTTCACCCGCGCGGACTTTTTGGGTTCATGGGTTTTTTTGCGCGGAACCCTAGTTGTTTTTCCAAAATAAAGTAGGAGTACCTTATAACATCAGCTATCTGCCAGTGAAAGTCCCGTCAAAATCGGTCCAGTCGTTTCGGATATTACCCGGAACAAACAAACAGACAGACAGACAAAAATATTAAAAATTGTGTTTTTGTTGGTAGGTACCGTGTATACTTTCAAATGCATTTAGTAAAAAAAGATATATTTTTGATATTACAAACAGACACTTCAATTTTATTTGTATAGATCATTTTATAGACGTTTTTATTTAGACACTGTCTAGCTAAACATGAGTCTAAAAGTTGGTTTTGTGCTAACACAATATGTAATAATAACAAATCGAATAATAATAGGTAGGTTTCTACGTAAATAGATAAGTATCTATTTACTTAAATTCTATTAATAGATTTCTATTTATTAGTATTTGAAAAAGATATAGGTAGGTAATATTATTACAAAAATACGATTTAGCCATTGTTGTACTGAAGTCAAAAATAAACACAGAACACTTCTCTAACGCAGCAAAGTCCAAATTCACAAGCATAGGTAAACATCCAATTTAGGCAAAGAAATCTGAATCCAATATAGCGGGCGGTGGCATTATCATAGAACACAATTATGATAATACGCATATCGTAAATCGTTTTACGTCTTCGGTCGATCACCTTGACCTTTGCTTGTTCGTAATGCCGCCTACAAATTATATAGGATGCCGCCGCACGCACCGGCCGGTCGACCGCGTCTGGCGCGAGACAGTACTTTGTCACAAACATCGCGGTGTTTCGTGACTTTGAAATGGCACAGCAGCACACAGCGGGCACTGTAGTGTGCGTGAGACACTTCCCTCCTCTCCCCGCCAGGGTGGTAAAATTTCCGTGAGACGCGTGATGGTTCGACTCGAAAATCGGCGCGCAAAAATGTACGAATTGGCTTCTGGTACTTGGGGTGTTACGGCAAAACTACTAAATGTATTTAGTCAAACCAAAGTTATTTGAAATGTCGACAAACTAAAGCTTGTTACTATGTTCTTTATTTTTGAGTTTTCTTAGTTCTTTTGTAATTTATTTACGTCCAAACTTGCGTTAAAATATGTGCTAAAATACAGATGTTTGAAGGCTCATTACTTTTAAGCCACTTATTTTTTTTCTGTATAATTAGCAGATCAACCTAGATAATGAAGAGATAAATCGATATTATTCTTAATTTTGGACTTAAAACGTCAAGTAGTGGAGTAATAACCCAAATACGATTGTATGGAGAAATGAACGACTCGTTTTGCCTTAATAAGGTTCTTATATTTTAGGATAACTGCACGCAAGACGAGTCTCAGTGGCCGTGGCTGAACGCGGGCGCTCCGGTCAAACTGCTGACTCCTGAACCGGGGAGGAACAAACTGTTGAAGGTAGGGGAATACTTTCAACGGTATCACCGCTTTGCTCGTCTGATTTGCCCCAAGCAGTAAGGTGCGAGCGTTACTGTATACCAGAGAGGAGATAATTTGAGTAGGTCTAAAAATCGTCACCAGGTGACAGGTACTCAACCTACGTAAGCGCCACCAAACGGGATAAATGGTGAGAATTCTTCCCAATTCCAGTAGTTTTAAAATCGTCACTAACAATTCACCAACCGCCAATCGTCGGATGACAGTTCTAAACATACGAAAGCGCCACCAAGCGGAATAAATAGCGAGAATTTTCCATGTTGGGTGAGCAAAGCAATTAGTTAAATTACTCGACTAAATGAGACTGGATACATGTCTTAAGGTAAATACACAAAATAAATATAACACACTAAACACTCGTGATGGGCGTTGATGTATATAATAAAATTACCAAAAACTTGCTCCAACTCTCGTGACATCTATAGAAATAAATAAAATTGAAGTGTCTGTTTGTAATATCAAAATAACAGGTTTTTACCAAATGCATGAAAGTATAATAATATAATACGGTACCAATAACAAAACAACCATTTTTTAAATTTTTGTCTTTCTGTTTGTTCCGGGTAATCTTCGAAACTGCTGGGCCGATTTTGACGGGACTTTCACTGGCAGATAGCTGATATTACAAGGAGTAACTTAGGCTATTTTTATTTTAGAAAAATAATTAGGGTTCCGCGCAAAAAATAAAAACCATGAAATCCATTATCTCCGCGCGGGTGAAACCGCGGGCAGCAACTAGTTTAAGAATAAATTAAAAAACGTGGCTGATAAGACAGGCGATTTTTAGACGATTTTATACATACAAAGAGTTCTTAGATATATCACGTGGCGTTCGCATTGACCGATCGCTTTGCTAAAAACACGATCGCAAATCGCTCGTATGAAGACGCTCTAATAGAAAGACACACTTATTTATTCCGCTAGATGGCGCATTATCGCTGGTGTTGTTTCGCTGTCAAATTTCATTAATAAAATGTTAGTAAGTAAACAAAAACATCGTCTCTGCAATAAAGTATGCATCTAGTGCATTTCAGTATAAAAATAAAGGTTTCCCTTCTGACGAGAAAATAGGGAAGCTGTGGATCAAAGCATAGCGCATCGAAAATTATTGGAAACCAAATTCTTCTTCTAAGTTATGTAGTGACTATTTCAAATCTAATGATTTTTATGAGCAAGTTTACTGGTTCATTTAATTCATTGATGCCCCAAAGTTGACATCAATCGCAATCACCAGCGACGCTGGCGCCATCTGAGGTTAGTTTTGTCTGTGCCTCCACATTGATAATTTTCTAACCACAGTTGTTGTATGCTCAGGTACAATCACTGGAGGGCCCCGCGGGTGGGGGCGGGGGTGGGGCGTGGCGCGGGGCGGGGGGCGTGGTGTCCAAGAGCCACAGTTTCGGCGGGTATGGGGACCAGGCGCCGCCGCGGGCGCTCAGTAGACAAGGTACGTGCAAGGGGGAGCTGGGAGGGGAGTAGCGCAATCCAGATTTTAAACACAGTAAATAAACAATCAGGGCTTGAAAACCGGTTAAAATTTCAAACCGGTAACGCCCTAAGTACGTTCACGCTAACTGTTCTTTTCGATTTTATTTTACTATTAAACTCTATTGAACGATTTTAAGCGAGAAATATTTGTAAAATGGTTTCGTTTTATGTACCGGTTTTTAACGGTTTTCGCTGATGACGTCAGCGTCTTGTGTTGTGCGCAATTCGCCTCGTCTCACCCTCGGCCGACGATCGTGAGGCGCGTAATAAACCGTTAAATATCATTATTAAAGAGTTATGTATGAACCGATTTCAAGCCTTGTAAGTAATACATTTATGCCCGTATGCACTAATAAAAAATGTATATATGCAACTCGCCTTGATTAAGGCGACTTCGACGAAATGTAGCGATTTTTGAAATTCCATCCCTCATTTTCCAAAAAATCTAGTAGAAATTAATTTATTAAAAGCTAAATCTCTTGTACGGTTTGTTCCAGGCGACTTGGCTTCAAGTAGCTGGCGCTTGTCCCCTTCCAGTTCTGGATATAAGACTCTCAGCTTAAGGAGTACGGATTCAGTCACGCCTTCACCTACCGGTTAGTTTGTTATTAATAATATAATTGATGTTTATTTTTTCTATTTTCAAAGAGTTGTTCCGTTTTGGTACTAAAATAAATGTAATATTCAACCAGGCAGTTGATTTTTTGGAAAGAGCTCTCAAAATCTAGATATTCTGCAATGAAATTACATTTTTATAGGCTTGCGATTTCCTGAAAATATATGAAGTTTTTTTTTGGTACGTAACGTAAAACGGATTCATACCCTGTATAAAAGTAGCCGATTGGCTACTTCTGTACTGGGTGTATTTTAACCTAATTATGTAACTGAGTTTTTTAAGGTTCTTAATTTGTTTTTTTAAGGTTTAGAACTTGCCGATGATTCCATGAATGATGGTTCCATTGTGTAAAAGTTTTTCAATTCTCATTTCTATTCTTCGTTCGTGAAATTTGCTTAATAACTGCGTATAGATGGCGCTTCACCGTTAGTCTAATTGTCAAAAATCGAAGATGTTATTTTAACACAGGCGGAGGGACACCGGAGCCAGCCGCAACGACGGCGTCTAATACCAGTGGTGGGGGCGTGGCCCCCCTGGCCACCTCAGCCCCCTCGGATGAGGGGGGCGGAGCGCTGGTGTGGGCCGTTACTAACTTATCAGCGGTGCCGCGCGGCGCGCTCGTCATACATCCGCAGGTACGTGGTAGCTAGCCATCGAACCAAATGCTGACGAGTCGAAAAGAAGCTATTTATTTCTTTTTTTGTATTAAGGTCTTTTTTAACTCGATTTACTTTAAAAACAACTATTTAAAAACTGTTTGTTTAATTATTAACCTAAAGTACGTATACTTATCTAATTTAATGCTACACTGCAAAATACGAGTACACTGTTCATCTAAACGAGTTAGTATAGAGCGCCCTCTTTTGCACAATCGTATGAAAGTGCAAATTGACCTTAAGTCGCGTGCGGCGGGTGACTAAAATCGACCGCAAAAATGCTACCGCAGCAGGAAGGAGTGTTACTGACTGTTCCGATCGACATTTTGATGCAAAATTAACTAGTCACCTGCGATTTTTATCGACCTTTGTAAATTGTGTGTTGATACGTGACGAGTGACGATACGGACGTCAAACAAGGTGTATACCGTTCCTACATTTTTTTAGTTATAAAATATATACAGTGATCATTTGTTACCAAAACATAGTGGTAATATAGTTTTTTGTGCCATTTATCAGTGAAACTGTTATGTCAAGAAACAGGTGTGGAATAGTACAAATATCATAAAAAGGATTTTTATTGCCTCAAACAGTGAGTTTCATAATTACCCTCTATTATAATAATTAGAGGTAATAAATTATAAACTCCAATTTGTTTGCGAGTCTATGTTTGACTACACTGGTTTATTGGGCTATATATGTGGCTGCCTACACTTGCTCACACATTGACCGAGCAAAGTAACACTGAAAAGTGAAACTGCTGTAAAATTTATTACTTCCTAATTGAGTTGAGTGCTGCCATCTAGCAAAAACTACTCGGACTGTAGTTAGTCCATCAACTTAGAACGATCCATTCTGCTAAGCTATTTTTGTCTCGCAATATGCCGCAGTGTGCTGCATGTGGAAAGTTTATGGGTGCTAAAGAGGGCATCACTTGTCCGAAGTGTAAGTCGAAAAGCCATAATGAATGTGTAAGAGTGCCAACCGGCGTTACTGTGTCGGACTCGTGGAGGTGCGGTGATTGCCAAAATAAAGCACCTAAGGGCCGAGATCCAGCCACCCCGATACGTGGAATGCAGGATGGTTACCTTACGCAAACACAAGAATCTTCTATAGTGGTCAGCGATGGTGGAGCCTCCAGTCAGGTTAACATAGACGTTGTGAGCGCTCTTAGAGAGGAAATGCGCTCTGAATTTCTAAATATTCAGAAATTAATGACCTTAGAATTTAAAGATTCAAAAGATAACATGGGATCCTTTTTCGAGGAGATGCGTGAGCTCAAGAAGGAGTTATCAGCGACGCGTTCCTGCTTTAACGAGCGCATGGATACGTTTGAAGCGCGCCTTGTCTCTCTTGAGCAGTCCCGGGACAACTTACCAGAATCTGCACACATGAGTTCATTGGAACAAGCCCTCGTCGAAGTGAAAATGCAGCTCAATGACCGGGAACAGGAGTACCTACTAAATGATGTGGTCATTACTGGTTTCAAGGAAGAAAACGCTGAAAATCCTACTCATTTAGTATCGCTCTTAGGCTCAAAAATGGGCATTACTGTAGATGACCACGATATCGTGTTAGCCGAGAGGGAGGGGCCGGTTCGTCGACCCAAGGATGACGGGCCGGCTCGAGCCCGTCGCATCGTAGTTCGTTTCTCTCGGCGCGCCGTTCGTGATGCATACCTGGGGGCTGCGCGCGTCCGCCGCGGTCTCACTACTGCCGACCTGGGTGTGGATGGCGGCCCGACCCGCTTATATGTGAACGAGCGTCTTACTAGAACCAACAGTCAAATATTCGCCAAAGCGCGAGAGCAGTGCCGACAGCATATGTGGAAGTACTGCTGGTCCAAAGAGGGTCGCATTTACGTCCGAAAGGAACAGGGAACACCATATGTCCGCATTCGTGATGAAAAAGACATAGACCAAATTTTTTCCAAGGACTCAGTTTGAGTGGGCTTTTTGAAGTCTGTTTATCCCTTATACGAGTACCTATTTTCTTTAATGTATTAATTTTATTTTTTGTTTACTCATTACTTCTGAAATTCGAATTCAACATTTTATCGAATTATTTAAGTATAAGTCAAACTAAAGTTTTGCGGCTTACTGTTATTATTAGAAAACTATTGAAATATCTCATTATATTTTTGATGCAATCGTTTTATTACGACAACGGGCTCGTTGTTATGTATTTTATTGTTAACACAGTAACTAATAGCAATAGTGCAATTTATCGTTTGGTTTTTCGAAAGCAAGTGGTAATGTTGGTAAAGTGCTATTTTCAATGTATCTTACGTCTTTTCCGATACCTTGCATTACTTGATAACCTTGTTTTAAATTATATAATTACTTTTATTCACATTTATGATAATAACACTTACAGCGCACCATGCGTTTTACTTTATACCTGCCCTGTTAAAATAATCACTGTTCTGTTTCTAAGATTGTGTAGCATCGTTTCCTTACGCGACGCTAATCTGCTCTGGGCGTACTTGTATGTTGACCGCTGCCAAGATGTGTGTCCAATGCGTTTAATTTTTTACATATTTAATTACGGTTTTAATTTTAAGTACTATATAATTTATTCATTAGTTTATTATTACATTTACTGCCCATCAAATACTTCAACTAATTGCCTTACTCTTATATTTTTCTATTTTCTAAACAGCATTATTTGTCTACAAATACCTAAACTTCCTACTATTTTTTATAAAATGATTACTATTTATGACAATGGGTAACAACAAACTGCTCAAAGTTGGATTGCATAATGCTGGTTCCCTAGGTACCGATCATGAAAACTTTATTGCAGCGATGTTGAGGTATTCGGCGGATATAATGGCCATCAATGAGACATGGCTCAGAGCAGGTGAACACAACCGTGCCCCTGCTGTCCCTGACTACCGGCTGCGCCACACGCCGCGTCCGGCCACCATACGCGGCGGCCGCGGTGGTGGTGTCGGTTTTTATATTAGACGTGGTATTAATGTTAGGTGTTGTGCTCACCCCCCGAACCCGAACGTAGAACAGATGTGGCTTAAATTAAGTGTGAAGTCTTCAAAATTGATAATAGGTACGGCTTATCGCCCGCCTTGGTTAGATATTAATATTTTCTTTGAAGCGTTGATGGATTCGGTAGCATCTTTTTCTTACTGTGACCATTTAATCCTTTTAGGAGACTTTAATGTAAACTTGCTCAATACAGATGCCCCTAATACTAAAGTTTTTAATGATTTTCTTGCTTGCACAGGTTTAAGTCAAATTGTGGAAAAACCAACTCATTTTACGGAAAGAAGTGAGACTCTCATTGATGTGGTTTGTTCGAATGTCCGCTCACGAAGCGTGTGCGTTGACCTAGTGGGTACTCACATTGGGCATGCTTTCGTAACGTGCGAATTCATTTTCAAAAAACCTAAAATCTCGCCCAGGTGCATTACATACAGGCCAATAAAGGACATTTGCGTTGACCTTTTTAACAGAGATTTGGAGTCCGTTAGGTGGGATTTGATTGAATCTCAGGATCACGTAGATAAGATTGTTGCTAACTTTAATGATGTGATCATATTTTTGTTTGATCTGCATGCGCCGATAAAGACGAAAATTTTCACGGAATTGCACAGTCCTTGGTTAACTGATACTGTGAAGTTCATGATGCGTCTTCGGGACGCTGCTCTTACCAGATATAGAGACACCAAACTAGATAGCCATAAATTATTTTATAAAGACCTAAAGCACCAAGTCGTTTTTGCACTGTACAGTGAGAAAAAGGCTTTCTTTAAAGAAAACATTAATAAAAACATTAAAAACTCGAAAGTATTGTGGAAGAATCTGAGGTCGAAAGTCCTACCACCTAAAACTGCCGAGCTCCCACCACAATTTGACAACCCTGATGCTATCAATGAACATTTTTTGAAAGTCCCTGGCACACTGGGTGTCAGTATCTCTGACCTCACCTTTTTTGAATTTTTTAAATTTGGTTCTAGTTTATTTTCCTTTAAGCCCGTTAGTTCTTCGACAGTCCTTAAATTTATTAGAGAAATTAAATCGAATGCATCTGGTGTAGACGGAATATCGCTAGATATGATTACTTTAACACTACCTCATAGCTTAGATGTTATCACAAAAATTATTAATACTTCACTAGATTCCTCAATATTTCCTACAATTTGGAAAACGGCTATAGTAAGACCTATTCCTAAAATACCTACCCCGCTTGAAATAAAAGATCTAAGACCGATCAGTATCTTACCGTGTCTGTCTAAAATTCTAGAGAAAGTTGTTAGTTATCAAATAGTTGAATATTTAGAAAAGCACAATATGTTACCAGACATGCAATCAGGTTTTCGTAGAAGTAATTGGTTTCCTTTTATTTTTTTAAATGTTTCACAGTCGAATCTAATGAGTTAGTGTGGCATAAGATAAACATAACAAGTAAGATTGATATATATATATATATATATATATATATATATATATATATATATATATATATATATATATATATATATATATATATATATATATATATATATATATATATATATATATATATATATATATATATACACATATATATATGTACTTAATACGGGTTGTGGTGGCTGATCTCACAAGCATTGTATCTGCCATTAGCAAATATATACACATATAATAAAGTTTTATTTATTTTTTCCTTTATGTTATTTTTAAATATGTCAGTATCATGGTTTGTAATATAATATATTGGTAATATAATATGATTATTATTATTTATTGATATGTACTAATTTTTAATATACTTTTTGTTTTATTGTCCGTGCGTCACTTACTGGTCGAAGCTGAAAATCAGCGCTGTGTTCAGTTCACTGTTCACAGCACATGCTGAGCTCCGACCATTTTCGGAACTCCACACATGGCAGCGGTTCACATATTTATTTTACTAACATGTTCAGTATATATTGTTATCACATATTTATTTGTCTGGTTTATTGTTTCTGTTTCTTTCATTATTTCCTATTATATTATGTAAAAATATTTTTGTTCTCTTTGTTGTGACTTGCTCAAGCTGTGTGTGTGTGTGTGTGTCTAGTTTCGAAATAAATAATTTCTTTCTTCTTTCTTTCTTTCTTTCTTTCATACGGCTTGTGAGGCGATTTGGTTAGCAATCAGCCGCACGGCTACAATCGACCTAGTGTAATCCCCCATGGTCCATAATGGACCATGGCAAGATAATAGGGATGTTGCATGAAATACAAAATACATAATTTCCGCCGCTATACAGGTTTAAGAACATCACATTAAAACAATAAAAATGAAATTCACAAGAAACATAATTTCCACAAAAATACTGCATCTAAAATCTTTGTGAATTCCAGGTTTTTTTTATCATCCAATAGTAATTTAAATTAAACCATCAGATTAATAACATTGAAATTAATAAAAAAGATCAAACTACTATGTACCTAAACGCAGTTTTTCACTGTCAATATCAACAAGATGCATTTTTAAGTACAGCTTTTCCGCCCGCGTTGAACAAGTGATGACTGTCAAATTTGTATGGGGCATTTTAGCGCTCAGTAGATACGTCCGACTTTGACTGTGATTTTTGACATCTCTAGCGTTAGATTTCCAGTTTTTTTTATATAGACTGAATTGACTGACGTCATAAAAAAATGGAATCAACTTCCCTATTTGTTGTATAATCTATAAAAAGGTTAATAGCTCCTGATCTTTGGTGTACCGAAATATTCTATGCAAATAAAAGTATTCGTTCACATATTTTTTGTCATGTTTGCAGACAGGGCGCCCCCTAACGAACCCCGACGGCAGCGTGTACCACTTCGACCCCGCCAACCCTCCCATACTGTACGACCCCAACGTCTACGTCGACACCGACATTGAACAGGTACGTCTATTTAAGTTAGCATTCGAGCAGGCAACTCATGTTGGAATTCTGTAAGAATAAGACATATTTTCAACTTGAGAGTGGTAACTAGCCAGGACACGCATGCGCGCGCGTACTAACGTACTCTAATACCATTCGAATTCTCAATTGCAAAACTGATCGATATAACCCTGTTTAATTAATATACATAGCTACTTGTGTAATCCAGTCTTGGACTCGTTTTAAGACTATTATTGTGTTAACGTAATACGTTGCCTCATTAAAAAATTGAACTATTGAATCTTCAACAGATCGATCAAAACAATGAGAAGCGACGTGGACGACTCGAGAAACAAGATTCGTTCATGGACAATGGTAAGCGCTTATAATGGTATAAAAATTCCATCCAACCAGTTATTTTACTTTTGACAGCTCTAGTTTGTGATGTTCTATAAGGCGTTACCGATTCGATTTCTTATAACAATCGAATTATTTATAAAAAAAGTTTTAATCAGTTTAACACATCATCATACAAGAATCCGACGATTCACTATGATAAAATAATTTTGAAGTATTTTAGGTAGTTGCTTTATTCGCATACAACTTTTATCAATGTTTAAGTATATAGAACATATGGTTAATTGAATAATCTTCGTTACATAATCTGTGGACAAAGCACGTCGCGTTTATTCTCTAATATAACAGTGTCCATGGAGTGTTGCATTTTTTATCTGTGGTTATGTCAAAAGTAAAATGGTTGGAATCTATGAAATGTGGGGTCGCTCTGTTGTTCTGATTTAAACGTTTCCTTTATCTAAAACTCAAGCTCACTGTAGCATTCGAATCCTCGACTTTCAGATTCGGTGGATCCTCACTACACAACTAAGCCATTGCTGCAACTTTTTTTTTTTCAAATTGGCTTGCGTTTGACCGCTGTCTCACCTTGTTTTTTGTTTATTGTTTTGTTGTAGACAGTGAATGCCAATCATCGGAAGACTGCAGATCAAAATGTTGCTGCGACTGTAGGAAACAAGTACAGCAGTCAGTACCGCCTCCAGATATACCAGCTGAAAAGGTACGCCATAAGAATAGAAATTAATTCTTCAACAACACTAGACATAACTTTATTATATTATGATAGCAACTCGAATTAGTGCTGTAACGTTTATTTATTACTAGCAGTGCCCCGCGTCTTCGCCCACCCTTGTAACATCAGCTATCTGCCAGTGAAAGTCCCGTCAAAATCGGTCCAGGCCTTTGTATTTCAAAGATTTGAGTGGCACCGCAATTATTATGGGCCGGCGATATGCTTACCATCTCAGGCAAACAACCAACTCGTCTCGTATTCAAAGAAGAAAGTAGTTTCGGCTTCATTCCGTTTTAGAAAAAAATCAAAAACTGCCTATCTCTAATTTAAATTTTTAACCATTTGAATTGTCAATTTTTATTTATTGAAAAGATCGGCACTTGCATTGCAGCTACAAAATCCTATCATTTTGAGCTCCGTATTTTTGTGTGCCAAAGAATACATAAATAAATTCATCAAATGTTTATTTAACTCGTAAAACATTTTATTTCAGGAAACACAAAAACCACCACCGAGCCCAATAAAGAAATACGATCAGAGCCCCATTGAAAACCACACATCCGAACAGACTAATCGCAAGCCGACTGCCGAAACATCGACCAATCAGGAGTCGCCAGAAATCCAACCTCAGGACGCGACAGCCAATCACAGATATGAGAACCAGATGGAGTTGAATAGGAGTTACGAACTGGCCAATCAGAGAGAGGCTCTCAAGATTATGAGTCAAGATATGGTGCATTACAATCCGTACACGCAGGGATACAATCATGAAGAGGTAAGATTGGCCCGCTTTTTTGTGGTGACGAGACGAGCAGGTCATTCCCCTGAAGTTAAGCGTCATACGTGTCCTTAACAAAATTTTAATGCCACCCAGAATCATTTCAACCACTCTGACGGTAAATAGTATTGGTTGCACACTACTGCTTGACAGTGGTAGCTAGCCACACGATCACAAGACCTTACGACCATGCTACGGTTGCACGGTATTTTCCTTCTCATTCGAGCTCATCGTATGATTCGACTAATCGACTTACAGTACGGCGGCTGACTTTGCTACCACGGAGCTGTCGTCACATTTTAACTGACTTAAAAAAGGAGGGGGAGGTTATATGTTCGACTGTATGTTTTTTATGTATGTTCATCGATTCTAACTTTCATAAGTGCTCCTTTGGGGCCTATTTGAATAAAGCATTTTGAATTTGAATTTGATTTTTCCATCAATTGTAGACCGCTTTTGAAAATTCATTTTTTTGTTTGAAAGGGTATACTTTGGAAGTGGTCCCATATATTAGAATACCACCCCTAAATGTGGAAAAATTAGAGACGAAATTTCATATAGGTATCGCGATATGTCATCAAAGTTGGTTCACGTTTTTTTAAAAGCTCGTTGTATTTACTCATTTGTGTCTTTTACAGACACATATGACATCCCCGCCACATATCAACCACTACCTTCACCAGGACATGTCCGCGGGGGCGGGAGTCCCGCAGGGGAAAGTGGCTCCCGTGGCTGTACAGGACCCCAATATACGTGAGTGTTTAATACTTATTTTTAAGTCGATATAACAAAAGGTACTTTAAAAAAGCAAATCTGCCCTAGCCAGTGTCACTCGGGATGATGTAAGGGTTCTAACGATACTTCATACATACAAATCTGTTCAGGCATTTAAAAGTTATGGTGGAGTAAAGAAACTAGCAAACCTACAAGAACCCTAAAAATATTACACCTTTTTTGCAGTCGTGTAACTAGCTTATGCCCGCGTGGTATATTCGTATTATAATTAATGCGAAACTATGTTTGTTGGTTTTTTATTATTTCACGCAGCAACGGCGCAACGGATTCTAAAAATCGTCACCTAGCGACAACTTTCCACTTACAGCGCCACCAAGCGGGATAAATGGCGAGAATTCTTTCCATTTTCAGTAGTTCTAAAAATCGTCACCGGATGACAGGTCCCCATCTACAACAGCGCCACCAAGCGGGATAAATCGCGAGAATTCTATCCATTTTCAGTAGTTCTAAAAATCGTCACCGGATGACAGGTCCCCATCTACAACAGCGCCACCAAGCGGGATAAATGGCGAGAATTCGTCCCAAGTTCAGCGACGCGAGTACGGAAGTCGGTTCGATAAATTTGTCGAACCGAAAAACTCGACAAATTTATCGAATGTTGCGAGTACCGAAGTCTGATCGTAAAGTATTGTAGTAGCTTTATATTCTCTTTGGTTTCGACCTAGCTTTTCGATAACTTTTGTCGATTGTTTCGAGGCTCGATAAATCCCACTTTATCGATTTGAACTGTCATTTTTATCGAATTTTGTCGAATATTATCGACCCGAATAGATCCGTACTTGCGCCGCAGTAGTCATAAAAATCGTCACCGGGTGACAGGTCTCCATCTACAACAGCGCCACCAAGCGGGATAAATGGCGAGAATTCTCCCGATTAACGTTTAGAGTTTATTGAAAAGTAATTTGTTCCAGGTCCGGTGTCTTTAACGAATATGATGTACCCCGCTGCGATACAGCAAGGCTACCCTGCTTACATGCCGAACCACAGGATGGTATGTCTTTTTATATAAAGCTTTTAGTTAACTAACGTTATCTTCGTGGGACGGTTGTCAAATACGATTCTGTATGTCATTGTCAAAGATAGACGCGACAATGCTCGTTTAATTTTTTTTTGTTTTGGCTCCACTTTGTTGTATTTAGCCAGTGTCAAGTTATAATAAATCTCTAGTTTTGGTGCATGAAACGACTTTAAAAAGTTAAAGTTAAGTTAGTTAAAGTTTAGTCAAAGCGCGGTCGAGACAAAGTAACGCTTCAGTAAAGCGGTGGATACTTTACTGAATGCTTCTATGGAGTTTAGGATAGAATACGAAAATACACGTTTTTCGTCTTTGTCCTACTTGCCTTTCACTCATGCACGTCTACGAACGCTTAATGGTTAATAATCCACCATTATTACACATTAACACTCGATAAAACATAGGTTTTAGTAAATGACACAAAATCATCAACAGCACATTTTCGCATTCCCGCCAAAACTCACAATGCTCGTTACACGCATGTTATGGATTGTCAAAGCAACGTCAAATTGCCCAGCAGGGCTAACATGCGCGCCACGACAAAATTCTGTCGACAGTTTTGTCTCGCTCTTTCTCTCGCGAATATGAGACAAATGCACGACATAAGCATCAAGAAAATTTTGTCACGGTGCGCATGTTAGCCCTACAACAGGGCATAGACAATCTATCGTGCGGCATACATCATTTTTTAATTCCACGTCGTGGCGTGTTTATATTAAGAGCACGTTATGACGTCACGCGTTATTGGCAAGGAATCTCATGTGGCATAGCGAATAAGGGCTCAATAACAAATGTTTAACGTAAGTCAAATATATTAACTACATTGAATCTAAACTAGATGGCGTTGTACGTCCTTAACACACGCAAGCGTTTGCCGCACGAATTTTGAAGGTTGTTTTGTGGCGCCAAATTTTAAATAGAGATCTACTGATACCTACAAGGTGTTTCATTTCTACACCCCAACGTGATCTGTAGGCTTTATATGGCTAGGACTTTTTCCATGGTCCTATTCGAGCCGGATATAACGTCGACGTGTAGCGACTGCAAGCACTAGAAAGCAGTGGTGGTTCGCCACTGAAAGTGCTCATCGTATACGAAGCCTGAAGAGGGTTCGGTACGATTGGTTGGGGGAAGAGAAGTTCCACCAGCCGAGGAAGCAGAAGCAGAAGCGATCGAATGGAACAACGGGTGATCAATACAACGCCGTGAAGGGGCGTTGTCACCGTGACTTCAAACAACGACGTCACACATTGGAAGGTTTGACAAGTGAAAAAAAAAATATCGTGAGTACAATTTGTGATCATACTACTAGTGCCATCTGCCGGGAATTTTAGTTTCATCAACTTCAACTTAGAAAAATCTTGGACTTTTAACTTATATAAGAATACTGGACTTGTAAAAATTTCTTGTGCATGCTTAATATTAAGGACTTAGAATAGTTAAGCAAAAAGTGGTTCGACGGGGAATCCACGCCCGATTTCCGTCTCATGTATTAAAAGTTCAAACACTTGTAAAATTTTTAGGAGATTTTGATAGTTGTAAAATTTTTATGATTTGTTTGACACTTAGTACAATTTCTATAGTTCTTGATATTGTCACTGTTTGTAATAAGTTGTGATTTGAACAATATTAAGTTTGTTCTTCTAAGTTAAATAATGGCATCTTTGGCATTAATTAGGAGCCAAACTGGGTACCAAGCAAGGATTGAAAAGGCGTATGATAATTATAAAAAGACTCCTAAGGCCCGCTTAGCTAAAAAATCTTATTTGTTGACTAGATTAGATGCCCTAGAAGAACAGTGGAAGATAGTTGCTAGCAATCATAACAAATTATTACTTGAAGAGTCCGATGTCGTTCTTCAACATAAGTATTTCATTGAAGGAATGTACGATGACATCGAAGAAATGTATATTAATTACAAATCAGATATCAGAGAGGCATTGTCTTTATGTAATCCTGTAGCAAGCTCTTCAAGCGCAAACTGTCAACATGCACCAACTTCAAAAAATGAGTTAAATGTAAAACTACCGAAAATTTCTATACCAACTTTTTCTGGGCTTTACTCAGAATGGCAAACATTTAGAGACCTTTACGTGTCTTTAATACATGGTAACAATTCTATTGATGACGTTCAGAAGATGCATTATTTGAAGGGGCATCTTTCAGGGGAAGCAGAACAGCTTTTGAGGCATGTTCCAATCACGGCAGACAATTACCAGGAGTCATGGGCATTGCTCAATAGTCGATATAATAACAAGAAGTACCTGGCTAACTGTCTGCTGAGACGCTTCATGAATCAACCAAACGTCCGAATGGAATCATGTAACGTCATCAAAGATTTGTTGGATACAACTAACGACACACTAAACGGTTTAAAAAATTTGGGTATTGACGTGAATACGTGGGACATGATTATAATTTATGTAATCTGCACCAAACTGGATCCTGAAACGCGCAAACAATGGGAGGTCAAAATTAGTGTCTCTGATGAGCTACCTACCCTACAGCAAATGCAAGAATTTCTAGAATCCAGATTTCGGTCGCTAGAGTTTTTAGATACCAAACCCAAATCGACCCAAGGCTCCTCAAGCCAAAAATCAAAGGTGATGCACGCCATTGCTACTGATGCTGCCCCAAGTCCATGTCCCTATTGTAAAAAGACGGATCACAAAATTGCTAATTGTAAAGAATTTGTCAAGCTAGATTATAAGCCTCGGCATAGTTTTGTACAAACTAATGGTCTTTGCTTTAACTGCCTAGGAAAAAACCACTCAGTCAAGTCGTGTAACTGTACAACAAAATGTCGCGTTTGCAAACATAAACACCACTCTTTACTGCATCCTAAGCCAGAATTATTGCCTAAAACAGAGCCGTGTACTTCCGGGTTATCGAAACCGGAAGCGTTCGTAGAAACATCTACAACTGCATCGCCTTCGAATGTCGCCGCGCATTTTTCGAAGGAAACCGCTTCTAATGAAGTGCTGTTAGCCACAGCAGTTGTGAGATCTCTCGCTAAAAATGGCCATGAGCATTCGCTCAGAGCCCTTCTTGACCAAGGGTCGCAGGCGTCCTTCATTACAGAAGGAGCCGTACAGTTGCTCGGCTGTAGGAAGATGCCCACCAGAAGTGTCGTTTCTGGTTTGGGAGGTGATCACGGTACTTTGGCATCAAAGTACGTCGTTACAATCAATCTTCAATCACTTCACGATCCCGAGTTTCAATTAGAAGTACGTGCGCACGTCTTAAGTGCCATTACTAGTCTAATTCCTTCAAGTAAGACCGTGAACATAGATTGGCCTGAGCTAGTTGAGATCAGTTTGGCTGATCCTCACTTTGACACGCCGAACAAAATTGACATTTTGCTTGGTGCCGACGTGTATGGTCGGATAATAAGAGATGGAATGATCAAGGGTCCCAATGGTGTGCTGACTGCTCAACGGACAGCTTTGGGATGGGTCTTATCTGGCCCTACACATCTATCTGATGATGATCACGTTCTCGCAGCCAATTGCCATCATAATGTGATCATGAGCATGCATGCTCACATAGACGATAACGCATTGTTAAAACAATTTTGGCAAATTGAATCTGATTCCTTCGAATCCAAAATGCTCACGGAAGAAGAGCAATTATGTGAAGAGTTGTATAGTCGCACAACACGGAGAGATTCTTCAGGACGGTACATTGTGAGCCTTCCATTTCGGGACGACGACCCGCAATGTAAGTATGGGAATTTGAGAGAAATTGCGCTCAAGAGATTTCATCTTCTTGAACACCGTTTCAAGAAGAACCCCGAAATCAAGGCAAGTTACTCCAAGGTCATGCAAGAATATTTGGACCTTGGTCATATGGAGCGTTTAACTGGTGATGATGTCAAGCGATCTGAGAGTGTTTATCTCCCACATCACGCCGTTATACGTGAAGACAAAACCACGACTAAGGTCCGAGTAGTATTCGATGCATCATGTCGTGGAAACAATGGAGTATCTCTTAATGACTCATTGATGGTTGGTCCCACACTACAGCAAGACCTACGTCACATCATCATGAGATGGCGTATGTATTCCATATGTCTGAGCGCAGACATAGTGAAGATGTACCGCCAGGTGGTTGTCAGCAGGCAGGACGCAGATTTCCAGCGACTTGTATGGAGAGACGACCCGGAATCTGCAATAGAAGAGTTCAGGTTAGTAAGGGTGACATTCGGCACCGCGTCTGCTCCTTACCTGGCTGTGAAGACGCTGCAGCAGGTGGCAACCGATGAAGGTGGAGACTATCCTGAAACAAAAAAACGGATTAAAACAGATTTCTATGTTGATGACTTGATGACAGGGTGCGAAACAGTGGCTGAAGGAGTTAGAATATACCAGGAGATGACAGAGATGTTAGGAAGAGGAGGATTCGAACTACAGAAGTGGATAACTAATAACAAGGATTTAGCCAGAGCCATAATGGATAAACAAGAGAATCAAGACCAAAGGATAGATATTAAAATGGATGAGGTAGTGAAGGTATTAGGACTTTCCTGGGACAAGGACTCTGACTCATTCCAGTACTCAGTACAATTTCCTGTCCTACATGAGCCTATCACTAAAAGAAAGGTTATCTCGGATATTTCACGTTTGTTTGACCCTTTAGGTTGGGTCGCGCCCTGTGTCATTGTAGCTAAAATCATGATACAGAAGTTGTGGCTAGCGGGGTTAGACTGGGATGAAGAGTTACCTAATGATTTGTTGAGGGAATGGCTTACTTACCGATCAGAGCTGGATCATCTTCATAACTTATCTGTTCCTAGATGGATAGGAGCTAAGAGTGATGATATATGCAGAGAGCTTCATGGTTTTTCCGACGCCTCGATTTCGAGTTATGCAGCGGTTGTGTATCTCAGAACAGTTAGCGTGACGGGTAACACTAGCGTCAATCTTGTCGCAGCAAAAACTAAGGTAGCCCCTACCATGCAAGTATCAATACCTCGGCTTGAATTGATGGGAGCGGTCCTGTTAGCAAAGTTGATTACGGAAGTAGCTAATGTGTTAAGTATTTATTTATTTATTTATTCATACACAAAACAGAATACAGTCAATAATATTATAGTTAGATAAAGTTTACATTTATCAACCAGACCATATTCCTAAATATGTGTATACAACATGATTAATATTACATTAGCAGAAACTATACTAATACAAAAGTGATTGTAGGTAACAAATTATAAATATTGAAAGTTAAGGACAATAATTAGGTATTATCATCACTGTAAGCAGTGAACACAATCTTCTTTAAATTGGTTTTGAATTTTGTTAATTTTTGGTCAAAAATGTCAATTGTGCTAGGGTGTTCTTTTGCGATTTCATTATATTGGCGACACATTCTAATTATTGGGTTATAAAAGGAAGTATTGTTCTTATATACTAGCAGTGAAAATGTTTTTGAGTGCATATCGCGTGCTCGGGGTTTTATATTTATGCTAATACACGACAGAAGATCAGGAGAATCAATTTTAGAGTGAATTATTTTAAATAGGCAGACAAAGTCGGTACACAATCGACGGGCTTGGAGGGTTTGTAACTTAAATTTATTTAACTTTTCCGTATATGACGGGAGTTTACGGTTTAATCCTATCCTGTAGCATAATATTTTAAGACATTTACTCTGCACACGTTCGATGCGTTTCGTGTGTACGCTGTAATGCGGAGACCAAATAACTGAGTTGTGTTCGAGGATACTACGGACCAATGCAAAGTAGAGCTTTAAGAAACTAATGGGGTTTTTGAAATTTTTAGTAATACGGGAAATGAAACCTAAAAGTTGCGTGCTTTTGTTTATAATGTAATCATAATGGTCTCGAAAGGAAAACTTCTCATCTAGTAAGACCCCAAGGTCCCTTGCCACAGTCTTTCTTTCCAAGCAGTGATCTTTAAGTCTATAGTTGTATATTATTTTATTAATTTTTGTTGTGAATGTTATAACAAAGCACTTCTCAACATTTAAAAACATTTTATTGTGTTGACACCACATATCGAGAGTGCCTAAATCAGATTGCAGAAGTTCCGGATCCATGTCACTACGAACTTGTGAGAAAAGTTTTAAGTCATCAGCATATAGTAGGCAAGGACTATTAAATTTATCGACAAGGTCATTAATAAAGGCGTTGAAAAGTAGTGGGCCAAGGTGAGAGCCCTGGGGCACACCGGAGGTTATTTCAGCAGGAGAAGATAGGAAGCCTTTAATCGCGATCAATTGACTGCGTTTTGTGAGGTATGACTCAAGCCATCTCAGCAAGTTGCCGTGAATTCCAAAGTGTGAAGATAATTTACGAATTAAAATGGTATGGCTGACTTTGTCAAAAGCTTTGGAAAAATCAGTATACACGCAGTCCACTTGGATTCTTTTGGCGAAGGAGCTGCATATGTAGTTTTTATACTCTAACAGGTTAGAAGTTGTGGAACGATTACGGACGAAACCATGCTGCCTAGGTGAAAGAAGTGGATATATGTGGTGGTATAAGACATCATAGACTAATGATTCAAATAATTTTCCTAAACAAGATAATATACTTATTGGGCGATAATTATCGCAACGCGACCTGTCGCCAGATTTAAATATGGGCACGATATGAGCTATTTTCCATACAGATGGGAAAACACCCAATTGGATGGACTTATTAAATAAAATGAGTAGGGGCACACATAATTCTCTACTACACATTTTGATTACCAAAGGAGGTATGCCGTCAGGACCAGCCCCTTTGTTGGAATCTAATTTATGAATCTTGCGAATAATATCTTGTCGATAGATTATTAAGCTTGTTAAGACACTTGTGTTATGAACTTCGGAAATATTATTATGGGAATCGGACAAAGAATTGGATGGCTCAAACACTGACTTAAAATAATTAGAAAAGAGGTCACAAATTTCTTGCTGGTTCGACGATACAAGTTCACCATATTTCATTGTAAGAGGCATTGAAACCGTACCCTTTTTGCCACTTACGTACTGCCAAAAGTGTTTTATATTATTAGTATCTATGGATGATTCTACAGATTTAATAAAGGTTTTATAGTCTCGATCTATCATCTTTTTGCTTCTAAAACGCAACATAGAAAAAGTATCATAGTCACGAGGATTACTGAATTTTCTGTAGCGTTGGTGATATTTTAATTTTTCTTTAAGGGTGCGAATTAAGGGGCGTGAGAACCACACAGGGGAATTGTCAGAGTTACTTTTGCTAAGCGGGGTAAATTTCGAGAGTATTTGGTTAAATGTTTTGTAAAAGCTGCTAGCCATCTCGTCAATGTCAGAACCATTCAAGACTTCATTCCAGTTAACCAATTCTAAGTCTTTTTTAATGTCTGAGAAATTACTTTTTCTAAAGTTTAATCGTTTTACAATGTTAGGCTTAAATGATTTAGTAAAAGCTTCCACGGGTTCCAACTCGATCACAAGAGAGGGGTGGTATCTATCCTGTCTACTAATTGGCTCTGAGCCATATACTTGCAAAGCTGAGGTAGTAGAAAAAACGAGATCTAATAATCTACCTTGACTATTAGGTATACCATTGTATTGGTTCAAGCTGCACAGGCTGATATTTTCCAAAAGAAGATATGCTCTTTCACCCTGCGGACTACTAGGTGTCATAGAGTGAGAATTATCAGATTTAGACCAACTAATGTAAGGAGTATTAAAGTCACCAATACAAAGAAATTCTTCATGATCACGAGACCGAATAATATTTTGACAATTACTGTAAAATTCGTCCATATTTTCAGGTGATAAGTGAGGTGGAAGATAGCACAAACATACATTAATGACTTTGACATTTTTATCTTTCGGTAAGAGACTTATCCAAAGGTCTTCAAATTTTGAATCCCAAGATGTCTGCCGAACGTAGCTTATATGTTTTTTAATAGCGATTAAGACACCACCGCCATCTTTTTTATGCACATTGGTCGTATGTCTATCGCGTCTTAATACAATATAACGATCGTCAAACACCTCGGCATTAAAAACACCATCATTAAAGTTTGTCTCAGTTAGGCAAACTATATCATAATCACTATTAATTACATTAAGAAAAACTTCATCAGTTTTAGATCTAATACGATTAACATTTTGGTAAAAGACTAACATCATGAAGTGTTGACAAGTAACCAAATATAAAATCTAAAAAACTACCTGCGAATGCAGTCTAAACCAATTTATTTAATGTATCTACGTTCTTAACCAAGATACAGTTTGCGCCATCATCTTTGCGTAGATAGACCCGACCATATTTCACCCAGACGTACTTATACGATTTCTCCTTAGCAGCCTTTCTCGCCGCGGCGTGGAGCGCCTTGCATTCGGGCGAAAGATGTTCCGTAACATATATTCTTCGTTTTTCACATGTAAGGCCAAGGTGCGAGGTATTTAGAGTATCGCCTTTGTGTGCTCTATTAAAGCGGTAACAGGCAGACAGTAAGTTATCTCTCATACGTGGATTAATCAGCGTCACTAGAAGGTTCCTTGGCCTGTCTGAAGTGGTATTAACCTTGGCCACTCTCCGACATGAATGTATCTGGTCCTGATTTATTTCTAGATTCAGAGTCTTACAAAGATTATTGAAGATTCCTACTGGATTCTCATTTTTACTTTCGGGTACAGCCTGAATCTCTACATTTTGGCTCCGAGTCATTCTCTCCATCGAAGATATGCGTGCGATTAAGCCGCTCTGTTCATTTCGTAATCCAGATATTTCGGCTTCTAGATCCTTCATAGCGCGAGCCTTCTGTTCAATTTCACGCTTCAAAGAAGACTGTTCATCACAAATGAAGTTAGTCGTGACTGTGAAGTCATCCTTAAGCTTTTGCACTGTGAAATCAATCTCTTTACGCACCAGTGCCTTGACGTCTTCTTTGAGGGTTTTACGAAAGTCATTCATAAACACAGACAGTGTGCTATTTAATTTTTGGTCTAATAAGGTGCTAATCTTATCCATAGTGACAATGTTATTGTCGGCACTGGTAGTAGTAGAAGCACCTGAAAATAGTATTGAAGGCTGGGGGGCAGACTGGTCTGTTAGGTCATATGACATATTCATGGACTCGTCAGTGGTTGGTACCTGCGTATTGCGGACTGGGGTATTCTCATTTTGCTTATTTGCACGTCTAGTAATGTTACTGCAGGATGGACATACCCAGTTAGCACAGTAATCTGCAGACAGTGCATAGAACTGCTCGTTTTTCAAGTTTAGGCACTCCGTATGATATTTCGAGCCGCAGCGGCTGCATTGTAAGTTGCGATTGCCGTTTATTTTCTTATTACAAGCCGTGCAATTCATTTTAAATTCTTTGTTTAGATGCAAAACAAAAAAAAAATACAGCAAAAACAATTTGTACCGGCGGAGGTTTGAACGCGGGTAACACAGATCACAAGTCGCATGCAGTAGCCACTCGACCAAAGTCGCTTTACAATATCTGTCGAAAATGTTTGTCCAGCTTATCGGATTTTTTTTTGTGATCCGATTTTTCAAATTACCCACAATGTTTGGATAAAATTGTGCTCCAAAGTAACAAACAATAATTTCACTTTAGTTTACAGCCGCGAATCAAATTAGTTTCACTTCTTATTTATTGCACTCGATAAATGGTATAAATACGCGCAATTTGATGTAACTTTATCACTGGTTTGTAAACTTTTTACCACTTTTTTCAATTATTTATTATAGACGAACGAAATAGTGACTGCTTGCTATGACAGATGACAGATGACTATTGATAGCAAGGATGTGCATGGATGGACCGACTCTACTGTCGTGTTGGCATGGCTCGGCAGTCATCCAAGTCGTTGGTCGACTTTTATAGGCAATAGGACTTCCGAGATATTATCCAGACTAGACAACACTCAGTGGGCACACGTCCAGTCCAATCAGAACCCTGCAGATATTGCATCCAGAGGGTGTACCCCCACGGAACTTGCTCAGCGTAGTATGTGGCTGCAGGGTCCTTTGTGGTTGAAGGATTCCTTGATCGAGTATACTAGACCAAAATCAATCTCAACTGACCTCGAACAAAAAAAGGTCAAGGCACATCTAACTGTCGACACATCCCATAATGATCATTTATGGAGAAGATTCTCATCATTACAAAAGCTGGTTCGTGTAGTTGCATACTGTCGTCGATTTCTGAAAATTAAAGAAGTTAAGATGAATCGTCACAAGTTTGAACCGTATCTCACGAGCTCCGAGCTCAACAAAGCACTTGAGGTCTGCGTACGACAATGTCAAACTTGGGAGCTGAATGACAAAAGCAGTTTGAAACCACTGAATCCATTTCCTGATGAAAGGGGTATCTTGAGAGCCCGAGGCAGACTTCAACATGCAAAACTTCCTGAAGATACCAAGCACCCCATCATACTTCCTCATAAGAGTCATTTCACAAACCTAGTTGTCGATGAAGCCCATAAGAGAACACTGCATGGTGGTCCCTCATTAATGTTGAATTACTTACGTACGAAATATTGGATTGTTTCAGCCAAAAATCTGGTCAAAAGTCACGTACGCAAGTGTGTCACATGTGTTCGTCATTCGGCAGCAACAAGGAACCAGTTTATGGGTCAATTACCAACGGCCAGAGTCACTCCAGCGCGCCCATTTTTACACAGCGGTGTTGACTTCGCTGGACCAATTAATATCCGAATGTCCAAGGGTCGTGGTAATCGGTGTTACAAAGGATACATCAGCCTCTTTGTATGTATGGTTACCAAGGCCATACACTTGGAAGCTGTAAGTGACCTTACATCTGAGAGCTTCATTGCGTGCTTCAAACGGTTTGTAGCCCGAAGAGGTTACGTCAGCAATATCTGGAGTGACAATGGCACCAATTTCGTGGGAGCCTCTAAAGAACTTCGGGGTATTGTTGATCAAAGAATATCATCTGTTGCTACAGATATTCGTGAGTGGTTGAGTACCAACGGTGTCACTTGGCACTTCATCCCGCCTCACGCGCCTAATCACGGTGGACTGTGGGAAGCGGGAGTGAAGTCCACTAAGCATCATCTCAAACGTGTAGTTGATGGCTCAACTTTGACATTTGAAGAGATGACTACGGTTTTGACACAAATTGAGGCATGCCTCAATTCCAGGCCATTGTCGATACTCCCAAGTAGTCACACAGATCCGTCTCCACTCACTCCAGGACACTTTTTGGTGGGAGAACCGTTGATTGTAGTTCCAGACTATCACAACTACGAACAGAGTAACATCACTTCATTAAGGCGTTGGCAACTAACCCAAAAAATGATGCAGGACTTCTGGCGAAGGTGGTCAGATGAGTACTTGGTGCATTGCTTGCAAAGGTACAAGTGGTCAAAGATCACTCCCGAACCAACCATCGGAGACGTTGTACTTGTAAAGGAAGATAACCTTCCCCCAGCTCGTTGGTTGTTAGGTAGAGTTATAGCAAAGCACCCTGGTTTGGATAATATTACAAGAGTTGTTACTTTGAAATGCAACGGACTTCAGATTAAGAGACCAACCTCTAAACTTTGTATTTTGCCGATTACAAACTGAGTCATAATGTGAATTGTAGAATTTTGTTTTGGCTTCTCTTACTAATTATTCTCTTATTGTTATTCATTGTCGTGTGACATATTTGTTAAGAAAACGTTGTTTAAAGGACCGATGTCTAGTTGAAGTCGGTTGGTCTTATGTATGAGTTTAAATTCAATCCTCTAGACATGGGTCTCACCCCCTTGACCTCACGGTGGGCGGTGCAAGGATGAAGAACGTTCAGTGACGTTCTTGGTAGGCGGTATGTTTAACGTAAGTCAAATATATTAACTACATTGAATCTAAACTAGATGGCGTTGTACGTCCTTAACACACGCAAGCGTTTGCCGCACGAATTTTGAAGGTTGTTTTGTGGCGCCAAATTTTAAATAGAGATCTACTGATACCTACAAGGTGTTTCATTTCTACACCCCAACGTGATCTGTAGGCTTTATATGGCTAGGACTTTTTCCAACAAATGTTCAATTTAAAACAAGAAGCCAGGGGCCTTAACGGCTAACAATCTCGTGTTCGTTTTCGACTCCAACTCGATTAAGACCAGCGGTCGCTACGTCTTCGGCTGGAAGGAATAGTCTAGAATTGTCGCTGGTTATCATTTTAGAACGAACGTTATTAAGGAAATAAGATGTTGCAAAACGAAAAGCGAAAACTGTAGACAACTCCTTCCACACGAAGACTAGTGGCCGCTGGTTTAATGGGTTCGGAATCGAAAACGAACACGAGATTGTTAGCCGGTAAGGCAGCAGGTTTGTTAAAATATACCCTATTACTATTGATGCATCTATTTCAAGTTTATCGATTCGTACAAATTACAGTCGCGTGTTTCAGGAACAGATGCAACAACAAATGTACCAGCCGATGTTGCAGCAACAAATAGACGAACAACAGAAACAGATATCGACATCGCCGCAAGCGCACGACAACACATTTAGAATCGGTGAGAGTTTATTTATCTAATAGCTTTTGCTCATCGAGGAACTAACCCCTAGAGATGCAGCGACGTTTGGTTTGCACGAAATAAATACCACAATTTTTGCCTAGATATAATGCGCTCTGATTGGCTAAGCAACCGCCTCGCGCTGATTCCCCGAGCGCTGATACGCTGAGCAAAATCGATCGAGCGATCGATGTTGATTGCGAAATACTTGAGATGATGTTTACTTTCCGGATTACAACATCCGCTAGTGTCGGTAAACACTTAAAAATATAATTAACTGGCTGCTGCCCGCGGGTTTACCCGCGCGGAGATTGGATTTCATGGTTTTTTTGCGCGGAACCCTAATTATTTTTCTAAAATAAAAGTAGCATGAGTTACTCCTTATAACATGAGCTATCAGGGATATATTATACCAGGGAAAGTCCCGTCAAAATCGCTCCACCCGTTTTGGAAATAACAGACAGACAGACAAACAAAAATTTAAAAAATTGTGTTTTGTTATAGGTACCGTATATACTGTCATATGCATTTAGTAAGCTGTTATTTTAATATTACAAACAGACACTTCAATTTTATTTATTTGTATAGGTAAAGGATTTATTGTAATTTCTAGACCCTTCATACCCGTATGCCCCTGTGGACTACGCGACATGTGGTACTTGCGACCCCGCGCAAATGCAGCCCCCGCCGCCACAGAGAAGGTACCATAGATTAATAACCACGAATCCAAAGACAATACTAATAACATAATAATACTGCTTTACGCCCCGCGTAGAACATTTGAGGTCAGATGTTCTGTCCATTTTGTATGGCGCGTTTTAGCACTCGATAAATACGCCCCGACTTTGACTCCGATTTTTGACGCGTCTAGCGTTCGATTTCCAGTTTTTTCGATATAGAATTTGATTGTCATGAGAAAACGAATTGTTTGACGTCATAAAAAAAATGGAGTCAACATCCCTATTCATCTAATTCCAGTTACAGTGTGCCGTACAACCAAGTGGAAGTGCCAGCAATGCCAGCATTAATGCCGCCAGCATACCAAGTGCCCAATATTCTATTGCCGCCGCCGATGCAGCAATACCCGGTTAGTGAACAGTAGAATAATTATATAAAACGTATCTGCTGCCCGCGGTTTCAGCCGCGCGGAGATATAGGATTTCATGGTTTTTATTTTTTAGCGTGGAACCCTAATTTTTTTTCTAAAATAAAAGTAGCTTAAGTTACTCTTTATAACATCAGCTATCTGCCAGTGAAACTCCCGTCAAAATTGGCGCAGCCGTTTCAGAGACTACCCGGAACAAACAGACAGACAGACAAAAAAATTAAAAATGGTTTCGACATCGGTACCGTATATATATACTTTCATATGCATTTAGTAAAAAGCTGTTATTTTGATATTACAAACAGACACTTCAATTTTATTTATTGTAATAAGGAGTGACTTAGGCTACTATTATTTTAGAAAAAGAATTAGGATTCCACGCAAAAAATAAAATCCATGATTTCCAATACCTCCGCGCGGGTGAAACCGCGGGCATCAGCTAGTCAAATAATATAAAAAATAAAAAAGACTACATTTTTGACAGATCTTTGGATATTTATAAATTTGGTTCCGTTGTTTAGTTTAACTGTTTCATTTGGTTACATTTTTGTTAAATTGTTTAGTATATTAATAACTAGCTTCAGCCAACGGAATCACCCGCATTCCCACAGTTACCATGCATTTTCCGGGACAAAGCAAAAAACCACCTCGATCCGTTGCTCATTGCACCGTTGAAGGTACAAGCCTTGTACAAACGTTATTAGTGGTAGGACTAACTCTTCTGCGAGTGTCCGTCTGGGTTGTTACCACCGCTTTGCTCGTGAAGTCTGCCGCCAAGCAGTAGTGTGCAAGCATTACTGCGTTCCGGTTTGATGAGCAGAGTATCCAGTGAAATTACTGGGCTTGATTATGAGACTTAATACCTAATGTCTCAAGGTAACGAGCGCACTGCAGTGCCGCGCAGGCCTTTGTGTTTCAAAGTTCTGGGTGGCGCTGCAATTGTTATGGGCCGGCGTTATGCTTACCATCAGGCAAACGACCAGCTCGTCTCGATACCAAACAACATAAATTTAAAAAAAAAAAGAACCTACAAACACACTTTTATTTATATACGTATTATTTTCAGCTGCAATATCAAGAGCCAGTGCCGTGGACACAGATGCAGCAAATGCCGAACGCGGTCACACCTAAAATGTATGAGATGTGTCCAGTTGTTTACCCACATCATTACACGCACTATAACGTCGTATACCCACAAGTAAGTGCCTAGTACGTATGTCATATGTAGATATACAACCTGTTTTGAATTGGTATGTTATCCCGAAAGGGGGTCAATCTACACCTGGATGTCAACAACAATTGTTTTAAGAGTTTTTGAAATCTGGAATTATTCGTTGAAGAAAAGGCATTTAAAGTTTACGTCAAAATTCTACTGCAGAACTTCCGGGCAGCCCTAGATCAGCCGATACACTTGAACTATGTTGACTTTCATGGTACTCATGGGAATAAAGGAATTTTAAAATTGAAAATTATGTTTAGCTTAACGACGACGCCAGAAGTAACGTTCATGTCTAATAATATGAAAAACTAAGATAACTTGGTTCGATCAGATGGTACCGCAGCCCTACCCACTATGCCAGCCAATCTACCCCGTGCTAGACACCAAGGCAGAACCCACCCTCGGCTACCAGGTGCGCAAGAGGGGGTCGCTACCCCCCACCACCCGCACCACCCCCCTCGCCACCCCAGACGACAACAAACTGCAACACGACAAAGAACTCAACAGGTGGGTAAAGATAATATAGAGTACTAGTTTCCGCCTGCGGTTTCGCCCGCATGGTATATATCTTTATAAATTGTTGTCTATGTGCTATTCTGATGTGTAAGCTATATTACCGTTAAGTTTTATCAAAATCCGTTCAGTAGTTTTTGTGTGAAAGAGTAACAAATATCCGTACATTCATTCTCACAAACTTTCGCATTTATAATACTAGCTACCGCTCGCGGCTTCGCCTGAGTTGTATATATCTTTATAAATTGTACTCTTAAATGGGGTGTCTTTCAATTTACGAGACGACTTTGATTATAACTTTTGGAAGCTTTTTTATTTATATCACAAATTGCAAATAAAAAAACTTGTGTGGTAACACTGACCCTAAATCCTTTTTGAGGCAACACTTAAATAGGTTAACTATGTGCTTTAAACACACGTCACCTTTTGTTTCTTTTACTGTTATTTTGCTTTGTGTCAAACGAACACTTAAATAAGAAAAAATCTCTTATGTACCATACAAATGTGTTATTTTGTTAGCTTTTGGCAATAAAAATTATCTTCTTTTTTATACATGGCAAAGCACGTGCAATTCAATTGGGATGTTGACTGATTTTGGGAAAGTGTTTAAAACGATGCGAATGGGCCTACTATAACCCAAAATATACAAAATAACTTTTTGAATACAGCTAATACTTTAATTTTCATGTATTTTAAATGCCATTTCAAGTTTTGCTTTAAAACGCCAATACTGGTAACGTGGTCGTTGTGACGTCACGCGCTTAGTACAATTCATGCCACAGATAACTATATTCACAGAAATCACTCTAAAATACTAGGCAGAAAGAGCAATATACTGATTCCGATTGAGCGAGTGACGTCACGCGCGTTTTATGTCACGTGTGATGTGATTACATTTTGATTATTAAATTAAAATGAAATTCCTGAAAATTAAACAAAAATATTGTGTTTTAATAGGATTTCTGTAACAAAAACTACCGGTTTGCGGCAAAATTATATTTTTATTTAAATACAGTCAACATCCCAATTATTAAGATTCTTGGCACAGTGCATTTTGGTACTAACTCGCAATGTTGCCCGATGCTTTTATCATGGCATCAGGCAACATTGCCTTTTTTAGTTTAGTTTGTTGTGAATATAGTTTCTATCTTTCTTTCTTTCCTTTCTGTACGTAATGTACTTGATTTCCAGGCAAAACTCATCAGAGATCGCTCAGAAGATACAGCAGATTAAAGAGCAGATGGCGCAGATGAACACGCGGGGGGGTGCGGGGAGGGACGCGCGGCGGGAGGGGGGGTGGCGCCGGAACAGCGGACACGGCATACTGGGGAGCTACCCCGCCGGGAGTTATAATAACGGCCCGCATTATACACACGGGTAAGTTTCATATAAGTTTTTTTCATTCAATTTGATAACGAGACGAGCTGGCCGTTAGCCTGATGGTAAGCGTAACGCCGACCTATAACGATTACAGTGCCGCTCAGAACTTTGAAATGCGCGGCACTGCAGTGCGCTCGTTACCCTGAGACGTTAGGTATTAAGTCTTATAAAGCCTAGTAATCTCACTGGCTACTCTGCTCATCAAACCGGAACACAGTAATGCTCGCACATTACTGCTTGGCGGCTGACTTCACGAGCAAAGCGGTGGTACCAGACGGACACTCGCAGAAGAGTTAGTCCTACCACTTAAAATGTTTTAGTATGGAAATTTTGAATGACGTGTTTCCAAGGGATGTTCTCACTACTTGTCAAGGACCATGGTCCTCATCACCCCTTTTCCGGGATAGTATACCATTTCAAACTCATCCTCATTCAACTCGTGCATTTAGAAGATTTGTTATTTGCTTTCCAGGAGGCCAAACGATGACAACCAACTGAGTTCGGCAGCACAGGCCATCATCAACTCGTTAAGGACAATGCAAGCGAAGAACACGTGTAAGAGTCATTATGATTTAGCTATTATTGGAATATTCATTTATACTTTGTTCCAAATTCTTAGATATTTTATGTAAACAAAGGGTTTGACAGAACGAAAAAATTGATAGAAAACTGTGCAATCCATAATTTAATGATAGACATTATTATTAATTGATTTTAAATTATAACATGATCAACTTGAATTATTGAAACATTTTGAATGGATCCTTTTTGCAAGATTGTTACTTTAAACGAAACTATAATAAAAGGAAGTTTTTTTTTCGTGCAGTTATTTTTCTTAGACTGGGAACACAGCATAGGTTTGAAACATTTTGTGCAATCGCCGCCATTTTCTTTTTCTGTCTGTTGATCTGTTCCAATCTCCGAACTCGAGCGTGTATCTTGCTGCGTATGTGTTGTTGTTAAAGATCTTGTTATTTTGCAGTGGTTTTGTTTAAGTTTTTGTTAATTTGTTTCTTGTTACGTTATAATTGTGACGCGCGAGAGTAAAGCCGGGGGAAATAGAAACAAAAATAGTTTTTCACAAGTGACAAATGTTTTGGGCAACTGGCATGTGCAAAATAAAATGATTTAAGATTTAATGATAACAACCTATCTTACAATACTTTCAGATAACCAAGACAAGAGGTCGTACGATAGTCAAACTTTCAATCGCAGCTTTGATCGGAGTGAGCGGAACGATTACAACTATCGACGGAATCGATTCGACCGGGACAACGAGAAGCCCGGGGAACGGTACCAGGGGTAAACAAAAACTAACTCTTTTTTTATGTTTTTTTGGTAACGAGACGAGCTGGTCGTTTGCCTGATGGTAAGCATAACGCCGGCCCATAACATTTGCAGTGCCACCCAGAACTTTGAAACACAAAGGCCTGCGCGGCACTGCAATGCGCTCGTTACCCTGAGACATTAGGTATTAAGTCTCATAAGCCCAGTAACTTCACTGGATACTCTGCTCATCAAACCGGAACACAGTAATGCTTGCACACTACTGCTTGGCGGCAGACTTCACGCGCAAAGCTGTGGTAACAACCCAGACGGACACTCGCAGAAGAATTAGTCCTCCCACTAACAAAGTGTCATTTTTGAACCTGCCGTTTTTTACTAGGTGGTAGGACAAACGCAAGCCCATCTAAACAAATAAAAAAATAAAATTGAAGTGTCTATTTGTAATATCAATATACAGCTTTTTACTAAATGCACATGAAAGTATATACGGTACCTATAACAAAAACACAGTTTGTTAAATTTTTGTATTTCTGTCTGTTTGTTCGGGATAATCTCCGAAATGGCTGGACTGATTTTGACGGGACTTTCACTAGCAGATAGCTGATGTTACAAGGAGTAACTTAGGCTACTTTTATTTTAGAAAAAGAATTAGGGTTCCGCGCAAAAAATAACAACTATGAAATCCTATATCTCCGCGTGGGTGAAACCGCGGGCAGCAGCTAGTTAATAAATAAAATTTAAGTGTCTATTTGTAACATCAAAATAACATACTTTTACTAAACTAGCCCAAAAACTAAGGAACTTTTGACATTCTGCTCACAGCGTAGCTATGAACAAGTTGTTAAAGAGCCTACCAGAATTACAGACGAATCAAAGAGCCTGATAGACCTAATTATAACTGACGTTCCCCAGAGATGCAAAAAAATTTCGGTTATACACAATACATGTTTAAGTGACCACGGACTGTTGTTGAGCGAGTTCAATATAAGGAAGCCTAGGCCAGTAGGTCGATTTATTGAACGTCGTGTATTAAGAAATATTAATGAACAGTCTTTTGACACAGACCTAAAATCGGTTCCATGGAACGAGATTAAAGAAATGGTTGATCTAGAGCCCGAGTTTATGATTGCGAAGTTGAATGAACAATTATTAAATATCTTTGATAGACACGCTCCCATTAAGCGCAACAAGGTAAAAGAGTATCCTAAACCATGGCTAACTGACATGGTACGATTTATGATGTTACTAAGAGATAAAGCGCTAATAAAGGCGCATAGCAAAAAAACGAGCTCGTCTAAAGAATATTATAAAAGTCTCAAGAATTTAGTTACTGGTGCATTAGAAAGAGAGAGGAAGGCATTTTTTACACATTACATTAATAAAAATTTAAATGAGCCCAAGAAAATGTGGAAGTATATAAAGAATATCAAAATATTACATAATGACCTAATAATGATTCCTGATAATTTAAATGACCCAAACGAAATCAATAAGCATTTTTTAACAGTCCCAGGCAATGGAAGTATTGATAATGAAACTCTGCAATTTTATACAACCAATAAAGCCACTAGTAGTGTGTTCTCGCTGGAACCTGCATCTTCTGAGTCTATAAGCAAAATTATTTTCAATATACATACAAATGCGGTAGGACATGATCGGATTAGTGCGGATATGATTAAGCTTACCCTCTCTGAGACGTTACCGGTTATAACAGCGATTATAAATCGCTCTATTGAACTAAACGTTTTCCCTGAATCATGGAAAAGAGCCCTGGTTAGACCAATACCAAAATCACCATCAGTGCAGCAGCTCAAAGATTTGCGACCAATAAGTATTCTCCCGGTTTTGTCAAAGGTCTTAGAGAGGGTGGTATTTAATCAGTTAGAAAAATATGTTGAGCGTGAAAATTTAATTCCCTTTCTTCAGTCGGGCTTTAGGAAAGAGCATGGCACTGAAACGGCACTTCTACATGTGACCGATGATATAGTAACAGCATCGGACAATGGGCTCAGTAGTGCTCTTATCCTCCTAGATTTTTCTCGCGCATTTGATTGTCTGAACCCAGATATGCTCATAGCAAAACTTTCTTATTATGGTTTTTCTGAAGAAACATGTAAATGGTTTCAATCATTTCTGACGAAACGAGAGCAGTATGTGGAAACTGAAACACATGACGGTGTCAAGATTAGATCTAGTGTGGGACAGTTAAGTAGGGGCGTACCACAGGGATCAATTTTGAGCCCGTTGCTGTTCTCCATCTTTACAGCTGATTTGCCAAGCCATATAAAATACTGTAAGTACCATCTTTACGCCGACGATACCCAAATTTACTACTCATTCAAAGCTGACGATACAGCAGAAGCCATGAGTCGTTTAAATAGTGATTTGGTAGAGATTTATGAGTGGGCTAAACGCAATTCGTTAATTTTAAATCCGTCTAAGTCTAAAATGATAATTTTAGGGTCTAGAAATCAAATTGCTAACGTGCGAATTCACAATCCGAAAGTATCAATCAACGGAGTAGAAATACCAATTGAGTCGGAGGCAAGGAACCTTGGTCTTATTTTTGACAGTGAGATGAAGTTTGTAAAACATGTAAATGAAAAAATAAAAGCAGCATTTTACAAACTAAAAACTTTATATGGTATTAGAAAATATATTTCAGAAGAGGTAAGAGTGTTATTATGTGACCTTCTTGTGCTATCACCGTTTAACTACTGTAGTGCAGTTTATGGGCCAAGACTGTATGCGAAAACTGAAAATGCTATACAAAGAGTCCAAAACGCGTGTGCAAGATTCTGTTTTCGCATACCAAGAAGGGAGCATGTCACGCCTTACCTTGTCAGAAATAATATACTGCATATGAAGGCTAGACGAGAGCTTCACCTAGCCTGTACGACTCAAAAAGTTATATGGAGCAAAAAACCCCAATATCTTTTTGAAAAGCTGACATGGGTTAAGGATACCCATCGGGTAAATACTCGGTCAGGCCCCTTGCAAAGGCTGTTCATCCCCAAGTTCAAGACCACTGGATTTAAGGGTTGTTTCAAATACAGCGCGTCTAAAATTTGGAACAATATTCCACCTCCAATGAGGAAAACAATCAGTTTTAGCTCATTTAAACAGAAATACAAACAACTACTGATAACTCGATATAAAAAACTATTTGAAGCAACCTTTAAAATCATAAAACGATAATAACATAGCCCATACTACACACTCTTTCCTGTGCTTACACTTTATCATACACACTCATCATACAGAGACATGATACACACTCGCACACACTCGCACACACACACACACACACCCCCCCCCACACACACATACACACACACAAACACATACACACACATGCGCGCACACTGCTAACGTGTAGTCAAAGTACATAAAATTATTTAAAAAGAAGCTGTTAACTATTTTTGTTTTTGTGTTGACCCGCTTGTTAACTATTTACATCACTCGACTAACACCTGAGTTCGAGCGGAGGGGTATGCTGAAAACCAGCTGCTGCCTAGACTTAGTCTACGCAGCAAAGAGCTGAGCCTACCCCTATTGCCGATACCAATATTTATTTAATCTTAACTGTGTTCAAAATTGTGTGGATACCTTATATTTGGCAATAAATGTTTATTATTATTCACTTTATTTATTTACAATCTTAAGTCTAAGTTTTTTACAATATTTCTATAAAAAAACAAAATATTACAAAAAACCTAAACCTAGAGTGCCGCCGGCAGCGGGGTAGGGCCCAAGCTACCGGTGGTTAGGGCTGCAGAGTGAGGAACCTCCTGACAATACGTGCCGTGTCAAGGAGCACTGCCTTCTGCATACGACCCTTGATCCAACCGTCTAGCGAGAGCCTCTTGAGATGTTGGTCGAGGCTCTTCGCTACAAGGCCGTTCGCCGAAACAACTATCGGTACAATGATCGTTGAATCAACATTCCACATGGCGGTTACCTCGTGAGCCAAGTCAAGGTACTTGCTGAGCTTGTCCTTCTCGGCTTTCACGAGGTTCTCGTCATGGGGAACGGTGATGTCAACGAGCACTGCCCGGCGTTGGGACCGATCTACCAGTACGATATCAGGCTTATTGGCAACAATAGTCCTGTCCGTAATGATAGAGCGGTCCCAATAGAGCAATGCACGACCATTTTCGAGAACTGGCGCCGGTGCGTACTTATAGTACGGCACCTCAGACTCGACAAGGCCGTATTGAAAGGCAATTTGCTGATGGATGATCCTGGCTACAAGGTTATGTCTGTGTAAATACTCGCCGTTAGCAAGATGAGAACAACCGGAAATAATATGACGAAGAGACTCTCCCGGACGGCGGCATGCCCGACAGATGTCGACCGTACCGTCTTTCATAATATATTTCCGGTAGTTATTCGTCTTGATAACTTCATCCATAATTGCACAGACAAAACCCTCGGTCTCCCCAAAGAGGTCACCGAAACGCAACCAGTTCACCGACGCGAGTAGGTCCACATCGGACCCTGTTAAGGCCCGATAGAACCGCCCGTGCAGCTCCTTGCCCTTCCATACTTCCTTGCGGTCCTCAGTGGTCATCACCACTGGTTTGTGCCAATTCTCGTTTGCCAACGAGAGAGGCGTGAGGTTTCTGTCAACTGCCACCACATCGCGATGCATCCCACACTCGTTGTTAAGGAAATATTCCCTGAGGCTGCACACTTCGCGGTTATGAAGCGTCTTGGCATTCAAAAAGCCACGACCTCCCCATTTCCGCGGAATGTACAGTCTCATAACAGACGAGCGTGGGTGTAACATGCGATGATAGGTGAGCAGTTGACGGACCCTCCTATCCAAGGAGTCCAGCTCAGTCTGTGTCCACTTTAGTATGCCAAAGGAGTATATTAGTAGAGGCATTACCCAACCGTTGAAGGCGCGCGCCTTGTTGCCACCTGACAAAAGACTGTTAAGTACTTTTGTCAAGCGACAAAAGAAACGCTCCTTCACCGACTGCTTAATATCCCCTACCGTAATACCCAACGACTGTGACATACCAAGGTATCTGTAGGTTTCAGCTTCAGAGAGAGATCTGAGTGTCATTGTCTCAGAAAGTTGCAAATTATCAGAATTTACAACTTTCCCCCGCTGTACATGCATGACCGCACACTTATCGACACCAAACTCCATCTTGATGGCGCTGCTAAAAATCTCAGTAATTTTTAGAAGCTTCATCAAGTCTGGACTTTTCGGTGCCAATAGCTTAAGATCATCCATGTACAGCAGGTGAGAAATGATCTCACCCTCTCTACGAAGCTTGCAGCCTAACCTTGAATCTCTCAGCAAAGTGCTCAGAGGATTCAAAGCTAGACAAAACCACAAAGGACTCAGACTGTCACCCTGGAAGATGCCTCGCTCTATTTTTATAAAGTTCTCCGGACCAGAAGGGCTATTTCCACTGCCTGGTTGACGAAGGACTGTGGTCCACTGTCTCATGCACGTGCTTAAAAAGGTTCTCAGAGTTGTATCAATTTTATACAACTCTAAAATCCTCTCCAACCATGAATGAGGCACTGAATCATAGGCCTTCTTATAGTCAATCCAGGCAGTCGAAAGAGCCCCTTTGTTCCGTCGAACTTGTTGGCAAATGGCCGTATCAATGAGAAGGAGCTCCTTAGTACCACGGGACCCAACCCTACAACCATTCTGAGCGGGAGCCAAGATATTGTTTGCAACAACGTGCGAATTAATTTTTGCTCTCAGAATGGATGTAAGGAGCTTGTACAGCGTAGGCAAGCACGTGATGGGTCTATAGTTTTTAGCTTCCGTGGTACTACCGGACTTATGGAGCAGGGAGGTGACACCCGTTGTCAGGAAACGTGGAAGAGAACCAAGCTCGAGGGCTTCTTGGAATTGCACTGCCAAACATTCATGTGAGCATCGAATCCATTTTATCCAAAAGTTGTGCAATCCGTCCGGACCAGGACTTTTCCAGTTCTGAGCCGTACGAATAGCACAACTTACGTCTATGGGATCTATGGTAACAGATCCCATGGTCTCGATGGACTCACACGACTGTTCTACAGTACGCATCCAATCGCCCTCCGTATGCTCGACGGGCACCGACCAGATACCACGCCAGAAATTAATCATGGCGTTAGTATCCGGCAACTGTCCGTCGCTCACACGTTGGTCGGTTCCTTCCCAATTTCGGTACACCTTCCTTTGATCACTTTCAAAAAGGCGATTCTGGTGATACCTATCTACACGCTCTCTATAGCGTCGAATACGGTTTACCCACGCATAGATTTTCTGCTTCAAAAAGTCAATGCGTTCCGTGACACCAGCCATATAATTCTGGGGCCTTATACCGGTCCCAGCAAATGCCTGATTCACGAAGCGCATTACTCGGGGGCGGTTGTTGCCCCGGCTGAAGCAGATCAGCTTCGCAATGAGAGTCCTAAACGTATTGATACGCCGCTCGATCCGTACCTGCCACGCGGGTGCACTTCCGGCAGGTCGCGGTGCTCGGTCAGCGTCCGGAAACTTGACACGAGCCACACGACACACCGCAATAGCCCCACAGTACATGATCGAGTGGGTATCAAATAAGTTTTCACTAGCCCGTAGATACGGGGCTAGCAAAACATTCAGGGCTCCCATTAACGCTAGATTGCGTCTATTAGTGGGTAGACGAGGTAGTCGCGGCCTAGAATCAGGTGTATATTGGTATTCCAAAATCGCGTCTTCCAAAGCCCTTCTCAATTGCTCATTAACCTGGGTACTTACGCTTATATTCGCACAATCATCCTCATCAACTACGGGGTCTATCAGTGTCGCAACCGATGACGGGGCCGGGAGCGGTGCCGGCACCGGCGGCGCGACAGACAGGTCCCGCGCTGAGGCAGATGTCGCGCGAATAGGAAGCGCCTCCAGGCGCAGCCGATCAAGCACAGACTCGTCCAACAGCTTGAGCCGTTGGATAGCCCGCACCTGATCCGAAAGTCGTTGCGTAGATACGGCGACGGATGGCTCCAGGGTCTGAAACAGAGGCAGCATCCGATCACGGTACGCACTCATGTTAGTTCCTCCCTCTGTAGCCCCATAATAGGCGCGCATGCAATTTTCATTCATATCAGAAGTCCATCGCATGCGGCGCACTATACCACCGGTAGCGGGGGCCGCGCGCGGAACAGAATGTCCCGCAGGCCCCAAGCGTGCCGGCAGCGGTGGTCGCCCACGTCGCGCAGGTGGTGGCGGCGGCGGCGGCGACGGCGGCCCGTCCTCGTCGCTCGACGCGCTGGTGTCGAGGGGAGTGCCGTACTCAACCCCCGACGAAGAGCTCGGCGATGACGAGGCGGGCGGTGGTGTTTTTCGTGCGCTCGCTGTTCCCGCTTTTTTTGTCCTTGATCTCGTGATCATTTTGTCTTAATTTTGTAAATTATTTCCATATGGTACTACGTCGGACAGCTGACAAGCTGTCAACAATTTTCATATTTTTCTCTTTGCGTAAAATCTTGAAATTAAATAGTTTTGCCATTATGTATCTTCTTATTACATTAAAAATGGTTCTCAAAAAATGTACACAGCTTCTTTAAATATTGTTTAAATAAATTGTAAAATATTAAAATATAAGATCACGGAAAAAATGGACTGATTGTGACAGCGGTCTTTTTTTTTATTATTATTATTATTATTATTAAATGTGATTTTGATCCGATCAAGTTTTCAGACATGAAAATGGGCTAAACATAAAATCCCATTTTTAGGTTTGAAAACTTGAATGGATCAAAATGAAATTTTTGTTTAACCTTTGTAATGTTATTGTCAGCAATTTCACCGAATACGATTTGTTATAATTATATTAAGTGATTGTTTATCTTCAAAAATGTTGAGATGCGCGAGCGAGACAGCGGCACGCCGAATTCTGCACAGAAACCTTGCAAATACAAATTCAAAATTATTTATGCATCGGTCAGCCGTGTTTTTAATTATACTTGTATCCTAATGAATGTAACTGTCCATTATGAACAGGAACCCAGGAGAGAGACAAGACGTCAACGGTAAAGGAGACGGCGAAAGAAAATTTGAAGCCCGCAATAAAATGAATCCTGTCAATTTGCCGTACAGGCCGCCATATTTGTTCCGGCAGGTAAGAAATTAATCGGCCGCCTAGCAGTGATGTGCAAGCATTACTGTGATCCAGTTTGATGAGTAAAGTATTCGAGAAAATTTGTAGGCTTTAGTAGGCTTTGCTTTAGTTGGCTTTAGTGGGCTTAAGCCCAGTAATTTCACTGACTACTACTAGGAGACTTTTTACCTAATGCATCAGAGTAACGAGCGCAATGCAGTGCCACTCAGGCATTTGTGATATAAAGTTCTGAGTGGCACTGCAATTGTTATAAGCTGGCGTTTTGCATATCATCAGGCAAACGACCCGCTCGTCTTTTTACCCAATAGTATAAAAAAGTAACAAATAGCGTAAGTAGATTTTTTGTGATAAAATTAATTCAGGGATTCTTAAGGGGCAGAATTCGGCGCGCAACTATCTCGCTCGCACATCTCAACATTTTTGAAGATAAACAATCACTTAATATAACTATGAAAAATCGCATTAGGTGAAATTGCTGGCAATAACATTACAAAGGTTAAGCAAAATTTAATTTTGATCCATTCAAGTTTTTAAACCTAAAAATGGGATTTTATATTTTGCCCATTTTCATGTATGAAAACCTGATCGGATCAAAATGATACTTTTGCCGTACCTTTGTAATGTTCCTGTCAACAAATTCACCGAATGCGATTTATCATAATTATATTAAATGATTGTTTATCTTCAAAAATGTTGAGATGCGCGAGCGAGAAAGCGGCGCAGAGTAACCTGCCCTTAAGAGGGTAGTTTGTAAAATGATCGGGCGGCCTTATCGCTAAAACTATAAATTATTGTATTTCAGATGTCACCAGGGACTTGGTGCAGGCGATCGCCAGCACCCGTCCATCCAGGTATATGATATTAAAACCTGAATTTGAATTGGTATGTTATTCCAAAATGGGATCAGTCTACTCCTGGAGGTCAACAACATTTGTTTTACGAGTTTTTTTAAAATTTGGAATTTTTCATTGAATTGATTTCCAAGGGATATTCTCACAACTTGTCGACAACCATGGTCCTAATCACCCACTTTCGGAATAACATACCAATTAAAACTCACCTGTATACAGGTTGTATTTCAGTGTATACTGGCGTATCAAGATTTTGATGATGGCAGCAGTGAAGTGTGTTTTTTAATTCCTTTGAACAACAACATTTATATGTTGTTCAAATAATTATTTATTATTTATTTATATGACACTTATTTATAAATCTCTCTTTCCAGTTATAAACCACCCCCGCCGCCCACACCCGGACCCCCGCCCGCGGCGTTAGTGAAACACACATCCGTTTGTGTCCCATACACACACACACATACATAATGACAACAGTCCGGGTCCCGCGCAGAACGATAGATCTCACGACAACTGAGCTAGTCATTTTTTTTATATAATAATTTGTATGTTGCTACCGGTGGCGCGTTGTTGAACTGTGGTTATTTCCGGAAATATAGTCTCATATAAAATTTCGTTAGTGGTAGGACTAACTCTTCTGCGAGTGTCCGTCTGGGTTGTTACCACCGCTTTGCTCGTGAAGTCTGCCGCCAAGCAGTTGTGTGCGAGCATTACTGTGTTCCGGTTTGATGAGCAGAGTAGCCAGTGAAGTTATTGGGCTTATGAGACTTAATACCTAATATCTCAGGGTAACGAGCGCACTGCAGTGCCGCGCAGGCCTTTGTGTTTCAAAGTTGTGAGTGGCACTGCAATTGTTATGGGCCGGCGTTATGCTTATCATCAGGCAAACGACCAGCTCGTCTCGTGACCAAATAGCATAAAAAACCTCGCTCGTTACCCTGAGACACTAGGTATTAAGTCTCATAAGCCCAGTAATTTCACTGGATACTCTGCTCACCAAACCGGAACACTGTAATGCTTGCACATCAAAGTGGTGGTAACAACCCAGACGGACACACCCAGAACAGTTAGTCCCCTAACAAAAAAAATACGATGATATTGTCACTTGACACATTAGCAATACCCGACTACCCTCAGTTAAACTAAAACTAGCACACTACTGCTTGCTGGTATAACAACAGACTAATCACACGCCGCCGCTAGCTACCTACATACAATCTGCGTCACGTAGATATAGTGATATCTGTAATTTTATTTAAAAGTTTAACTTTCATCAGTTTGGCGCGGTACGGTCCTCTTAACGTTTAGTTTAAGGTTATTTCTTAAGCGTCGCTTAGACGCTCAGTCGCGGCTGTCAATCAGGAGCCCTTAGCAGAGCCCTCTGGCAAGGTCGCCGTGTAATGAATACTGCAGACACACTGCTTAATTATCCCGCTAGGTGGCGCATTATCGCTGGTGTTGTTTCGCTGTCATTATATAATTTTAGTAATTAAACGAAAAAATCGTCTCTGCAGTAAAATATTCCTCTGTGTATCTCAGTATAAAAATAAAGGGACACACGTTTCCCTTCTGACGAGAAAAAACGGAGTTGCAGATCAAAGTACTGGGCATCGAAAATTATTGGAAACCAAATTCTTCTTCTAGGTTATATACTGACCATTTCAATCTAATGATTTTCATGACGCGAGCATGTTTACTGGTTAGTTTAAATTCATTAACACCCAAAGTAAACATCAATGACAGGGACAGCGATGGTGGCGCCAACGCGAAAATTTTAATCCATACTAATAATACAAATGTTATTTTGAATTCTATCTAGGTATTTCATATTGCCGCTCCGCCATATTTGTTTACATTATTACTTATTAGACACTTTTAAAAACATGTTTCTTACTTAACACGTTTCTTATACGAATGTTAATTGTCAGTCGCGATTGATCGTCTACGGCGCTCTTTAGTTTATATGTACTTTGTATGGGATGTGGACCTGGGGAATAATAGATAAACAAGTCGCTATAACAAAAGTTACATAAAACACGACTGCCTTAGCCAGTGTCACTCCGGATAATGAAAGGTTTCTGACGATACCCCATACGTCCAAATATGTTTAAAATATTGTTATGTGCTTTTGTCTCATGTTTTGGATTATACAAAGAACTTATTTATTGTTATATAAACCAATCCCTTTCTTAACCTGATTATACTAGCTAAATTACATAAGACGTAAAGTGACAATAAATAAATACACGAGTAATAACTAATAAATAAAAGGTTTTCGTTTTACTCCATAGATGGCGTTAGTAGTCGTTTAAATTGGGCGTATTATGAAAATTTATTTTTACGAAAATAATAAACAGGTATGTTTTTGACTCTACAGCGACGCTATGTTACTCTACGGTCCATAAACTATATCTATGCAAAAAATCATGTCCATCCGTTGCTCCGTTGCTGCGTTAAATAAGCACAAACCAATAAACACACATTCGCATTTATGAGTACGGATTGGACATTGTCACTAAATGTGCTCTTTGAAAAATTTAATTAGGGTAAATATCCCAAATTTAAATCAAAAATTAAAAATCTTCGAGTACACATCCCATATTAAAACACCGAAAAATATTGCATATTGACTTTTTTATAATCCGATATTATACCAGGTCCCATACTTTAGGATAGGATATAATATCCCTGTGCAATATAGTTTATTTAGTTTTAGTTGTTAAGTTTTATACCGTAAGATTGATTTTTGCTTGTACACGTTTGGTGAAAATGTTTAAAAGGGTGATTTAGTTAGTATTACATGCACAAATTACTTAATAGTAAATGCACATGTGCCTATGTTACTCTTCAGTCCATATAAACTATCTCTAAAACACGTTGATTCCTTGGTCGGTTGCAGCGTGAAAGGACAAACCAAGAAAAACACTTTCGCATTATGTAAGTTAGTACGGATTATCTGATACTGGTGTCAATTCTATCATTTCATAGCTAAACTAATTTTAGTTTCGTTCTCTCTCTTTCCAATACATAACATGAGAAAGAGATGGAAGATGTCTGACAGATCTAAATTTAGTTTTAGAGCTGTCAAATATCTTTCAATCTTGATAAATTAGATGCCACTGAATTCATTGCCGTTAAATTTACACTAGACACAAGCAAGTGGATTAATTTGACAGGTCTAAAATATATTCCATCTCTTTCTCATGTTATGTATTGGAAAGAGAGAGAACGAAACTAAAATTAGTTTAGTTATGAAATGATAGAATTGAATTGTATGTTCATCAAAAATCTTGATGGGGGAAAATAATCTGCTTTGGGCTCTTGTACTACTTTATATACAAATAAAACAATATGTATATTCTATACTTATGAATTAAGAAACTTTACGTTGATTCCTCTTTTTAATATTTTCACCAAATGTAAATTTTTTAGTTATGTCTTTTTCTTCCACAAAAATTGTAAAAAAATCAATAGTAAAGTAATACGTAATACCATTACAATTATTTCAAATACACATCCAATCTGTTACTTTAAAAGGTTCTACTTTTCAAACGAAAAATACATAAAATAATTAAGGGTCGATCTTTCAATAGTCAGATAACGTCCAGTTAGATAATTCCCTGAATCAACTAAGTCTGTGGTTAAAACAGACGTAAATAAATTGCATGCCATTCTAAACAAATAAACCTTAGTTAGCTAACGGTCCATTAATTTCGACATGAAAGACCTGAAAAACACACTAAAAAGACGAAACAGTTACCTGACTCGTTAACGTGCAAATGAAAGATCGGGTCTAATTCTATTTCTTATGTAACTAGGCGAGAGCAACAGAAAAATTATCAGTGCTACCTCTAGTTATATTTATATTTATATTATATACCTATTATTTTTCTTTTGTAAAAGTGGAATTTTATCATAATATCATCTGCGGCGCAAGTACAGAAGTCCAAACGATAAATTTGTCGAATCGAAAACACTGATAAATTTATCGAATGTTGCGAGTACCGAAGTCTGATCGTCAAGTATTGTAGTAGCTTTATATTCTCTTTGGATTCGACCTAGCTATTCGATAACTTTTGTCGGTTGTATCAAGGCTCGATAAATTACATAAAAAATCGATAAATCCCATTTTATCGATTTGAACTGCCAATTCTATCGATCGAAAAGATCCGTACGTGCGCTGCTGATGTTGAATATGAAGAAAAGTATGTTCATGTGGCAGAAGTGTCTTTGGAAAACTGGAGTTTTTGCGAAAATAGAGTTAAAATTAAGTTCCTTATGAAATACACCCTTGGCCCTCTTAAATTTCTCTTAACCAATAACCATAATGACCCTCACGATTGTACACAGCAAAAAGCTTTAATAGCTTAGCTGTAGTGTTGTCACCCGCCAATCGATCGAGGGTTTGAACCTTAACCTTTCTTTCACCGAAAGCTTGAGGCTTGAAAATCCAACGTCAAGCCCTTATCGATGTGCTTCGGCTCATGTTAGCCAGTTTCAATTTGAACGTATTACCAGTCTTCCAGTGCATCCTAATTTTATATCAGGTGAAATAACGGTCAAAACTTGCGCGGAAAGCTAGATTAACTAATCCGGATCAAGCTTAACATCGCTGGATTAAAATTAAAAAACTAATGACGCAAGACAAAATGGTAGACAAACTCGAGTTAAATAAGATAACTCAGACTAGCGCAAGCGGACCTAAGAGTGACATAATAGCTATGACATGATGACGATTGTTAATTTGCTAACCTAAACACAGTACAGGAGCCCAATTCTCGCGCAAATGACATCATGTCGGCGGCACGAGTACGGATCTTTTCGATAAATAAAATTCGATAAAATTGGCAGTTAAAATCGATAAAGTGGGTTTTATTCGATAAAATTGACAGTTAAAAATCGATAAAGTGAGTTTTATCGATTTTTACTGTCAATTTTATTGAATTTTATTTATCGAAAAGATCCGTACTCGCGCCGCCGACATGATGTCATTTGCGCGAGAATTGGGCTCCTGGGGCCTGTTTCATAAAAAATATTAGTCTAATATTATGAGTATTTATCTCATATTATATATGAAAAACAAAAAAGAAAAAGACTGATAATATTAGACTAATATTTTTTATGAAACAGGCCCCAGGAAAAATAAATTACGTGTTGTACTGTTAATTGGGTCCCTAACTGTAAAGTCTAACGCATTACAACTGACAGGAAGGTGACAGTTGAAGTATTTGATGGGTATAATTATGTAAATGTCATTTTCATTCTCACCCAATATTCTCTGTATGTACAAAATATAATATTAATATATCAAAAACAAAACTTATTATCTCGTGTGTTTTAGTAGCGTGACTATTTTGAAATAACTGTGATTGCTAGCTGCAGCATGCGGTTTCGCCCGCGTGTAGTTGACCACAGGAACCGTGTATTTTTCCGAGTTAAAATGTGAAAAACATTGATGAATCATTTCAGCTGTCACTGTCACAAAAAGATGGGATTTCATTACGTGAAATATGGCACATGCTGTCACTGTCAAAAGCTACCCGTGCGGAACCGGGGCTGATACCTAGTGGTATATCGCTCGATAATTGACAAAGAGATAACATCCTTATTACAGTCGAACTGTACCTATATGTATAATGTACCGATAGCTGTGCATCTTAAGTCGATGTGCCGGTAGAGTGTTTTCATTTGTATTAAATTTTATTGTAACATGTAGAGTATATCATTGTTAATATTAAAGATTTTAGCGTATACATAATGCTGTTTTATTTATTATAAATCCTGACCGAAGTGATTATGGTTTAGTTATTGGTATCGATTTTGGCACAAAGCTAAAAACTAATGAGAATACAAATCTACAAACCTGATTAGTTTTGCTCTCCCTTTCCAATAAGTAACATGAGATAGGGATGGAATATATTTAAACGTGTCAAATTAATCCACTCGTTTTTTGTGTTTGTTGTGTCTAATTTTTCAAGCTAAAACCTATTATATTACAAATCTGTGGCTAAAACTAAATTTAGTCGTGTCAAATATCTTGTATCCCTTTCTCGTGATATTAATTGGAAAGAGCGTATCCAAAACTAGGCTAACGTCAGAATCGAGCGGTGGACTAGACCATATTTTCCCTATATAAAAAGTACTCTGTGGACTATGGACCTAAAATTACACTACGCTAATCTATGGATTAGCGTAGTGTAATTTTAGGTCAGTGGACTAGACAGAGTAACTACATTTATGCTTTCTACAATCGCTAGCGGTAATAAAAAAAAATATGGAATTGGTCTAATACGTCATACGGTTACCAATTACCATGGTAACTTGATGAATCCATAGGGCCTAGACAAATAGCATTTTCTTTTTGTAGCGATTCTAATTCTACAGTCGTTATCGCTTCAACGTTTACGAAGTTCGTATGATATTTAGATACGATTTAATTTTTCTTCTAATATGTTAAAATCACTTCGAAGCGAAAGTTTCCACTGCTACCTGTCAGTTATAGAAAAGTACTCTGTGCTATCAGGCGCACTGCGTTCAATGAGCAGAATACTTGGATTAAAACGCAAGATACAGAACAATAAAAATAATTAAGTCTCAGGAATTCTAACATTATTTTGTTTGTCTGCTATGAGTGGTACTCGATAGCCCGATATCTTTAGTTCTGCCATCTGTTGTTGAGTAGCGGTACTACGCAGTTTATACTCTTTAGAATTAGAACTCATGTAATCTTTGGCAGATAGCGCTTTAACAAATATTGAGTTACTTCGAAATTCTTACTTTTAAAAATGTGCTTAGGTAGGGACAAATATACATAACAGCCCCAGTTCCGACTTAACCAGAATCAAATTAATTAAAGCCTGCAGTGGCCAAATTATTATTTGTGCTCCAAGGGTCACAGTCCAGTAAACAAATTCGACAGAAATGTCGCTAGGAGGTACCTACTGAGATTTCGTACCTATAGATACATAGGTAACAACTATTAGGTGCTCCTACTTTTATAAGTAGATATTACACATTATTTAGTGACTTATATATAAAAAATACCTACGAAATAATGGATCGTTTAGAAATAAAAGACAATTTGAATTCAGTAGGGTTTACCTAATAAAAATATACCTACGCATGCTTTATGTGTGTCTAAATTACCTATTAGCAAACATAAAATAAGCCAAATGAACATAGTAGGTAAGCAAATGTTCAGTCGCAAAATAGCGATACTCACAAACCTAACACCGGCTGTAATAAGGCGCGGATCCACGATTGTGGGCACAGTGGGCTTGCCCACAACCCTAATTGAGGTCGATAGACCAATAAGATTTAACGAAATTAAAAAAAAAACTAAACGTGCTTCATTGAGAACGCAGCGCACTGTGCAACACTCACTGGTTTATTAATTTACTATAGTGTTCGCCCACGACTTTGCCTGCATTGACATAGGTACCTTATGTTTCACCTGAAGAGGCGCCAGAATGTATAGACTATAAAGTCTTGGCCGAGGCGTCATACATTTAGGTACAGTCTCTTCTTTGATATGCGTATTCCTAAATGTCGATCGATGTAAGTGTCGATCGTGCAATATCGAGCGAGTCTGTAGTCAGACTCGCATTTGGCTTGGTGGATGTCACATGTCGTTGAATGTTGTGGTCCTTGAACATGCGGATTTCCTCACGATGTTTTCCTTCGCCGTTTTAGAGCGAGTATGTTGAGTATGTTAAATCCGCACATAACTTGATATGTCATTGGTGCGGCCGAGTCGAGATTCGTACTATGGTGCGTCGGATTGACGGGGTCGCACAAGTTCCCGCTCAGCTCGCAAAAATATGCTAGACGTTTTCTTCAAATTCTGATGGCAGGTAATCATGCCATAATATTGCCAGCTTTTTTCTGTTGTCCTGTACCTAGTCTGTTGAATGCCAAGCAAGCTAAAAGGAAGTTTATATTTTTAAAAATTAAATCTATTTTTTATATTTATTCTATTTTAAGTTGCCGTGTTTTGATATTTTTTGTTCTTATTGCCGTTCAAAAGTATCCTTTAAACATATAATAACTGAATAATCAGTACAACTGAAGATAAAAGTCGTAATAACACACGACTCGACGCACTCGTGTGGTCTGCCTTAATTATCAAAATAGAACACTTTCCGGTTTCAGTGTACTGAATTTCATTTCAGCCTTGGTTTTCCCGCCCCCGCCTCTCTTTTACCCCAAACTAGGGGTGCGCGGGGGGTGAAGTCAGCGAGCGGGTAATTTGCCGGGTAATAGCTCCCCCGGCATATCTTTAATCTGATCGCTAATTGGATGGGAGGCAGGGGCGGATTGGGGCGATTGGTTTCTCGGAAAAAAATTAACAACTTTTTAATGAACTCATATTATTTAGTGAACTAATATATAAAGATTTATAATCAAACTAACTGCTGCCCGTGATTTCACCCGCGCGGAGATATTGGATTTTATGGTTTTTATTTTTTTGCGCGGAATCATAATTCTTTTTCTAAAATAAAACTAACCTAAGTTACTCCTTATAACATCAGCTATCTGCCAGTGAAAGTCCCGTCAAAATTGGTCCAGCCGTTATGGAGATTACCCTAATACTAACATAATGCTTGCACATTACTGCTTAGCGGTTCACTTCACGAGCAAATCCAGTCATCAAGAAAATTGGAAAATTGGATTGGTAGTAAAACTTTTTTTGATGTTTTCGATCATATAATATTCCACACAATGACTGGTGGGAGACTACACGAGCAAAGCGGTGGTACCCTCCCACACGGACACTCGCAGAAGTCGCAGAAGAAATAGTCCCACCACCTACTTGTTATAAAAACATGAAAGTCAATTAACAAATTGGAAATAAAATGGAAACAGTTTAAAAATCTTTCTAAACATGGCCGATGGCCGTATCTCCAGACATTCGGATGCTGTAAGTGCCGTCGTCAGCACTCCGCCTGAGAGCGCCATTTTCACTAATTATAACAATTAGCTTCGAGATATTACGTGCAGGGTGAGGTTGTTTAGGCTGGGAGACGGTGACCAATCTTATTATATTACTTCAGACACAGAGATTATAGAATCGACACCGCAATGGCATGTTTTGCGCCACACTCTGCCAAGGACCGCAACTATCCCAGTCCTGGAACCAAACGCGTAAGCGCCGTGAAATTAGCGGTGCTTTTGACCTTTTGATCGCGAGAAAACTACACGTTAGCCGCAATCTAGCGCTACATGTTTTATTTGTTTGGTTAGACGACATAATTATGGTATTAGAGCTGCAGCGGACTTAAATATAAGACTTGTTTCATACAGCTCCTCTAGTACGTTAGTACATATTACCTCGATGACTTCAGAGGGCGTAGAGTCCTAGACAAACGGTACGCTTCGAATGGATAGAACAAAAGAGTGTCTGCTGTAGTCTTTCGCCAAGCAATAACGTTCAAGCATCATTGTGTTGCGGATTGATGAGCAAATAGTCAGTGAAATTGCCGGGATTACTTAATATCTCAAGTCACAATCACGTCTCGTTATCAAATAGTATAAAAAAATTGTTATGGGCTGCCATTATATTAACCATAAAACGACTCATTCGTCTCGATATCCAATACAAATAGATAAAATAAACTTCCGAAAATTTAAAAGTTTTAGTCGTAAGAAAACCCTCCTCTATCTCCCAGCCTAACGCTATCGCACGCCGCGGGTAGCGAAACGAACAAATTAAAGACGGAGAGAAACGAAACGGCACTTATACTGATCACGTGCCCCCGGCTTTGTGCGTAAGAGGTTGGAGGTAGCCGGTTCTATTACGGACAGATCCGAATTCCTAACTAATATTCTATACGTGAAAATTTATGAGAATGGATGGATCTTCGTTACTCTTTCACCCCAAAACTACTGACTCGATTTTGATGAAACTTTACAGTAATACTTATAGCTTATACATCGTAATAACACATCACAGACCAGTAAACCTAAACGCCACATAATCCAAGTTTTGCTTAAGAACACAGTCGGATAATGTTGGCGGGGGACGAGGGAAGACGGCGTGCTATGATTGGTTTACGGAAATGGCAGCTGAGTGGCAATACGCAGTGATAAGGCATAACCTTGGTCAGCGGGGGTGTCCGCCTAAGGAAGTCTCTAGGTTTAGGTACTGATCGGTGTACTCCAATTAGTAAAAATATATACCACGCGGGCGAAAGCTAGTCATAAATAAATGTCATTTTAAATGCTAATTATATATTAGTGTAATAATAGGAATGCAGAAGTGTGTTTATTGGTTGGTTGGTTTTATGCAGTAACGAAGAAACGGATCGACGTGATTTCTGCCATAGATATAGTTTATGGACCGGAGAGTAATATAGGCTACTTTTTATCCCGGAAAAATACACGGTTCCTTTTTTTACATCGGTCTGTTAAGGCTTAACCATGCACGATCTCACCTGATGTGAAGTGCTGATGTGTTCGAAGATGCAGCACGCTTTCCCAGTAAATACCTTCACTCTATTTTTGAACACACCTAGATCATAACGTTCAGAGAACACAGACGCAAAGCATTTCACTGCTTTGCAGTTCTTATTATGTAGGAAGAAGCGAAACGCTTCGTGCGAGTTGGTGGTATTTCCCCGTGATTTCCACTATAAAGCGGTGGCCAGCCGAACGTCTTATTGTGCGGTAGAAAAAGGGTGAAAGAGGAATTAAGTAGTGGAATACTGAGAAAATATCCAAGATAGCACTGCATGAACTCCACAGATTTTCGATTCGAGGGTGGTAGGTAGCCAGGAGAGCACTAGAAAATGCCCTACTACCATGCTGTGGTTGCATCACAATGTTTTTCTTCACCTAAAGCTCAAGTTTGTATATACTTATAGGAAAAAAAAATTGCTACAAACAAAAACTTACTTTTCAGGACTTCACGAGGAGTAAAGCTACTGGCCTGTCAGAGCGAGACAGCACGCCCACCCCGTACGAGTGAGCGGGACGGCTGCGGTGGCCACGTTAATCAACTTGACTGTTGTTCCAATGAGTTCCATGGGGCGGACTCAGGGCCCAGGGCAGTTTTTTTTTAGCCGACTGTGAGGAAACGAGGTATACGTTTTGCAATAAAAGAAAGAAAGAAAATTCAGAACAGCACACACGTGGTAAGATTCATCCGCGAGTGTCCGTGTCCGGGTACCACGGCTTTGCTAGTGTAGTCTGTCGTCAAGCAGTAATGTGCAAGTATTACTGTGTTCCGATTTGATAACGAAGTAAGTGAAATTACTGGGCTTATGAGACTTAATACCTAATATCTCAGGGCAATGAGCGCACTGCAGTGCCGCGGGTTAAAATTTCCATTATGGGCCGTCGATTTAGGGGGGGGCGGGGGGCGGGAGGGGGAGGGGGGGAAGGAAGTATACCCCCCTGTACCATCCCCACCCCGCGCAACCCCATGGTTATGGAGATATCCATGGTTAAAGTTTTGAGGTTAGAATACCTTTTTCCATAAATATCCATCGAAATATGGGGCGGGGAGAGGAGGGAGGGAGTAGGGCTACCCCCCCCTGTACCCCCCCCTCCGCCAGTATATTGTGTTACAGTATTTTATTTTGTATTTTCACTGTTCTAGCCTAGTGTTCGGAGCCAGTATATTGTGTTACAGTATTTTTTTTTTGTATTTTTACTGTTCTAACATAACCTAACCTAGTGTTCGGAGCCAGTATATTGTGTTACAGTATTTTTTTTTGTATTTTCACTGTTCTAACATAACCTAACCTAGTGTTCGGAGCCAGTATATTGTGTTACAGTATTTTTTTTGTATTTTCACTATTCTAACATAACCTAACCTAGTGTTCGGAGCCAGTATATTGTGTTACAGTATTTTTTTTTGTATTTTTACTGTTCTAACATAACCTAACCTAGTGTTCGGAGCCAGTATTGTTGTGTTACAGTATTTTTTTTGTATATTCACTGTTCTAACATAACCTAACCTAGTGTTCGGAGCCAGTATATTGTGTTACAGTATTTTTTTTTGTATTTTTACTGTTCTAACATAACCTAACCTAGTGTTCGGAGCCAGTATATTGTGTTACAGTATTTTTTTTGTATTTTCACTGTTCTAACATAACCTAACCTAGTGTTCGGAGCCAGTATATTGTGTTACAGTATTTTTTTTTTGTATTTTTACTGTTCTAACATAACCTAACGTTCGGAGCCAGTATTATTGTGTTACAGTATTTTTTTTGTATATTCACTGTTCTAACATAACCTAACCTAGTGTTCGGAGCCAGTATATTGTGTAACAGTATTTTTTTTGCATTTTCACTGTTCTAACTTAACCTAACCTAGTGTTCGGAGCCAGTATATTGTGTTACAGTATTTTTTTTTGCATTTTCACTGTTCTAACCTAACCTAGTGTTCGGAGCCAGTATAATGTGTTACTAGATGAGGAAAGCACAGAAGAGGAGGCCGTAACAAGCGGCTCATCTGAGTCCAAAACTTGCACATCACTCGACTCTTCAGACATAGAAGCATAGGGCTTCGGAGACGCCATGGTAGTCAAACGTTGTAGGGCTAACAAGAGTACGTAAAACGATCTCAACTGCAAGGGCAACAAACGATGACTGACACTGACAGCTAACAGATAAAAAGACGCTATAAAACAAAATGGCGTCGCTTCACGTTCCATTCCACAGTATAAACATAAATTCACAAAAGTCAATGTAATTGTATAATACAGCACGGGTTATTGTACACATTAATTACACACTATTTAATAATTGAAAATAAAATAAAATTATATTTAAGAAAAACGAAAACATAATATTTAATAAAATACACGTCTACCACCAACGGAACGTGAAATGTCAACTTTGACGTCTACCATGACAGTTTATCCATAAAAATTTGCAAATGGCGTGTTATTTTCCAATTTATATCGAAACTTTAAAAAATTATATCTCGTAAACCGTGAATTTGCGCACATTGAGATATTTGTAAAAAGCTTTCTATTTAAGAGTACTATCTACAGTAAAAAAGTGAACTTCCAAATCGACGGCCCATAATGGAAATTTTAGCCAAAAGCTCACCTGCCCTTTTATAGACCTAGATAAACAAAGCCCTCACACTCACACCACTGTGCTAGGATTACTTGTGTCGCAAGATGAGTAGACTCACAAATACACAACACAAACATCCAATATGCTTATCGCATAAGGTCTGCCCTGGCCGGGGATGGAACCCAGGCTCGTTCTGCAGGCATGGAGCCGTATAAAGCCGTTCTTATCAATATTGACACAACTTAAACGCTGGTTATCAAAACAGCATGTTACAATACATTTAGTCGAATACAGTGGCACTTTACTTTAATTGTGATAACGGACTGCTCCTGGGGAAATTGTGGGCTGCAACGCGACGTGGTGTAGTGGGAAATCAGTCATTTGACCAGTTGGATACATTTCCTAATAACTAAGAATGTTTTGTTTTATACTCGATATGATAGTGTTTGACCATTAAGAATGAAGAATAAAAAAACATTAAACACTGCTCAAGTGCTCACAAAAGGAAACAATAGATAGAAATAACAGGACACAAAATTCTAAAACAAAATCTACCACGATGTCGTGCCGAAAAGGATTTATCTCAGAATAAAAGCCGAGTGCACAAAAACACTCAATGCTGATTTTCCCCCATCGCCATGGGTGATGATAGTGATACGGATGGATGGTTATCTCGCCTCATCATTGAAGCACATTAGACGCTAATGCATGATTGATGGTTATGCATCAACCACGGACCACGCACAAACCATGAGAAAACCACGACCTTCGCCGCTTCTACGACCTCTACTAATCTGGTTTTTGGAACGTTAGTTTGGAATATTGTGGATTAGAGCGCTCGTAAATGGGAATTCTAATATAAACTACTTTTTATCCCGGGAAAATTCACGGTTCTTATGTGAATCTCCACGAGGGTGACACCGCGGGCAACAGTTGTTGTTACATTTTTTTTTTTTATGTTATTTGGTAACGAGACGAGCTGGTCGTTTGCCTGATGGTAAGCATAACGCCGGCCCATTACAATTGCAGTGCCACCCAGAACTTTGAAACACAAAGGCCTGCGCGGCACTGCAGTACGCTCGTTACCCTGAGACATTAGGTATTAAGTCTCATAAGCCCAGTAATTTCACTGGAAAATTAAGAATACATATTAACTACATAATTAAGAAAAAAAAAACTCATCGGTAGTCTATCAATAAAAAGAGGAAACGAGAAATATTTTCGCTGTCGTAACACAAATCAAAAATTTTCCTAGCCTCTTATAAAACTGCCCAAAATGCTCTCTATACCCGCAACATATATTAAAGTTAGGTAATACATTAAATATCACTGTTTGCCATCACTTGCCGTCACTTACTGTCAATTAGTCACTCCCTGATAACAGTGATAACACTAAAACAACGATAATTCCGCTTTTACCTACTTTATTGTGGAAAAGATACGGCGCAATGGAAAATGCTTGAAAAATTAATATTAAATAATTTGTTTAATAAACGAAATTTTATTTTTCCAATTGAATTATTGTCTGAAAGACAAAATACATAATTTATGTCGTTATACAGTTTTAAGATCACATTAACACAATAATAATGAAATTACCAGAAAAATATATAACTTCCACAAAGATACTGAACCTGAAAGTTTCCCGAACTCAACGATTTTTTTTTGTAATTTAAGTGATGCCATCACATTGCAATTAATAAAAAATATATAACAAAACTGAAGTGTCTGTTTTTAATATCTAAATAACAGCTTTTTACTAACATATGAAAGTATATAGGTACGTATATACGGTACCTATAACATAACAATAATTTTTTAAATTCTTGTATGTCTGTTTGTTCCGGGTGATCTCCGAAACGGCTGGACCGATTTTGACGGGACTTTCACTGGCAAATAGCTGATGTTACAGGGAATAACGTGGGTGAAGCCACGGGGCACAACTAGTATTAAATATTTTGTATGTAAAAATACCATGTTTTTCTGCAAATAAATTGAACGCGAAAGTTTGTGGACGGATGGATGTACCTACCTACATTTATTACAGACTCTTTCACAACTGAACGGATTTGAGATTTGTGGAAACTTTACAGTAATATAACATATAGCTTATGCATTAGAATAAATGCCTGCGCGGTACTGCAATGTACTCGTTCATTATCAGCCTCTTACGCTCCCACTGGTGGGATATCGGCCTTCTCTCAGAGAGAGAGAGGTATGGGTCCTAATGTGGCTTGGTGGATGTCACATGTCCTCGAATTTTGTGGTTCGTGAACATGCCGGTTTCCTCACGATGTTTTCCATCACCGTTTTTAGAGCGAGTGCGAATAATCCACACATAACTTTATATAAGTCATTGGTGCGGGCCGAGTCGAGATTCGAACTATGGTGCGTCGGATTAAAAGTCGCACAAGTTCCCACTCGGCCCACTCACTCTGTACTCGTTACCCTGAGTCATTGGGTATTAAGTCTCATAACCCCAGCAATTTCACTGGTACATTGCCCATAAAAAAGTAAATGTTTCAAAAACCGATAGCCAGATTTGACCAGGAAACGAAGTTAAATAAAAACTCTTCAAACTCGTAATCGATTCACTCACACACGATCTTCACACACGATTATGGCGAACAGTCAACAAATCAATGATAAACATGTTGCTAAAAAGCAAATAATTCATACTTATAGACGTTATCATGACACCTGTCAGGGCGCGTGACGCGCGAAGGTGGCCATGCGAGTGTATTTAGACAGGACACAAAAGCTCAATTTAGACGAAGACAGAAATTGTGACACAAATGTCATACATTTCTTTACTGCTCATAAGAGACACTTGGTCGGTACGTGTTCATAACGCCGCTGCACTGTAGCGACATTAATTATAATCGTGTCACTGTTAGAGACACCCACTCTCAGACACTCGATGTATATTGTATACACTGTTTGTTTGGTGTATAGTGTCTTAGTGTAAACCTAGCTTAATTTAGAATTTAGGCCGTGAAATGACCGGCAGTGTAGAATAATCCCTATGCCTTTCACGTACCGAGAAAGAGGTGTCGTAAAAGGTGACTAGAGTTACGTTTAGTCTACGACACTATACACTCGGGGTCTTACTAATAAACAGTATATAACGTTGGTATAGTTACACAATGACCCATTTATTTTAACCGTCATGAGTGCTCCGTTGGGGCCTTTATGAAAAAAGAATATTGAATTTGAATGTCTTATCTTTGTTGTTCTTTGACAATTTTATAATGAATCGAAAGAGCCGAAACATTGTGTAACTATTCAACCGTTATTCTACAGACATTCGGTGTATACCGAACTGTTGTGTCTTTCATTTATTGTGACGCGATAATTAGTGTCGCTAAAACAGCTGCGGAAACACGTTGTGACAAGGTGTCTTGTGAACAATAAATAAATGTATGCCACAAAACAACAGCTTAGCTTACAGCACAGCCCAATAAAGGTACATCAGGTGGTAGTACTAACTTTTCAGCGAGTGTCCATCTGGATGGTTACCATCGCTTAGCTCATCGTGAGGTCTGCTACCAAGCAGTAACTAAATTCCGTTTTGATGCGCAAAGTAATTCTATACTCAATACTCAATCATTTTTGTACAATATATGGAGAGATGTTGTATTATTAGTGAAGTTCACATATGACCCTGTTAGGGTATACCAACACAAAGTAACAGAGCGAACCGACCCATAATTAATGAAATTACAGGGCTTATAAGACTTAAAACCCAATGTCTCAGGATAACGAGCGCGTTGTAGTGCCGCGCAGACGTATGTGATTCTAGCTCTCTGTGGTAAATTAGCTTCGTATCATCGTAGTTTCAGATGCATCTTCTTAAAAATTCTGTTAGTCATCAAATTGCCGATACAAATATTTAATTAATCTTAACTGTGTTCAAAATTGTATAGGTACGGTATACCTACTTGGCAATAAATGTTTTTTTATTCTTATTCTTATTATTTATTCTCAAATTTTATACCAAGTTTGCAGTGTCCCGCCATTTCAAACTTCATAGTCACCCCTGACACATGTCATCTACCACCAAATGATTCGGAAATTACAGAGTAATTCTGAATCGCCGAGATGAGAATATCTTAGATAAGCTATCTGGGTCGCTTACGAGTTATTTGTCATTGCGATTGGGAGTTTGGTAATCAATTTATCTTTATGTCAAAATTTGATGTCTCCTTTATGTTACAATGAAATTATTGATATTATTTTGAAATTTAATCTACGGTTATTATTCACTTTTTATTTACATTCTTAGATCTAAGATTTATACAATATTAAAAAAAAAACATAAAAAACATTTTTTTATTCTGTTTGACGAGACGAGGTGGTCGTTTGCCTGATGGTAAGCATAACGCCGGCCCATAACAATTGCAGTGCCACTGAAAACTTTAAAAGGCTTGCGTGGCACTGCAGTGTCCTCCTTACCCTGAGACATTATGTTTGCTTTCACCGTTTTAGAGCGAGTGTCAATAATCCGCACATAACTTGATACAAGTCATTGGTGCGGCCGAGTTGAGATTCGAACTATGGTGCGTCGGATAAGTCGCACAAGTTCCCGCTCGGACACACTCGTTCTCAAACCGTACCTAATAATTAATACGCTAAGAGCGCTTGTATCGCTTTGCATGATGTTTATGTACTTTCGCGACTTGTGTAAAGTAGGTATATCAATACGACATATAACGTTTCCATTTCCCATATTATCGCATTATAAACCATAATGTTCCCACGCGGCGTTTATCAGTATAATGTGTTTGTTCAGTCCGTTTGTTTGTTGTACGATCACACGGGCAATAACCGCTGGCCGTATGTGTATCAGTTTTGAAGTGGTGAAGGAAATAAAGAGAAAAAGGACTACGATAGCTTAGTGGTAGAGTGACTTCCGACGAGACAGCAGAATCATAGCTTTCGGTAGGGTTGCCAACTTTTATTAGAAGAAATAGAGTATATCTGATTCAAAGGAGGTAAATAAAGAGTACGGACTTCCAAAGAAGAGTATCATTTATTTTATATTATTAAAAAGGTATTTTTTCGAACTTTTTGCAGCACATAACAATTTTTCATGGTTTTTAAAAGAATTGTATGATTCCAAACATTCTAACTCTAAATTTATATAGATCAAGAGCTCATTTTTAATCAATTTCAATGAAGCTCTGTTTCTCTCTTCCCGCCACTTCACATTCATGACCGAAAAGACTCTTTCAGACGTCCGAATGTGGCTTGGGGAATTGGGGATACCAACATATTAATAGCAAATAGTCGATTTTTTTGGTTATGATATGATAGTAAACATTGTGTAAAAAGAGTATTTCATCATACTCTATTAGTGTTATAGATTATAGAGAACGCCTACATGATAATTATAGGGTACAATACTCTATTTTAGAGTACAATACTCTATTTTAGAGTACGGTTGGCAACCCTAGCTTTCGGTGATGGAAATTACTCAGTTTTAACTGTACCGTTTTCTGTTCAGTTTTATCGAATGATGATCAGATTAAATTTTATCGATGTGCCCACGTAATAGTAGCGTAACTTACGCCTTAAAACATCAGCTGCCAGTGAAAGTCCCGTCAAAATCGGTCCAGCCATTGCGGAGATTAGCCGTAACAAACAAACCAAAACTTTAAAAGTTGTTTTTTTTTTGTTGGTAATACTTTAGGAATATGCATTTAGTAAAAAGCTGTCGTTTTGGCTTTTTTTTTCTAATTGATAAAGAGACGAGCTGGTCGTTTGCCTGATGGTAAGCATAATGCCGGCCCATAACAATTACAGTCCCACTCAATACTTTGAAACACAAAGGCCGGTGCGGCACTACAGTGCGCTCGCTACCCTGAGACATTAGGTATTAAGTCTCATAAGCCCAGTAATTTCACTGTGGCTACTCTGCTCATCAAACTGGAACACAGTAATGCTTGCACATTACTTGGTGGCTGACTTCAAAGTGCAAAGAGCAAAGCGGTGGAACCAACCCAGACGGACATTAGCTGAAGAGTTAGTCCTACCACTAACCAGACACACAAACAGACACTTCAATTTTATTTATGTTAGTATACATATAGATCTAGTCCTACCATCGGTGTGTTACCATCAAATACATGAGAGTTGGGTTTTTTAGGTTTATGGTTCGTTCGCCTGAGTAGGTATAAAACCGCGTTCAGATGTACTGTGTCAGGGTGCGTCGTGGCGCCACATATTATCGAATTCAAACCTTTAGTGTGGTCAGGTTCACACTAATGTACTGTGTTGTGTCAGGGCGTCTTGTGTCTTGTCCTTTTCCTTTGTATGAATTCGATGTCGTTCTGTCGTGCCACGAAACACCATATCACAGTAGTCTTAACTCAGCCCATAACAATAGCAGTGCCACTTTGAAACACTAAGGCCTGTGCTGCACTGCATTGCGATCGTTGCCCTGAGACATATTCTCATAATTTGGTCATCAAACTGGAACACAGTAATGCTTGCACACAACTGCTGCATGCCAAAATATTGGTCAAAGCTAACATATCAAGAGTACCAAAGAAACCCAGACGTGACCCCTTCTGATTCTACGTACGAATAAATAGATACCCTCTAATTTGTCAGGTCTAAAACAAAATGGCGGATATTTACGGCAAAACTTTTGGCGCGAAATTGGACGCTTCGTATAAATATGATTATAATGCCTCCCGAATTGCAGGGGCTAGAATTAATTTAAGGGATGGGGTAGGGTGACCATGCTTCTGAATTTGGAAGGATATATCCGTTGTTTTTTCAATTGTCTGGGTTTTACTATGAGCACGGATTGGGTCTGTTGATGTCTTTGTCATTTATTATGTTCTGATAAAGACAGCATTAGTTTTAGTCTGTGATTCGGGTAGACAAGCGTTACAGAGACCCGCTGTTAGAGGCATTTATTTTGACCTTCATGAGTGCTCCCTTGGGGCCTATATGAATAAAGCATTTTAAATTCGAATTTATTCCGGGCTGGTTTCACTTTCTGGCTTTTTCTTCTACATGTGTAGCTACCTATGTATATACATAGGTAAAACGATCCTCAAAATGAAAAATTCGGGTTCCGGCAACTACTTACACCTTAGAGTCAGTTCCTATTTTACTTAACCTTTTATTTACTGCTGAATACTATAAGATCATATGATAAGGTCAAAAAACAGGGCGGTCACCGTCTTCTTGTGACCTCAATCAATATCACTTGATCGAAAGTCGAACCGTCGGGGTTCATCAAAATTATGTTTAAATAATTTGTGCGTGAATAGATTTGTATTCGTAATATAATAACTAATACTAACTCTCTGTATTCTCTTTTTAAATAGTTTAATATATCCAGACATTGGTGTCAATTCTATCATTTCATAACTAAACTAATTTTAGTTTCGCTCTCTCTCTTTTCAATGCATAACATGAGAAAGAGACGGAATATGTCTGACAGATCTAAATTTTGTTTTAGAGCTGTCAAATATCTTTCGATCTTGATAAATTAGATGCCACTGAATTCATTGCCATTAAATTTACACTACACTCAAGCAAGTGGATTAATTTGACAGGTCTAAAATATATTCCATCTCTTTCTCATGTTATGCATTGGGAAGAGAGAGAGCGAAACTAAAATTAGTTTAGGTATGAAATGATAGAATTGACACCATTTTATGACTATTCGCCTTGTTATAAAATTATAAATTACTATGTTTTTCAATTACACGCCTTTATGACAAAAAAAAAACATGTTTGCACAAAACCATTATAAATAAACAACTGTACATAACCATACACATAACCATCCATATCTGTATATCCCCATATTTTATGCAAATAAATCGTTTGAATTTGAATATGACTATTCGGACTTTTTATGACTATCCGGAATTTACAGATTTCTGCATGGCTACCCTCATCGAGGGTGGCTCTACTAATGAATGTCATTTCACTTCTGACTTTAGCTTATTTGATGAGTAGGGCATAAAGATATTCAGATTAAAGATATTACGACGATTATGTTGACGCGCAGACGAAGCCGCATGCATCTACGCTACTACGGTTTTCCATAGCCAAAAACTCAAGTCCGCTAAAGAGTACCAACCTAAACACAAAACAAAACATATTTTTAAATCGTTAAAAGAACATTAAAAAATATTACGATATTTGAATGATTGCATTCCTTCATTAAGGATTTCAATATTCCACGCAAAATGCACTTTTTTTTATACACATATTTGTACCGTTAGAGGAATCGAACCCGCCTACTTTACGCACCATAGGCATGAAATCCGGCGGGCGAACTTCGAACCGGCTATGTAAAATAAATGTAAATTAAAATAATGTAGAGTAATTTTAGTAAAAGAAAACTGATGTAGAGACAATTTAATCACATAAAAATAATGTAGAGTCGCTATAATAATTAAATAAAGATAATATAGAGTCACTTTAATCAAACAAACATTGTGTAGAGACTAATTAAAAAACGTTCACAAAATTAATCAAAACAAAGCTCACGCTTTCCAAAAACTTCCATTCCTTACTAATTCCATAAAACATGTACTTAAGTGGTACAATTTGGCCTCATAAAACCACCGCTTAGAAGGCTCATTTCTCAAAATATACTAAAGAAATTACACCTTCCCTCTCTATCGCACATAATACATTTAGTCTTCTGTCTAGCTCTGGCTTACAATGCGATTGGCTGAAAAAGTTACAGCGCCGCCCATTGTTTTGAGACAATAGAAGAAGATGAAAGTGTTTCTGTCTCGCTCGTATACGGTTCAGAAATTGCAAGTAATATAATTATTTTAAGTAAGTGATTTTCTTCGTTGGATTAGCGGTTTTTAGACGTTCGATTTTTCAATTTTGTATTGGAACTAGTCGTCAAATACGTTCACCATAATTATTATTGTTGTACGATGGAGCACGCTTACCTAGAAGACACATCAATACACGTGACTTGAATAAATTCAGGTTACAGCGATCAGGAAACACAGACTTCAGGCAATGAGTTCCACACCTTAGAGGTACGACAAATGAATGTAGAAACAAAACGCTTCGTGCGTAAAGGATAAATATCAAATATCCCGTTATGATGTATATATTATACATATATAAAGACCTTCAAATTTGAACTACCATCACTGCACTTCACTTCGCAAATGGCAGTGTCTTGAGTCTTAATAATGTGACCTCTAGTGTTGGGCGGGTCTTGTAAGAGGCGGGTGGAACACGAACCGTCAAGTACCTACGACCTTAATCAAGTGCCTGAGATATACATATTCCAATACAAAACAAATCTCTTTATTGTGTACCTATATCTGTAACGCGAGACACTGTATGATAAAAACATGAATAATTAACAAATTAAAGTAAAACAATCGGCGCTCTTATCTCTATACGAAATCTCTTACAGACAACCTTAGGATGGATTGGATAAACGTGAAAATAAGTAGATACATAGAGAGAATTAGGTAGGTACTTAAAATTTTTAAGATGCCGTAAAGGTCGTTATAGACTAAAAGCATACATCTCTTAAAAAATTAATGTAATCAATTACTTTCCTATCATGTAACTAATTTTAAAAAAAAGTGGAATGTATGCTTTTACTTTTTTTTTTTTTTTTTTTATGTTATTTGGTAACGAGACGAGCTCGTCGTTTGCCTGATGGTAAGCATAACGCCGGCCCATAACAATTGCAGTGCCACCCAGAACTTTGAAACACAAAGGCCTGCGCGGCACTGCAGTGAGCTCGTTACCCTGAGACATTAGGTATTAAGTCTCATAAGCCCAGTAATTTCACTGGATACTCTGCTCATCAAACCGGAACACAGTAATGCTTGCACACTACTGCTTGGCGGCAGACTTCACGAGCAAAGCGGTGGTAACAACCCAGACGGACACTCGCAGAAGAGTTAGTCCTCCCACTAACAAAGTTAACTTTACTTCCTTATTTGTACTTGAATTTAAAAACTTATGGATAAAAATTACACTATAATTTTCCATAAGAGGGCTCATAAAAGTCAAATGACTCAAAGTAAGTGACTGTGATCTTTAAGTAAGCATAGACTAAATCCAGAGTTCACCAACCTCTAGACAATCGTTTTATTAAATTGTCGCTGTAAACAATAGTAAACGACACTTTAACAAAAACAAATTCGTTAAAATCGTAAATTATTGTTTCGATTAAAAATAGTGAAATCGGGTCTAATAATTACAGTGTTCAAACCACCAAAAATTAAAAAAAAAATCATTAAACAAACGCAATTAAATTAAAACTTGACTAATAATCGCGAAAAGCAAAGAAGTTACTACTATACCCTAAATCCCACCTAAAAACAAAAGAAACCAATTAAGTAAGTAGCAACTACGGACACGGGCTTGTTAAACAAAAATAAAACGCGAAAACAAACATGAAAATCCAGTGCCAGCCCGCAACACAACAGCTCTACCGTAATTGCTTTAGACAGAGAAACAATGAGACAGAGAGAGACAAAAGAGAAGGCGGTCCTGTAACCTCACAAATCCGTCTGACCCACGATTTAAAGCAAACTGTTAGGAGAAAGAGGTCTTTTAACTGGTCGCTGGTAACGCCCATTCGTTTAGTGACATATGGAGAGATAATAGCACGGAGATCGCGTATTTTAATAAAATAATTCAGTTGGATGTAAGTGGCGATCGCGCGCGTTCCGTTTTCGAAATTGACGTTTGGTTTTTTTTCTTTTGTTGCCGGCGGGTGTTTGTGATTGTGAAGTGGTTGTTTTTTGACAGTGAAGTTTATTTTATTGTTGGGCAAGGTAAGTTTTTCTTTGTTTTGATGTTTATGAGCATAGAAAAAGTAAGTGAGAGTAAAATGTACATTTAATTTTTCCAACATATTTATTTGCATAATAGCGATACATTTATAGTGAAGAAGGTCAACTATAGGTTTTGCTTCCTATAAAGTTAATCTAAGATTACTATTTCACTATTTTGACTCAGTTTCAGAGATCATTTCACTGTGTAGGTCGACCAATTTATATGCGTTTAATAGGGTAAAAGCCTAGGGTTTAAAAAAATAAATATTACCATACCTGGATGGTTCTAAATGGTGTCGAGATCTATTATATCTCGAACATAACGCGATAGAAGAGAAAGTTCCAGTTTGTAAACTATTTATCTCTACCATATCATTGAGATGGGTCTCAACTAAAATAAGGCAAGGTAAAAAAATTATACGACAGAAAACAACAAAAAAAAAATTCGGAACAAGAATTAAATAGAATTATACTAGGTGGTAGGACTAACTCTTCTGTGAGCCTAACTCGTCTGATTGTTACAACCGCTTTTCTCGTGAACTCTGCCGCCAAGCAGTAGGTAATGTGCAAGCATTAGTATTGTGTTCCAATTTGATGAGCAAAGTAGCCAGTGAAAATACTGGACTTGTAAGACTTAATACCTAATGTCACAGGGTAAAGAGCGCACTGCAGTGCGCAGATCTTTGTGTTTCAAAGTTATGGGTGTATGAGCCGGCGTTATGCTTACCATCAGGCAAACGACCGGCTCGTCTCGTTATCAAATAGTATAAAAAAAGAAATAAAAAAGATTTTTCTTGGGAGGATTTATATATGAAATAACTAGCTTCTGCCCGCGGTTTTCACCCGCGTTCCCACAGGAACCGTGCATTTTTTCGGGATAAAAAGTAGCCTATGTTATACTCCGGTCCATAAACTATATATGCCAAAAATCACGTCGACCCGTTGCTCCGTTACTGCGTGAAAGAAGGACAAACCAACAAACACACTTTCGCATTTATAATATTATACATAGTAGGAAGTAGGATTAGTAGGATTGAAGTAAAGTGATTCAAATGTATTTAATATAAATAAAAATACTTATGCATTTTGTCGAGGTAAATTCCTATCCCAGAGCGAGTGTGGCCGAGCGGAATCTTGTGCGACAAATTCGTCGCACCATAGTTCGAATCTCGGCTCTGCCCCGCAGCAATGACTTATAGCAAATTATGTGCCTGTGCACGGTCTCGCATGCAAGCTCTGGCAGATCAATTATCTACACCGAAAATCATATCAAACCTTTGCTCTGTTGCTGCGTGAAAGAATGGCTACCAGCAAACATAATTCCGCATTTATTAGTACTTATTATTATCAGCCTCTTACGCTCCCACTCCTGGTATACTGGCCTTCTCTCAGAGAGAGGGTATGGGCCATAATCCACCATGCGGGCCCAGTGCGGCTTGGTGGATGTCACATGTCCTCGAATTTTGTGGCTCTTGAACACGCCCGTTTCCTCACGATGTTTTCATTCACCGTTTTAGAGCGAGTGTAATCCGCACATAACTTGATATAAGTCATTGGTGCGGGCCGAGCCGAGATTCGTACTATGGTGCGTCGGATTGAAAGTCGCACAACTTCCCGCTCGGCCACACTCGCTCTATTAGTAGTTATTCATGTCTAAATTGTACGGTCATACAAAAGACATCAACGCGCGCTTCAAAATCTCAGTGTCACTATTCTGTCAACGCGGAAAATATGAATGAGGTTTTTATGACTTGCTTTATTTCTCAAAAATAAATTACACTTCACAAAATACCTATAATTATGAAAAATAGCTTAACGAATTTTTTTTTGGCTCCATGCGTGCTAAAAAAACCCTATTCCTAATACAAATCCCTAATCCTATTCCGAAATCCTATAAGATTCACTCGTGCTGCTTTCTGTCAGTCTGTTACAGCCAATTTGCTCCGAATCTATTGGACCGACTGAAACTTGATACACATATGAATTTTTGTGTCGGTAATGTTACGTAAATAACTGAATTTTAAATATCGGGGGTTATTTTAGGGAGCAATTTAAAATATTAAAAATAAGTCTTCTTAAAACACGTTATCGGCTTCTAAGTACGATCTACCCAGTCGGTACGAATGCAGTTTCATAGAGACCACAGTGGAGACCCTAACAGAAGGCAGACTGTTTTATTTTAGTAGAGATAAATCGTTTAGTATACAGGATGAGTTTGAATTGGTATGTTATCCCGGAAGGGGGTGATTAAGACCATGGTTGTCGACAAGTTGTGAGAACCTCCTTTGGAAATACATCATTCAAAATTTCCAAACAAAAAAATAAATTCACTTCCAACGCAACGTGGCATTTTCTGCAATTGTTTCTAAGTCTCTTCTAATCAACATCAAAGTTCAACATAGTTAAAGTGAATCAGCTGATCTAGGGCTGCCCGGAAGTTCTGTAGTAGAATTTTGACGTAAACTTTAAATGCCTTTTCTTAAAGAAAAATTCCGAATTTAAAAAACTCGTAAACTAATGTTGTTGACCTCCAGAAGTTCATTAACCTCTTTCCGGATAACATACCATTTCAAACTCATGTTGTATAGGTATTATTTATTCCTTTTTAATTTAGTTTTGGTGTTATTCCCTTTTTAGTTGAGCAGAGTATCCAGTGAAATTACTGGGCTTATGAGACGTAATACCTAATGTCTCAGGGTAACGAGCAAATTGCAGCGCCGTGCAGGCCTTTGTGTTTCATAGTTCTGGGTGGCACTGCAATTGTTATGGGCCGGCGTTATGCTTACCATCAGGCAAACGACAAGATCGTCTCGTAACCAAATTAAAAAAAAAAACTAGATCATCCTGTAAATTAATAGAGTAACGAACATATTTGATAGAACATATTTGTAGAGTAGCAAACTTTGATATGTGGTGTGATGCGTTGGCGACAAACGGCAAATGTATTGAGTAACAGGGAAAGTGGCCAGTGAGCCAGGTGAAAACTATAAAGAACTTTAACGAAGAAATCTAATAATTGCTAGTTTCCCCAACAAGCATATTTTATTGAAAATCCAGAAAATTGGGATGTTGAACACAAAATTACTGTCGTTGTACAAGTTTGAGAACATCATATTAACACAATAAAAATGAAATTCACAAAAAATATATAATTTTCGCCAAGATGCTGCATCTAAAAGTTTCCCGAATTCTACGATTTTTTTTATCATCCAATAGTAATTTAAATGATACCATCAGATTATGTACATTTCAATGAATAAAAAAATGTATGACAACTAAACGCAGATTTTCACGGCCAAATTTCCAATTGCATGTTTTTAGTACAGCTTTAACTCACGTTGAACAAGTGACGTCAGATGTTCTCTCAAAATTGCATGGGGTGTTTTCTCAGTAGATAAGCCCGACATTGACTCTCATTTTTGACGTTTCTAGCGTTCGATTTCTATTTTTTTTTTTTTTTTTTAACGCTTACACACTCATACCCCCGCACTAGGATTCCCTGTGTCGCAGGTGGCATGAACATACACAGATACACATCACAAACATCCAAGACCCGAGAACAAACTTTATGCTTACACAAAATCTGCCCCGGCCGGGAATCGAACCCAGGACCCCTCGCCTTGCAGGCAGGGTTACTACCAACTTAGCTACGGAGCCGTCATAGCCGTTTTCGATATAGACATTTGATTCTCGCGAGAAAAGGGATTGATTACGAGTAATATCATAAAAAATGGAATCCTACTAATCCTATTCTACTAATATTATAAATGCGAAAGTGTGTTTGTTGGTTTATTGGTTTGTCAGGTTTGGCGGGCACAAGCTAGTATAATATATATACAACTAGTTTCTGCCCCCGGTTTGCACCCACATTCCCACAGGCACCGTGCATGTTTCCGGGATAAAAAGTAGCCTATGTTACGCTCCGGTCCATAAACTATATCTATGCCAAAAATCACGTCGATCCGTTGCTCCGTTACAGGGTGAAAGAAGGACAAACCAACAAACACACTTTCGCATTTAGAATAGGTATTAGTAGAATTAGTAGGATAACAAGGGAGTAGATAGCTTTTAAAGTTAACCAATTGACTGTATAATAAGTACGCCGCTGTCCTCACGAGTATTTCCTTCTTTTTTAAAGCGAGTGTGGTCAATCTGCACATAACTTGATTTAATTAAACCTAAAGAGAACTTAATTAAGCGATAACTGACTGTTCAATATCGTTATTAAAACCCGCGAATAATGATAATAATGAATGCATTACTTATCTCTATTATTTCCTCGTTATCGGTTAGATTATTATTTTGGCGTGTGACTGGCGTGTGTCAATTAGTTATTAATATTATCATAGTTATTTTATTAAGTAGATTATTAAAGCCTCTGTAGCGTGGTGGATAGATCGGTTAGTTATTTTTTCAAAATACGATTCAGGATAAAAAAAAATAAAAAAATTATGAGTCACACGGTTCGTTTCTAGCCTATAACAATTGCAATGCTATTCAGAACTTTGAAACACAAAATCAGCGCGGCACTGCATTGCAGTCCCTACCCTGAGACATTACGTACTTCTCATAAGTCCAATAAACTTATTTTTTCAAACAATACTTTCCTCTAGGTATGCCGTAGCCATGTCATCCCAGATCCTCTCCCCAACGATGTATCGAAGGGACTCCGAAGAGAAGCCTCTAGAAATAGACCAGGACTCCAACTCCAGATCCAGCAGTCCGAAGAACATGAAGTATTATGAAGAGAAGACCTGCATCAGCCAGAACAAGAAGTCGTTCTGCATTGATGCGCTGCTGTCGAAGAATGAGACCACTTTGCAGGAGAAGATGAGTCAACATTTAAGCATGATACAGAACAAGAATTATATTACAAGGTAGGTGGGTTGTACAGAGGCGTAATTTAAGTTTCAGCGACCTGGGTTTTTAGGTTTTTAGGTTTTTAGAACGTTGGCTTGGAACAGTAATAGCGTCGATAGAACCGCTTCTAAACTTCTATCAAACTTACAACCAAATGAGTTTTAGATTTGTTAATTACGTAGGCTTTTTTTGAAATTTCTTCAGGCTAATAAAGTAAAAAAGAAATGCGCACAAAGCTGAGCGCGAGGTACGGCTTGCGCCGCCCTCGCAGCCTGCCGCCCGGGGCATGGCCCTTTTGGCCCTATGGTAAATACGCCCCTAGCTGTCTGAAAGTATAGAGACGTGCTTATTTCTAGCAAGATATCATTCGACTAACGAGCAATTGCTTCTTAGTAGCACATATGTCGAAACATTGCCATACTCCTTCCAATCATTTATTTCACTTTTGACTGCTCGAGGATGACTCACGCTAGACCGTGTCGGGTCCGAGCCGAGTGTCGGCCGTAGCACGGTCAATTATAATCTATACAAATAAATAAAATTAAAAGTGTTTGTTTGTAACATCAAAATAACAGATTTTTACTAAATGCATATGAAAGTATAAACGGTACCTATAAAAAAACAACCATTTTAAAATTTTTTGGTCGGTCTGCCTGTCTGTTCCGGGTAATCTCCGAAACGGATGGACCGATTTTGACGGGAATTTAACTGGCAGATAGCTGATGTTATAAGGTAACCTTAAGCTACTTTAATTTTAGAAAAAGAATTAGGGTTTCGCGCAAACAAATAAAAACCAGGAAATCCAATATCTCCGCGCGGGTGAAACCGCGGGCAGCAGCTAGTCCTTAAATTAGTAAGTCCTTACTTATTAAAGTAAGGATGTAAGTATTCACTCATCACGTGTACCGCTATGGAGTAGTCATGTGTAGAGTAGTATTTCATTTTTTGACAACCCCCGTGGCGAAGTGGGTCGAAAAGTTTGACTTATGTATCACGTAAGGGATGCGGGTTCGATTCTAGGATGTCATATTAATTTTAACTAAATCTGTCGCTTTTCTTTTAACGTGTGAAAAGGATGAAAATAACCTAATTTTAGTTTTAATTAACAATAGTACGCCAAAAGATATATTTGGTGTGTGCGTGTGTTAGTGCCAAAACCAGAGAAATTATAAATTTCGCTGGCCGAAACTATAGAATATCCTTCCTTCCAGATATCAAGAGAACTACGACATGCAAATAGAACAGAACACGATCAGCAAGTTTCCAGAAGAAGGCAGAGGAAGTCCAAGGTCACAGAGCTCGAGGAGCGGCAGCCCAGGGTCTGACGATGGAAACCAGTCCGGGTACAGCCCCCCTATCTCACCAGGAGTGGAAGGAGGGAACGAGGAATACGAGAGCTATAGACCTGGTGGGTACCTAGCTTTTTATGTTGTTCACTAGCTTTTATGGCTTCGAGGTTAAGTTGGTAGTAACCATGCTTGCAAAACTCCGTTAGCGATTCCCGGCTGGGGCAAATTTTGTGTGGTGAACATTAAGTTTGTTCTCGGGTCTTGGATGTTTGTGTTGTGTATCTGTGTGTGTCCATGCCACCTGCGATACATGGAATCCTGGTGCTATGATACGAGTGTGTAAGTTTATGTTATTAAACGAACACAAAATCCTCGTCTTTTCCCACAGGAATCATCCCCAAGCCCGGCCTCCTACCTCACAACCCTGCGATGGTGTCACAGCCGATGTTCTACCCTCCCACGGGTGGCCCACCACCCCTCTCCGCCTTCCACCACCCGGACAGGGTACTGCAGCATATGCAACTCGAGTGGCTGGCCAGGAGCGGGATGTTCTACCATCGGATTCCTGAGCTTGGAGGTAAGGGTTGGTTTATATACCTAAACTACCTTTCTTACCAGCTACCATAGACTAGTAAACCTATAGACTTCTCTTAGCAGGAAACCTCCGCTGACAAAGATAATGCATTATCACTGCGCTTCGCCACCCAGCCGCTATTTCGGTAAACCAATCACAACACGCCGTCTATCCTCGTCTGATGTATGAGCTTTAAACTGACCAATCACAACACGCCGTCTTCCCTCGTCCCCCGCCAAGTTCTTATTTGTGTTGTGTACCCTACAAAAGAGAAAAAACTGAAAACTAAATAGAATGTGGTGTAGGAAATTGTCACTACAATGGGAGACTCCATGGTAGTGACAATTTCCATGTTTTTAACAATCTAGGACCTTACCACGTTATTGTAACAAACCAGAAAATGTTGAAACTACTTACGTGACTCAAACCTCTTGTAAACTAGAAAAAATGATGAAATAACAAAACGATTTCTCCAATCTCCTATCTGCAGACTCTAATCTCTGAAAATACTTTTAGATGGATATTTGTGACACCGAAGATAATATACGTCTGTCAAATAGATAATAAATAAATCCATCTTTGGTAAAATATTGAAAACAGTTCTTGATTTTTCCGTTATCTTTTTAAAAACAACATTTATCGAGACAAGAATAGATTGAGGCATAAGTTTTTCTATACTATTGGGTTACGAGACAAGCGAGGCGTTTGCCACGAGACAAGCGCTTTGTTAGAACAGCTACGCCCTCTTCTCGGCCCGCCTAAGTAGAACGCAAAAATGGCCTAAAGGCTTCTGGTTCATCGACGAAAAACAGGCACGACGGAAAAAGAGAGACAACGCCAGAGCATTCGGTTGGCATTATGAAAATTTTGAAATAAATTTCCTAAGAAAATTTCCGAAGACAATTAGTGCGAGGTAATTTCCTAAAACTTGTTCCAGGAAACAAGTGTTTTTGAAAATGCCTTACAAGTTTGTGAAAAAAATGTTTGTTATTTAGAATCTCCATTACATGTTCAACGATCCTATGCAAGTGTTTTGTTTACTTTTACATTTATGAGAATATTGTGAACGGCCAAAATCAAGGTAAAATTTGTTTAAAAAGGCTGTGTTTTTAAGGCTATTACTGAATTGGATTGTCAAAATTTTAAATTCTTGGTTCCATAAAATCCGAGATATAAAAAGCCCAAAGAAAAAAATTGATACAACACTTTAATCACGTACGATTATGGAAAGTATGACGAGTTGAGGCCTCTTAAGAGCTAGTTTTAATCGAAGTTTCGAATATTCATCATCTTCGACCACGGCGTGGTCAAATGCTACCCAATCGTGTGTAAAAAAATGGTGCCCCGTTTAGCATTAACAGAATGAACTCTACTAATCTCTATCGATTCCCATCTCCGCAAAACTACGACATATGCGCTAAATATGATTACACTTGCCCAAACACCCCCAACAAATAAAATAATTTATCAACCCCTGATAAATATAGCAAGGGTGGCAATGTGGGCAAATAAAATTAGTCAAATTAGCTAGTGTTAAGTAAGGTGTTGTCCCCGTTTTTTTTTATTCGCGGAGGGTGCGCGTCTTTTTGTGGAATCTGATGTGAAACAATGTATTTGCGAGAGATATGACTTTAGTTATCAGCATCACTCCGCCCAGTTTCTGGTCTTTCTTCTCAATGGTGCAGGATTTGGAACGAGGCAACTAGAGACATTAAAACTGTCGAAAGAGCCCATTTCGGGCATGAGAGAAATAGTTTTAGCTCGATTAGGACCCAAAGGAGTTATTCGCTCCCGATCCTCTCATACCTGCGACGTCCCAAGCCGAGGTTCGTACTGCGTAGTTCACCCTGCGTGGTGCCCTTCAGCTTGTCGCCACCTCACTACTTTTTAGGGCTGAGCGACATCTGCGCTCTTTCACCGTTTGGTAAGATCTTTAGGTTATCATCAACATCCTTTAAAAAAATAGCCTTCACTTGGATAACCCGTGTCAAGTTTCACCTCACAGTTCACCAGACTGCAGCAAGCCTGTGCAAAGTAATACATAAATAGTTTAACAAAAGCAGTTCTACCAGTGGATGATGCACATTTTCGACTGCAGTTCAGAGTACGGACCATAGTACGCAAACAGGGGTGGGTGCTAGGCACCTGCTTCGATGACATGTGTGCAAACAGGGGCGGTGCGCAAACACGAGGCAAAAGTGACTGACAATCGATGTGTGATTGGTAAAAACTATCGGCCGAGAGTGACACAGATCATAGTATGTTATTCTTTCAATTGTTTTAACTGAAGCATATACGATGGGTTGGGTAGTTACTGGCAATGCACGATACAACCCCAACGGGTTGCCACGTCGCAGGCCTTACCACCTCCACTGTAGAACAAGAATAAGATTAATTAATGGTCTGCTTGGAAGAAAGACTTTGTATGAGTAATCAGTGAGGCGAGGCTCTCAATCTCAAAATCAGACTTATCAGGTTGAAATTAGTATCAGTTTAAATAAGTATAAGATACTAATTTTTCAATTGGCTAAATGCCTTTATTTATACAAATAAATAAAATTGAAATGTCTGTTTGTAATATCAAAACAACGGCTTTTCACTAAAGACGTATGAAAGTAAAAAACACAATTTTTAACATTTTTGTCTGTCTGTCGGTCTGTTTGTTCCGGGTAATCTCCGAAACAACTGGACCGATTTTGACGGGACTTTCACTGACAGATAGTTTATGTTATAAGGAGTAACTAGGCTGCTTTTATTTTAAAAAAATAGTTAAGGTTCCGCGCAAAAAAAAATAAAAACCATGAAAACCAATATTTGCGCGCGGGTGAAACCGCGGTTAGCAGGTAGTTACTAATACGTAAACACTTATACTGCCTACATATAACTTAGATACAATAGTAATTGTGTCATTTACAAGCATCATTGTAGGCCTATTGATAATTCAAATGTTCTAGCCCAAGCGTACAGCGTATCATAGCTCTAGCGGCATTTGTTAGTGATAGGACTAACTCTACTGTGAATATCCGTCTGGGTTGTTACCACCGCTTTGCTCGTGAAGTCTGCCGCCAAGCCGTAATGTACAAGCATTATATCCGGTTTGATGAGCAGAGTAGCCAGTGAAATTACTGGGGTTATGAGACTTAATACTTATTGTCTCAGGGTAACGAGCGCACTGCAGTGCCGCACATGCCTTTGTGTTACAAATTTCTGGGTGGTACAATTGTTATGGGCTATGCTTACCATCAGGCAAACGACCAGCTCGTCTCGTTACCAAATAACATTAAAAAATTGTCTCGTCGGATTCAAGACGTTTTTTCTCGAAAAAAATTCTGCTTGTTTATTATCCTTTCAATGAACGTAACGAATGGCACGTAAGGGAACGAATGTTTATATGGAACTCAATACAAATTACAATTAAAAAAACTGTATTTAATTCTAGTATAAAATTTCGAATTACTTAGTATTCATTAATTTCTTAATTTACAACACACTATACGCCCCATCTCCCCATCTAAGCCTGTATCGATAAAATCCGCAATCACATTAGTGCCCATAACAGGTACATTTACCCGACAGATGGGGTGTCTATAAAACCGTTCGCTTGAGCTAAACGATTATGGTTTACCCTACCCTTTTGAAGCAATGATGGCTCATTGGTGGTGACCTCAGCCGCTGGTTCGAATCCTACAATGAACTTGAGCATGCTATGGTTGAAACATCGTGTTTCAACCATAGCATGGTTGTAGAGTATTTTCTAGTGCACGTATGGCTAGCTATCATCCTCAAAATAAAAATCAGCCATCAAGCACATATCGAAGTTTTCCGTTTATGTGGTAGTAGTTTATTTAGAGCACAGACACCTAAACCTTTCGGTCTAACCACAATAAAATTAAACACACACTAAACCTGTGTTAAACAGCGTTTAAGTCCTAAACATGCCTTAGTCGCGTGATTAAATATAAGCAACAACAAACCATGATTTAAGAAGTATCTTAGCGATGTCTGACTCTATTCTGTTGTGATATTTCTAATGATTTTAGATGTTTATCTTTTAGATACTAGACTCTAGAGTCTAGACCATGATTTAAGAAGTGTCTACAAGTTGTCTAACTCACTTCTGTTATGACATATCTAGCTAAACAGGAGTCTAAAAATTGTTTTTGTAGCAACACGGTACGTGTTCATGTGGTACCTAGCTAGTTTAAAATACGAGAAGTAATGTAAGTATGTATAAAGCTAATAGACTAAACAAGTGAGTGATTAAAGACCAAATTAAATAATCAACAGTTAAATCTAAGTAACGGTCACACATAACATTGATTTAAAAATCAGCCGGCCGCTCGCTGCGAAATTTCAACTTGATAAGGGCGTGGCCCCATTTGTAACGACTAGCGAGTCTGTGGCCATTTCATTTTATTTTTAGTTTAAGTTTCTTTTTTTTTATTTGGTACCGAGACGAGCTGGTCGTTTGCGTGATGGTAAGCATAACGTAGTTTATAAAGTGCTATTTTGACATTGACCTCGATTTGATTGCTCGCAAAATGAACTACTCTTCGTAACACTGTGTCCTTTCTGAAGGGCATGAAAAATATATGGATGCTATTTTAGACCTATCAAATTGTAACCGATGCAATTAGGCAATGAATAAAGGCTATAATGCTGAACACACAAATTTTACCCTGGCCTGGGATCAAACCCGGGAGCCCTTCCAAGCAATGTTACTAGCTACGCAGTCATCCGGATAAATGCTTATAAAAAAATGTAATGCGCTACCCGCTCACACTCTGTCCCCAGGCTAATTCCAGCCCTAAGGGACTTTAAGCCAATTATCAGGCAGCAATTTGTTCTGGCAAACAAAGGGACCCGGCCCTTAGCAAATTAGATCCCCGTGGTAGGGATGTGCGGGTGTCGATAAAGGTGATTGTTGTTTCGATGTTTTAAATTTAATTGCTATTTTGGCGATATACAATCCGATGAAATGCCTTAAACAATCCTTTGTAGAACATAATTACGGAAGCAATTGTTTAATACGTACATGAGCTCTGCAGAGCGCGCCCGTCTGTTAGCCGTTGCCGAGTGGGAATCGGGCTTGTGGCTTCAGGCTCTTCCATCGCAAAACACTGGAACTCTTTTGGACTCCTCAGCTTTCCGCATCGCGGCATCCCTTCGCTTGGGCGCATCATGCTGTGCTCCGCACCGCTGCCAGTGTGGTAGTGCTGTTGACCGGCTCGGTCACCACGGTTTATCTTGCCAACGAAGCGCTGGCAGAATTTCACGCCACGCCAGTCTTAACGACATAATCCGTCGGGCTTTTGCCAGCGCCAACTGCGCGGCCATTTTAGAACCGAATGGCCTCGTACGTGACGATGGTAAAAGGCCCGATTGAAGGACTCTTATTCCGTGGAAGATGGGGCGACCTTTGGTATGGGACGCTACCTGTGTTGACACCCTTGCGCCGTCACATCTTCCCGGTACTCAAAATAAGGCTGGTGCGGCAGCTGAATCCGCTGAGAACCTCAAAAGGCGCAAATATAGTAGTCTTGATAGCAGTTACATATTTGAGCCTTTTGGGGTTGAGACACTTGGACCGTGGGGACCTGGAGCTCATAGAATTTTTAAAGAACTTTCAGGGCGTCTGGTCGAAGCCACACGTGACCAAAATGCTGGCCTCTACTTTGGTCAAAGATTAAGCATTGCCATCCAACGTGGCAATGCGGCCAGCATTTTGGGAACGTTGCCTACTGGTAGCGGATTATTAGATTAAGATTGTAAATAAATTAGTGTGTATTTTATTTAGTTATTTTAGTTTATGTTGTTTACTTTTTCTGTTATTAAAATATTTTGTATTTTAGTTAATAAAACATAATTTGAATTTTTGGAATTTATTTACTTTTTTTTCAATTTAATTTTGATAGGTTTAGTTTGATTGATGGCCGACGCCACAACCACAGAGACGACACCGTTTTTCAGATTCAGTTCAAGATTTAAAATCATGAAAGACTGAACACCCAAGCGTTATTTATCTATGTAGATTATATCTATGTATTATTATGTAGATAATCCTACTGGTTTCAGAGTACAGTAATTAGTATAGCTGTTTCATTTTATGTTAGTAGCTAATAAATAGTTTACTCTGTAAAAATTACCTCTGCTGTCAATGATAATTTTATCTAAAAGACACCTCGTAGAATAGCCATAATAAACCAGTTGTAATACAGTCTCTCACAAGTTTAGTTTAGACTATACCTGGCTAATTTTACATCGATACCTTTTATCGACACTTTTTTAACATCACTAAAAAGAGTGGCAAAAACGAGTGGGCAGAAAAGGGACAAATTCAGTGGGTTTTCAGTAAGGAATCTATTTATACAGAAATTGTTAGATTTTGGTATATAAAAGCGCCTCAGTATATAACGAAGCGTGTTTAAATTGGGATAAAATTGATGGACCATACCCACCGTCCATTATATACAATATTTAGCTAGATAGGCACACCAATTTTTAAAAGACTGTTCAAAAGGTTCATGTATGTATGCGATTTTCTTTATTCCACCATAACTTTTAAATGCCTGAACAGATTTAGATTTATGGGGTATCATTAGAATCCTTACATCATCCCAAATGACTCTGACGTAGGCAGTCTTGTTTTTTTTTAATTAGGGTAAAACCCGGATAGTTGCCTCAGTGGGATACTTGCCGCAGTGTCTAATACACTATGTTAGGGATGTTGGGGGTGTTAGTACTTTACTATAATTAGAAGCCCTTCTACCACAGGCCTCGGTGCCATGTAAATCGCCTGAATAGACGTACGCGTCTTGTCCGTGTGAGCAAAAAACTTCCGCGCCGAAACTTTGACGGGCGTCAAAATTATATTGGTCAGTAATTTTCATTGAATATTTTTTTAACTGACTGTGGTTTCAGTCAAGATTTTGTTTATTTGCATGCATTACAGTTTAAATTACCCTGTTTATTACGTTTTATTGTTATATAGTTTTTATATATTTTGCAAATAAAAAGGGCAAGTATCCGTATCAAAAAGGATAGTTGCCCTATTTACCTTTGCGGATAGTCGCCCTTGGGGCAACTATCCGCAATTACGAATTCTTTAATAAAGCAAAGACTTTTTCTTTAGGTGAAATTCAGTAGGCGACGTTCCCAAAATACTGGCAGCATTGACACGTTGAATGGCAATGCTTTATCTTTGACCTAAGTAGAGGCCAGCATTTGGAGGTTCTTTTTATTGTATTTTTATTTTATAGTTTAAAACATTAAAACTGAAATACTTACTATTTAATAATGTTAATTAATATTTTATTAGTTGATACTTAATAAAGGATCGATAAACAATAAAGACGGATTACTTAAATTGATATTAAATTTGTTTCTATCTAATAAAATCATAGTGTGGCGTCTATAGCCCTACACGAGGCAAGTATCCCCCGAAGCATTTTTTCCGTTAGGCTACTATCCGCCACGGTAGGCAACTATCCCTTTTTTGAGAGGTCTAATAAAATAGGATTTACTCGAAAACCATATTAATTATGTTTACAAAAATAGGCTCCTATTAAAGATTAAAGACCTATGTTTTGACATACATGTTGTATTAATCGCAGTAAGTACATATTTTTGAATAATAGAGCCTTTATGAAAAGTGCGGCAACTATCCGGCTTTTACCCTATACTTGTTTAATCGTTACTTTTGGATAATCTATAGACTGCAATGGTGTCGCTTCATATCATACCTAAACCTAATTTTAGTTTCGCTCTCTTTCCAATACATAACATGAGAAAGAGATGGAAGATTTTTCACAGACACAAATGTAGTTTTAGAGCTGTCAAATATCTTCCATCCTTGATAAATTAGGCACCACTAAATTCATAAGACACAAGCAAGTGGATTAATTTGTAATGTCTAAAATATATTCCATCTCTTTCTCATGTTCTCATTTAGAAAGAGAATAAAAACTAAAATTAGAATTAGGTATGAGATGACAGAGTCGATACCATTCTCTCTTTTATAACTAAATTGCACTCGTTTGTTACAGGCTAATCATATGTCGCCACTTACAGAAATCACCCATAAAACCACCCCTGGCTTAGGGAGTAGAATTTTAAGGGTAGTTTAATATTTATAAGGGTGATTAGTTTTATAGCGATAAATTGGGGTGGACGTATTTATTGTTAGTTAATTTGTTTGTTTTTGTGTCTGTGGGGGCGGAAAATTAATATTTTTAGTCTGTTAGATTTTTTTTATACTATTTGATAACGAGACGAGCTGGTCGTTTGCCTGATAGTAAGCATAAAGCCGGCCCATAACAATAGCAGTGCCACTCAGAGCTTTGAAACACAAAGATCTGCGCGGCACTGCAGTGCGCTCGTTACCCTAAGACATTAGATGTTAAGACTTATAAGCACAGTGATTTCACTAGCTACTCTCCTCATCAAACCGGAATAATTATAGTTCTCAGGCAATAAGTGACTTTCTCATAGCGAAATAATTTTTTAACAAATGACGGAACCTGCTGATCAACAAACTTTACCTCTTTATAAGCAGTATAGAAATAGAACACTATGAAATAGCGTTTAAATGCTATGATATAAAAAAAAACTGTCGTATCCTTTTAAAATCAAAGTGGAGCAGTTGAACATCATGTCTCATTTTATTAAGCCAAGTGCCATTTGTGCTACGTGTTAGGTACCCTCATTTGGCCCCATGCTGATCCTATAATGATTTAAACACCCTACTGGCCAGTGGGGAGGGCGAATTGAAATAGTAAGTTTGAAAGATAATAGGGCATTTGACACCGTTTAAAATATTTTACAGTGTGGTCACCTTAGTAAAATTCAGTATAAAAAGCGTACTTTATTGATTTTCACTATATGTTTATTTTCTGTAAAAATAAAGTTAATAATACAAAAGTTATTATTTCTTTGTAGATTGGAACGTATTTAGAAGAGGTCTGTAATTGGTTGTCGCTCTAGTTACGTCACACTCTATCACAAACAAAGTTTCGTAGTGCGTTCTATCTGGAGGTGGCAATTTTGACTTCTCAAACCTAAACCTTATCTCAGTTTCACTCTCTCTCTTTCTCTCTCTCTCTCTCTCTCTCTTTCCAATAAATAGCATGAGAACGACAATGAATGAAATCACAGCTTTCGATGCACTTACTAATAAAATAAAAAATCTCTAATCGCTGAAATTATCAAAGCTCGACTATCTACAGTCAGCGACAAAAACCGCTGAATGTTTCGTATTTAAACTGTTAATAATTCTAAAGTTTAACAATAGGTCAATAAAACTTAATAATACAAACTGGACAAACTGTTGAGACACGTAAATGTCAAGACATAATTAATACGATTATCTACCTACACAGTTTCTACAGTAAATTTATTTAATTTCATTTCATTGCAAAAGTTACCCTACATAACGCTGACTAAAGGCTCGTTATTTGTTATTTGATAATCTTCCTCTTTCCAACCTTGTCCTATTTTACACGCTGTCGCTATTTGGCGCAGTACGTCTACAAACGTATATACTACACTCCTTGGGATTTTTTGTTTCATAATTAAAACTAAATAAACCTTTTAAACCTTAACAATAAACCTTAAAAATAAACCTTCAAATTTTTTAAGGAAAATCTAAAACACCAAGTTTTCTTTGTTTAGAAACAGAGAGATACGTTACTTTACTCTGTTCTTGCATTTTTATTTCATTGATCTTTACATTTATCATTACTATTAGGTAGGTGACTATAAATTAGTGATCGTGATTGTACCAAAAATTAATAAAATGAAAGCACCACATCACTCAACGAAATTACCACAATAATACATTTATCAAACCGCGCCGCTAAGCCTATAAAAATGATAATTATCAATTAGGACTAACAGGGTTTGTATTTGTGACATTTGGCGGTTGTTTGCGCAAGCGATAACGTTGCGTGAATCGGAACGCATCTGTCACTTTGTGATAGATCAAGCTGAATGGTTTTTTTCTTCTTTTCTGGCCAAGCACGGGTATTGTGCTAGTTTCAAAACTGGATGTTACTGATGTTCTTCGCCGAGAGAAGGGAAAACTAAGACGAGCGCGGTCATTTCTATTTTAACTTATGTGTATCATGCTACTCAAGGATTTTTATATTATTAAGTCTACGATGTTACTTGACTTCTCCGCTAATTGTCAGCTGATTTTAACCATTCTTTTTTTAAGGCGCTACCGAAGCCAATGACTGTCGTGATTCTGTCTTCATTGCACGCATTGTTGGTTTGCATTGATGTAAAAGAGAAAAAAGGTCGCGCAGGCGTAAAAAATTAGCATATATCCAAAAAAAGCTTGTAAGTTACTTCAAAATTAGATGCCTAGGTAATCGAAAAAGTACCACAACTTAGTTTTTTGTCATAACACAGGCTGGATTTTTAAGACGGGACAGTAAAAGTTCCTAGGAGACCATCCATAACTTTTTGAGATATTTTGAAATACATTCAAAGATTTTTGAAAAAATGTACAGTCATACAATGGTAGTAGTTGAAAAGTGGTAAACATTTTACACAAAAACTTTTTTGTGTAAAATTAACACCTATGTAGTTTCGATTGCGATACACATCGAAGTAAGTTCAAAGTGACCAGTTAGTAATTGTGATATCTGTGATTAAGTGAAATACTAGTGATTTTTAAATTGAATATTGATTCCGTTAGAGTTCAATAAATAACTGTTATTTTTATTTTAGTTATGAAACGTTACTCTACAGCTTGTAACAACATCTTTCGCTATGCATAATAACTAAAAGCATTTCTGTCATCGTCATTGACATTATAAAACACCCACTTACATTTTTAATGCTATACCCACCGAACAGGTAATACCCACCACGAAGCAAAAGTCATCACGCGCATACAGCCACCGATTTAAACATTTTAAAATAATTTAAAAATACATTAAGCGACTTGCTTTTACCTCTTAAAAGCAAACAAGGCTTCGTGCTCAAGGGCTGATACCGAAAAATCAATAAAATTATTGTTCTGTTTACTCTACGTGACTTTTCCCTGGACTTTAGATGGTCGAGTCAATACTATTTTAGTTTGGTAATAAACTTTTAACGATGTTTGTTTTTGAAGCGGGTTTGTTCGGAAACCAATCGATAGTTCTCGGAACTGTCCATTGATGAGAATCATTCATCGATTGGTAATTCCATTCATGTTTCTCAATCGAAAATACATGAGGGTTTTCAATGTAACTTAGGCAAATTACATGTTTCTTTCATCGGTGATATCGATTCTTGGCGCTTAGTTTTTAGGAACTGGGCATTTTTTTATATTCTTGGGTAACGAGACGAGCTGGTCGTTTGCCTGATGGTAAGCATAACACCGGCTCGTAAAAATTGCAGTGCTATACTCAGAACTTTGAAACACAAAGGCCTGCGCGGCCCTGCAGTGCGCTCGTTACCCAGAGAGCCCAGTAATTCCACTGGCTACTCTGCTCATCAAACCGAAACTCAGTATCTAATGCTTGCACATTACTGCAAGTAACGCATAAGTAACATCTATTTAATTTTTAATAACTAATTACATATGTTTTGAGCAGTAAAATAATGGGTCTACGCTGTACGGCATGGGCATGCTGAGTATGCTTCCAACTGGTAGTGGGCTAGAACATTTGGATTATCTATCTAGGCCTACATGGGCTTGTAGATTATCCAACTGTTTTTGTAGCTAGGTTAGATGTAGTGTTTATTTATGTATTGGCTAGTTAATAAAGGCTATTAGCAAGTTAAAAAAAAATGCGTGAGAAATATTTAGCTAGAGTCACCAAATCACTTTTTTCGACGGAGTGCCTTCTCTCACCAACTGTCCGGGTAACGCTATAAAAGTCGTTTGAACAACAGCAAGGTACTTCATCATCAGCCTTATTACGCACCTACTGCTGTGATATAGAGAGAAAGAGAGAGAGAGAGAGCATGAGCCATAATGGGATCACGTGGTCACACTGCGCCTGAGTTTCACTTTGCAACTCACAACTTTGTCACACTCGTCCCCATAACAGGAAAAATTTGGACTTGAATTTTCTCAACTAAATGCTAAACAACCTCTTATATTTTTTGCTGGCTTATTTATTTAATTTCATGATTATATTTGCATGGTTAGTTATGATTTAAATTTAAAATATTTGTTCCGTACACAACGTAAAGCAGAAATATATTGATATGAGCAAATATTTTACTTACTTTATACCCATGTTCACATGTTTTTTGTTTTAATAAAGTGTAAATACGAAACTTGCTGAAGCGATGACAGCTCGGTGGTGACTATCGGCCGCCGATATCAGGCCCCAATTATTCTAAAGAAATGGTTTAAAAATGACAATGGTGTGGTAGCATAATGGTCACTTTAGGCACTTTCAGTATTTTTAGTACAATATCGCTTTGCTCGTGAAGTCTGCCACCAAGCAGTAATTTGCAAGCATTACTCTGTTAGGCAGCCCTCACTCACACCTAATTCACGATTGATGGATAGGTAAGCATCAATCGCGGACCACGAGAAAACGATGAAAAAACCACGATCCTGCTTGACGCATATCCTATTGTCTATTGTGGTTGTGGTTGGGGCTTGATGGAAATCTAGTTCAAGCACGGCACCCGCTTCTACTTATGCTTCTACGATCTCTATTAAAAAAAATTGTTCCACAACCATTGCCAGACACCGCGGTAAACAGTGATATATGTAGCTTAAAGCAGAGTAGTCGTCGCTATGAGCCCAGGCAGGGCTTCGAGACAGCACAGCACTATCTGGCCGTATTGTAGTTCTTGTCTATTTCGTGGTTTTTTGATGGTTTTACATCAAGTCGCGCTTGCGCGTGTATTACCTATCTCGTAATCTGCGCTTGATGCAAAAACATGGTTATTTTGACAGCAAAACGCTTACTAGCATAAGCGTCTACGGTCTGCTTTAAATTAATGAGCCTAGATTTATATCGATATTGATATGTATGCGCTCCTAGTATAAGCGCATATCTGTATTTTCTACATTAAGCATATATCTTTTAATTTCCCAATATCACGCCCAAGAACAAAACGTAGTACCCACAAATCAACGTAAGCACCCACACATAGACAGCTACCCTTAGGGTTGCCAACTTTATGTACGAGAAATATATTTACCCCCTTATTCATAAACGTTCAGTAATCCTACTATTATAATAGTAGGTATACTATTATAAGTAGGTATAGGTATCCTACTATTATAATACTATAATATACTAGAAAGTGTTTTGTCTCGTTTTCACACGTAACAGCTTTCGTCAACGTGAAGTTGACAGAGCAGTTTATAGCATAGATTATCTTATTGAGAATTTATGAAGGGTAAGTATATTACGGTCGGAGAAGGAAAATGAATAGATACTTATAGTTTTTATTTTAAATAAACAGCATTTTTTAATTAATTTTTTGGTAATTCTTGTCCGACTTAACAATTTACTATAGTACTGTTTTGGGACGGATGGCAACCTTAGCTACCCTACACAAATCGCTACGACGAGCGAGATTAAAGAATCTGTAATGTGCTCCTAGTATGCCGGCCGCACCCCCGATAAATCTCATCTGGGTGTTGCTCTACTTACGATATTGATTTTGCCTCGCTTTGCCTAGTTTTATTTTGGGTGACGTAAAATATTTTTTGCCTTAAAGTGTGGACTCAAACCGTAACACAGTAAATACTTGCACATTTCTGCTTGGCGGCCGACTGCAACATGCACTTACTAATTGTCATTGCGTTTTATACAACGTCTGTCCTACAATATGCTTACTTTTACAGGACATTTTTCACATAATACACTTGTAATTTTTGTCTCGTTTGGCCACGTTGAACAATCCTATCTTCTGTCTTCGTCTTCTATTATGAAATGTGCAAGTAGAGCAACTTACATAACAACTACTTACACCAACAAGCAATCTGTTAAAGTTGCCAACTTGTGGTATAAATAACGGATGTCTACGCTTTGGAAACGGGGAGTCGGGATTACTGCGTTATTGGGGAGGATAAGTTGAAGTAGTAGAAGTTGAATAAATTTGGAAGATTTTTCTCATAAATTGTTCGTACTTATTTGAATTGGCATTGTGCATTGGCTTTTGGGCCGGAGACTTTAATTTCAGACGGTGACATTTCGCTAACGCCCAGTTCTTCAGGAATCGACCATGTCACAACTCTCCTAGGTCTCCCCTACTTGCCTGGTTATATATTTACCGTCAAATTGCAATCTTGCCTGGCACATACCCAGAAGGCTAGGCATTTTAAACGCGTTCTTTAATAATGTTTTTAATGCACAATTTTCGTTTGGAAGCATTTCTAATCTATGCTTAGCATACCTATATTATATTATATCCGTCTTCGGCCACATCGCTTAAGATCTAGTGAGGTCGATCAAAAAACATATCCAATCTCTAACCGCTGTTCAGATCTATCATAACATAAAGCATAGTATTAGCTAGTTAATAAGTACTAGCAATGTAATTTTTTTAATCTATACAAATAAATGGTACATATATTTATGGATATAAATATAATAATGAAATTTTATAATTTAAAATTTAGCTGAATTTTCATAAATAAGTTCATATTTGTGTTTTAAGTGGCAACATAAAGAGTTCGGCAATATTTTTTTTGCAATATGAACATAAAATACACGGTTCCTGTGGGAACGTGGGTGAAAACCATAGACAGAAGCTAGTTTATGATATTTCCACGCATTTTTCACTATATAATCCTACGTTTCTTCCACAGGAGCCCCGCACGCCCTCCTAGGCAAGACCCGCCGCCCGCGCACCGCCTTCACCTCCCAACAACTCCTCGAACTCGAAAAGCAGTTCCGAATGAACAAGTATCTTTCACGGCCGAAGAGATTCGAAGTTGCTACCAGTTTGATGCTCACTGAGACCCAGGTAAGCTTTTTAATGAAGTTTGTATCAGGAAATTTTGTACTTTAAATACGACTTTTAACTCCGACAATAACCGAGTGTCAAATCGTAAATTAGTAGCAACAAAACTACGCCCCAATTATACTAAAAAGATTGTTTGTTATATTAGCTCTTTCCAAATGTAGATTATTTTTACAACTTTAGTGTCTGAAAACATAAAAAATAGAACTAGTAAAAAGAGAGCATATATATACACTAGCGTACAAAAGACTACGACTACAAATCCGCAATCAAATTTTATAGGCATGACACGTGAGGTCATTAAAAAAAAGTGTTATAATCTGGTACTGTATATAACAGCATATAGCAACCCAAGTGATTGTCTTGCCATTCAGCTTCTAACAGCTACCTATTGGTCTGAGTGAACCTGACTGAACTGATTAGTTCGTCATTCGTTAAAAAAATATCTGATAAGTATCATTTTTTCGCAACACTATCTTTATTTTGTCAAAAAGTGGTAACACATAAATTGTCATTTTACTGATTACTGCATCCAATTTAAAGTCGGACCCGTGGGATTTATAGTCGAATGGCTCTTATTAATAAACAGTGTTAAACGGTTGAGTAGTTAAACTGTGTTTTATCTGTTTCGATTCAGTATAAAATTGACAAAGAAAAATTCTTATTAAAGAACCACACCGTGTTACTATAAAAAACAACTTTTAGACGATTGTTTAACAAGACAGTGACCGTTTAAAGATGAACGTCTAAAATTGTTAGAAATGTCACAACAGAATGGAGTTAGATAACGGTTAGACACTACTTAAATCAAGATTTGCAACCGATCAACCGCTCATATTTAAAGTCACGACTAAGCCATATTTAAGATTTAGACCATTTTTAACACACGTTTAGGGTATGTTAAATTTTTTTGTAGTAAGACTGATACTATTTATACAATTCTGGCTTGCTACTACCCTTAAGTTGAAACTTTATCAGTAGCACATTCACTAATATCACACATTAGAATAAACATGTTTTGGAAAATTATATATAGATAGGTAGTACAGATATTAGATCGATCCTACGTTTCGTAAAAGGCATCTTACTGCAGCAATCAGAGTCATTTCATGGTTACTTTTAAGCGAGTTTTTTGTGTAGATTTTTCTTACTTAATTATTTTACTTTTCTTTTTTTTCTCCTTCGCTCGTTTTTGGGCAGGCTTAAGGCATAAGAGCATACCGCCTAGTCTAAAGTAGAATTAATTATTTTTACTTTAAATTGTCACAATAGACAAACCGTCTCTAGCTATAGAAAAAAGAAAAAACAAGCGAATTCTAAAATTCAAGTTCAGTTTATTTCTTTTGTTTTTAATTATTTTACGTTGTTTATAGTTAACCTACAGTTCATAAACTTATGGATACTTCTCGAATTACAGAAGAAAGACTAAAATAAAACTGGCCAAAAATGCCAGTTAACTAATGTTAACTAAAAATTTATTCCTGTAAAAAAACATAAAAACCATAAACACTACTACATTTTCACCCTTCCCGCGTCACTTGCAACTAAAAACAACCTATTTTGACAGTTGCGAAATGGCGGGAAGGCACCTGTCAAGTTGAGAGATGCCCGGATTTGAGCTTACAAAACGCTATACAAGATTATATGGGGGTCGGGGGTTGTTCCGCCGTAAATGTTATTGCTTGGGGTGCAAATGTGAGCTTTTAAGATTAATTCTCTAGTGTTTTCAGTGGTTCTACGTGGATTTGGGGTTTTACGACGTGTGACGTGATTTTTTCCGGGAAAACGAGACTGACATTTGCTTTTTTTATTCGTTTTTGGCTTCTGTGTTTAACTTACCACAAACACAAGAATTCACTCAATTATATTCAAGTGTAATTTACTCAAGTGCTCGTACAAGGTTTTAATGATTAAGGTTCTACTGGTTCTCAAATCCATGCGTTTAAGGAATAATTTATATTGGTTTGGAGTTAAGTTCCATAATGTTTGGACGTCGTGCAATATCGAACTTTACACAAATAAATAATAAATATAAACCAATGTTTCTATTTGTTCGCAGGTAAAAATATGGTTCCAAAACCGAAGAATGAAGTGGAAAAGGTCAAAAAAAGCGCAGCAAGACACGAAAAGTAAGGAACCTTCTCACCAATCAGAAGAAAAGAATAAACCCAAAGACATTCTTCCCCTACCACAGGAACAGGAAAAACCTCCTCCGCAGTTGGCGGGAGACTTGACAGCTGTCAAACCACCACCCCTGTTAGACAGGGATAGAATTATCGCGTTGGAGAGAGAGAGGGCAATGGCGGCAGCGAACTTTAATTCAAATTTGGAAAACAATAGACGCGGATTGGTCGTTATGTCTCAAGATGGCGGCCGACCAGTAGACATGTTTAGGCCCTATGTGGTATGAGAATAACGTAATTTTTATTTGGTTTTTAGGATTTTTGTTGTCTTTGTGCAATTTGTTGTATTAGAAAAGTGAATACAGATACAAGTTCGCAAGCTTCGGAATCAGCGTGTATGATAGAAATAAAAAAAAACATTTTTTTTCGAACTACCTACTTACCTCCTTTTTTAAACCTATTTTTAGTCTGGGGAGTTGTACACTTTTTAGGTCATCAAAAAATGTGCCGTAAATTCGTGTACATAATTAAATTAATTACTTATAATTAAATAAATAATTTGTAGGCATAATAAAACTATACAGTATTATGGTAAGATTTATAAAATAAATGTTCTAGTCGATTTAGATTGTACAAATTTGTTTTCCACCTAGTTTAATGGTTATAGGCAGCTCCAAACTCATTAGCCAGTCTGAGAGTATGTACGCTATGCCCCTCTTAACTCTTATACAGTCGACTGCAATAATTTGTATACACTAAGATTTTGGAATGTAAATGCATTCGGGTACTTCCAAAAAGCGGGATGTTCTGATAACTACCCGCCATTTGTAGGTACTAAACGCGTCAATATTGATGGGTCTTGCAATATATAAATATGTTTACCAGGAGAGCAGTTTAAGATGACGCTGGCGTCTAGATAAACGTTGCCAGACCAATGAATACTGCCGCTTTTGGTAGAAATAGATAATTACCGGAATATCCCGCTTTTTGGAATTACCAGAATGCACTATATTTAAATGTAACTAAATGATTTTGCAAAAATAAGTGTAGGTACCAAGCTACGAAATAAGTGTAGGTACCAAGCTACGAAATAATTGTAGGTACCAAGCTACGACATAAGTGTAGGTACCAAGCTACGTTTCACCATTAATTACGTATTCCGTAATGTGAAAATAGAACTCAGACAGTTATTTACGAAAAATCATTTTGGTTACATATATTTGAAACTGTGAAATGTATATAATACATATTATTGCATTTGCAGACGAATGAGTGCATTCCTGCCATAGGTACTGCCCTGAACTTGCAACAATCACCTGGCAAAAAGTTTAGTTTTACTTGTATAAATCAATTGAATGAAATAGGTTTTGTATGTTGTAAATTAGTTAGTGTGTACTAAAGGAATAAAATAACTGTATGTACGTTTTGACTCAAACTTGCACGGTTGTATATCATGCCAAAAATGATGATGATTAGCCCGGCCAAAAGCAAAGTTTTCACTGGTTAGTTGGTTTTTTACGTTTGATTAATATGAGCATCGAATTTCAGCAATAATGGCGACATTTTACCTTTACTAGGTACCTACATAGGTGCATACGAATCGTAATAAATATAATACTTGTCAAACATGCGATCATTAAATGAACCATACATTACATTATCAATCGTACCTATATATTAAACAACTTGTTAAAACCTGAATAAAAGATTATAGTCTTGTCTTCTTGATATCTAAAAATGAAAATGTTTCCGTACCTAAACGTAAAACTATGAAGATATCTATTATTTATACTTGAATATAAAATTGTACAGTACCTACTTGGCAAAAAACAAGACAAGTGCAAGGCCATAAAAACATAATGTTCTTTCAGGAACTCTTAATTTTACGTTAAAAAAAATCAAGAGTTTTTCTTTTTTCTGAGCCACGTAAAAGCTATTTTGTACCAGTACCCAGTTGAAAATCTTACTTAGGAGAAAACAAGACGTGTGAAGCCCTAAAAAGTATAATATTCGATCCCAACGAATGCTGGACATTGCGTTAAATAAAAAAAACAGTTTTTTTTTTTCTATGAGCACCTATAATATTGTGCCAGTATCAAGTTAGTAAAAAATGTCTTTCAAAAAAGCGGGAATTGGCTTCGATGCAAATATCACGATTCTTTAATAAAATTTATTAAAGGACCAGCCTTGAAATGTATAGGTACCTACACTACCCGTGAAAATACAGTCATTTAAATCGGTTAACAATTGGCGGAGAAACTGAGTAACAATCACACAAAAAAAATACAGACGAATCGAGTAGAATTTTTGACAATCGACTCCTCCTTTTTATAAAAAGTTATGTTGTAGTTTATAAAAGTAAGAAAGTTCCTAAGATCGTTGTCAGAAACCTTAGGCCTAGGTTAAGTATTTAAAAAAAGATATCTTTACGATCAGTATTATTGTATTTTGTAAAATAAATTCAAATTGTTTGTACAGTGGCCCCGATTTATTTATTTCCGCTGTCTCTTTCCAATAAGTAGCATGAGAAAAGGATGGACGATATTTGACAGGTCTAAATTTAGTTCTAGAGCTGTCAAATCTTCCATCCTTGACAAATTAGAAAAACTAAATTCACGGCCGTTAATACTAGATACAAGGAAATGGATTAAGTCTACACCTATAATTGTAATAGCACTTAGTATGTATCAAATTATTGTTCTCTGTGTATTTTAACAGTGTATATTATCTTGGTTTTCGTTGAATAAATAAATTAATTAATTTGACAGGTCTAAAATATATTCCATCTCTTTCTCGTGTTCTTATTTGGAGAGAGTGCAAAAAATTAGGGTTAGATTAGTGACGAATCGAGGCCAGTATGTATTACTTTTAGTTTAGTTTGTGTATGTTTTTGGAGCCTATTTTTACTGTATCCATCCGATATAGCGGCACCGAACAATCAACAATGTACGACAGCAAATGTACCAGATTTAAATTTTCACGAATATTTACTGTTGTAATGTTGTAATCTTATTTATACATTGCTATATGTGATGTCTGCTGCCCGCGGTTTTACACGCGTGGAGTTCCCATAGGTATCATGTATATTTCCGGGATAAAAAGTAGCTTATTTAAAGCGCCCATTACACGTTCGTTCGGTTTGAGTATTGCTGTCAAAATGACCATGATTTTGCGACAAGCGCGGGTTACGAAGCATTACACACTCAAGCGCTTACATCCCTCAATCCTACTTCCTATCCTACTTAATTATTTGTTATATATATAATATTATAAATGCAAAGGTGTGTTTGTTGGTTTGTTGATTTATTGGTTTGTCCGTCTTTCACGCAATAACGGAATAATTACTGATCCCCTATTGAATAGACATCCCTATTGCTGTACTTGTCTGTTTCATAGATTACTAGCTTCTGCACGCGGTTTTCACCCGTGTCCATAGGAACCGTTCATTTTTCCGGGATAAAAAGTAGCCTATGTTACTCTCAGGTCCCTAAACTATATCTATGGCAAAAATCACGTCGATCCGTTGTTCCGTTGCTGCGTGAAAGAAGGACAAACCAACAAACACACTTTTGCATTTATAATACCTATTAGTAGGATTTTTAATTATCAGTACAGAAACAAACTTCAATTTTGTATAATTATTAAGATTACATTTCTGTAAACAAAGCCTGGCTTTTTAATGTTTTTTTTTTTTTTTCAAAAAAATTCATTTTTTTTCTCGTTTTTTATTTTTTAGTTTTTTGTAATAAAATTGCGTCATTCCGTGATATATGTTCGAGGCTTTCATTATACAATGTATGTATTAGATAAGTATGTTTGTATTGTATACTATTAAATTATAAGTATTTTAATTTAAGTACCTTATTGTATTGAATAGTATATAATTGATTGTAAATACCAAGCATAATAAATAATAGTTAAAACGTTATAAGCATTTTTTTAATAATACCTCATTTTAATCATCCCAGCTGGGGGTGTGTTACTAATGGTTAGTACGCAGTACGCTCCCACTGCTGGGATAGGCGCCATAGGCCTTCTCTGAAGAGACAGTATGGGCAATAATCCACGACGTGAGCCCATTGCGGCTTGGTGGATGCCAGCACATGTCGTCGAAATTTGTGGTTCTTGAATCTTGAACATGCGGGTTTCTTCACGTTATTGTTGGTAATTCCGCACAAAACTTAACCCAGTTTCATATTTATCACAGAATAATTAGTAAAAGTGTTTTTTTTTTCAATTTCCACGGCACATAGGTAAGGTAATCCACCGGCTTGCGCGTGTATTATCTCGTAATGCGCGCTTGATGCAAAAGCATGGTTATTTTGACAGCAAAACGCATACTTGCATATAGGTATATTATAGGTACGAGTATTTAATGCCAATTTAGAATTAAAAACAATTTCCAACAAAATAAAAATTGAATAGAACACATTCATAAGTTTATCTATGATCAAAGCTGAGAAATAGTGGCATGTTTACCACAGGGTATGACTTTCATAAATACGACTTTTGCAAATTAGTGATTTCAAAGTCATTTTGAAATCGCTTGTGAATTTAAAAATCTTTCCCCTGGGAGGTCGCTGGAATGGAATTATTTTACTTGTAAAGGGGCGTGAAGTGAAGTGGGGCAAGAAGTTTAAAAAAAATCTCTACAGTAACAGTAAACAGAAACTATAAACACATTTCCAATTAGAATACCTAATACTTGGTACCTAACAGTTGTACTCGGGAGTCTGACGACGGCAAACTTGTCGGTAACGTATCGCAGGACAGTAAATTACGGGGGAGAATTGGTGGGGTGGCCAAGCTAACAGGAAAAATATTCGAGATATACCTAGGTATATATTTACGTAAACATCCCACTAGAGTCAGTTAATAGTTTAAAACTTATTTAATTAAACTTAATATAAAGCGAAATCTTATGCCATTTGATTCCTTAATAAATAATAATACTGTAATAAGCCATCTTTGAGTAATTATCCTTTTGTAAAGAAATAAGGTTGAAAATGACGATGCGTTTGCTTTTAGTTGAACGTTATTTCGTAGTTTATATTAAATTAAGAAAAAGAGACGCCATAAATTTTAAATATTTTTACATAATTATGTCTTTAGATGATTCAAAATGGCAATGGTTTCGTCGTAAAATTATCACTTTAGGTACTTTCGAGGTATTTTATAACACAATCGTTTTACTATGGTCGCCTATGACAATGGCGGTCTTCAATAAACCATTGTTAATTTCCGTATGATCATCATCAAAGTGACCATTTTGCGTCATTTTTAACCCATAGTGTATAGCACTTTTAGCAGAATTTGGGTCCTGATATTAAGCGACGATGTGATATGCTAGACCTAGTTTAGGTCTAGCTCTCAAATACAGTCCGAATACATTGCATGCTTGTCGATTGGCTACTTGAGGACTGTAGCTAGCCTGGGTTTTTAGATTTGTCCCGAAATTCCTTTAACCGTGGTCGCTCCGCGCCTCAAGTTATAGATTGTTGTGGGTACCTCATTTTATATTCCACGCCCGTCTGCTAGAAAGAAACAGGACTACTTCCGTCTCTCTTCGAGACTGTAGATCTTGGCCCTATCTATAGTTTGAATGGTGAAATGTACGAGTGGATCGTTTGCCTGACTACCAAAAATAACCTTGGAACCTAATAATATACCTACCTATAAACTTCTACTTCTTATAATTAATTTCAGGCTGAGTTTAGAAATATGTATGACGAATAAGTTTTGTTTGTTACTAGAAAAGCAAGGACGGGAAGAAGGCCGTGAAAACAAAAGACGATGCCTTCCTTAAGCAGCCCGTACATGAAATGCATGATTGATTGATAAGCATTAATCACGGACCACGCGAAAACCATGGAAAAACCATAATCATCGCTTGACGCATATCGTAACATAAGATTATATAAAATGAGTAATTTATAGTTTCAATTCCGCGATAAAGAATGTCTAATGGCCTAAGTTCGATTTATACTGAATGATGGCTTTGCCAACCCTTACTGCTTATACTCAGTTACTGATGGCTTTGCCAACCCTTACTGGTTATACCCAGTTTCTGATGGCTTTACTGGGTATAACCAGTAAGGGTTGGCAAAGCCATCAGTAACTGAGTATAAGCAGTAAGGGATGGCAAAGCCATCATTCAGTATAAATCGAACTTAGGCCATTAGACATTCTTTATCGCGGAATTGAAACTATAAATTACTCATTTTATATAATCTTATTTAAAATGGATTTCCGCAAAGTAACGCCTGATTCCATCAAATAGCATATCGTAACGTCTAAGGTGGAGCTTGTTAGAAATCTAGTCCAAGCGCTAACCTTACCAAGGTTGGAGGTAATGAAAGAGACGCACAGCAGCAGCCGATTCTACTCAAACAAATAGTTTCACAACCACCGCGGGTTCAGTGCAGAAGCCGAATACGCGGTGGTGCCCAAGTGATATAGGTATGTAGGGTAAAGCAGAGCAGTCGTCACTTTGAGCCAAGGCAGGGAGTGAAAGCGTCAGCGCTATCTGGCTATATTGCTGTTCTTATCTGTTTCGTGGATTATTGATGGTTTTATTTCAAGCCGCGCTTGCACAAAACTATAGTTATTTTGACAGCAAAACGCAAACATGCATAAGCGCTTACGACCGGCTATAGAAAAACTGGCATTGGCCGTTATGGATGGCGCCACAATCGAACCCAGTGTTGGATCATTTCCCTGTCTATGAATAAGGCTAGGGGCGGGCAATGTGATTGATATCTTTTGTTTAAACAGGCCACTCAAAAGATGTCGGTAACGAGGTATTATATCCGAATCTTTGTTGATACTTCGTCAACTTCGTTCTCGACTCGCATTTTTTATACTTACTGAATACGTGGCGACTATGCGGTCGACGATGTAGACGCTTGCATAGAAGATACCAGTGTTCACTCTCGTCTTGAAGACTCCCAAATTGTAGTATTCAGGAACTACAATTGCAGGCAAAGAATTCCATTTCTTTGCTGTCTGCATGATGAGATTTATGAGTATTGCAGCTACGCTTGGTGCTGATTTAACACGTTAGCTGCGGCACCAATTTTTGCAAACTTTCCGTTCCTGCGGCACGAGGTTGTATCGGCCCGCACCGTGACCAGACGTTAGGGCGACACGCGGTCTATTAGACCCCACCTCCTTTAACAGACTAAAATCCATTTTCTGGCGCGAAATCAAAGATAAATGAAAATTTTGGTCCTTATAGATATAGACAGTGAATTGATGAACCCTAATGTACCGTCGCCCCGGGATCTGATAGCTAGTTTATTAATTATTGGCAAAACAAAATATGGGATCTTATACACCTCGTAACGCACTGAAATAGGGTAAATTTTCGCTAAGATTAGTGATGAGAAAAATAATATCGACGCAACGACGTTTATCTATTTTTGTGTGAAAGTCTTAATGCGGTTCACAGAATAGAAAAAAAAGAAAACCAGAAGTAGAAAAGAAACTATCCTATTTATTCTGCCTCGGGATTAATACTACTAACACATAATTTCTCTACTTTTACCATCGTACAATAATATACCTACTCCACCTGGTGCTCAATTCCGACTACGTGACTGACACATGCTTACGTCATCATATATCGTCTAAAATTTACATAAGTCGAATCTAACACACTCAACAAACTTGGTGATTAAAAATAACCCTGTACATATTTTGTTGTTTTTAACGTTTTAGTATTGTTGTTATAGCGGCAACAGAAGTACCTACTTAATTTGAGAAAACTTCAACTATCCAGTTATCGCGATTCTTGAGATATCTGGTGACAGACAAACGGACAGACAGCGAAGTCTTAGTAATAGAGGGTCCTGTTTTTATCTTTCGATACGGAACCCTAAAAATCGTTAGGTAATCTTTATTTACTTTCAAAACCTAGACAAAGAAGTACTGAATTATTAATTAATTACTTACCTGTTTTGTCAAAGGCTGCTTTGCGTTTTTTGTGGAGTTTTTCACTACCTACAAAAATATCAATTAAAAAACTTACCTGTTTTGGTTCTGTTTCTGGGTTTTTTAAAATTAACTTCTTCCGACATCGTTTAGACATGTTCGGCGATGTAAAAGGACGTGCTCTCCAATCGACGTGATGCACAACACTAGTCGCGGGAAGCTCGCGTTGGGTGCGGTACGAGGTCCGGGAGGATATGGGACGTTTTAGCCTCGTGCCGCACTGCATTTAAATTATATTAATTCAGTGCGGTACGAGGCCTAAGACATCCGGTACCAAGGTAGGTATACCACCGAGTCCGGGACCATTAGTGCATCTCAAATATACATTTATCTCTTTTCTATACTGGACCAAACCAAAGCTATGCCCTTCGCACGACAGAGATGTTCACGTTTTTCCTTGCCGCACCACAAGGAAGTTGCATGAGGGGTGATTTAGGCCTCGTTTCGCACTTAACGTGTTAAGAAGGTTGCCAAGCATAAATGGGTGACGCAATGCTGTGTCGTGATCCGATGATGGAATAGGGTTGGGGAAATTAGCTCATGTAATGCCATTGCACATTCGGCTTGACGGCTTCGTAGCTAAGTTGGTAGTAACCCTGCCTGCAGAGCGAGGGGTCCCGGGTTCGATTCCCGGCCGGGGCTGATTTTGTGTAAGCATAAAGTTTGTTCTCGGGTCTTGGATGTTTGTGATGTGTATCTGTGTGTGTCCATGCCACCTGCGACACAGGGAATCCTAGTGCGGGGGTATGAGTGTAAGCGTTTATTTATTTATTCTCAAAAATGTATCCTGTAGACGACGGATAGACTGGCAACCCTGCGTCGATGCTGTAGCCAGGCAACTAGCGTATCGTTGCCAATAAGTCTTATTTTTCAGTGGTTTCCAGGACAAGCAGTTCCACAGATTAGGAGTAACAAACAAACAAAAAAAGCTCACAAACTTTATAATATTTGTACTTATGTGAAAGTGTGTTTGTTGGTTTGTCCTTCTTGATTTTTAGCATAATATAGTTTATGGACCGGAGAGTGCTTTTTATCCCAGGAAATAAAAATAAAAATAAAATAAATAGCACGTTTCTTGTGAGAAGTTCCACGCGGGTGAAACCGCGGGCAGAAGCTAGTTTATTATAAAGTTGACAGTTGACACTGGCTGAATACGTGAAGCTGCGCGCTGCCAATCTATACGATCATAAAGCATAGGGCCCTGGGTCCGATTCGCGCCCGGAGCAAACTTTGTGTTGTGAGCGTAAAGTTTGCTCTCGGGTCTTGCTTCTTGGTGTTGTGTTATACATGTGTGTCCATACAACCTGCAATACAGGGAATCCTAGTGCAGGGGTATGAGTTGTAAGCCTTTGTTTGTTTGTATACATTATGCCCAGAAACATACCAACCAAAGCATTAAAAAATGGCATATTTTTTCTTTTGGCAAAGCACAGCTTCAGCATAATGCCATCGAGTATTCACCCTATGAAGCAAGATATCAAAATTCGCTCTGTCAACTATCTGCAAGATTCTCCCTAAAATACAACCACTCGATGACAGCTGAAAACTGAAACGTAATTCAAGTAGATGTGCAAATAGTATCCTCTACCTCAAACAGAATACAAAATCGTGGAGAGAATATCAATATTTGATATTTGGTTTTGTAACGAAACCCGCCCGTCGCGTCGGCCATATTGGCGTATTTCCCGCGCTTTTTGACAACCTATCGTTACGTTTTGTTTATAGGAAAAGACGTGCGTTTCTTTTTATTTTATGACAATGTTTTTTGAAAAGAGAACGAAATACGAAATTATACATAATTGCAATTTTAAGTTTATAGAAACTGGCACAATACACGATCCATGTCTGGCCATTAAAGGAAGAAAAAAGGTTAATTATATGTGTTACATATTTTGTAAAACTGTAATTGTAGGTTACTAAAATATATAGAAGAGAAAGAAAGAAAGGCTAATATCCCGAAAAAATGCACGGTTTCTGTGGGAAATACCACGCGGGTAAAACCACGGGCAGCAGCTAGTCCAATCAACCATCGAGGATTTTCACCACAGTAAGTAAAAGTAATTTTCGTTACCGAGATCGTTTAGACGCAGAATGTTAAATTCGCAAAATGTCCAGCTTTCGCAAATTATCAAATTGTCGCCCTTGCTAACATAAAATATATACAAATATAACAGTAAGAGATTATACTTGAAATTGGCAAAATACACAAACCGTATGCCAGGAAAGAACAAAAAAACAGTAAGAGTAAAAGTTAAAAATCACTAAAGAGGTTCTTCAAATCGTAGGTATAAAATGGTAGCACTACACCCCAATTTGCCGCCGAAATTATATAGGTATTTCACCAGTAAAGAGCCCTCGGCAAGCAGTCGCATACATCCAGAGCGCGAGTAAATTGTTGGTTGAGCGCCGCTCGTTGTCGGCAGCGCAATGTGTCGGGGGATCGCTTCTGTGTTGGCGATATATGGATATGCCTTTTGTTCTATAATTAAATTAAACGAAGCTAAAATTGTTTGATTTTAGCCTATTGTATGTATATTATATTATATTATCTAGACTCACACAAATACATTAGATTTTAAACAAATTTTTGATAGGTTACATAATCATTAATACGCCTGTATTATCATTGTTATTTACCCCCAAAGCGACAACGGAGGCGTGTTATGTCTCTGTCTGAAATCATAGCTCCTAAACAGATGGACCGATGATGGATTTTGATTTTAAGTTTTTTTTTTCAGTTTTGTTGGAATTCTTCTTCTTAGCATGTCGTTGGCAATTAAATGAGACTAGTACGAGAGTGTCCTCAGATGTAATTAAAAAAATTGTTTAGCCTTTTTTAAAATTGTTTAAACACTTAATCGGGTTTTTAGACTTTTTAGCCAGAGGTTTTTAAAAAATTTTGCTATAATAATAGATTAACCGATTCGATAGACATAATGTTTCAGTGCTCTCTCAAAGACTTCTTACGATTTAGGTCACATTAACCTCGCGCGGCCATATCGCAGAATAAGAAGTAACTATACGAAACAGAAAATTAAGATGATATGGCAACCATGCTAACTTAACGAATCCTTCTGTCAAATCCACACTTTTGTAACTTTTCTGCTATCGTTTACAATTGTAAATGTCACCTTGTCTAGACTCTCTGTTCACTCTTGTCTTTTTGGGTTTGATGCTTTTAAAAATCCTTACGATTTGAGGTATATTATTTATAGGCTCTAAAGTAAAGTTTATGACAGTCTTGTAGGGTATGTACTTTTCAAGATATTCCAATGATTTAGCCTCAGAGCACTGGAGTTTTTTGTGAGCGTATGAGCAATATTTATAAAATATTCATTAAAATAATTGGAAATGTCATTTTCATTACTAATTAATTTATCATCAGTCGTCATATCACAGGTTGAATCACAGTTGCGTTTTTGCCAGTTTCTACTTTAATTATTTGCCAAACATATATAAACTTGTTGTTTGAATTTTCTATTTTTCGCGCAAGATGTTACTTTTTAGCTGCGGCACAAACGTTCTTAAATATTTAACTGTAACTGCTAACCTTAAATTTTAAAGCAGGATCACCGATAGGAGGATTGGATCACAGGATCACTATCAACATGCCTATTGTTAGGTAGGTACGGGCTGGCTCGTCTCGTTATCCAATAGTATAAAAAACAATCCTAAAGCAAAAAGCGAAAAGAAAATTAAGGAATATCCATACGTTGATCATCGCACCGCAAACTGGCAATCAGCGAGTGATCGCCAACACGACAATACGCCCCTCCCGCCGCCCCCGCATCCCGCGTTCCTTGATTCCAAATTCAATTTGCACCAATCAACGGGCGCCGTCTTCCCGCCTTTTGCGTTGTTCCCGCTCGGACGTGAGGAATGGCGTTCGGGTGTTTTTTTTTAATTCTCTTTGTTTTCTTGATTGTAAGCTATTGCCAAACGAGTTTTGGAGTATGCTATGTTGCAGTATTTTGTTTTATTTGGGATGTATACAAATTGATGATAAATTTTTATTGTGATTTGTGACCGCTACGGTAATGTAATCGGACAAATAAAACGTAGAGCCGTTACTGTACGTACAGGCTACATGAGACATGGAGGCAGGCATTTTTGATGTTTTTTTTTATTTATTCATCATTTAGGTTCTTTTACATCACAATTTATATATAGTACTCTGAAAACCGGTGCTGGTGGTTTTTCTTAGTAGTAGGTACTCACATTCACACCCTATACTTTATCTTTACCTATGTACTATTATCTATTCTGTGCCTATACCACAAAAATATACACCAGCCTATATCTACCTACAAACATATAAAAATTAAACTTAAAGCTAGGTACTTTGTAACACTAAACTATAATATGTAGGTAGGTACTACATAAACTTCAAGTTAAATAAAAACCTTTGTTCCGGTTTGATGAGATTAAAAATTAGGTAGGTAAAAATAAACGACAAACGAATTTTACGTGATCGGCAGTGCAATTCCCAATTTAAAAAGCGGATGTCAAAGTAGGTACTGATTTAAAAATCCAAAGTTGAAGATAAAGACCTCGCGCGGACCGCGGTTTATGAGTTAAACCTAGTTCATAGTTTAACTTCGGTTCAAAATGGTCGGTGAACTACGATCTTAATACCTACCTAATGTCTCAGAGTAACGAGCGCAATGTAGTGCTACGCAAGGTCGCAAGCACAGTGATATGTGGTCGCAAGCCTTTGTGTTTTAAAGCTAGGATTCTAAATGGCACTGCAATTTATTGCTACGGGCTGCCGGCTGGCGCTAAGTATAACTCCCAACGTGTGGATGCCCGACCGTTCGTTGGTAGGTTGTTACTTGGTACTGAAGTTGGGACCTACAGATTTAGGTGTTGGGACCCAACGTGTGGAGCCTGGTTATGCTGAGCATCAGACAAACGAGCCCCCTCCCCTCGTCCTTTCGTTATATAGTATAAAAAATACATATTTCTACGCCAATCGACTGAACGTTGCACATTTGTAACCTTTGTTGTAACATTTGTTGAAATTTGTAACCTTTGGTCGCCTTTTACTACAAAATAATTATATAATATGCTTTTACAAAATTCTCATTACAACAAAGAAACCCATTCGACCGTAAAAAGCGGGAATCGAATTAAATCACCACTAACGCCATCTAGCCGACCTCATGAATACTACATGAGAAACGTACAGATGGCGCTGTTACAATTTATGGTCGCATTCAGTAATGTGGTAGCTTTCGCGAGCTTTTACTGGCTTTTAGTGAAATTAGTGCCATTACTTATTGTAACTTATTGTTGGCTTTGGGTTCTGGTGAATTGCTTAACTTACCCGCTTTTAGGTTAACAGCTGCCTTTAATTTCGTAGAAAAAATGTACTACTAGGCACAGTAAAACTCAAATAACTTTGCCTATATGATGTCAGGCTTTCCGAAAACTCACGCAGGTGCAATCCTACTTAATATTATAAATGCGGAAGTGTGTATTTGTTGATTTGTTGGTTTGTCCTTCTTTCACGCAGTAACGAAGCAACGGATCGACGTGATTTTCGGCATAGATATAGTTTATGGACCGGAAAGTAACATAGGCTACTTTTTATCCCGGAAAAATGCATGGTTCCTGTGGGAACGCAACAAATCAACAAACACACTTTCGCATTTATAATATTACTAGCTTCTGCCCGCGGTTTTCACCCGTATTCCCCCAGGAACCGAGCATTTTTCCGGGATAAAGAGTAGCCTATGTTACTCTCCGGTCCATAAACTATATCTATGCCAAAAATCACGTCGATCCGTTGCTCCGTTACTGCGTGAAAAAAGGACAAACCAACAAAGCAACAAACACACTTTCGCATTTATATTATTAGTAGGGATTAGTAGGAATATAATATTTGTAGGATAGTAGGACTAGTAGGATTTACACCGCATAACACTTTTATGGTATTGCAGGCGCATTCTAAATTCCGTTCGGGTCCACATTTTTCGTCTCTGTCATCCTGTACCTATATAGATGTGCAAAGTCATCGCTGAGAATTTTGTCACATCGTTGTGATTTCGAAATCACTCGTGGAATTCAAAAATCGGGGCCTTGGTCATCAAACCCAAATACAGTAATGCTTGCACATTGCTGCTTGGTGGTAGACTTCACGAGGAAAGCGGTAGTTCCAACCTAGTCAAACACTCGCAGAAGAGTTAATCCTACCGCCTAGTATTGTGTTCACTTGGTTAGATCATAGATTCAATTTACAATTCAATTCCTTTATTCATTCCAATTGTAACATAACAGTATATACCACGTATATACCAAAGTGTTACAAATTATATGTCATAGATAAAGACATAATAATGCTTTTTTTTTATTTGTCATGTATAGACAGCGGGAAGCACGAAAAGAATATCGTGCAAAAGACCTATCTATACTCACTAAGGTTACAAATTACAATGAATAAATAGGGTTTCGAAGTAATAAACGTTTTTGTGCTGTCGTTGGGTAAAATTTTTCGAACAAACAGCGATTTCACGTAAGTAACCCCACGGCAGTGGGTGAATCAAGGTTGGAGAAGATATTATTGTATATTAATTATTTTGACCAAGTTTAGGTTTATTGATTAACCGGTACCTATCCCTTTATAAAATCAATGGATAACCTTTGGAATCTTTTTTATTTTCTGGTCAAAAATTCGAAGACGAATACAATCTGCCAGCGTTCAATGTCACAGCCAGTGTATCGATTTATCCATTTTATTATTTTATGACGTAATTATTACGCTATAACCATTGCTCATCTTATGGCAATCACTATAAATGGCGACTCGTAAACTTCATAATCGAAATACGAGCTATAAATATTTTGATAGAGTCGTCATAGATATCTAAATAAACAAGTAAAAAAAATTGAAGTGTCTGTTTGTAATGTCAAAATTACTTTTTACTAAATGCATATTATTATGAAACGGTACCTTTAATAGATAAACAATTTTTTTAAATTTTGTCTGTTTGTGCGATATTGACGGTACTTTACATGACAGATAGCAGATGTTATAAGCAGTTACTTAGGATATATGGGTGAAGCCGCGGGGCACAGCTAGTCAGCTACACAAAGCCAAAAATTCACAATGAATAAAATGAAATGAGATTAAACGCGCCATCTATTGGTGAGTAGCCCAAACAATGATAGCAAAAAAATAAATTAAATGAGACATAACTCGCCATCTATTGGTGAGTAGCGGAAGTAAGCCATAACATACTAACGAAAAATTCACAATGGGGAGCCACACTGCTTACTTATCCCGCTAGGTGGCGCATGATCGCTGGTGCTGTTTCACTATGAAACTTAATTATAAAATTTTAGTAAATGAACAAAAAATCGTCTTTTCAACAAAGTATGCCTCTGTAAAGTGCAATTCAATGTAAACTTAATGTACACACGTTTCTCTTCAAACGAGAAAAACGTAAATTGTGGATCAAAGCTTTGCTCATCAAAATATATTGGAAACCAATTATTCGTCTCGGTTATGTAGTGACCATTTCAAATCTAATGATTTCTAAGACGTGAGCATGTTTACTGGTTATAGTTTAATTCATTATCCCTCAAAAGAACCATCAATGACAAGCACCAGCGGAGGTGGCGCCATCTGAGATTAGCTTTGCCTGTGCCTCCCCATTAATAAAAATGAGATGAAATGCGCCATCTATTAAAGAGTAGCATTATTAGCTATACGATAAAATATAAAGACATCTGTGATCGAGTAGAGTCACTACTTCAGTTTCCTAATGAGCGATAGTTTGACAGTAGATGTCAGTTATGTCATTGTCATTTGTCACATTTCACTTACATTCCAAACCAGAGCAAATATTAGCCGGCAAAATATATAAGGTAATTTTTACCAAAAAACGCCTGAGATTTAATGAGTTTCACTAGTTGTTGATATTTTTTAATTCGGTCGTATTACTACAGTCAACTTGTGATCGTGAAGGGGCATGTCAATTCTGGTTTCTAGTTTTTATTATATTTGGTTTTAAATTAATAATACTATCGTTTTATATTAGAGAACAATGTGATATATTATTAAACGGGTTTGTGTCGTGTCCCTTGTTAAATTCACTGGAAATGAAGGTGATAGAAGCGAAAATTGTTGTATTAGGCTCACAAGGTAAATTACTTTTTGATGATTTCATAGTTTATATCCTTGGTTTATCATGTTGGCTTACATAAAATTAATTTAAAAAAACTTGTCTTACATTCAAACCATCTAACCTCATTGGTGCTTCATTCTCATTTGGTACTAACGGCTACCTATTTATACTTTAAGCATTATAAAGAGATAGTATTCTGTAGATTGTTAATTTGATTTATATCCTTGATAGCTATTGTATCAATGACTAATTGCAACTATCTATTTAGAACATATGGAACAAACAGAAAGCAATCACCATTAGACCAATAGAGATGAAGTTTGCAAACATTTTAAAACTTTCTTTACTTACATTTTCTTTTTACTCATCTATCTTTTGTTAGTGGGAGGACTAACTCTTCTGCGAGTGTCCATCTGGGTAGTACCACCGCTTTGTTCGCGAAGTCTGCCGCCAAACAGTAATGTGCAAGCATTACTGTGTTCCGGTTTGATGAGTAAAGTAGCCAGTGAAATTACTGGGCTTATGAGACTTAATACCTAATGTCTCAGGGCAACGAGTGCACTGCAGTGCCGCGCAGACCTTTGTGTTTCAAACTTCTGAGTGGCACTGCAATTTTTATGGGCTGGCGTTATGCTTACCATCAGGCAAACGACCAGCTCGTCTTGTTACCAATAAAATTAAAAAAATTAAAAAAATAGAAAAACGCCCATATCTTCTATATGTGATCATATTATAATTTATTACTGACCCCACTAACTTACAATAATATAATATGTCATCTGTGGTTTTAGCATTTATGGAGTCATCTTCAGACTCCATTCCACTTCAACCATGCACTAATAATAACTATTGCAAGTTTGAATTATCTGCAAAGGGATTAATAATATCAAATATATGTGTACAGAAAAGCATGTAAACATAGTTCCTGACAGGGCTTATTAACATTACCAAATACCATAAAAAATACTGTTAATTTACACTAATTCCACTACTGTGCATAACGTTAAAAATATTTCCTAAGCAACATAACAGTATTTAACATTAGGTAGTAACATTAATTTTAACAACATCAATTAAAAATTTGCACTGTTGCTACTCAGTGCGTGGCCCCACTTACATGACACACCTTTACCCATTTCAAAGTAACGGTAAATTAACATTAATTTGAAAGTATCATTAAGAATGTTTACCGGTATCATGGTAAATAAGGAGAATAGTAGTTTGTATCGCGCAATATACATGAAATAAATTAAATCTAGCTACCTAACCACCAGAACCACCAGCTAAAAATTTCTTTATTTGCGGACCAATTGGTACCTAGCTTAGGTGTGTAAGAATTCGGTGTTGTTTATGAATGTGTCAGCATCCTTTGAGTAGGTACTGCTGGCACATGCAGATGTGGCTTTTATAAAGAGTGTAAGACCAAGTGGACTAAAAACAATTTTAATATTATTAATAAAATTAGTAATTAAATGTATGTATGTATGTGTGTGTATGTATGTATGTAAATTAAATTAAACGCGTCACGAAATTAAAGTAGCTTAAGTTTACCTTATAACATCAGCTACCTGCCAGTTAAATTCCCGTCAAAATCGGCCCAGCCGTTTCGAAGATTACCCGGAACAAACAGACAGACAGACAAAAGTTTAAAAATGGTTGTTTTGTTGTAGGTACCGTATATACTATCGTATGCATTTGGTAAAAAGCTGTTATTTTGGTATTACAAACAACCACTTCAATTTTATTTATTTGTATAGATTTTAAACTAGTATGTACTTAGTGGCAAGTGCTAAAAATAATGTATTTTTATTATAATAGTTCTGTCAATGCATGTTACTTTTGAGTTTAACGAATATGTTTTTTTTATAATCAATCAATTGTTTATTCAAACTATGTTTGAATAAACAATTCTATTTGATCAGTTTTCAAATTCCTATCTCTCTGTGCATTGAGATGAAACTGTGTCAAGGAGGGAACAAAATACCTAGGTATTAAGTAATGCTATACTAGATATTGCACATAATCTTTGAGCTGTATTGAACATTGCGTATTTAATTCATAACAAGTGGATGTAACAAAGTTACATAAAAATATGCGACTGCTCTAGCTAGTGTCAGTCGGTATGATGTAAGGATTCTAACGATACCCCATACATGCAAATCTGTTCAGGTATTTAAAAGTTATGGTGGGATAAAGAAACACATACAGACAGGAACCCTAAATACATTACACACCTTTTTTGTGCAGTTGCGTATGTATCGTTAGAATGTTATTATCATCCCGAGTGACATTAGCTAGGGCAGTCGTATTTTTTATTTACGTAACTTTTGTTACATCGACTTGTTTAATCTCGTGCTCAAAAACTGAAAGCCAGCATTTTTTTTTTAATTTTAAGTTATTTGGTAATGAGACGCGCTGGTCGTTTGCCTGATGGTAAGCATAACGCCGGCCCATAACAATTGCAGTGCCACCCAGAACTTTGAAACACAAAGGCCTGCGCGGCACTGCAGTGCGCTCGTTACCCTGAGACATTAGGTATTAAGTCTCATAAGCCCAGTAATTTCACTGGATACTCTGCTCATCAAACCCGAACACAGTAACGCTTGCACACTACTGCTTGGCGGCAGACTTCACGAGCAAAGCGGTGGTAACAACCCAGACGGACACTCGCAGAAGAGTTAGTCCATAAGACCGCCAATGGGCGGTCTTATAGTTCAAAGGGTCTCTTCGACATTTCGTTTTTTTTTCTTGTTCTTTGTACTGTGGAGATTCAATGAACAGTTTATCTACCTATCTCCCTATATCTGTCAGACGGCAAACATATTATTCCTTATCACGCAGTGTTATGACGAAAGCCATTGATCTTTCTGATAAGATACCTATTCTTAAGAAAACATGTTGAGATAGGCCTAAATTATCGGAATACAGTAGCTTAAGGCCTTGATTTTGAGAGTGACATCAAAGCAGATTTAAGTTCAAAAAGTTTTTAACAAAAAATTTAACCTTGACATTTATATTGGGCGTGCCAAGTGTCAACAAATTGGTTCAGAGGTGGAAATTCAATGGATAAACCGGCAAACATCCATTTCAACTTGCTATTTTTGAGAGCTATGCTGGTGACGAGCCTTCTCCTGCGGATCTCCTCATTCCGGATTTTATCACGCAGGGAAACCAGCACAGCCCGAGCATTGATGTATTATTGGGTTCAAACACAAAAGTGTTCAATTTTGATATAAAAATATAAACTTAATCTAATATATACCGATTTAGAAAACCAGTTTCCTTCCTCTTACTAATTTATTTTCCTCGTCACTGAAATTAAAATAGCTTTGATTTTTGTCACCTATTTAGGTAGTGAACCTATTTAGCAATAGTTATGCTGTGTTCCGGTTTGGTGAGCAGAGTGGTCAGTGAAATTACTGGGCTTATGAAAAATGAGAATTATACCTAATGTCTCAAAGTAACGAGCGCGCTGCAGTGCCGCGCAGCGCAGGCCTTTATGCTTAGTTCTGCAATTGGAATGGGCAGGCGTTTTGCTTATCATCAGAAAAACGAGCAGGGCCGCAATTCTACTAAACAAATGGGCCTTTGCGCAATTTCGGTACTGGGATTTTGCTAGTGGGAGGACTAACTCTTCTGCGAGTGTCCGTCTGGGTTGTTACCACCGCTTTGTGAGTGAAGTCTGCCGCCAAGCAGTAGTGTGCAAGCATTACTGTGTTCCTGTTAGATGAGCAGAGTATCCAGTGAAATTACTGGGCTTATGAGACTTAATACCTAATGTCTCAGGGTAACGAGCGCACTGCAGTGCCGCGCAGGCCTTTGTGTTTCAAAGTTCTGGGTGTCACTGCAATTGTTATGGGCCGGCGTTATGCTTACCACCGGGCAAACGAACAGCTCGTCTCGTTACCAAATAACATAAAAAAACCTACTTTATTGTTCTTCTATGATCGCCATGACAATGGCGGTCAACGAAAAACCACTGTTAATTTTTCGTATGCTCATCATCAAGGTGATAATTTTGCGACGAAACCATTGTAATTTTTAAACCATTTGTTTAGTAGAATGTGGGCCGATTTAGATAATATTTTGCGAAACCGTTTGTTTGTCCTTCTTTCACGCAGCAACAGAGCATCGGATCGACGCGATTTTTTGCATAGAGCTAGTTTAGAGACGGGACAGTTACAACGACCACTTTTTACCTCGGAAAATGAACGGTTTCTGTGGGAATATTCACGCGGGCGAAACCGCGGGCAACGGCTTAGCGCTTGAAATAGGTACAACAATAGATTATCGGTTAAGAAAAGAAAATACCTACGAACCGTCTAACTATTAGGTGGAAACTGGACAGCGCGTATTTAATCTTGTGGTAAATAAATGAGATAATAATATGAATGAATAAAATCTACCTAACGAATTCAATTTAAATATTGGATATCTGTGTCTAATGAATAAATGGATATTTGATTCAATTTGATAAGATTTGAAATCAAGTTTAACAGGGAACCAAAGTCTAGTCGGAGTAACTTGAATCAAGGTTGGTACAAATAATTTTAAACTTGATTCTGCAAAAGGATAAATTAATGTATATCTTATACAGATAATATAGATTAATGCAACACGTAGACAGTACGCCCATACGTTAGATAGATAGATAAACTCTTTATTGAAACACCACAGTCGTTTACGACTGTGGTGGTACTCATTTGTACCTCTTAACTCTTTATAATATTAATATAGATTTATAGTTTATTTTATTGGTTTTTTTTTTGGAGATTCCTAAATGCATTTTTCCGGGATAAAAATTGTCCGATGTCACCGCCCGCCTTCATTCATAAATTGATATTTGAAAGAACAAACCAATAACAAACACACTCGCATTAACTAGCTTTTACGCGCGATTCCATCCGCGTGGCGATTCCCACAGGGACCGTACATATTTCCGGGATAAAAAGTAGCCTATGTTACTCTCCGGTCCATAAACTATATCTATGGCAAAAATCACGTCGATCCGTTGCTCCGTTGCTGCATGAAATAAGGTCAAACCAACTACCTTGGATTTTTACCTAAGGATGTTTATTTTTTGGCAGGAGTCGGCAAGACCAGCCTTGTGGTGCGTTACATCGGCAAGATGTTCTCAAAACACATATCCCCCACTATAGGGGCGTCGTTTTTCACTTGCAACATTAATGTGGACAACGCTAGGGTGAAACTACAGGTGAGACAACTATACAACTGCTGGGAATTGTAGAATTATAATTCAAAATCCGTTTTTAAATATATTTTTTTAATGTTTACCGACACCAGCGAATGTTCACGTAAATATACACCTAGTCTACATAGCCTAGTTGGTTAATGTGTCTGGTCTAGATAACCAGAAGGCGCAGGTTCCAATCAAAACTCTTCATTCACATTTGGCGGCTCCGAGCTAAGTTATTAGAATCCTGTAAAGCGAAGGCACACACACGGGTTTGATCCCTGTCGGGGAAATTTTTGTGCTGTATACACGAAGTTTGTTCTCGGGTCTTGGATGTTTGTGTTTTGTATCTATGTGTGTCCATGCCAAATGCGACACAGGAAATCTTAGTGTAGTGGTAAGAGTATTTAAAAAAAAACGAGGATTAGGTCAAATCTAAAAAGCTAATTTATACCCACTTCCCGGTGTTCGGTTGAGCTGAAAATGTACATACAAAAGTAAATCGAATGACAGTGCAATATAAGTATTAATGTCACAGAGCTGGTCTGATGATAGAGCGAGAAGGCGACCACAGGAACTCTGTAACGAAACGACGTAACCCCATCGAGTTTGGGCTCGTCTGATTTGTCTTTACAGGTACTCTGATCGTAGATGATGTCCAGGGTCCTGATGATGGAAGAAGATGGCCACAAGATTACAGTAACAGTTACGGAATTTTATAATTTTACCATCAAGCTATGGTATAGAGTTTTACCATCAAGCCTTTTTAATCCCATTGCAGGTGTGGGACACGGCAGGTCAAGAGAGATTTCGCTCAATGGCCCCGATGTACTATAGAAATGCGAACGCTGCCCTTTTGGTCTATGACATCACCAGTGTTACCAGCTTTACCGCTATCAAGAGCTGGATTAAGGAGCTGCAGAGGTAATGGCAACTTTTTTCCGTAGAGACGACTGCCCTACAATTTTACTAGGTGGTAGGACTAACTGTTCTGCGAGTGTCCGTCTGGGTTGGTACCACCGCTTGTCTCGTGAAGTCCGCTGCCAAGCAGTAGTGTGCAAGCATTACTGTGTTCCGGTTTGATGAGCAAAGTAGCCAGTGAAATAATTATGGGGCTTCTGAGACTTAATACCTAATGTCTCAGGGTAACGATCGCACTGCAGTGCAGCGCAGAAACGTCCAAAATGAGAGTCAAAGTCGGGCGTGTCTACTGAGCGCTAAAACGCCTCATACAAATTGGGCAGAATAGGTGACGTCACATGTTCTTCGCGGGCCGTGAAGCTGTACTAAAAACATGAATTTTATTGATTTTGGCCGTGAAAAATTGCGTTGTTGCTATACATTTTTTATTCATAGAAATGTAAAGAACTTTTTAGTATCCATTTAAATTATTATTGAATGATAAAAAAAATCTTGAATTCGAGAAACTTCGATGCAGTATCTTTGTGGAAATTATACAATTTTGCGAATTTCATTTTTAATGTATTAATGTGATGTTCTTAAACCTGTATATTTATATATATAAACAGTAATTATGTATTTTGCATATCTTTCAACATTCCTATTAGGTGAATCTATCTTTTTCATCATAATTATGTGTAAATTTATTCAGCAAAATGTGTCCGAAGCGCAGTCTTATGAGCAAATACAACGTAACGGGTCTTACCGCAAAAAATTAAACACACGTTAAACCTGCGTTAATCACTGTTTAAAGCCTGAACATGCCTTAGTCGCGCGATTAAATATGAGCAACCACAAAGTAGTGTCTAACCATTGTCTAACACAATTCTGTTGTGACATTTCTAATCATTTTTGACGTTTATCTTTGACGCTGTCTTTATAACAGGCGACAAAAATGTTTTATTTTTGGTGGTAACACTTACGAACAAATATTATTATTTGTTCGTAGGGTAACACTAATAATTAAGTTTGATAATTTTAATCGTGCTGAATATACATTACCGTCGTACGAGAAGGACGGATGGGCGAACGTTTGACCGTCTTGAAATTGCACATCAAATTAATTGTACAATGATCGTATTTATCGCAGCCATAATCAAATTTAACCAACCTTCGCATCGGTTATTATTCATAACCGAGATCTAGAAGATAAAAGACTCCTTATTAAAAATTGAGTGTCTGTCTGGGTTGTTACCACAGCTTTGCTCGTGAAATCTGCCGCCAAGCAGTAATGTGCAAGCCCAAGCATTACTGTGTTCCGGTTTGATGAGCAGAGTAGCCAGTGAAATTACTGGGCTTATGAGACTTAATACCTAATGTCTGAAGGTAACGAGCGCGCCGCAGTGCCGCGCAGGCCTTTGTGTTTCAAAGTTCCGAGTGGCACTGCAATTGTTATGGGCCGGTTATGCTTACCATCAGGCAAACGACCGGCTCGTCTCGTTACCAAATAGCATAATAAAAAATTCTATCTTCCTTCTTTCTTACACTCGGTCTCATTCCAGCAACGTGCCAGAGGAGATGATCCTGTCGGTGGTGGGCAACAAGTGCGACCTCGGCGAGATGCGAGCGGTGCCTTACTGTGAGGCGGCGCAGTACGCCGCGTCCATCGGCGCGGGGTACTGCGAGACGTCCGCGCTGCACGACCAGGTGAGGCACGCCGGTACAATAAGAAAATGTTACTACAGCTTAAAAGATTTTCTGGATGATAGAATTTAGACTTTTTATTAATAGTGTTGGACACTGTCATCTAGAGAGTAAAAATATAATTATACTTCATTATGATCTCAAGCTCTAAGTCTTAGAATTACCTACTTGCTAAGCCTCTATTAGTTTTTAGATCTTATTTTGTATTGTTAAGTAAGTACCTAATTTAAGTTTGCAACGCCCTCCTAACAGGGTGCATATGTTTACGCTTAGTATAAGTTGAATGTATGCGTGCAATAAAATAAATAAATAAATAAAAAAGAACGTCGAGATACTAACCTCTAGAGGTGCAGTGACGTTTGGTTTGCTCGAAATAAATTCGACCATATAAATAGTGGAATTTAGCCAATCAGAGCGCATTATGACTAGGCTTATGCCTAGCCACCGCCTCGCGTCGCCCCGTGCGCTGATATTAAAAATAGCATAATCAATTTTTTTTTTTTTGGTAACGAGACGAGCTGGTCGTTTGCCTGAAGGTAAGCATAACGCCGGCCCATAACAATTGCAGTGCCACCCAGAACTTTGAAACACAAAGGCCTGCGCGGCACTGCAGTGCGCTCGTTACACTGAGACATTAGGTATTAAGTCTCATAAGCCAAATAAGCCCAGTAATTTCACTGGATACTCTGCTCATCAAACCGGAACACAGTAATGCTTGCACACTACTGCTTGGCGGCAGACTTCACGAGCAAAGCGGTGGTAACAACCCAGACGGACACTCGCAGAAGAGTTAGTCCTCCCACTAACAAAATAAATAATAAAATAGCATAAAATGAAAAAAATAAGTTAAGTATGTATGTACCTAAGTAAGTTATTTTAAAACAATTTCTATAAATTCCAGGGTATAGATCTGGTGTTCCTCAACACTGCATCTGCGTTGTTGAAGCTGTCAAACACCAACATGATATCGTCGCTGCGGTCCTACGACTCGGCGGACGGTGACTCGGACCGGATTCCCACAGGTGGGCCGTGAACTATACCTATTACCATCGAGATGCTAACCGCGAGAGATGAAATACTGTACATACTATCCGATTTCACGCATGCAATTGGGATGTTGACTGATTTTGGGAAAGTGTTTAAAACGATGCGTATGGGCCTAATATATCCCAAAATATTTAAATTTACTTTTTAAAACAACTAATAATTTAATTATCATGTATTTTAAATGCCGTTTTAAATTTTGCTCCAAAACGCCAGTGACGTCACTTCTTCAATACCACAGAGTACTTTTCTATAACAGTGTAAAAAAAAAAAAAGTGACAATCAAAGAGAACCACTACTACCTAGTCTGTGCTATGTTTAGTGACAAGTTCATTCGATGTTTTCTACATGTATTGATATGTATTAAAATATGAGTTCTAAGTTTTTCAAGCGTTGTGCGGTGCCTCAGTGTTTAAGCAGTACAGTTCAAACACCAGAAAAGTTGTTTATCTATGATTACTATTATATATTCATTGTTGGTTATAGAAATAATGATTTTTGGTATAATAAGTACTTACACGGAGGTCTTCACATTTCTAAATTCAGCAGAGCAGAAATTATCGTTTGTCGAGAAGAAATTAGCCACCGTAAAACAATCAGTTCTCGGCAAATTGGAATTATTTGCCTTTATGAAGCCACTTTCCATCATGGGAGAAATATTCAATTCAAGATTAATATTCAAGAGTCGAAATAAATTTCGAAAAAGGCGCAATTCACGGCACAGACATATTCACAGAAATCACTCTAAAATGCTAAGCACAACGAGCAATATACTCATTGGAGTTTTGGCGGGAATGCGAAAATGTGCTGTTGTTGATTTTGTGTTATTTACTAATACGCAAATCACGTGGAGCCAAAAAATATATATATACTCCTTCTGATTGAACAAGTGACGTCACGCGCGTTTTATGTCACGTGACTTCGGAGCGATGTGATTACATTTTTATTATGGAATTAAAATTAAATTCCTTAAAAATAAACAAAAATATTGTGTTTTATAGGATTTCTGTCACAAAAACTACCGTTTCGCGGCAAAATTATATTTTTATTTGAATACAGTCAACATCCCAATTGCAGTGCCATTCAGAACTTTGAAACAAAGTACTGCGCGGCACTGCAGTGCGCTCGTTACCCTGAGACATTAGGTGAGGAGTAGGCGAACAAAACGTCACTTTTCCATTTTTTAACGTTTTTTTTTTTTGATTGATTCGTGTTGGCAACCCTGAGACGCATCGTTTCATGCGTTAAAATCTCGACAAAAAGCTTTTTTTTATCGTAGAAAATCGACTTCAAAACACAACTACTCCTTCAAAATACTACTACTCCTTCAAAATACTTTTTTAGTTTCTGTAAAAAAATTAAAAGTGGAAAAGTAACGTTTTGTTCGCCTACTCCTCAGGTATTGGGTGTCAAAAGTGGTGGTATCAAAATTACTGGTAATTTCACTGCCTACTCTGCTCATAAAACCGGAACACAATTTTTATGTAACATGTAAAAAAAAGTTATAAAAAAATGTTGCAGGCACACCCACAGACGAGGACGCGACTCATACAGGGAAAGTGGAACTGCCAGCTTGGAGTATCGACAGCATAGCTCATGGAGAGCTGCAGAAGAATATGTGCTGCTAATGGACCAGCATCTGCTCCATCTGTGGACCGTGGAACATGGTCCTCGTCGACAACTTATTGACACTGGGATTTTCTTCGCAGGATGTATTTTAAAGTATTTACCGACTCTAGAGGGTGTTCACATAAGTACATCTTCAAAAATTTCGCTGCCAAAAGTCTAGTTGGTTAAGGCGTTTGACGTGCAATTTTTGAATGTCACCGAGTGACTAAATATCAGCGATATGACCGATAGTCACCGATTTACAAATAGTCGTATTTTTTAATCTCAGCGGGTGACTAAAATTATCATACCTATGATATCGTTTACGAATACGTACCCGCCCACTCGTAAACGGTATCATAGGTATGATGAGTATTTAGTGAACATTTTAAAATGAAAACAATTTCCAACTTAAAAAATAAAATTGAATAGAACACAATCGTAAGTTTGTCTATGATCAAAGCTGAGAAATAGTTGCGTGTTGGTAAATATGATAAGACTTTCAAAAATATGACTTGCAAAATTAGTGATTTCAAAGTCATCGATGAGAATTTACTCACCGGTGATTTCGAAATCACTCGTGAAATTCAAAAATCGAATCGGGTCCCAGGTTTAGAAACCAGAAGACGCAGGTTCGAATACTGTCGGCAGCGAAAGTGTTTGCGGTGTATATTTACGTGAACATGGGAGGATTTTGATGATCGGTGGATGCTGATATTAAATCAAGAAAGAAGCTCGGCTAAAAAAGCGCGTGGGCAGATTTGTTTATTGGGAGCCAATTGATTTGCCGACTAACGAAAGTTCAAATAACTGCTCAATTTCTGAGGATCTTCCTCGTCGACAACTAGAGTCATTGTACTTTCATGAGCGCTCTTCTGGGACCGTCGTTAATATTTATGAAAATACTTATGTGGAGATATTATTATAGTATTTGCTCAATATTGGCGCTAAACCTACGTGTATTGACTTGGAATATTTTAACGCTGTTTTTATCGCGATAATGGGCATTGACGTTGAACGTTAGTGTGGCCCCAGCACTAAAAAATAGGCGTTAGTCGTCATAAAAAATACTTTATGTATATTCTTGTATATTTACACCACAATACATAATTATATATAATTATGGGTCCAATTTACAATGTTAATTGCAGTAGCTGGCAATTATAAGTATACATTCTAAAATGTGTAAATAATTATGACAATATTGTGATTAGAATGAAAATGGTGCCGATTCTGTCGTTTCATATCTAAACCTATTTTTAGTTTCGCTCTCTCTTTCCAATACATAACATGGGAAAGAGATGCAAGATGTTTGACAGGTATAAATTTAGCCTAGAGCTGTCAAATATCTTCCATCCTTGGTAAAATTAGGCGTCGCTAAATTCATTGCCGTTAAATTTACACTAGACACAAGCCAGTGGATTAATTTGACAAGACTAAAATATAGTCCATCTTTTTCTCAGGTTCTCGTTTAGAAAGCGAGATCGAAACTAAAATTAGGCTTAGGAACTAATATATTAAATGCGAAAGTGTGTTTGTAAGTTCATACAGTAACGGATCGACACGATTTTTTAAGTTTATATTATCTAAGTTTATGGACCGCTGAGGCATTTTTTTTTCTCGGAATAATGCACGGTTCCTGCTATTCTATTTTAATTCACTCGGAATGATTTCCGTATCGGAAGCGACTTACTTGATCGTTTATATCTCGGAAACGCATTTCGACAGAGAAATATTGTCAGGATTATAACCGTGTTTATGCAGCTGAGTTGTCGAATCTAAACGACAATTTCCCTGACGGGATGCAATTCCGAAATATAAACGTCAAGACATTTGGTTCCGACACAGATATCATTCCGAGTCAATTAAAATCACCTTGCTGATCTCTGTGTGTGTAATGTGCAAGCATTCCTGTGTTCCAGTTTGATGTGCAGAGTAGCCAGTGAAATCACTGTTCTTATAGGGTAACGAGCGCACTGCAGTGCTGCGCACGTCTTTGTGTTTTAAAATGCCCTGGATGGCAATGTATTTGTTATAGGCAGGCGTTACGCTTACCATCAGGCAAATAATTTGCTCGTCTCGTTAAAAAAGAAAATATAATATGGATTGTATACTTATTTTTGCAAGTGAATGTTTAATTTTAAAAGTTTATGAATTATTGACAAATGTAAAGATTCTCAAATAATCTTTCTTCGTTGCCAATACGAGTTATATGTTATAATATTTTAGTTATATACTTATATTTTAATATAGTATGTATAAGTAGATATATTTGGGTCATTCCGAATATCCTCGCTAGCCCTAAACAGTTGTGATTTCAGGAATTATTATATTTATTTTATTTATTATATAAAAATTTATTATTATTTTAGTTGATGCCCCATTGACTTTACATAAAACAAATATCATTTTCAATGTGGATTTTATATCCATACCAATCAGTTGTGACAATAAAACTTAAGAAATAAGTCTCATTAGTAAAAAGTTTTAAACGGTAGAATAGTTAAATTATGTTTTGCCTTTCGATTCAGTTTAAACTTATCAAAGAACAACAAAGCGTCATCTAACTAAACCACGCGTTTAAAACAGTTTATTATTAAGAGCCTGTTTCTAAAGGTCTTTTTAATACACAGGGTCACCCATCAAGGTGCCAGGTGAGTCGGTAATTAGGGTTGCCAACCGTACTAAAAGCCAGTGCCCTAATTCTACTAAACAAATCGATGAAACAAAAATTGCATAAAAAAAACTCGACTGCCCTAACCAGTGTCATTCGGGATGATATAAGGATTCTAACGATACCCCATACATACAAATCTGCTGCCGTATCAGCTAACAATCTCGTGTTCGTTTTCAATACCAGACCGATTAAAACCAGCGGAAGACTTCGTGTGGAAGGAATAGTCTAGAATTTTCGCTGGTTATTAAAGAAATAAGCTCTTACAAAACGAAAAGAAGCGAAAACTATTGACAAGTCCTTCCACACGAAGACTAGTGACCGCTGGTTTTAATTGGTCTGGTATTGAAAACGAACACGAGATTGTTAGCTGATAAGGCAGCTGTTCAGGTATTTAAAAGTTATGTTGGATTGAAGAAACTCACATACATACATAAATGAACCCCACAAACATTACACTCCTTTTCCTCAGTCGTGTAAAAATGACAATGGCTTCGACGCAAAATGACCACTTTAGGCACTTTCGGTATTTTCGAGCACAATCGTTTTACAATGGTCGCCTATGACGATGACGGTCATCAAGAAACCATTTTTAATTATTTTCGTCTGATCTTCGTCAGAGATCATTTTGGGACGAAACCATTGTCATTTTTTAGCCGTTTATTTAGTACAATTGCGGCCCTGACCAGACTGGTTTACCCACTGGGTAGGCGAAGCTGGTGGGTATTTCCGGAATGACCATATTTAGATTTTAAATAATTTACTTTCTAAATAAGTACGGGATTATGGCAAACAGATGAACTAATTTGTTTAACAAAAGTTTCATTATCACCAGCCGGGAGAGATCCACTGCTAGTGTTGCCAGGTCTTCTACACTCATCTGTTTACGCCTCAAGTAAACATTGTGGTCATTGTGAAGAACTGTAATAGGACTGATGAGATGCAAAATTCATGGCCATTAATGCACTGTACTTGTAGTAGCATCAGGGGCGAGAGTACGGATCTTTTCGATAAAAAAAATCGATAAAATTGACAGTTAAAATCGATAAAGTGGGTTTTTTCGATAAAATTGACAGTTAAAATCGATAAAGTGGGTTTTATTGATTATAATTGTCAATTTTATCGATTTTTTTTATCGAAAAGATCCGTACTCGCGCCGCAGTTCGAATTAAATTGAAAAAGTTAATTATGATTATACCTAACTACAGGAAGAAATTGTTTTTTTACAACCATTTATTTCAATTGCAATGTTTCTTCAGTTCGGCCGGAAGAGTAGAAATTAAATTAAAATGGAACTAAAAGTTTTCAATACAAGTGTACAATCAGTGTTGCCAAGTTATACGTGATTTTGAAGAGTTTGCATAGAAAGTAGCGCCCCCATTTCTTTTCTACTCTGCTATATACTGCATTTTTATGTTTGTTTTTACTTGACATTCCACGCTTTGCATTATAATTATTTATTTTTCTTAAGCTAGACAATAAAAATAAAATACAATTTCAGAATGTTATTTTTAATAATTTTGCACGTATTATATTTGTAATAAATGTTATATATTTTTGACTCATTTATACATATTTAAATAATAAAGTATTTTATGGTTACTTCTTGATCGTTTTATTTACATAAATACCTACCTAGACCTAGGTACGAATGTTGTTTGAAAGTAGGGTTTTCAATTTATTTTGTTTCTCAAATTCATCTAAAAGTTCCCAAATTCAACATTTTTTTATCATCCATTCCTCATCCATTAGTAATTTAAATGAAACCATCAGAACCTTTACATTTTAGTGAATAAAAAAATGTATGACAACTATCTACTTAAACACAGTTTTTCAACGGCCAAATCAACAAAATGCTTGCATTTAGTACAGCATTACGACCCGTGTAGAACAAGTGAAGTCAAATGTTCTGTCCAATTTGTATATAGGTCGTTATAGCACTCCGTAGATACACCCGACTCTCATTTTTGATATTTCTAGCGTTCTATTTAGACATTTGATTCTCATGAGAAAACAAATTGATTGAAATCATAAAAAAAATGTAGTCAACATCCTATTAATTCCTTTCAGACTGGTGCTTGGTGTACCTAAATGTGTAGAGGGACTGAGTCGGGTTAAGACTAAATTTCATATTTCATTGGCTTTATGTCTAGGACGGTGTTAATCTATTTAGCAAGTTGCTTACTTCGTTTTAAAGCTAATACCTATATTTATCAATTAAATATCGATTTGCCTAAATCCTTTCAAATCGGTGTACCTAATGCGTAGAGTACCTAGTCGGTGTACCTAATATGTTAGATCTACTGCGAAATAGGTTAGAGAGAAAGGCAAAGAGATTCATAGATATACTGAATTACAGGTCTAGACGCGTTGCTATCGGGTTGATGGTTTAGTTAGGCTACGTGGGCGAAGCCGCGGAGCACAGCTAGTCTTTAATAATGAAGAGGTACTGAATACCTCGAAACCGGTCGAGCAATCGTCGCGAAGCTCGGCTGTACCACGTAAGTGAATCCGGTTAAATACATATAAAGTCTTTAATAAGTTAAATAGAATTATCGAGTTGTATATGTTGTTATTTATCTAAATAAATATTTTCCACTTATATACATTTACAAGTGTGTAAAATGAGGATATCTTAGATATAGGAAGCCTCGGAATCTAACACGGTAAATAAAACCAACAAACTATAAATATAATAATATTTATTCTTCTGACATAGTCATCGTTTTTACAATTGAACAAGATTGGTTCCTCAACAACTAAACTAAGATCACTGACACACCTCCCCTAATATTTACAACTCATCTGTACTTCAAGAGATCTGTTCTATTATTAATCCGATTGCGAAGCCACATGACAGCACTTCCTTAACACGTTCACTGTGACTCGCAAACGAAAGCTATAACTTATTCACAACGGATCCTATAGTGATTTATACAAAATAAAGGAGCACTACAGCTAGGCGCCACTAGAACGTAACGCCAACGGCGCTCCTGAGAACATATTGAGATTTCTTATGTAGAAATGCAATTCGCGTCGTGTCAACTATAAACGTTTACCGTTCCGGACGAATCTTCAATAAGTAATTTGCACGCCTGCCACTCGGACACTTCAGTGACATCAACGCTTCAGAAACAAAATCCTTATTCACGAAGGTATAACTACATATCATTCGAAGTTCCTGTAATCCAGGTTTACCCTTAATACTAATCTTTACAACCTCCCATGAGAATATTGCTTACTTTCAGGCTTCAAACCCGAATACTGGGCTAAAGTTTACCTAACAAATTTAATAAATACACAACAATTTTCTCATATCGAGGTCGTTATAATCTGTAGAGTGGAGTTAGTGAAATATTAATAAAAAAAAAGTTTTCTATTTATAAAAATGTTATCGTATCCAGAGTCAATTTTGACATTTCATCTGATGCCTGATCCGCTTCCCCCACCTGCGTGAAGACGCTCCGATTCAATTAGCAGCCGCGAAACTCCTTTGACGCGTTTTAAAAACCGCCAATTCAGTTATCGTGTTACGTGTATCGTCATGCAGTCTTATAGTTCGTAACGCACAAAGATAACATTCTCCCAAACTTTAACGAAGCTTTGACATTCGCAGGTGGGGGAGTATAACAGTTTTCGGTCGCTGTGCAATATTGCGACCACTCGCGTAGGCTCCGCCACAGCTTTAGAAAGGCGTTGAATAACTTTAGTAACAATCGAGTACGCCGGCCGGTACAGTATACGTTTTCCATAATGGCTCTCCTACTCTCGCTCGCCAGTTTTCGCCCGCTCTCCTGCATAACAAGTTCCGGTCCACAATAAGTCAATCAACACTTTGAGCGTACCAAGTTTTGGTGTAGGTGGTACAGTAGGCTATGCGCTCGCTGTGGTGCACTGGTACGGGCTGGTGTTGCACTAGTTGGCCGTTGACTATCGTCAAGCGATAATAGTTCAGTCGCTCCGCAATAAGTCGACATATTGACGGTTACGTGGCTGTGGCGCAGCTTCGTGTAGGTGTATTATCCCGCCGGTGGTAGTGAACACTGCTGCAGCCAGGCACGGCAGCTGGCAGTGAAGCGTCTCGTCTCAGCGGTTACACTCGGCTACGCGGCAGCGCAGAAGGCGATGGTGAGCATCTTGTCCCGGCGCCAGTAGTCGCTAGGTGGCGATGGAGCGCTGCCGCTGCCTTAGGCAAGCGCGCAAGCCAACGGTGGAGCGTCTCGTCGCGATGGCATGTGTCCAGTCACAGTTGGCTATGCAGCGGTGGAGTCCCAGTCGTGTACGCGGCGGCGCACTAGGCAGCAGTGGAGTCCCTTCACGGTACCAACAGTGCCCGGTACCAGTCGGCTACGCGGCGGTACAGTCATAGCCGTGTACGTTACGGTGCACTACGCGGTGGTGGAGTCACAAACGACTACGCGGCGCGCACTAGGAGGCGGTGGAGTTACAAACGACTACGCGGCCAGCCGGCTTGAGTAGTGACAGTCGCACACGCGGCGGCGCTAGGCGGCGGTGTAGTGACACTAGCGTTAGGCGGCGGTCTCGTGCCGGCGGTGCCGCAGCCAGGCGCGGAAGCGCGCTTGTCGCTTGGCGTGCAGCCGCTCGTGGCTGGCGCGCGCGGCCGCCAGCGCGCCGGGCTGGTACAGCTGCAGCGGGCGCGCCGCCACGCGCCGGCAGCGCAGACTGGCCGACAGCGTGCACTCCTCGGTGTCTAGCAGCCGCGGCGGCTTGCGGCGCCGCCCGCGAGAGGGCGCTAGTGCCGCGCCCGCCATGCGCAAAGAGTGCGCGTTGTGCGTGTAGCCACCGCATCTGGAACGAGAGCGTTGCCGATATTTATCTATTTTTATTGCATACATACATTTAACTGTACTGTTCCTGGCACTCATCACATAAACTGTAACACACACTACAACAACAAAGACAAAACATTGTGTAACCATTCCATCGTTATACACCGTTTAAAGACCGTACGTGTTATTCTGATGTATAAGTTTGCTTTACTGTAAAGTTGTAGTAAGGCTGTTTGATTATAATTTATAAAAGATAACCACGCCGGGCGTGGAAGCTAATACCATCATATCTCCTGATCTTAAGTGAAGCCAAACCTATATTAAAACTGGTTTTCAAATGCCGTCATATCTCCTGATCTTAATGAAGCCAAACCTAGATTAGAACTGGTTTTCAAATGCCGGAACACACTGACCCTAATAAGACCTAATTATTCTGATGCTAAAGCTTGTATTACTGCAAAATTTCATCAAATCCATTCAGTGGTTTTTGCGTGTAATAATAAAAAAACATCCTTAAACTTCAATTTATATCTAATATTAGTCGGATATAAAAAGGTACACACCTGGGGCGAGCGTTCCGCACGAGGAATACGGGCTTGGAGCAAGGCGGGGCTTCGCCCCCGCCGCCTGCACCGCGCACGTAGCGCTCCTTGTATAGAGACCACGCCGCGAGGCCGCCGCGGGGCTGCAACCGCAATCAACAACACATTAATACATGTAAGTAAGTAACAATACGAAAACGGTACACAATGCTGAATAAACAAATAAAAAAAAAATTATATCGGTCCTAGATTATCATTCCTGAAGGAGTAACTTAGGCTACTTTTATTTTAGGAAAAGAATTAGGGTTCCACACAAAGAAATAAAAACCATGAAACCCAATATCTCCACGCGGGTGAAACCGCGGGCAGCAGCTAGTTGGTCGTAAGAATGTAGTCGACATGGACAGAGCATCAATCGCGTTAGTCTTACACGCGAGCGCGGCCTCTGTCGACGAGAACAGAGTATTCCTGTAGGGCGTAGGCCCTAAATATTTAAGTGAACAAAATAATACTTCATTTTGCTCAACTGTCACTTAATGAGCCAAAGTCAGATGTAATTAAAGTTACATATAAAAAACACGACTGCCCTAGCCAGTATCACTCGGGATGATGTAAGGATTCTAACGATACCCCAACATACATGCAAATCTGTTCAGGTATTTAAAAGAAGGATATGGAATAAAAACAAAACAACAAAAACACACTTTCGCATTTATAATATTAGTAGGATTGTGTCCTGTAATGTCTCACCTGGCTTGTAGGCGACAGGCGCGAGGTGTCGTTGTGGGAAGGAGAGGTACGCCCTTCCCCGCTGCCGCCCTCAAGTAACTCGAACGTTACTTTGCACTCGTCACCACCGTACTGTGGGAAAGACAAGAAATATAATATATTAATGCTAGCATATTTTAAAGTTTTAACCTACACTAGGGGAATGTATTTCAAAATTTTCATTGCCGACGGGATTCGAACCCGCGTCTTTCTGGTTATCGATTTAACCAGATGGTTAGATAAGCTTATGGAAGCAATCGATGTTAGCCCCGAAATTCTTGAGATAGTTAAAGCATCTTCGTCAATGGGTAAATTCTTCAGATGTATTATTATTGTTTACGTTTTATCACACTCGCTCTAAAACTGCGAAGGAAACCATCGTGAGGAAACCAGCATGTTCAAGAACCACAACATTCGAGGACATCTAGCGGGGCACGGCAGTGAGTCACGTCAATTAGATACGTCTAGTGAGGCACGGTAGTGAACTACGTCAGTGGGGCACGTCCGTGAGGCACGACTATGAGCCACGTCAGTGCGGTACGTCTAGTGAGGAACGTCAGTTGGGTACGTCCAGTGAGGCACGACAGTGAGCCACGTCAGTTGGGTACGTCTAGTGGTCCACGTCCAGTGGGGCACGACAGTGAGCCACGTCAGTTGGGTACGTCTAGTGGTCCACGTCCAGTGGGGCACGACAGTGAGCCACGTCAGTTGGGTACGTCTAGTGGTCCACGTCTAGTGAGGCACGACAGTGAGCCACGTCAGTTGGATACGTCTAGTGGTCCACGTCCAGTGGAGCACGACAGTGAGCCACGTCAGTTGGGTACGTCCAGTGAGGCACGACAGTGAGCCACGTCTAGTGGTCCACGTCCAGTGGGGCACGACAGTGAGCCACGTCAGTTGGGTACGTCTAGTGAGGCACGACAGTGAGCCACGTCAGTTGGATACGTCTAGTGGTCCACGTCCAGTGGAGCACGACAGTGAGCCAAGTCAGTTGCGTACGTCTAGTGAGGCACGACAGTGAGCCACGTCAGTTGGATACGTCTAGCGAGGCACGACCATGAGCCACGTCAGTTGGGTACGTCTAGTGAGGCACGACAATGCGCCACGTCAGTTGGGTACGTCTAGTGAGGCACGACAGTGAGCCACGTCAGTTGGGTACGTTTAGTGAGGCACGACCATGATCCACGTCAGTTGGGTACGTCCAGTGAGGCACGACAGTGAGCCATGTCTGTCGGGCACGTGCAGACACTGACCACTTTGACGAGGAAGGCGGTGTGGTGCTGGCGCAGGTAGCGCTTGGCGCGGCGCACGTAGCCCAGCGAGCCGCGCATGCCGCCGCGCGCCGCCAGCTCCGCCGCGCGCACCGACCACGGCTCCGACACGCAGTGCTGCAGCTGAGGACCGCACACACGGTTACAACCACAGATCATACAAACAACAAGATCTAGTAAGGCGTACGTAGCGGGTGCAAAAGCATCAGGCCCAAATACGAATCTTTTCGATCGATAAAATTCGTAAAAATTGACAGACCAAATCGATAAATTGGGATTGATCGATATTTTATGTAATTTATCGAGCCTTGATACAATCAACAAAAGTTATCGAATAGCTAGGTCGAATCCAAAGAGAATATAGAGCTACTACAATACTTTACGATCAGACTTCGGTACGTACTCACAACATTCCATAAATATATCACTTTTGTCGATTCGACAAATTTATCGAACCGACTTCCGTACTTGCGCCGCAGATACATTTAATCGAATTCACTTTGCAGACGACCTTGCTTACTACTACTAACTATGCACTTAGCACAGTTGTCATGTATTTATTATTCATTAAAATGTAAAGAATCTGATGGTATCATTTAAATGACTAATGAAGATTTAAAAAAATTGTTGAATTCGGGAAACTTTTAGATGGAGTATCTTTGTGGAAATTATATATTTTTTGTGAATTTCATTTTTATTGTGTTAATGTAATCTTCTTGAAACTGTATAACGACAAATTATGTACTTTGTGTTTCATGCAACTCCGCGCGGCACTATTTTGCGCTCGTTACCCTTAGGTCTTAAGTCTTATAAGCCCAGTAATTTCACTGACTACTTTGCTCATTAAACCGGAAATGATTAATGCTTGCACATTACTGCTTGGCGGGGGACTGTTGTGTAGTTTTTTCTTTCAAGTGACCCACCTGTCTAACGGCGATGGAGACCAGTTTGTCGAGGGTGTAAGCGGGGTAGGCTTTGATTCCTAGCATTTCCCGCGCTGCATCTTCGTAAGCCGAAGCTTCCATGTTGCCATCCAGGACTCCTTTCACCAGCTCCAGCAGCACCGAGTAGTATTCCGATGGCGAGGACACGTCGGCTGGAAGGTCTGTAGGATACATATTCATATATTTATTTCAAATTGGGACATTTACGTACACTTATGAATTGTCAACACAAATAATTCTACATAGTTCAAAATCTACATAGCAGAAGATGACTCTTTGGCTAAGTTAGTAGTGACTCTGCCTGGGGCAAAAGGCAAAAAGCAAGGGGCCCGTGTTCAATTTTCGGCCGGGACAGATTTTTTGTTCTCGGGTCTTGGATGTTTGTGTTTCTGTGTCTATGCCACGTACGACACAGGGAATCCTAGTGCAGTGGTATGAGTGTGCAAGCGTTTATGTTTATAGGACAGTTACTATTGTTTTAAGTATAACTGTTTAAAAAATAATAAGAATATTAAAAATACTAATTACCAAAATGTCAGAAAAAAATACAATCTCTGGTCATAACTCATAATACATTGTCAATATTAATATCCTGCCAGAAACATTTGTCATTTAGAAAATCAATTGAAGCAATACATTTATAACAAACAATTTAAAAGCTTTTTCATTCAATACAGTCACACAATTTGCTAATATATTGCAGAATTTTATACAATTTACATAAATATTATTTATACGAAATTTAATTAATTAGCGAGCGTTTGGGACCACCGAACGGCCGACGGCCTGTTTCACGTCCCCACGTACCACAGGAAAAAACTACTGGAAAACGGCGCGACAGAGCATGCTGTGTTTTATAGGGTTTTCCATTGTATTAATGATTAGAGATCCTTGACCTCATTAACATTAATATCAGCTCAGGAATATTGTAATATGATAAAAAATAAAACACAATTTTTTGTCGCCATTATTCATTTTTCAACTGTGGATTGCACAATCCAGTTACCATAAAGATAATTAATAGAGGTGCCACTATTAAACTAAGCAATAAAAGCAAGTGCAGTTCCATAACATAATATGGTACTAAATAGTTTGATTCAACAATAAATTTGTACATTAGAGACATCAGTAGGAAGGCAGCATGCAGGTATCACCACTGACATTCTGTCAAAGGCACATCGCATGGTTTCTCATCATTGTCTTGTATAAATATTTCTATCTGTACTATATTAAATGTGAAAGTGTATTGTAGGTTTGTTGGTTGGCAGCAACGGAGCAACGGATCGACGGATCGACGTGATTTTTGGCATATATTATGGACCGGAGAGTAACTGCCATCTATCCGATTTAAAACGTATGTAAAATTTCAATTCAATCGAAAACCGACAAGTCGGTCAAAGTTAGCTTGCAAGTTTTTTGACCTAAACAAACAAACATACATAAACCGAAATTTTGCATACGTTTGTAACGTTGCAAGTGAAATGAAAGCGTGTAAACAAAACTCACTGTTGGGCTTCAGTCTGAGTGCAGAGGCGGCGCAAGGCTGCTTGTCTCGAGCCAATCGCAAGGCGGCGCGGCGCGCGGCACCGAGCCGGGAACAAAGCGCCCCATGCACGCGCAGGAACAGGTACCACGAAGACGTGCACACGAACCGAGCCTCCTGCCAGAACGTGCTTGTTATTAGCATTACATTGTAGAAAACATCGAGGTCATCATCATCAGCCGGAAGACGTCCACTGCTGAACATAGGCCTCCCCCACAGTACGCCACTTGGATCGGCTACTTCCCTCTTGTATCCAACTGTTTCTCGCGGTTTTGACAACCATCATTATTATGACTATTTTAATATTTGCATGCCTGCTTGCAGGCTGAATACTGTGACTTTATTTTTGGAACATCTGAAATATGTAATATTATGTATTCTTGCAAATAAATGTTTGATTTGATTTGATCGAGGTAATATATACCAACTATTAAACTTCACCGAATGCGATTTGTCATAATTATATTAAGTGATTTTTTATCTTCAAAAATGTTGAGATGCGCGAGCAAACAAGCAGCGCGCGGTATCCTGCCCTTCAGTCCGCTGCAGCGCTAATACCATAATTATGTCGTCTAACCAAACATATAAAACATGTAGCGCTAGATTGCGTCTATTTGGACCGATTTTAACGGGTCTTTCACTGGCAGATAGCTAATGTTATAAGAAGTAACATAAGCTACGTGGGCGAAGCCGCAGGGCATAGCTAGTTATAATTTGAATAAACATTCAACCCCACTACCAGGTCATACCGTCTGTACTCACATTAGTTGGATAGTCCCTCAAGTCATCTTCTGGCTCGTTGGACTCCGATTTGACATCCGATTTGATTGACAGCTGGTCTTCGTTACTACTGCTGCGCTTCACTGTGTTGGCAGCGAGATTTGATGCATCTAGAACCATAAAACCAAGTAAACTATAAAGTAGATTAAAGGCAGTAACTAATACAGTTAAACACGCAGGGTCTTACTAACAAACAGTGAACAACGCTGGTATAGTTACACTATGTTTCATCTCTTTCAATTCAGTTTATAATTGTCAAAGAAGAACAAAGACAAAACATTTAGGAACCGTTAACATATACATCTAGGCTACTTTTTATCCCGGAATAATGAATGGGTCCTTGTTAAAAAGTCTATATCCGCGTGTAACCGTGGAGCGCAGCTATAACTCATTTTAACTCATCTATACAAATAAATAAAATTGAAGTGTCTGTTTGAAAATAACAGATTTCTACCAAATGCACATGCAAGTTCTATATACGGTACAAATAACAAAACAACCATTTTTAAAAAAAAATTCTATCTGTCTGTCTGTTTGTTCCGGGTAATCTCCGAAACGGCTGGGCCGATTTTGACGGGACTTTCACTGGCAGATAGCTGATGTTATAAGGAGTAACTTAGGCTACTTTTATTTTAGAGAAAGAATTCGTGTTCCGCGCAAAAAAAATAAAAACCATGAAATCCAATATCTCCGCGCGGGAGAAACCGCGGGCAGCAGCTAGTAATAAATATTAACGATTACGTATTCCTACATTGTGACGGGATATTTACCGCGATGATTAAGAGCGATGAGCACCCAATATTTTTAACCTTGTTGCAAGCATCAAGTTCACGGGAATACTAGCAGGTAGTATTCCCATTAGTATTAGTATTCATCGCTCAATAATAATCACAGTAAATATCCCGTTACAATGTACGAATTTGTCACAATATAGCACCTCACGATAATCGATGACGCATTGCACAACATAACCGCAGGTGCTCTACGTGGAAACCACCGCTCCGCCGCTGTTGCGAAAGCCAGCCAATACGAGGAACCTTTACCTTGGGATGCCCACCTGGCATCATAATTAGAGTGCTTGATTTTTACTCACTTTAGATTCTCACATCGAATCATCGTCACGTATTGTAACTAGATTGTAATTTGTAATAATTAATTATTTTTATTAATTAATTAAATATATTAAATTTAAACTCGGTTTTTTTTGCATCCTCAACGGCGGCGCTTCGTAATTGGCGCAGTCGGTAGGATGCTCACGGTCGGTTTCGCGTAGAAGATTTCCGATTTCGAATCTCGCTAAAAGCCGCCCGTGTGGCTCGTCTAGCCACGTCACGAGCATCCGAATCTACATCGTCGTGCTGCCACAGAGGTATCCAGACATCGATAACGCAAAGGGACCGAGATAATGTTCATGTGAGTACACTAGATTCTTTTTAGTGATTGCTCGTTCCTAGCCTTAAGCCTTTCCTAGCCGTACTAATAAATTTGCCAAGATTTTTCATTCAAGAGAATCGAGGGAACCTAGATTAGTTATTAGCAATAGACAAAATTTTATAGATCGTAGAAGAAATATTAGTTTAAGTGCTATAGAAGAAGAAATAGAGATGGCTGAACTTGACACTATCTATAAAGCCCTAAGGCTGGTACCGGATTTTGATGGAAATCCTAACGTACTAACCAGGTTTATTAAATTATGTGACCAATTAGTATTGCAGTTTTGTAACCAGGGTAGCAATGACCTGAGTAGGTGTGCCCTTATTAATGGGATCCTGAATAAAGTAACAGGCTCTGCTGCTCGCTTAATTAATTCCAACGGGATTCCCAGTGACTGGAGTGGCATTCGTAGTACGCTGATTAATAACTTTGCCGATCAAAGAGATGAGACCGCTCTTTACAATGATTTAGCTATCCTAACACAAGGCTCTGGCACCGCCCAAGAGTTTTATGAGCGCTGCCAGAATCTATTCGGTACTATCATGACTTACATAAGTCTACACGATTCTGTCGAGACTACCATTAGCGCTAAACGTGATTTATATCGTAAACTAACGCTCCAAGCATACGTGCGCGGATTAAACGACCCTTTAGGATCGCGCATTCGCTGCATGCGCCCTGAGACGATTGAAAAAGCTTTAGAATTCGTTCACGAGGAGACGAATACCATATACATACAAAATAGGAACCAACGTTTACCGGACAAGAAATCATTTAATCCTATGCAGGCACCAAATCATTTTGTGAACTCATACAAAATGCCTACTGAGCCATTTTCTATGCCCGCGCCTAGGCCTTTTAACTTTAACATGCCAGGCCTCTCGCGACCGCAGTTCACTCCACAAACTCCGCCGCAATGGAGACAAAATCTCTACCAACCCCGACAGTTTGGTCCGACACGCACACAGCAGATTTTTAGAGCCCAGCCATCGAACTACAACCCTCAGCATAATAAATTCCAAATTGCCCCGCGGCCCTACCAGCCCGCTGTTAACCAAGCGCGTCCAATGAGTGGCGTAAGTCACTTTGTTACACGACAATTACCATCAACGCCGCCGGGACTCACCGGTCATAACTGGCTAAGACATGGGAATCCACCCCCTACGAACTATCTTAAGAGTAGGGAAATGAACTACAACGATTGCATGAACGACCCTGCATACGCGGATTACGCCGAATACTATGAACCTTGCTACGATAACTATGAGTATGTAGAGTATCAGCCAAACGAATATTCCCTTCAGGAATATAATATCGATTGTCCAGTACAATCGCCCCACGCCGAAATCGAGGACGTAAATAGTACTGAGCAGGATTTTCCCAAGGATCCGAAATCCGACACCTTAAAATAGAAATTAATCTTCAAACGCAACGACAGCTTCCGTACATTCAAATTTCGTCACCACCCTTAAAACTTTTAATAGACACAGGGGCAAATCAATCCTTTTTAAGCCCTGCAGTAGTGGAACAATATTTCAGTGACTTTCCACTAAACTACGATCCTTTCGAAGTTTGCAATGTACACGCTAAAACTAGAAGCGACTATTCTATCACGTTGCCTAGCTTTAACGAATTTAATGACACAAACGATTCGACGTTTTACATTTACAAATTCCATCACTATTTCGATGGTCTTATCGGTACAGACTTATTAGACAAATGGGAAGCAGTCATAGACTATAAGAACAAGGTACTTAAAACAAAAACCGCCTCGAATCCAATCAGGGTACATGACTCACGTAACGTGAACTTGTATGAAGATATTATACCGGCAAATACTTCTAAACTGGTTAGGATTCCAATTAACATCCACGACGGTGATGCGTTCATAGAAGAACAAACTATTTCTAACTGCATCATAGGCGAGTGCTTGACTAGTGTGTCAAACAGTAGAGGAATAGTTGAAGTAACGAATCCTAGTCGAAGTGACGTCATATTCTCAGTAGATCAAGCCGTCTTAGCCGAGGTGCATAACCTCGAGTGCATACCTGCAGACAGACAACCGAAACGCGTTAAAGAAGTACTCTCACGCCTCCGTACAAACCACTTAAACGCTGAGGAACGTACAAACTTAGAATTACTTTGTGCACAATACGCGGACGTCTTTTACTTAGAGGGAGAACCTTTAACTTTCACAAATAAAATCAAACACTCTATAAAGACTACAGACGAGGTTCCGGTTTACACAAAAAGCTATAGATATCCATACGTTCATAGACAGGAAGTACAGGAACAGATGGGTAAAATGCTAGAACAAGGTATTATTAGGCCTTCGAATTCCGCATGGAGTTCCCCAATATGGGTAGTAGCAAAAAAAGCTGACGCATCCGGAAAAACCAAATGGCGTATAGTAGTAGACTTTCGAAAAGTCAATGAAAAGACAATCGACGACAAATACCCAATCCCCAACATAGCCGATGTCCTAGACAAACTAGGTAATTGTCAATATTTTACTACGCTAGACTTAGCTAGTGGGTTCTATCAGGTAGAAATGAACCCCCAGGACATTCCAAAGACCGCTTTCAACGTAGAACATGGTCACTTTGAGTTTCTACGTATGCCGATGGGTCTCAAGAATAGTCCATCTACTTTTCAGAGGGTCATGGACAATGTACTAAGAGAGCTCCAAAATACTATTTGCCTAGTCTATCTAGATGATATAATAGTATTTAGTACATCCCTTCAAGAGCACATGAATAACCTAGAAAAAGTATTTCAGAAATTGCGCGACTCCAATTTTAAAATACAAATGGACAAATCGGAATTTTTAAAGTTAGAGACAGCTTACCTAGGACACATCATAAGTAAAGACGGTATAAAACCTAACCCCGATAAAATAACAGCAATCAAAAACTACCCCATACCAAAAACTGCCACAGAGATCAAACGATTTCTAGGATTACTTGGTTATTATAGGAAATTTATTCCTGATTTTGCTAAAATAACCAAGCCTATGACCCAATGCTTGAAGAAAGGTTCTAAAATTGTCTTAGATCAAAATTATACACAATGCTTTGAGAAATGCAAAACGCTGCTAGTTAATGACCCAATCCTTCAGTATCCGGACTTCACCAGAGAATTTATTCTCACTACTGATGCAAGCAAATTGGCTATCGGGGCTGTCCTTTCTCAGGGTCCTATTGGATCTGACAAACCGATAGCGTACGCTTCTAGAACACTCAATAGTAGCGAAATAAACTATAGCACGATAGAAAAGGAATTGCTAGCTATCGTGTGGGCAACAAAATACTTCCGTCCGTATCTATTTGGAAGAAAATTTAAAATTGTTACCGACCACCGCCCCTTACAATGGGTAATGAACATCAAGGAACCCAACTCTCGCTTAACACGTTGGAGACTACGTCTCAGTGAATACGACTTCACGGTCATTTATAAGCCAGGGAAAATTAACACCAATGCTGACGCCCTATCGCGTATCGAAATTTGTAACGAGGAGTCTAGTTCAATAGTAGTTAACACCTCAGATAAATCCGACTCTGAAAGAACCGAGAGTGCCGACTCTAGGACTGATAGTGTTCATAGTGACGCTGAAAATCCCATCCTAGAAGTGCCTATCACTGATGATCCGCTGAATAAATTCAATAAGCAAATAGTTTTCAATGTTGTAGGCGATATTAAAAGTAGGCCTAGTGTCTCTAAGCCTTTCGAGTCCCATACCAGAACTTGCATTCAAATCTCCAAATCAAACCTAGAACAAGACGTAATAGATGCAATCAAAGAATATGTGAACCCAAAAGTAAAGACAGGAATTTTAATCAACCCCACACTAGAAATGTATTCCATTATACCAGTTATACAAAGAAATTTTAAAAATTCGGCAATGAGTCTAGTTCTAACTAAACGCGAAATTGAAAACGTTAAAGACTATTTGAAACAACAGGGAACTATAAAGAACTATCACGAAGGAAAGACTAACCATAGAGGCATCAACGAATGCTACTTAGCTCTTTCACGCCGGTACTACTGGCCTAAAATGAAGGAATGTATAGCAAGATACATCAATGAGTGTACTATTTGCGGCCAAGCTAAGTACGACCGCAATCCAACAAAACCGAAATTCCAAATTGTGCCACCCCCTACAAAGCCTTTCGAAGTAGTGCATCTGGATCTTTTCAGTGTCGATTCACACAAATACCTAACTATAATCGATGCATTCTCGAAGTATGCTCAAGCATATTTACTAAGAGATGCAACAGCTGTAAGCGTAGTTCAGGCTCTGTTAAAGTTCTCTTCACATCACGGTATGGCATTGAGATACGTCACCGATAATGGGCCCGAATTCACAAACCAGCTATTTCTAGAATTCAATAGATTACATAAAATAGACCACCATAAAACATGCCCAAACACGCCTAACGAAAACGGAATGGTGGAACGTCTACATTCCACCCTATTAGAGCATTTGCGTATCCTAAAACTAGAACACCGAAGTGAGTCAGTCACCAACCTTATGACTTACGCTGTATTAGCTTATAATAGCTCAATACACAGTTTCACGAAATGTCGACCGATCGATATAATAACTGGTCACCTAGATCCTAGGGATCCCTTAGACATGAATCTATCAGAGCACTTACTGCAGGAGTATATTCAAGATCATCGTAAGCGCATGTCAAAGGTATACGAAATAATTAATGAAACTGCACTCCACCACCGTACTGAAATAACCGAGAACATTAATAAGAACCGCGAGCCCGAGCAAAATTATACACCCGACCAACAAATCTTTATTAGAAATCCTTTGGCTAGTAGACAAAAGGTAGCAGCCCGCTACACGCACGACAAGGTACTAGCAGACCTGCCTATACACATTTATACAAAAAGGAAAAGAGGCCCCGTACCTAAGTCACGTTTGAAACGGGTACCTAACAGTGCTCGTTTGTTGCAGGACACTGAAAATACTGCTCGTTCTGACGTTAGCCCAAGGCCAGAAGCTGGCCCAAGCGGACGAGATAACACTTGAAAGCCTAAAAGATGGACCAGGTATTCTCCCTTTCAACCTAGGACCTGCCAGAGTTGTTTCTCACTACCACTCCTTTGTCCAAACGTTAAATTTAGATGACGTGCGAAATAAATTAGAATACGTTAGGGAACAATTGCGTAACTTAATACCTCAATTAAATAATAAAACATCGTCGCTCTATGGTCCTCATGTCGAATACTTAGAAGAAAAACTAGACAAAATATCAGAACAATTAGCTACTTTCGAAATAAAACGTGTAAAAAGAGGTCTCATAGACGGTCTTGGATCCGTCATTAAAAGTATTTCCGGAAACCTAGACTATACAGATGCATTAAAATACGATAATGCCATTACAGTCCTGAAACAAAATGAGAACAGTCTAGCCGTTGAAATAAATCACCAAATAAGTCTAAGCAAGCAGTGGGTCTCGCGCAGTTCAAACGTCACTGATAGCATCGTAGAAAACCAGCGTAAAATAGAGAAAATCGTTAACTCTATTCTTGAAAGTGATGTTAGACGCGAAACAGATATGATCAAGTATTTCCATTTAGCCCAGTTGCTTTTTATACTAGGAGATGACATAGACAGTTTGTCTAGCGAGTTTAGGAAATTACAAAACTTACTAGCATTTATTAGAGCTGGAAGCATACACCATTCAGCTATCAACTATGATACATTTCAAATTATGTTAGATAGATTAAAGATTTTATATAATAAGGAGGTAATTTTAGATATTAGTGTTAGGGAATATTTTGATCTATTTAAACTAGGATACTACTATAAAGGTAATGATATAATCTTGGTAATACAGTTTCCAATCGTCTCTCCTACTAACTATATCCTATACCGATTAGCCTTAGCCCCTAACCACGATAGTAAAATTCTAATCCCTGCCTATCCCTATGTAGCAATTCACGAGAAAGGTCTACTGTATATAGAGACAGAATGTCCGAAGTATAGCCACGGTCACCTCTGCGAGGACAACTTAAGCCGCCACTACGGGGAACAATCGGACTGCGTTGAACACCTTATTCTCCAGCAGCATATCCACGAGTCCTGTAGATTCACTTCAGTAATCCTGTCGTCTGAAGCTATGGAACAGTTGGACGATCGTCACTGCGTACTGAGCTTTCCCAACTTAACGAAAGTGCGCTTAACCTGCTCTCAAGACCAATACAAAATGTTACAAGGAAGCTACTTAGCCGTTTTGCCTAAGGGTTGCGCTCTACACACCCCCGCATTCACAATTACTAATTTCCACGACCAAATTGAGGGACAGATATTGAAAATTTCAAATATAGCAGTCAGTATGGAAGATTCGTATAAAGTACCTGTGAAGAAAATCTTAAAACTAAACACTATCGATCTGAGTCATCTACATTCAACTAACTCTAGAATTTCCTTACAAGAACCGGTGACTATAGAACCCGAAAACACATCTATATATCACACAACGATTCCAGTCTACACACTGTTCAGTGCAACGGCACTCATCATTGCAACACTGCTTATCCGCCGCAGATTTCTGAAGGAAAGAAAACGGATTCATGTTGTAAATGAGGAACAGAAAGGGGAGATTGCTAGAGACAGCAGCCCCAGAGATATAGGACCGTCTCTATCTTCACTATTCTCGGCGAAAGCCATCTAATAGTTGCAGATCTTGCGGAGGGAGATGTCACAATATAGCACCTCACGATAATCGATGACGCATTGCACAACATAACCGCAGGTGCTCTACGTGGAAACCACCGCTCCGCCGCTGTTGCGAAAGCCAGCCAATACGAGGAACCTTTACCTTGGGATGCCCACCTGGCATCATAATTAGAGTGCTTGATTTTTACTCACTTTAGATTCTCACATCGAATCATCGTCACGTATTGTAACTAGATTGTAATTTGTAATAATTAATTATTTTTATTAATTAATTAAATATATTAAATTTAAACTCGGTTTTTTTTGCATCCTCAACGGCGGCGCTTCGTAATTAATTAGTAAATAACCGTGAAAGTTTAAAACAACGATTACGTAGATCAAGCCTGACCCCTACACAGTTAAAAATCAGTATCAGTAGCAATTGTCACAACAAAAGATCCATATGGAAATACAATTTATTAGAGACATCAGTAGGAAGGCAGCATGCAGGTATCACCACTGACATTCTGTCAAAGGCACATCGCATGGTTTCTCATCATTGTCTCATAAAGGCGTGATTATAAACAATTTGATAATTTTTTTGGTAATCATCCAATAGACACGAAAAAATTACAGGAATCGAACCGGAACCCTAGCGCCGTACGCGCTGTAGAGGTTAAAGTTCATCGAACTATCAAGTACACCACAAGTTGTATATAATAGGACTCACAAGTTCATCGACCTATCAACTACGCCACATAAGTTGTGTATAATAGGAGTTACAATTTTATCGACCTATCAACTACGCCACAAAAGTTGTATATACAGAGTATATAAGACAGACCTTTGCTCTCATTATTGTTGTTTTTAGGTTTATTCTCCTTATTGTTCTTGCTTGTCTTCCCACTCTTGTCCGAAGCATTGTCTGACTCGGACGACTGTGGACAAACAAAATGTTTACGTAAATATACATCTCAAAAATTTCGCTGTCAACGGGATTCGAACCCGCAGTTTCTGTTTATGTAGACGTGCAGGGTAATTTTAATTCAATCGGAATGATATCCGTGTCGGAAGCGACTTTCTTGTGTCGCCATCGTTGTGTTCCGTCGTCCTGTGTTGCAGTTGACCAACAGATTGAAATAATTTTTTGCTTAGATATAATTTATGAACGAGAGACGTAGACTAATAGACTACTTTTTACTTCAGTAAAATGCACGGTTTCTATGGGAATATACCAATCCTCACGCGGGTGAATCCGCTTGAAGAAGCTAGTTATCAATATTTTTAAGTAGCTTACCTCTTGCTTAATCTCAGTTTTGACTACAGATCCTGAGTTCTTGTCGTTTTCCGGTGACACCTCGGCGATTGGACTGCCGGGGCTGGGTGGATCTTCTTTCTCCTCTGTAGAAAACGACAAGGTAATATTTAATTTACTTGACTTTTAATCCGTTTGTCACAAAGCTTATATTGTATTTGAGGTTTTAGAGTGGGCTATATAGAAGGTCAACGGCTCGAAGCATTTCATTAGACTTTAGTGCGAATAGAAGTTATAACTGACCGGTGAATGGGAAATTTAAAGGATTCATTACATTGTGCATAGCAATAACCAGACAAAAGAATTTAATCGTAATTACGGTATCAGTGTCTAATTAATTGAAATTGTGTTGAAACACTTTGGTTCTCTGGTGGTGAATTAGTAATAATTATTATGTAGGATGATCATGACCCCTACCACGGTATGAGAGCAATTAATGTTACAACAAAAGATCCGCATGGAAGTAAAATTTATTGGGAGACATCAGTAGGAAGGCAGCATGCAGGTATCACCACTGACATTCTGTCAAAGGCACATCGCATGGTTTCTCATCATTAGTCTCAAAAAGGCGAAAAATTATCACTTTTTTATTTTTACCCCACTGCCGAAAGAATAGTTTTTTTATGTTATTTGATAGCGAGACGAGATGGTCGTTTGCCTGATGGTAAGCATAACGCCGGCCCATAAAAATTGCAGTGCCACTAAGAACTTTGAAACACAAAGTCCTGCGCGGCACTGCAGTGCGCCCGCTACCCTGAGACATTAGGTATTAGGACTCATAAGCCCAGTAGTTTCACTGTAATGTTGTTAAATAGTAATGTTTTTGAGCATATCTAAGTATGTCATTTCTCTGACATACATAACCTAAACTGTTTGTCGAACTTTAATATACGAGGTGTAATTAGATTCGTTACTATGAGAACAGTTTTTATTGCTCAGTCGGGTTGTTATCATTTTAGTCACACTCCACATTTTTTTTTCTTGTCCCTCTGATCTTTCAGAGTCTGTTTACTTTGTGTAACTTTTCTATATCTATCCACTTGGCCTTTCTCCGCTTGGGTAAAGCCACGAGCTAGTACCAGTAAAGACAGGGCCCCAGTACCTTCATCCCTCTCATCATCAGAGAGCGGCTGCCGCGGATGGTTGAACAGATCTGGCAAGAAGTGCCGCAGCAGCTGTTTGATTCGTCTCTTCTCCGCCTTCTGTATGCCGGTCTGCCGCCGTGCGTGGTGGATGAGCAGTTCGGCTGTATCGCGAACGATTTTGATCGCTGTAAAACGGAGACGAGTAATTATTCATTTGTAAAGTTAATATATTATGAAGATATGTTGAGATTTTTCTAGAATAAAACGTTTTGTAAACTGTTATAATTGTACTAATTGGTAAATGTTTAGAGATATCAGTAGGAAGGCAGCATGCAGGTATCACCACTGACATTCTGTCAAAGGCACATCGCATGGTTTCTCATCATAATCTCTTCGCTAACCAAAAACAATAGCAATTATTTTTTTATTTATATAGATTTCACCGAATGAAACACATAATATTCTTATTCAAGTGGGGGCGATAAAGCCTGCACTGACGTCCCGCTGGGGGTGTATTGTGCATAACACATAATATTATCATATGAATGATAATATTATTATATCCCGAGATAAAGGCCTAGAGTGTAGTTAGGTGCTCACCATAAAGACTATATTAAATATAAAAATTCTGTTGTGTACCCTAGAAACATGATCTTTATCGTTAATGTTACTAAGAGAGTGATGAGTATTGATGACTGACAAATATGAATGTAGAGATGGAAGGAAGGGTAGGGGAAGATCAAAGAAAAGATGCAAGGATGTTGTGAAGGCGGATATGAATAGATTTAGAAGTGCATGAAACACTGACAGGGGAGAGTGGAAGAGAAAGGCTTACTGCCCCCACCACAAATGAAATCGGATAAGGGCAAGGAGATGATGATATATTCCAGAATATACATATAATAGAGTATATTCCTGTAGGTACTTATTGAACATATTTTCATATTATAATCTTTATTATTATTATAAGTAGGATTATGTTTATATAATATCTATTTATGTTAGCATAGTATATGTTATAGTGTAATCTTGACTATTTAATTTGTTGTACACCACCGTCTACTTATTTTCTCGTTTATCCAATTCTACCTAAGATTGTCAGCAAGAGACTGCTTAGAAATATATAAGACCACCGATTATTTACCATAATTTGTTAACTATTTCTATTTTCATCAAACATTGTCTGACGTTTCATGTATTAGTATGTAAGAGTTATTGTGTTTTATCTTACCTTCCTGTCGATTCACCATAGTATAATCGACGATTAGATGTGGTCCAGGGCGCCTGGCTGCGTAGGCCGCTTCAACCTCATTGAACAGAGACTTTGAACGCATCGCCTTCAAGTCGTTCTGTTTGAAATTGATCCCTTGGTGGTCGAGCGACTTCAAGTAATACTTCTCGTTCTGTTCTCGCCACTGCTTGTTGAAGCCCTGCAGGGTAATATACATTTCAGTTAGAATGGGACACAAAAACCGTTCAAACTTAATTTACAAAGAAATTACCTGTACACTATAGTCTGAAAGCCACCACACCATACTTTTGAGTTTTTTACTTTGTCTGGAGGGTATATTATGAGCGCTAAGCCCGCCCATTGTGACACTTGGTGTTTAAGACGTGGGTATTTAATTTTTCTTTCTGTTTATCATTTATGAGGTGTATCATCATCAATCAATCGAATCAAAGTTGGGGAGGACTGATGAATAAATAATGTGTTGGTGTTGATAAACGTTATTTGTTGAACAAACTATGAAAAACTTTCTCATTTTAATTAGTACGGATTAACTGAGTAATTATAGCTTACCTTCTGCGCCTCCCGCCACTCTTCTTCCTTCGCCTTGAGTCGGCGCAGCACTACGGGCACAGCGACCACTGGATTCTTCTTCAGACCAGCAATTATATCCACCGCCTGCGAACAAAATCAGGTTTGAAATTACTGATTCTTGCGAAGCCAGCCAAGCCAGTCTTTATCGTGTAGAAAACAGAAAAGATAAACCTTGCGTCGGTGCCTAAGACTCTGTTAAGCCTGGCGGTAACCAGCGAATCGTTTCTAATAACCCTTTTGGCTTTTCTATAGTCTCGAACTCTTCAAGACCTCAAGCCAATACTTGACATGGTTGCTAGCATTAGAAACATTGTTAAAACCTTTTTTTTTTGTAATGTGTTTTTTTTACTAGGTGGTAGGACTAACTCTTCTGCGCTCGTCCGTCTGGGTTGGTACCACTGCTTTGCTCGTGAAGTTAGCCGCCAAGCAGAAATGTGCGAGCATTACTGTGTTCCGATTTGATGAGCAGAGTACCCGGTGAAATTACTGGGCTTATGAGACTTAATACCTAATGTCTCAGGGTAGCAGCGCAGTGCAGTGCCGCGCAGGACTTTGGTCATTCAAAGTTCTGAATGGCACTGCAATTGTTATAGGCCGGCGTTATGCTTACCATCAGGCAACCGTCTCGCTGTCAAATAACATAAAAAAGTACGCCGACCTGTTTTTTGCCCTTCTTCCTGATTGGTCTTAAACTCTATACCAATTTGGAACAGGCACTTGGTCATTTTTTTTTATATTCATGATGGGTGCTCTTTTAGGGCCCATGTGAATAAATAATTTGAATACAGCATGCTTGGCAGGAGTCTTGATGATCGCAGTAGGTAATGATTTATAGACCGAGGAGAATGCTGTATAAAAAGTATAATTCTGATGGAAAAGTAGCCTTATTAAGCTATAGAGGAAAGTTGACTCCACTCTGCTTACCCAAAAGGGGACTTAGCTTGAAAATTGCAATTAATATTAGTAGTACTATTAATTCGGTTATTATTTACAAACAGTATTAGTTTTGAAAACAAACCACACAAACACAATCAATCATGAAGATAAAAACAAAACGATGAACAAACTTATAGATACCACATAATGGTTATTTGTTACAAGTTACAACACAAATGATAATGACAACATGATAACGTAAAAAAAAACCCACGCGTAAAACGTGTTACCGATAAGTTTTGATAACCATTCAAAAAACACAACATACCAATTAATATTCGTTATGTATCAGTCGCGTCGCTGATAATTTATCAAATCAATTAGACAGACTAGGGAACAATACTGCATATACATATCAGTGGTAGGGCATTTTTACTTTCTGGTCTGGCTGATGACCACCCTCAAGATGAAAATCTTGTTGTAAAGCCAGTGGCTATTCTAAGTTTTGCTTTTTTGTATCTGAAATAGGCTTACGTTTGACCATGATCCCACCTGATGTTAAGCGACGATGCGGTCGACGATGAAGCACGCTTGCCTAGAAGAAACCTATTCCCTCTCGTCTTGAAAACTCCCAAATTATAGCTATTGGGAAATACAGATCGGCAAAGAATTCCACTCTCCTTAGCCGTACGTATAATGAAGGTTGAAGCAAAACGCTTGGTACGGACAGGAGGGATATCACCTGCAAGCACAATAGGCGTTTCTTCACCGGGCATCCAGCAACGTTTTAGAGCGAGTAGGATATATAAAATATGATGCGTCAGATAAAGTCGCACAAATTCCCGCTCGGCCACACTCACTCTAACGATTTACTTTACGATATATTTAATATCAGTACTGTGTTTGTACGTTTGTTGGTTTGCCCTGTCACGGATCGACGTGAGTTTTAGCATACATATAGTTTATGGCCGGAGAGTATCCACAGGCTACTTTTTATGCCGATAAAATGCACCTGTGGGAGTTTCCTCGCGGGTGAAACACGCGGGCAGAAGCCAGTGAGTATACAACCTGAGTTTAAATTGGTATGTTATCCTGAAAGGAGGTCAATGTACTCCTGGAGGTCTACAACATTTGTTTTAACAGTTCTTGAAATTATTCAGAGTATATCATTGAAGAATTGAATTCGTCAAAATTCTACTACACAACTTTCGGGCAGCCCTAGATCAGCTGACTCACTTGAACTATATTGAATTTTGTCAAATGATAATGTAGAGACTTAAAAAAAAAACAGAAAATGCCGCGCACTTCCAGGTTTGAAGCAATTTTTCTTTATTTTTGGAAATTTTGAATGACGATTTTCCAAGGGATGTTCTCACAACTTGTCGACAACCATGGTCCCAATCACCCCCTCCTCGATAATATACCAATTCAAACTCACCCTGTATAAACAGTTAAAAGTAGTTTAATAATTAGTTAACACATATGGTGATGACCGACGACCAAGATGACAGTTAGTGAATGACAAACACCACGAATGCGTACCACCTTCTCTCCGTAAATGCGGCGCAGCGCCCTCTGGTGTATGGTGGGAGAGTGTCCGCCGAGACACTCGTCCAGGCGGTACTTGGCAGCATCCTCGGGAGACATCCGCGAAAGCTTCTTCTGGATACCTTCTAGAACGCGGATGGTAGACGCGTTGGTTTCTATTACCACGTCCAGCTGTGGATGAATGGGTGGATTTGTATGAAAAGGAGTAGAGGTAGAAGGTGTTTCATATAAATTGCTTTTAAAAAAGCGGGGACCGACTTCTATGAATATATCGCGTTGTATCATATTTTATCGCCCATTTATTCCACTTTTACAGATGGCACCCTACTAATATTATAAATGCGTAAGTTTGTGTGTTTATGAATGTTTGTTACCACATATCTCTGTAACAACTGAACCGATGAAATTTGGAATGTTATCTACATTCTGTATAGATTCTGGAATAACATATAGGATGAAGCCGCGGGCAGAAGCTAGTTATTTCATTAATTATTTCGTATAAATTGATTATTAATATTACCTCAAATCTTTCATCCTCGCAGCGGTAGATATATTCCTCGTACTGGGTCTTCCGCGACGTAACAAACGTAGAGTCCTCACTCCACGTGGGAAACGATACCCAAGTATCGTTCAGTACCTGGAAATAACAAATATTATCAAATTTAAAACGCAAACCGCCATCAGATCGACAAATACAGGCCCCAATCACCCGCAAACACACGATATTACTCCCAATAATATGTGTGGGTAAGCATAGAGTATTTTTTATGCACTATAGCGTTTATTTGCGTTTGATCACTATCTGACCTTTTGGAAAGTGACATTTTCACGTCTCAAAACAATAAAGGGTTGTAAAAATTGTAGTTGCTTACCTCCTTACAAAGAGCTGTCCGTCCCGAGCAGCGCCGCGCTGCTGCTTCCCGCGGGAGAGCGCAATACGACGTGCCGAGGCGCTTGCATGTTGTTAAATCTGAAACCAAATAGAGATTAACGTAAAGATAAGCACACTTGTAGACGCCTGTTTAGCTAGATAGTTTCGAGCTAAACAGGCGTAAACAGCAACAAAGATAAACATCTAAAACGATTAGAAATGTCACAACAGAATGGAGTGAGAATGGTTAGACACTACTTATATCAAGATTTGTGGTTGCTCATAAACATGTGACTAAGGCATGATCTGTTTAACACATATTTAAGGTGTGTTTAATTTTTAGTGGTAAGACAAAGTTACACAATGTTGCTTCATGTTGATCAATGTTGATATGTGTAGCTAAATATTGTTCAAAGTTGCTCAAAGTTGTTCCATGTTAATCAGTGTTGATCAGTGTTGCTCAAGGTTTGACAAGTGTAGCTCAATATTGTTCAAAGTTGCTCCATAAGTGTAGCTCAATATTGTTCAAAGTTGGTCAACGTTGACCAATGTTGCTCACCAATATCCATAGCGGGCGTGGCGTCAGCGCCGCGCTCGTGCCGCGGCTGCCCGACCGGCTCGTAGCGAGTCGGTGGCGCAGTGTACCGCTCCCGTGACCTAGACCGCGAGTACAGCTGTTCCGCGGAGAAGTTCGAGTTATAACCTGCAACGAAATAGCCGGTTAGAGGATAGAAAAATAATAAAAAACACGACAGCCCTTTTTATACTGAATAGGCTTACGTTTGACCGCAATCTCACCTGATGGTAAGCAACGTAGCTCGCTTGCCTAGAAGATATGTGTCCACTCGGATCTTGAGGACTCCCAAATTGTAGTGTTCAGGAAATAAAGATGTCCTTTCTTTCGCTGTCCGCATGATGAATGTTGAAGCAAAACGCTTGGTGCGGATAGAACGTATGTCAACCATAAATGGATGACGAATGGGGATGGTGGAATTAAATCGTGTAATGCCATAGCACACCCTTAAAATGTATCCTGTTGTAGACCGATAGACTGGCAACCCTGCGTCGGTGCTCTAGGCTCTGGATCCTAGCATCAACAAGCATATTGTTGCCAATAAGTCTTATAAGCTCGGTTCACATACATACATGAACCCTGATTACATTTTTCAGTCAGCTCGTACAAAATACCTGTCAAACTGAAAGAAAAATCTGTCCAAGCCTGATAAATACAAACAATTCTGTATCAAACGTAGCCTTTATTTTGTTTTTCTAGTATGTCATAAAATAGACTTAACACATCTCCCTATAGACTAAATAGCGAGTAGGTAGTGAGCACTGACCTGTGTGCACGGCCCCAGTGGGGGTGTGCGGTGGTGAAGGCGGGCCCACAAAGTCCTGGAGCCACTTGTGCAGCTCAGGGTGGCGGCACAAGAATGGCGCCGTCAGTGCTAGCAGCTCAGAAGAAGAGATGATCTCGTTTGTGAAGAGGAGTAGGCATCTGGAACGAAGCGGAAGAGTTAAATTGTCTGCTTTATTATGTTGTTGTTATCTTAAATCTTAACCGCTGCACTCATGGAATTGGGCTGGCTTGGGTAAATGCTGGCAAAGAGAGAAATGCACAAAACACTACTAGCAGGCTTATTCTTATTCAATGTGCACTGTCGTCACGCTTGGGGTGTTTTGTGCATTTCCACCTGCCAATATGTACCGAAGCCATCCCAACCCGGACGTAACGGAATACGGAATAGTTGTTGGGAGTTCGAGTTCTCACTAACGGGGTAATATGCCCAGCACTGACACTTGTCAGTACAGGCCTAATTACCCCCTTTATTGAATAAGAACCACATACCTCATAATTAGTTTATATTATGGATCCGTAAGCCGCTCCTAACTGAACATCAAAGAATCAAACATTGTTCACGAGTGCCCCAAGACTTCCGTTACTCATAAAATTGTCATAAACGATAATCGTAACTGATTACTGAGCACTCTTCACCTATAATTCACCTAATCAAAAGTCCTACATGTAAGGTACTCTAGGGCTTCACTTACCTCATAAAGTTGTCGTAGACGTGGTGGTGGCGAAGCGCCCTCCTCGCTCGCTCAAAGAAGCTCAAGTCGTGCACGGTAGCTAGCTTAGCCGCCTCAGCGTACGACACGTCGCGGGCCGCCGGACCCGATATACAAGATGTGCGGGGTTTCTTGGCGGGGGGCGCGCCAGATCCTGCGGGAGGGAGGGTAATTAGCAATTCGGAGAATATTTACAGAGTAGTCTTGGTCTGGTTAGACCTTTTTACCTACATCCTGCAAGTTACCTTAGGTTCTATTATTTTCCTCGAGGTCTAATCTCCTAATCTCCTAATCTCTATAATATATTCGAACGAATTTCCAATTTGGAAATTAGTGACACACATTAAAGTTTGGCGCTTCGGCAACATATTCGTAATAGTCAGGACAAGGTTTGTATGAAAAATGTTTTTTTGAAAATTCCACAGTAAAAACCAGTATAAAATCGGATCTTTTTAAAGAAAATCAAAACTATTTAATTGATGAGGCATTTCTGCTGTCACTATCAACTTCAACTTCTTTGTGTGTGGCCTTTGCGGGCGCAGGGTGCTGTCACTATCATAAACAATTATCGAATTTCACGTAAATGAGGCACATGCTGTCACTGTCAAAAAGAACTGTCACTGTCAAAAGATTTTTGACCCGGAGCGTGTCGCTGGTAAATAGATAAATAAGAAGAAAATACATTTATATCTGGACAACACAACATTACATTAGAGTACAATAACACAACAGAATTTAATACTAACAATACATACTCTAATGTTGTGATGTGAGGAACCCCAATCACTGATTTTCAGTCGGTAAATAAGCAAACTTACCCAGTTGCGTAGAAGATGTAAAGCTCGGTGAGCGCTTCAAATGATGATGCTGGGGAGCCGCCACAACCCCCGCTGTATTAGGGTGCTTCGGGGCCGGCTGCGGGGGAAATAGAGGTAATTACTTAATTACACTTGTGTCCATATATTATATCAGTAGCAAAAGATGGACAATTTCTAAAGGGAAGCTGGTCTAAAATATCTCAACAAAAAATTGAAAAATATCCACATTTTAATAGATATTATAGTGGATACCGAAAGGAAAGCTATTGCAAATCGGCTTTTTCCCCACACTTCGCCACTCAAGGATACCTACTTTGACATTCACATTGCACTTGACATTTTTATTGTATCATAAATTTATAACAATTTTTGTATGTCAACTTGCAGGCTGAAAACAGTGACGAACTCGGCATGTAACTTATTAATGATTGTATTCTAACAAATAAAAGTTTGAATTTGAACGTCGTTGTTGGTTGCCCCATGGCTTCGCCCACGTAGCTTATGATACTCCTTGTAACATCTTCTATCTGCCAGTGAAAGTCCCGTCAAAATCGGTCCAGCCGTTTCGGATATTATTCGGAACAAACAGAAAGAGACAACATTTTTAATAATGGTCGTTTTTTTAATTGCACCGTATATACTTTCATAATATGCATTTAGTAAAAATGCTGTTATGTTGTCTGGGATAAAAAGTAGCCTATGTTACTCTCCGGTCCATAAACTACATCAATGCCAAAAATCACTACGATCCGTTGCTCCGTTACTGCGTGAAAGAAGGACAAACCAACAAACACACTTTCGCATTTATAATATTAGGAGGATACATTGAGGATACATACCGGTGCGTGGTGCGGGGGCGGGTGTACCGGAGGGAATCGTTCCGGGGAACCCTCCACGCGAGGCTGTGGGGAATAATACTAATAAATGTCAATATTTTTAATACAATTATATTTATTTGATCAATTAGTGTAATTTCTTGAAGAAAGTGTTCATTACATAACTGCAATAACTGCACAAAAAAGGAGTGAAATGGTTTTTTTTATGCCACACGAGCCGATCGTTTGCCTGATGGTAAGCATAACGCCCGCGGCCCATAACAATTGCAATGCCACACAGAACTTTGAAACACAATAGGCCTGCACGGCACTGCATTGCGCTCGTTACTCTTGAGATATTAGTCAATAAGTCTCATAAGCTCAGTAATTTCACTGGCTACTCTGCTCATCAAACTGGAACACAGTAATGCTCGCACAGTACTGCTTGGCGGCAGGCTTCACGAGCAAAGCGGTGGTAACAACCCAGACGGACACTAGCAGAAGAGTTAGTCCTACCACTAACGCATACCCTAAAAATAACCAAGGTTACCTGAGCGACAGGCGGAGCAGCGATGGCGTAGTGAGTATCCACATCAGGCGGCTTCGTGACAGCCTTAGCATCCGGGAGGAACTGCCCGAATTCCGTCAACAGGTCTTCTTGGTTCTCAAACAGTTTCGCAACCTGGAAGAACGACAAAACTGTTACGACGACAGACCAGCCAGACTAACAAGCGCAAAACGAAAAAATGTTGTCTACTGTTTTGTACATGTCTCGTTCTTTCTCGTGCGAATACGAGATAAATGCAAGATATAAGCATCGACAAAATTTCGTCACGGCGCGCATGTTAACACGGCAGAGCTACAATACTAAACGAATGGTTTAAAAATGACAATGGTTTCGTCGCAAAATTATCACTTTGATTTTGTCATAGGTAACGTATATATAGTTTCACTAGCTTCTACCCGCGGATTCACCCGCGTTCCCGCAGGAACCGTGCATTCTTCCAGGATTAAAACTAGCCTATGTTACTCTCCAGTTCATAAACTATTGTGCCAAAAATCACGTCGATCCGTTGCTCCGTTACTGTGTGAAAGAAGGACCAACCAATAAACCAACAAACATAATTTCACATTTATAATATTAGTAGGATATATAAAAAATAGTAGCTGGATATGCATTTAGTAAAATGCTGTTATTACAACATTACAGATACTTAACTTTTATTTATTTGTATAAATGTATGGATAATTTATATACATTAGAGACATCAGTAGGAAGGCAGCATGCAGGTATCACCACTGACATTCTGTCAAAGGCACATCGCATGGTTTCTCATCATTTATCTCTCCTGTAACCTGTATCCTCTGTATGTAACCTCTCTGTATATGAAAATGAATCCATTTTCAGAATATACAATTTTCGTCTATCTACATACATGGACCCTGAAAAAGTTTCGTTTTTTCCTCATAACTTTTAAACACCTGAACAAACCGAGTGACATTGGCTAGAGCAGTCGCGTTTTTATTTATTTTCGACTAGCTGCTGCCCGCGGTTTCACCCGCGCAGAGATATTGGATTTTGTGGGTTTCATTTTTTTTGCGCGAAACCGTAATTCTTTTTCTGAAATAAAAGTCCCGCCTTATAACATCAGCTATCTGCCAGTGAATGTCCCGTCAAAATCGGTCCAGCCGTTTCGGAGATTACCCGGAGCAAACAGACAGACAATAATTTTAATATTACAAACAGACGCTTCAATGTTATTTATTTGTATATACTAGCTTCTGCCCGCGGTTTTCACCCGCGTTCCCACAGGAACCGTGCATTTTTTCAGGATAAAGTGTAGCCTATGTTACTCTCCGGTCCATAAACTATATCTGTGCCAAAAATCACGTCGATCCGTTGCTCCGTTACTGCGTGAAAGAAGGACAAACCAACAAACACATCTTCGCATTTATAATATTAGTGGGATTATACTTTTTTCATTATAATAAATCATATGACCGTGGTTATTACCTGCGAGTAGACTTCTTGCTCCGTCTGCTGTTTAGCCTGCGGTTCCTTGAGGTCCCGGTGGCCGCGCTGGTAGGCGTGGAGAATCTCCAGGAAACGCTTGTACTTATCCGGTTGACGGGAGAAACGGGACTGCGGGGAAATGGTTACATTGAATATATAATGTACCCCACATTTGCATCAATCAGAACTCACATTATTATAACAAAAGTTACATAGATATAAACTGACTCCATAATAAATTGTAAGAAATTGTAATGTTAAAATAATTTTACTAGCAAGACATGGCCCTGGAGCATAATTGAACTTTTTTTATATGCTATTTGGTAACGAGACGAGCAGGTCGTTTGCCCGATGGTAAGCATAACGCCGGCCTATAACAACTGCAGTGCCACTTAGAACTTTGAAATACAAAGTCTTGCGCGCCACTGCAATACGCCCGCTACCCTGAGACATTAGGTATTAAGTCTCATAAGCCCAGTAATTTCACTGGCTACTCTGCTCATCAAACCGTAACACAGTAATGCTTCCACATTACTGCTTGGCGGCTGATTTCACTCACAAAGCGGTGGTATTAACCCAGACGGACACTCGCAGAAGGGTTAGTCCTACCACCTAGTGAAAAAATATAATAATAATAATATCAATTGGTTACAAAGATCGTCAGCGTGTAAGGGTCACTCACCTTGATCTTGTTGACATATTCAATGGCGTGGTTGAATTCAACGGGCTGCCCGGGCGGCGCGGGGGCCACGTGACCCGCCGCCGGTGCCTGCGCCGCGCCTGTATGAAGAACACGGTTCAATAATTATAATAGGGATGTTGACTCCATTTTTTTTATGTCAGTCAATACGTTTTCTCCTGAGAATCAAATGTCTATATCGAAAAAAACTGGAAATCGAACGCTAGAAACGTCAAAAATGAGCGTCAAAGTCCATATCATCACAAAAAAATACTTCAATATTATCTATTATTGAATCGTCGAACTGTGTGGTGTGTTAAATTGATTAAAACTTCATCATAAATAAAATCGATTGTTATAAGAAATCGAATCGTTAACGCATCACATCACTAACTCAAACTGTCAAAAGTTAAATGTTTGGACGGAGTATTTGGACGGAGCCCACACGTGAAACATTAACCAATCAAGAGAAAAAAAATAAAAAAGCACTCACCAGGAGCATGATGAATGGCAGCCGCTTCAATCTGCTGATGCGCTTGAGAGATTTGATGCAATGTGTTGGTGGGCGCGGCGCTCACCGACATATTATGAGAGAGGTTATGCACTATCGCGCTGCTTTGGACGTGGCCCGAGTTCCTGTGGAAAATTAGGTGGGTTAGAGAAGCGGTCGGTGGATTGTGTAGGCGGTGGGCGTGGTTTGTGTAGTCAGAACTCAAAAGAGCAGCCAAAATGTTTATATCAAAGGCTTCAAACGGTAATTAGTATCATCATGTAGGACTGTTTATTGTTTTCATATATTTACAACTAGCTGTGCCCCGCGACTTCGGTCACGTAGCCTAAGTTACTCCTTATAACATCAGCTATCTGCCAGTGAGTCCCGTCAAAATCGGTCCAGCCGTTTCGGAGATTACCCAGAACAAACAGACAGACAGACAAAAATTTAAAAAATTGTGTTTGTGTTATTTAGGTACCGTATATACTTTCATATGCATTTAGCTAAAAATGTTATTTTGATGTTACAAACAGATGCTTTAATTTTTTTTATTTGTATCTGTCACAGTTGAAAACAAAACAAAAAAGTATAATTAGAAAAAAAATGACTGCCCTAGCCAGTTTCACTCGGGAGGATTCTAGCGGTACCCCTAAATCCAACTGTTCATATAATATGTAAGTTATGGTGACATAACCAAGCTCACCATATACACAAGAAACCCAACTTCACATATACAGGGTGACTATGAATTGGTATTTTATCCCGGAAGGGGGTGATAAGGACCATGGTTGTCTACAAGTTGTGAGAACCTCCCATGGAAAAACGTCATTCCAATTTCCCAGACAAAAAAAATAAATTCAAATTCAAACGTGAGTGCGCAGCATTTTTATAGTCTATTCTAATCAACATCATCATTTAACAAAGTTCAAGTGAATCAGCTGATCTAGGGCTACCCGGAAATTCTTTAATAGAATTTTGACGTAAACTCTAAATGCCATTTCTTCAATGAAAAATTTCGAATTTCTAAACATCGTATCCGATGCAGACGTGTTTTTTTTATATATCTTTTGTTAAAGTATTACTTTTTATATTGCTTGACATGATCACACGGTCTTACCACAAAAAAATTAAACACACCCTTTACCTGTGTTAAACAGCATTTAACTACTAAAAATGCCTTAGTCGCATGTTTAAATATGAGCAACCACAAATCTTGGTTTTTTATACTCTATATGCTTGCATTTGACCACTATCTCACCTGATGGTAAGTGACGATGCGGTCTAAGATGGAGCACGAGAATTACGTGACATACAATTTAATAAAACACTGTATAAATGGCTTTGTGACAAATGTTTTTATACAATAGGGGACTTTTTTAATGCTAAATTTATAAAATGATGTGTGATTTTATTTTTATTGTAATTATGTTATTGACTAAATTGTATTCTATTTTATTGTAATGCTTATCGGCGTAGATTATTAGACTCAATTTCTTTTTTTTTATGATGATATTTAATTTTTTATTTTTTTTTGGTGCCATATAATTTTAACTTAAAAACTATAATTTAAAAATTTGCACGACTATATAGTCGAATATAGTGAAACTATATAATTAATGACATGTACTTACCTGAAATTACCTATATTCACGCAAATAAACGATCATTTCATTTCATTTCATTTCATTTCACGATTACCTAGAAGATACCTATACCGATTTATGTATTGTCCGCTGTCTAACTCCATTCTGTTGTGACCTTTATAATCATTTCAGAAGCTTATCTTTAGTCACTGTCTAGCTAAACAGGCGTCTAAGAGTGATTTGTGTGGTAACAGGAAAGTGTTTTTGTCCTGCAAAATGCATTTTAAGTAAAATAGTGAAAATTGACTCACTGTGGTACAGGTAGCATATGGACCATCTGTTGTTGTTGTTGGGGGTGGGCATGCACCCCCCCAAGCACCATCCCCTGCCCACCCATCCCTGTCGGCGACGGCATCGACACCGACACCTGTTGACAACAACGTGTTTATTGGAGGGTTGCAAAAGGGTAAATGGGGTGGTAGTTTGGGGTAAAGGTTCAGAACTCTAAAGAGCAGCCGAATAGTTGATATCATGGTGTTCAACCGGTAATTTTTATCATCATTTTATTTTTATAGCATAACGAGCTTGCTCGCGGATTCACCCGCGTTGAGATTCCCATGGGAACCGTTAATTGTTCCGGGATAAAAAGTAGCATATATTACTCTCCGGCCCATAAACTATATCTATACCGAAAATAGAGATATAAACGATCAGAAACAGTCGCTTCCTACACGGAATCATTCCGAGTTACTTAAAATCACCTTGATGGTGTCCGACAAAAATTATGTATTTCATTAGACAACTTACCTGGCCATCCCTCTGCACTTCAATCTTATAACCGGGGGGTAGGAAAGTGTTGAACCCCACTATTAGCTCCGGATGCCCCTTGAACAGGTTGGAAACACGTGTGATGACACCTGGCGTATCTATCCTGTAAAATAAACAGCGTTTAAAATCTCGAGCTGCAATTTGAAAGGTTAACTAGGGGAAGTGTTGAGAGGTGAGTCAGAACTTAAAAAAGCAGCCAATAGTCATATCATTGGATGTCAAACGGTAATTGTTGTCATCATTTTGGATTGTTAAGAGGAACCAATCCGCCATACTTTCCATACAAATGCTCGTACGTGATTATAGTGATGTATCAATTTTTTTCTTTGGTTGTTTTGAACAAATAGGTATCTTGTGCATTATATCCAGGTTTTTATGGAACCAAAAATTTTTAAAGATTTTGACAATTCAATTCAGTATTCAAAAAACAGCCTTTGTTAATCAAATTTTACCCTAACTTTGGCCATCCACAATATTCTCATAAATGTAAAAGTAAACAAAACACTTCCATAGAAACCTTGGACATGTACTGGAGATTCTAAATAACAAATTTTTTTTTCACAAACTTATAAGGCATTTGCAAAAACACGCATTTCCTGGTACAAGTTTTAGGAAACTACCACACACTAATTGTCTTCGGAAATTTTCTATGGAAATTTATTTCAAATTTTCAGAATGCCAACCGAAGGCTCTGGCGTTCTCTCTTTTTCCGTAGTGCCTGTTTTTCTTCGATGAACCAGCCTTTAGGCCATTTTGCGTTCCACTAAGGCGGGCCGGGAAGGGGCACCTTAAACAAGCTAAGTAAATGGACTTATTGACCTGTATGCTGAGTTAATTTTTATTCCTGACTTCTATTCATAAATAGTAGAAAATGTAATAAGTTTTAAACTAAATATTTATGAAACATTTTTGGCATGAATATAGGGTAAGAAACGAACATTGTCTAGTAAGTACTCACAGTACAAGTTCTGCCTAGTTTGGGACTAGATGGTGTTATGTAAAATGTCTCAAATATTTATTTATTGTTATCATATATATAAGTAGATATTCAGAAATTTAAGAATGACTACAGTTCATCTTAAAATCGAATAAATCTCTGCAGTGTTAAATCAAGTCACAGAATTTATTTTGATACATTCCAAAATTAAAACACTATTAAGAAAATGTTAATTTTAAAACATCATTAGGCAACTCCTAAATATTTAGGCACCCGATTTAGGCGTCACCTAGGTGTAATAATGTGTAAATAAGGTATAAGTATACCTGCTCTGTTCGCCATGTAAGAACCTTTCTGGATAGAACTGAATATAAAATAAAAAGCAACTCACGTCTGACTCTTGAACTCCTTCATGATATCCAGGAAGTCGTTGTAGACCTGTGGCTGATTGTTGAACTTGTATTTGACCTGGTCCAGGTACGACAGCGCATCTTCCACCTTCAGCCGTTGGAACTGCTGCGCCGGCGGAGCTGGAGATGGCGGCGCGAGCGGTGCCACGCCCGGTGCGGGTGCTGGGGACTGCCGCCCCAGCGGCGCACCCGGAGCTTGGAGCCCTAAGCTCGGCTGCGAGGGAATCAATTTGTGCGTTAGTAAATTTTCTTTTATACAACAGGATATAAGACTAACGGCCAATTACAACTGCAATGTCACTCAGAACTTCAAAACACAAGGCCTGCACGGCACTGCAGTGCGCTCGTTACCCTGAGACATTAGGTATTAAGTCTCATAAGCACAGTAATTTCTGAATACTTTGCTTATCAAATCGGAACACAGTAATGCTTGCACATTACGGCAGACTTCACGAGCAATGCGCCAACCAACCCAGACGGACATTCGCAGAACAGCGGTCATACCAGAAAAAATTAAACACAGCTTAAACTTGTGTTATACAGCGTTTAACACCTAAACATGCCTTAGTCACGTGATTAAATATGAGAAACCAAAAATCTTGATTTACGTAGTGTTTAACCGTTTTCTAAATCCATTCTCTTGTGACTATGTAATAATTTTAGACATTTATCTTTAGACGTTGTCTAGCTAAACAGGCGTCTAAAAGTGTTTGTTTGTGGCAACACGGTTAGTTCCTACGGTAGGACTAACTCACTAGGACTTGTATAGGACTTCTAATATCTGTGTATATTCTTGCCACCTGCGACACAGGGAATACGAGACGGAACTATCAGTGTGAAAGCTTTATTATTTACTAGCTTCTGCCCGCGGTTTCACCCGCGTTCCCACAGGAACCATGCATTTTTCCGGGCCCAAAAGTAGCCTATGTTACTCTCCGGTCCATAAACTATATCTATGCCAAAAATCACGTTGATCCGTTGCTCAGTTACTGCGTAAAAGAAGGACAAACCAAGAGACACACTTTCGCATTCATAATATTAGTAGAAAGTAAGATTCACCTTGATCCTGTGTTGCTGTTGTTGTTGTTTCCCGCCCGGCGGGGCGTATTGCACTCCGCCTGGCTTCAAGTAACTGATGACGGGCGGCGCTGTAGGGCGGGCGGGCGACCGCCCAAACCCGCCGCCTACCGATAACATGGTTGAAGATCCTGCAACAACGGACGAGGTTACAGATATGGATATCGCTGATGAACAAGTGGAAATAATCATTTGTTATGCAAGGCTGCAAAGTTGTTATTGCCCACAAGATGGACCGACGACCTGACCAAAACCGCAAGGAACCGTTGGATACCACAGGCGAGTAACCGATCCAAGTGGCGGTCTAAGGGGGAGGTCTATGTTCAGATGTCTTCCAGCTGGTGATGATGATGATGATGATGATGGCTAGTTTAATCTTCAACAGCTGCCACAAAACTTCTTGAAAGCAGAACATAGTTGTATGTAATGCGCGTTATTTTTGTCTAGTTCACACTGAAGCCCGCCAGTTAACTGGATCTATTAAAACACTGTGATACTGCAGAATGCTTTTAGCACACGGAATATAGCGCTAGGAGCGAGTGTGGCCGAGCGGGGACTTGTGCGACTTTCAACCCCCTTTACAGTCTTACCGCCTTCATAAATGCTCAAGATAATCTATGCTATAAACTGCTGTCAACTTCTCGTTGACGGAAGGTGTGATGCGTGAAAACGAGACAAAACACTTCCTAGTAATAGTAGGGTTACTGAACGTTAATGATTAATGGGTCAGGCTATTCCCGGCAGTTATTTTAGTTTTACTAGTAGGCTGAAGCTACATAAATATGTTGTTTTCTTTTACTATTTACGCAACAAGCGCGTCGCATCCCTGATTGTATTACCACTGTTGAATTTTCATGATCTATCAGACTTTATACCTTTTCTCAGCTATGAAATTACTTTGTCTTTTATGACCACCTGTTTTTTGTCTACAGTAACGTGTTTTGCGCCAACTATGTCCATGATTGACTCAAGCTAGTTATCGCTCAATTTTTTTTTTAAGGACCTTTCTTTTAATCTGGCGACCTTTACAGCGTCACCGAACGGCGGGAAAGCGCAGAAGGCGCTCAGCCCTAACAAAGTGGGTGATTTGGCGACTAGCTCAGGGGCGCCACGTGAGGTGAATCACGCGGTACGGACCTCGGCTTGGGCCGTCGCCGGGGTAAGGGGGTCGGAGAGAACAGCTCCGGCGCACGAGTGCGACCGTTTGAAATGGGCCGTAATCTAGCTAAAGCTAAATTCTCGCGGGCCCGAGGTGGGCGCTCGCGGAATTCCTAGTGACTCTAGTTGCCTCGTTCCAAAACCTACACCATCGAGAAGAACAACAAACTCGACGGCGGAGTGTCGCTCAAATATGTGTATATTCGCCCTCGACTCTAATTATACGTTGTTATTATCAGTTTATCAGCAGATATCACATGATTCAGGAACCAGCACTATTTCCCTGCGATCACTTTTGGGATAGTGTTATGCGGAAATGCCAAGACTGCGGTACGCATAATTGATGAAATATCTCTCTCTCTCTCTCCTTACTGCCTATGACCTATTCTTTGTACATACGGGCGTCGGTACATTATTATTGTTGTTGAAATACAGGAACGATGAAATAATAAGTAAATTCGGGTAATCTTAGGAATCTTACCTAGTAAAGGCTGTTGTGCTGATTGCGCCAATGTGTGCATATTACTTGCACCTGCTTGTTGTATCTGTAACAAAAGAACATTTTATTAGGACAACTCTTCAGACGCTCGCTAAGATCTTTGGACATAGGAAGTAACATCATAGAAACAAACGGTCTTACCACAAAACAATTAAACACACCCTAAACCTATTTGAAACAGCGTTTAACACCTAAACATGCCTTTAGTGTTGTGTTGTGTTTGCTTGTCAGAATAACAACGCTTTTACGTCAAGCGCGCATTTCGAGTATCAGGAAATCCGCGCTTGACGCAAAAGCGACGCTACAGTCTTCCGATTCGGCAGCAATGGACTTCAACGGAGCACTGGATCGAAGTGATTATTTGGATAGATATTGTTAATCAAAGGGAGAGACGCAGGTATTATCCGTAGATAGTTCTATATTATTATATAATTTTTCTGGTTCGGGTTTTGGTTTTTTTGGTTCTACACGCGGTGAAACCGCGGACCACTAGCATGACCATGTATAACAACTATAATTAAAAAAATTAAAAACACGACTGTCCTCTAGCCAGTGTCACTCGGGGTTATGTATATGTAGGTAATGTGGATTCTACCGATACCTACCTCATATACATACGTCAATATTTGTTCAGACATTTAAAAGTTATAGGTTTTTGGGGAATCGTCTAATAAAATAAAATATTTTTGTACATGTCTGAAACTAATCAGTCCTAAATGACTTACGGAGACTTCCTGTAATCGAAATTTGAAATCGTTCCTGCTATTGAAATTCGACCTCCTACCTAAGTATATATGTTATATGATATAATTATATACATACGTCAACGAATTACTCAAAATAGGTATCAAATACCTTGAAACGTATAAACAGCAACGATAGGTTTTTGTGCACCTGCAAGAATTACTACGTGCGAAGTAAGCAAACAGCTATAAATTTTGTTTACTTTTAAAACATCTGTTTAGTTAAGCTAAAATTAAAAAGGTACACAGGAACTCTGTAAAAAATCGATTTATGATAAAAGATAGAAATTAGAATATAATGAAATAAGTTATATTTTATATTGCTAAGAGTATAGAGGTGAAGAGATGTTTTCTCGAGGTCTCGAGAAATTGTTTCTTGACCTCTATTTCACGCCCATTGACTCGAGTCGAGGCAATGGATCGTTTATCACGAATTTTTTTTTTGTAACGAGGCAAGCTGGTCCTTAGCCTGATGGTAAGCATAACGCCGACCCATAACAAACGCAGTGCCACACAGAACTTTGAAACACAAAGGCCTGCGCGGCACTGCAGTGCGCTCGCTACCCTGAGACATTAGGTATCAAGTCTCATAAGCCCAGTAATTTCACTGGCTACTCTGCTCATCAAACCGGAACACAGTAATGCTTGCACATTACTGCTTGGCGGCAGACTACACTAGCAAAGCGGACGCTTGCAGAGTTAGTCCTACCAGCTGGTAGGTTGTATTGATAACGATATAGACCACTTTGGACCGAATGAAATGATTAGGTGAAATAGTGGGCGCGTGAGATGACAAATCTTTCTAAAGGGGGAAACGCGAAAACCTACGTAAAAAAACACTAGGCAAACGCTAGTTTGTAAACTAAAACCAAGGACGTACAGAATTATCTCCACATCAGTATTTTGAAGCGAAACGTTCGAATGCGTGGTACCAACTAAAAATAGTCATCACCGGCCAATGCAGCCGGCTACGAGGAGTACAACCGCGACAGAGTATTTTGACACCAAACGTCTCAGTCATAAGGTGTAGTAGTTTTTGTTTTTGTTTGAAAATGAGCCAGGTTATAGTGGTCGCCAAGATCTGACTCAACGGCGTTCTTGATTGTCATAATAAAGTATTCGAGAGATCAAAATGCGTGTCTTTTAGTAGCTGGGTGTTGTTTATATAGTTTAATTAAGTTACTTGTATATTTTGTAGTTGAAATGGCAATGGGCAGGCCACATCGCTCGCAGAACCGATAACCGATGGGGAAGAAAGGTTCTCGATTGGCGACCACGAACCGGAAGGCATAGTGTAGGACGACCCCCCACTAGGTGGACCGATGAGCTTGTCAAAACCGCGGGGAACCGTTGGATACAAGAGGCGAGTAGCCGATCCAAGTGGCGTTCTATTGGGGAGGCCTATGTTCAGCAGTGGACGTATTCCGGCTGATGATGATGATGACTTATATGTGTAAGCTACGATTTCTAACATATGATAAAATACTAACTTAGGCCCGTGGCTTCGCACGCGTGGAATGAGAATAGCAGTAGCCTATTGGCCTATAGCACTCTGGTATAATGCAGCTTCCTATTATAGTGAAATTTTTTTGCTTTACCTTTGGTTCCAGATATTAGCGGCAATAAACAATCAAACATTACCTCTTATCTATAGGTAGGCACTACCTACTAACACATAAAGGTTCTTATTAATAAACAGTGTTAAGGTGAATCCTCTAGCAAATGCATCAACGTAATTGGTACTGTAATCTTGTGACCACCTTTCCATCTCCATCATCAGAACCCTGGACATCATCTATGATCCGAGTACTTGTAAAGACAAATCTAACGAACCCAAACTCAACAGGGTTACGTCGCTTCGTTACAGCGTTCCGGCTCCATCATCAGGCGGGACATCGTCTAGGATTAGAGTACTTGTAAAGACAAATCAAACGAGCCCCAATGCAATGGTATTCGTATGTGTAACCGACTCAATCGAACACCGAGAAGCTTGTCAAATTTAGCTTGCAATTTGACCTAAACTGGCATACAAATTGCTTTGCTCGTGAAGTCTGCCGCCAAGCAGTAGTGTGCAAGCATTACTGTGTTCCGGTTTAATGAGCAGAGTATCCAGTGAAATTACTGGGCTTATGAGACTTAATACCTAATGTCTCAGGGTAACGAGCGCACTGCAGTGCCGCGCAGGACCTTGTGTTTCAAAGTTCTGTGTGGCACTGCGTTTGTTATGGGTCGGCGTTATGCTTACCATCAGGCAAACGACCAGCTCGTCGCATTACCAAATAACATTAAAGAAAAACAAATACCGTAACTTGCAAGCTAAATAAAGCTTGTAAAGAAAACTAATTGGCGGTCTTCTAAGGCGACTGGAGCCCAAAGGCACTAGCAACATTATTCTGTCTAATATATTCCAACTTAGCCATAAATAGCACATTGAAGCCGTGTTATTCACAACAGTGACAGAGTCGATAACCTTAGCTGTTTACGATGCGCGTGAGTTTATCTACTCGCGACTCGCAACTACTGTAATGCAATTTTATAGATAAGTAAAAGACATACTATATATACACGACATAGAGGTCGTTTTATCCATAATCATGTTGCGATGAGTCGGGGACGAGCACTCGTGGTGGAGATTTTTTAAACTGAATATTGAACTTTGTCGAATAACGTAAACAAACTTAACGGCAACAACCAATGACATAGAACATCAAAATAGATCATTGGTTAGCGTTCGGTTCACTATCGCTGTCATTGGTTGATATTCGCCGACTTTCTGTGTTGTTATAGGTACCGTATCGCATTTAGTAAAAAGCTGTTATTTTGATATTACAAACAGACACCTCAATTTTATTTATTTGTATAAAAAAAATCTATACAAAAAAATAAAATTGAAGTGTCAAATATCAAAGTAATATCAAAGTATATACGGTACATATAACAAAACAACCATTTTAAAAATTTTTGTCTGTCTGTCTGTTTGTTCCGGGTAATCTCCGAAACGGCTGGACCGATTTTGACGGGACTTTCACTGGTAGATAGCTGATGTTACAAGGAGTAACTTAGGCTACTTTAATTTTAGAAAAAGAATTAGGGTTCCGCGCAAAAAAATAAAAACCATGAATTCCAAAATCTCCACGCGGGTGAAACTGCGGGGCAGGAGCTAGTTTTTAATAAAAATGGGGCCCTGATTGGTACCGTAGATGTTATTTTAAGTTAGTGGTCGGGCTGATGCTGAGATTACTATCAGGCAAACGACCAGCTCGTCTCGTAATCCAATAGCATATAAAAAAATAGATATGCCAACATGGAACTCTATTTTAGTGTAAAGCTTAGCTACCGCTAAAGCCTATAGATAGATGCGCTTCTATAGCCAGAGTCCGCTATTGATTTATAGCGAGCGGCGCGGCTGTTGTAAGAGGGAAAGGGTGGGCCCGGCTATATGCAGCAAAACATACGTCTATCTTGTAGCTATCTACTGTAAATTGAAACGGGAACGTCTATCTATACTAATACAGTCAAGTTGGATAACTTTTTTTTTTAAACGCTTACAGTCATACCCCCGCACTAGGATTCCCTGTTTTGCAGGTGGCATGGACACTCACAGATACACATCACAAACATCCAAGACCCGAGAACAAACTTTATGTTTACACAAAATCTGCCCCGGCCGGGAATCGAACCGGGGACCCCTCGCTTTGCAGGCAGGGTTACTACCAACTTAGCTACGGAGCCGTCAAATACTTTGAATACTTTTCTTAGATTTTTACTTTTAGATTACTTTGATTATTTTGATGAGTGTTCTTTCATAACCAAATTTAGAATAATTTAAATAAAATGTCGAATTTAAAAAAAAAGCTTGCGAGAAAATTACGTTTTATTTCCCGTTCAGTTACCATCACTATATTGGGTATCTTTGAACATAGATATTTTGGACAGCGAAAACTCTTTTTATCGGCAATTTAACTGAATGAACTGAAATCAACTTGTTAAAAAATTGTGTCTGTCTGTTTGTTCCGGGTAATCTCCGAAACGGCTGGACCGATTTTGACGGGACTTTCACTGGCAGATAGCTGATGTTACAAGGAGTAACTTAGACTATTTTTATTCTAGAAAAAGAATTGCAGCAGCTAGTTGAAACTATGTACAAAAAGTTAAGTCAATAAATATTTTTTTACTTTACCAGTGGGTCAACATCTAACTAAACCAAACGTTATATAACTAACTTGACTGAGGTAACAAGTGTAGGTTAAGAAACACCGCGCCCGCGCCATTTACAAACAATGTCGTCGTACTCTGCTACCATTCTCCAAGGTTGTACCTAACACGGTTTGCGAACAACGGTCATGGATTTGGAAGGTATCCAACCTTGTTTACCATATACCTACTCGCAATGCATTTGCATTATAAATACTGCAACACTAGGTCGTATGACTAACTATTCCGCGAATGTCCGTCTGGGTTGGTACCACCGCTTTGCTCGTGAAGTCTGCCGCCAAGCAGTAGTGTGCAAGCATTATTATGTTCCGGTTTGATAAGCAAAGTAGACAGTGAAATTACTGGGCTTAGACTTGATACCTAGTATCTCAGAGTAACGAACGCACTGCAATGCCGCGCAGGCCTTTTTGTTTCAAAGTTATAAGTGGCACTGCAATTGTTATGGGCCAGCGTTATGCCATCATCATCATACCATCAGGCAAACGACCAGCTCGTCTCGTTACCAAATAGCATAAAAAATCGGTAACAAACCACCTCTTCTTCATAACTAGTATATATACTAGCTTCTGCCCGCGGCTCTGCACGCGTGGAATCATGATAAAAATGTAGCCTATTAATATAGGCTATAATTATAGCACTCAGGGATAATGAAGCTGATTATTGATGAAATAATTTTTAGAATCAGACCAGTGGTACTAAAGAAAGGTAAACAAACAGACAAACTTTTTTACAAATTTTACTATAATTGGCTATCCTACCAATATCTTAATATATATTTAAATTACGCGTCACGTTGTTTGTCCGCGATGGACTCCTAAACTACTTAACCGATTTTAATCAAATTTGCACACCGTGTGTAGTTTGATCTAACTTAAAAGATAGGATAGCTTACATCTCAATTTATAGACGCAACAGCAACGCGTGGCCGATCCTGCTAGTAAAAATGTAAAATTCCTTTAAAAAAGTTACGAACCGAGAACTACTGAACCGATTTTGATGAAATTTCTATGGGACCAATCTGAAAGTATATGCTTTCAAATAAAAAAAGAATTTTCCAAATCGATAGAGATATGAGGTAACAAAAATAAAAAATACCCCCCGAATTGATAACCTTCACCTTTTTTGGAATTCGATTAAAAAATTTGTATTTTTTTCTTCTAAATAGGCATTTCTTTTAAACGACTGAACGGGATGGCATTATTACTGACGTCATATTTTTTATGTTCAGGTTAAAAAGGTAGAAGGGCATGAAACTCGACGGTGGAGTAAAGAAAAACCTGTGATTATGTTCCTAAAGTAACCAATAAGTACACTTTCATTTATTCCGAAAAAAAGATCTCGAGGCGAATGAAACCGCGGGCGCGGGCAGAACAAAATTACGTTACGTTACGTTACCTGAGCCGCATTCTGGTGTTGCGGCGAGGGCTCGTCGGGGGGCAGGCGCGACACTGCCGTGCGCTTCATCATGGCTGTTGATCAGCCGCTGCCCATCACACGGTCACCTGGAACCCACACAACAGTACATTAGACCAGCGTCTACGGGGTCCGGAGTTACTAAGATGACATATTGGGAATGTTGGCTTATCTATACAAATAAATAAAATTGAAGTGCCTGTTTGTAATATCAAAACAACAGCTTTTTACCAAATGCATACGAAAGTATATACGGTGCCTATACCAAAACAACCATTTTTAAAATTTTTGTCTGTGTGTCTGTTTGTTCCGGGTAATCTCAGAAACGGCTGGAACGATTTTGACGGGACTTTCACTGGTAGATAGCTGATGTTATAAGGAGTAACATAGGCTTTTACTTTAGAAAAAGAAATAGGGTTCCGCGAAAAAAAATAATAACCATAAAATCCAATATCTCCACGCGGGTGACACCGCGGGCAGCAGTGCCTGTAGCAGTGCATGAAGTGCCTGTTTGTAATGTCAAAATAACAGCTTTTTACTATATGGTGTAACCTAGAACAAAAAAGTATTTTCAAAATTTTAACGGCTGGACCGATTTTGAAGGGACTTTTGCTGACAGATAGCTGTTATAAAAAGTAAAAAAGGCCACACGGGAGAAGGCGCGGGCACAGCTAGTTTATACATATATGACTGCTTTGTTTATTCAAAATGCTTTATTCATATAGGGCCCAAGAGAGCACTTTAATCAATACCATAGTGGTAGTTTGTTTAAACCCTGATAAGAGAGGTTGGATGGATGCAAGAGGCGAGTAGCAGATCCAAGTGCTGTTGTTGGGGAAATATATGTTCAGCAGTGGACATCTTCCAGCTGATGTTGATGCGAGAGGTAATTTTTTTTTTCTTTAATAATTGTAATAAATTATTATTTATTTGCATCAAACCAGTCTACCTTGTCTATATCATAAGAGTATAGCAAAGCTATTCGAGTCTTTTTAAGCGACTTAAAAAAAAAGAAGTTCTGAGTTTGTGATTTTTTTTTGTTTTTGAAGCAATGTTACTTGATTTCTTTGCATTTAAAAGATTATTTTTTTAATTAGTAGAGTATTATCTCAAGTTTCAAGGGTGGTCCTTTTATATATTTTAAGAATACCACCCCTAGGGTAGAAACATGGGGGATAAAATTTCAAATAATGCGATATTTTCGTTGAAGACAGTTCCCGCTTTTTACATGATTGCACAAAAAAGGAGTGTAATGTTTTTAGAGTTATTGTATATATGTGAGTTTCTTTATCCACCATAACTTTTAAATGCCTAAACAGATTTAAATGTATGGGGTATTGTTAGAATCCTTACATCATCCCGACTGACGCTGGCTAGAGCAGTTGTGTATTTTATGTTATTTTTGTTACATTAAATTGTTTTCCTTGTCTATGTTTCATTTTGTTAACCTACTTACATTACTAGATAACCATAAATTAGGCTAATGAGTAATTTATATTTAACTTAAAGAGTTGACCTAAATCAACTATCTAAGAATGTGTCTATTCACTCTATTAACTCATCTTATTTCTTCTTGACATGAGCTTTCCAGTAGTTCTGCATCAAGCATCATGGCTAAATATATAGAGGTATTCTAGTGAGGTATTAGTTTATCCATACTTATAATAATAAATGTGAAAGTGTGTTTGTATGTTTGTCCTTCTTTCCCGCAGCAACATAGCAATGGATTAACATGACTTTTTGCATAGATATAGTTTATGAAGAGTAACATAGGCTACTTTTTATATCAGAAAATGCATGGTTCATGTGGGAACGCAGGTGAAACCGCAGGCAGAAGCTAGTTATTTATATAGCCTGGAGAATACTGGTATTTTTTATTGCTGCAATGCTGGGTAACGGATTAACAAAGTTAGCATTGGTATTCACTTTACCCACATGCCCATATCTTAGTCACTTCTCATAGTTATTATATATCATATATTCAATAACAATTTTACATTGAAACATTGGGTCTGAAATAGCTACCAGCATTATATTTAAGGCTAAGATTCAGAGACCAATCTATGCGGGGACTTATGCTTCCTTAAACTATTATGTTAAAAATCTATACAGTTTTGACATGTGGAAGCAACGGTCCACACTTAGATTCATAGCTTATGAATGGGGAGGTGTGCATAGTGTATTAACGGTCATATTGTGGTATTGTATCGCCCATGGACATCAGTGATCAGACAATTATAGTGATGAAACATTACTTACTCCAAATAATGTTATCGACTAGGTTGTGAAATGAGCACGGGAGGTTATGTCATATATCGGCACATGGTAAGCACCCACACGTGGTTAATTAGATATCCTGGGCAAAAGGTCAGATTACTTACTTTGAAAGCCATAAAAAGGTTACACTTGAAATTTCTTTTTTTGATTTTCGATATATTAACGGCATTCTTTTAATGAAATAGAAAAGTAACGGTTTTCAATCAAACTTGTGACTTGTAAGTACTGCAAGACCTAGTTATAGGACTATTCTATGGTATAGGTACCTACCTGGGGTCTAGGCTTTAAGTTTTAGAAAAAGAAAATATGAGAAAGTACATAATAATAATTACGTACATATAATTACCTAATATAGAAGCACCGTTGCAATTGCAAACACTAGTCAGCTGTTTACAAAACCACGAATTGGAAGCTCAACAAATTTTGCACTTTTGTCGTCTTTTGTTTTATTGATACAGACAGGAGGAACAATCATGTAAAATGTAAACACTAATGAGTAATGAGATGAGTAAATTGAGTAATGGCCTAATGACAGAATTCGGAATCGGAAGACGCGAACGCCGCGCCGCCGGTCGCCGAACGGCGAAAGGCGGGAAGTGTGAAAATTGAAAAAAAAAAACCGGAAATTGGCATCCGCGCACGCACACTAATTTAGAGTCACAGCTAGTAGCTACAGAGTAAAATTCATGTTTCGATTCACGCACACATCCATACAAAACGAAATAAAACGTCAAATGACGGATGTGCCGGAGTCATCCGAGTGATCATGTCAATCAACTAATCAAAATCAAGACTAGTCTCTTACTAGTCACTCGTGTGAACTGTGTAGTCAAAAATATTGTATTTTACCGAAAAAATAGTGTGTTCACTTCAGGCAGGCTCCATTCCACTTTCTAGTCTCAATAATTAAATCGGTCAACGTGACGTACAATTACATAGGTACGCCAAGTGTGAATTTTATAAACACATTACATAATCACAAACAAGAGTGCATTTATTGGGAGGATTGAAGCAAAACTCATTTCAAATAGGAATTTCGAATCTCCGGCCACGGCACCCACACAGGTTTCGTTCATAAACCGGTCTGGTAAGAAGCAGCGGCGGCGATGACACAAACTCGAACTTATTTATAGAGGAAAACGTACACAAATCGATAACAGCCCAGCTAGGTGCACAACATCGGATGGCGGGCGATGGCGCAAAGCGAAAACCGTAACGTGAAATTTCGTATCATGCGGCGCCGGAAAACAGTATCGGATTCACATTCCCGCCATTTTACACTAAACTACCTACGGTCTAAAATTATTGCCGTTGCGACTTGCAAGTCTTTCACGGTACAGTCACTATGTAACGAAAATATTATTTCCAGAATGAATCATCATACCGAGCAGTTCTTATTTGAAGAAAAAGTTAAGTCTGATAAGGATATTCATCTTTCGGAATAGAGTGGTAGAGTCCGGTTTACAGTGGGCCGGGAAAAACGAGGACGGCGCGGCAGTATTCGTCACCGACGTAGAAAATGGCGACTAAATACCAACAATTACATCGTGCGACCGACTGGTCGTCAATGCGAATCAATGTTATTCGAAGGGGAAAAGCTGATGTTAACCTACATAGAGCAACGATGAGATGTTAACTCCTTTATCTGTGCAACGGAGATAGCGTTTGGCCTAAGATAACGTCGTATAAAAATAAAATTTGTTACGTACCCTTGATCACTGGCTCCAAACAAGTTCCAATTTTTGTTTTTAAGTTGAAAATACTTTAAAATAACTCAATAAACCTTTCTGAGACAAGGAATAGAGATAATAACGCGTCACGACACGCACCGCGCGAGCACATTCGTGCGCCTCCAAATAGCGCAACGGCGCAAGTTTTTCGAGCGCGGCGTCAACACGGTCAGGTGGGCGAGGTTGCGACACCGACATCTTGCCTCTCTGTCTCGCAAAAACTTTGTCTTTGTCGCACTCGTTGTGGAACACCGAAACGGGCAAGAGGGAGACGAGTGGAGCCCTCCACAGACAAACGTCGCGCACCGAGCTGCGCGGCCGACTGACTGCTAGCAGCGCCGCCACTACCACGGGCTGCAACCAGAGCGGCGTAATCGAGCTCTACCCTGGAGCGAAGTGGCAACGCCGCCTTTGAATAATAGCGAGCGAAACGGACATGCCACTACATGAAATGCCACAACCTCCGCAGCGGAGGTGGTGGACCAAAACAAATCTCCTTTCTCTAAAATTATACAACAGTTGCAATTGGGAGCACAGACGAACACTTGGTATCCATATTGGAGCCAAAATTATAAGAAATATAAACAAAGAAAATGTTTTTTTATGTCCTCAACATTTACTTATTTTGGATTATTTGGCTATAACTGAATGCCATGAACTAACTACACAATAAATAAAATTATGTGCGCACAGGATTTTTGACAACAATGCAGTAGAAACTTGTTAAATCGAGCGACGTCCGCACTAAGATGAGTGATTATTTAGAATGTGCAGGAGGTGGGGGAAATGCGAAAGTAAACAATTGCAAATTGCAAGTAACTGACATTGTTGTGGCTATCTCACACATCAATAACCGAAAAAGGATATAATATCAATAATACTGATCATAATTGTTTAAGTAGACCGTTTTAAGAATAAAATACAGTGAAATAATTATCTGTTGCTTAACTTAAAGATGATAATATAGGAATAAAAAGAAACACTGTAATTAAAATTTATCAGTGATAAAAATCTTTATTCAATGCGCGATAGATGATCAATGACGGTGAAATGATAATTCTGTGGTTACAATCAATAATTCGTTCAGAAGTTTATAGCAATTTCAAGAACAAGCAAATCTAACTACAACTAGGTAGGTACTACTTAAATATTTTAAGAACTAAACTAAACTACTGACCTGGTTACCACACATATGTTTAGCAAGGGATGAAATCAGTTATCAGAGGCACTAATAAGTTACAGTAGGTATAGCATAAAGTCTATTATAAACATGACGTGACAACATAGATCTGTTTCAAATACCTAGGCGTAATAAATTTTTTTCTGTAAACAGTAGTGTCTTGTAGGACTTCAGCAAACAAAACAGTTTCCTACAATGATTATTTTGGATTAGTATCTTGATTAAAAATTACAGGTGAAATTTTACAAATTCACATGTAGAACTTGAATTCTATGATAAGTTGATAAACCAATTGGCTCAGGAAGATTAGTAGTTTTACATCAATGTGAAATTCAAGTTGGAGAAATTAAGGTTCTGAAACATTCTGTTATTCTCATGTAAGTGACATTTAGTCTTAAATGAGAAATAAAGATACTTTAAACTGATATACATATAATAAAAGACTGTCCCGAGTGACTGACTAAGTGACAGACAAGACAGCGTACAGCTTAAATTGCTGGAAATTTTGAGAGAGTGTATAACTCCCTTAAAATTTAAAGTTTCTACGTTAAAGTGGTAAAAACGTTTACTGAGAGGAATTTGGAAAATTCGCATCCCAAGAGGATCAAAGTTTTAAGAAAAATCCTCCATAATTGTGTTCCAAGGTTTTCCAAAATTGTCAAAAGTGAAAGGGCATTTCAGCTTTTCTTCAATATTAAGAAAAAAAGTGATACTCTTCAATTAAGAGCTATAAAACGATAGTGTTTGGGCTTTTATGTTGTCTGCGAAGCTATTGAGAATACTCCATAAGCTGGTCCAAGGACCGATGAAGTGGTGACGGAAAGTCATATATTATGTTAGTCTTTTTTGTCTTTTTGAAACCAGTTACAAACCATGGCAATTAGTCTGATGATGAGATCCTGAGATGTTCAATGGAACTCCTCAACGGGCATGGATATGGTGCTCGTGTTAGGGTTATTTATAATGAAATTATTGTACGTAATTTGGTGCCATTTTGCGATGTACCTATACTTTTTTAAGCCATCTTATCAACGCGGTTAAAAAAATGCCAACCAAAGTTACTTAAAAAACAACAAGTTATCTGTGGATAATCGTTTCCCTTTTGTAATACGGACGCACACTAAGAACAATTTGTGATATTAAATCCTTAAGTGGGCGAATGAGGGTATTAAAGTTTGTATGGAGAACGTTTTTTTTATGTTAGGACAATAAAACTTTGGATATAGACTACACAAGCAAAAAATTGTTAACAGGTGTTTCATCATATTTATAAAATCAACCCTTAACATTGTCTAAACTCTAAAGGGGTGCTAAACTTTGTAATTTCTATATTAAATAAAAGGAAATGTACTGACTGGTCTATAGACGCACGCACAGATTAACAGCTGAAGATTGAAATCAGAAATGTGGATAGTAGTTACTATTTAGACTTCACTTACTTCAGTGTGCCATACATAGATACCCAAACTGAGGACAGCAGCTAGTGCTAACAAATTAGACAAAAAAATAAGAAATGCTTATCATAAGTAAAATCTTAGTGGACAAACTAGTTTACAACAGGAGACTGAAAAAAAAATATGGTGAGCGTATAATGTTTGCGTGTAATAAGAAAATATTCGTAGATTCTCTTTTAAGATGGACATAATGGAAATAACTATAATTTATAGTATATATAAAAAACAGAAGTTCCAAATAATATGAACAATTGAACAAGTATTGCTTTAGCTAAATAGTTCTTAAAACGGGAAAATTGAGCCATATAACATTTTCAAATTATAATGCTTCCTAAAATAATAATATAACTATGATGTTTGTTAGCTATTTTACTTTTGTACAATGTTAGTGTATAATAAAGAGCTCTCATCTATCTATCAATCTAAAATATGATCAAATGATCATTGAAAACATCATAAGTCATAGTCATTATCCTTGAAAAGTTCTTTGACCAACATATTTATTGCTTAATTACAAACGCGTTTATGTTTGTAGGGCAAAGTTTGCGTTTGTGTATGAATAGGTATTTAATACATGATTTCAAGCATGTTGATAACAAATTACATACTTATTATGGAACAACAAGATGCTAATACAATTATTTTAAACTCATTTGGCTAGATTTAGTGTGCGGTAGACAAACCAAAACAATTTGAAGTTGTTTACGTCCGATAAAATTCTATTTAATTAAAGTTTCATTGCGATCATAGTACTAAACTCGTTTATCACGCGTATTAAATTTAACCATTGTTATAGACAGAGGATACGAAACATATAGCCTTGAAACCTCTTATCGAACAAGTGACTTGACTACTCGCAATTACCAGCGTTGAAACGCGACGTTGCCAACATTCAGCCCGCGCTATTGCGTCTTAATTTTACAAGTGTCGCCGCCATTTTGTTTTCCATTTATCAGATGCAACAACACGCGGATGATCCGACAAATTCATAGTTTTTTTTTTTTCATTTATGATACTATCAGAATGATACATGATAAGCTATTGTAGAACTCAAATACAGACAGATTTAGTTTTACCATGGTTATTTTTTGTTACGTAATAGGTATCGGAAAGGCAACCATTCCAGCTCGATAGCATACTAGAGTTAATGTACGATATTGGCGTAATGCTGAAGAACTAACAATAGATGCAGATACGGCTTTATTGTAGTCATCACGATTGCTAGCAGCCCTAACAATATAAGTACTTATGTGGGGAACAGTGTCGGCGCAATATGGTTGAGATACGTACATATACTGAGCGGGCCGTTAGCTGGAGCCGGGTGCGTAGTTCAACCCCCGAGGTTCCAGGGTAACTTTTGGGCCCACTCACTGCCGAATACATCACAAATTCGGTCATTTTTAACGCAAATACCACGGTATCGATCACGCACAGACGCCATTTTGAACCGACACTGAGCGCGATCGTGCGAGCGACGGCGACGTTGCCACGTCGCGCGTTTCCAATCCGCACTTCTATTTCTGGCTCCCTCCCCTCTCACCCGCCGTGACGCCGGAGGTCAGCAAACAGAGCTCGACAAAACATTCAACAATTTATAACAGCGATATGGCTCGTTCTTGTGTGAAAATCTTGTGCATGATCTAGGTCTTAAACGAGAAAAGGTAGGTGAGGACTGAGGTGGAGGTAGATGCAACATTCGAAACCGGTAAGATAATGGTCATAGAATGGATGTACAGAATTATAATAGGTAAGTACATCGGGCGATCGCCCGGCTTTCACCAAAGAGTAAGGCGCGGCCGCGCAGGACCGAGCCGACATGTGCCATTGGCCACCGCAGAGATCGATAGGCAAACAGCGACGAAACGAATGAAGCACGAGCGAATTTCGCCTTTGCGCTACTAAGAATAGATTCTCTATTACATGGACTGCTACTATAAACAAACTACCTCACGAACACACTGACGTCCTCCACGTAGATACGCACGAACTAGGCGTTGTGGAAACGACGCGAGCGGACGATGGAGCGCCCCTACCTACCGATGTATATCATCAATGTGTTATCCCACTTTTCTAGAGTCGAAATTCCTATGCCACGGCGCGCCCAGCGCTCCCTACCGAAGGACCAAGAAGGACAAAGGGAAGATTTCACACGGAAAACAAAGGGAAATGCCGGTATAAGGATAATAACATGTTTTTTTCTCGATGGACTTTTTTTAGTAAGTTTTAAGAGGGAAGGCAGCGCGTTGCCAAGTCGCCTAGCCTATGCCGTGGAGAGCGCGCGGTGTCATTATGAAATTGGGTTTTCTCAATGCACATGACGCTCACGCATTGATAACAACATTTTCAATATGTTACATAAAATTTTACGCACAGTGACTTTATTGGGGACCTAAGGCATGGAAATAGGACAGATGTGGATGAACCATTAAATAGCAATATGGTACTACAAAACACTAAATCCGATCTGGATAAACTAGTTTCACTACAAAAAGCAATGGTATTTAACAGAAAAGAGTAGTTTTAGGCTTGAAATAGTAAAAGACGCAATCTGACAACCAGTCACTCACCTTTATTTTTTGTTGGAATGTAGATATTTCTTCACGAATTTCACAGGAACGTCACTTCTCGACGAGAAAATGATGATTTCTAAGGTATTTTGAGATTTCTGAACAGTTTTATATGCATAGGAAAATTAAACATAACGTTCCACAAACGTCTAGCGCGCAAAGAAACTAAACGCGAACTGTTGGTTTTGGTTTGGTTGGGTCGTTGATTGGTGGGGCGAGGGGCGAACGGACGGGCCGCGGGAGGCAAACCGGAGAATGGCCGCGATCGAGGCAAAGAGAATACAAATACTACGTAGATCGAGGGAAACGAACAGGGCCGTAAATTACATTGGCATATTACTGAAACAGGGATTGTGAACACATTCAATGGTATTTAAAATAGTTCAGCTGTTTAATGTTGCTATTTGGATTTATAATAATACAAAAGTCATGTCAATGTAACAATTAGTTTTTGACATGATTTCATCAACCTTCTTGCAGCACGCAACAAAGAATTTGCAATTTTCATAGAGTAGTGATAGTGACATTTGTTTGTACACAAGCAGCTTCATCAATGTGATAGTTTAAAAAAAATTATCTAAAGCAAAAAGTTTGTAAAACTAATAATTGTTTATTGTATGTATACATATTAAAATATTATTTATAAGAAAAATAATGCTAACCGTTACATACACATTTTTTATTATTTATAATAGCAACACATCATATAAGGCACCCAAAGAAAGTGACAAAGCTTCCTCGCTGTTATTGATTAATTTTAAATATGTTTTAAATTTGATCGAACTATACTAAAAAGTAACCATTTAGAGCTTATGATTACAAAAATAGTTATCAAAGTTTAGCCAATCAACAGTCAGTTCGTGTATTTGTCAAAAAAGATAAACTTCTGAATTTCTGATACACGTAGGACCGGGATTTTCAGTATTTTATCGTAATTTTCTCCTGAAATACTCGTTTTCAACGTGTAACTGTAGCTTATTCTCGAAACAATGCGTGTTCAATTCTGTTTCTTAGTATTTACAGTTGTTTTCACTCTAGTTTCAGCGAGAATTGATCCGAAAAACTTAAAATGTCTTGGTGGGTAAATAAATAATTTATTCTTATTTCATAAATGTTCAGTATTATATGGATCTTATTATTATTCCAGTTTGCCGGACGACCTTCGAAGAGCTTAACGATGCGATAAAGAAAGTGGATAAATGGAAAAAAGTCGATGTAAGTGAACTTGGTAAAAAATTTATTAACATAAGTATTTTCAAAAATCTCATGAATTAATCCTAATAAAAGTAAATCGCATTAATAATTTTGTTAACTAGTTACTACATAAATACTACATCTAACTTAGCTACAAAAAAAGTTGAAATAGTTAATCTCAATTTAAAGCAAATAAAAATTTCGAATCTTGAATTCACCAGCCTTTTGAGGCCTTTAAATTTATTTTGAGTAATCAACTTACCTATGAAATCAATATTGAGTGTATTGAAACAATCACTCAAAACAAATGTATTACACAGTAACTGTCCTGTTACCATAATTCATTTTTATGTTCTTGAACATAAAGGGTTTCCAAAAAACATTCCACTGTTATTTTTCTTGAAAAGGTGATGGGGTGATGTTTATATGGTAGGTGGTCCTTGGACATTAATGAAAGCTGTAGTAATAACATGACAGTGTAGCTTATAGTGGAATTCTATTGTGTGACACATTCAACCAAAGGTCATTTCAAATCATTTTAAAGAATTAAACTACATTTGGTGCTTAGTGATCCATTGGTAAACAGAATCAATGTTGTATTGAGTATTAGACATTCCTTCTCTGTTCTAATTTCTAGATAAAGTTTCATCAGCATAAAGAATGTGATGAATGATATCTTAATCCATTAATCTATATTTAATACCAATCGATCTTATCTGTAAGAAATATTGAACTTATATCTGTCTTTTTTTTAAATTATTATGGTAAACTATCTGGATAGATAACTGATAAAAAATACTCATAGGCTTAAGTCATCCTTGTGTACATATTTTGCTACAAACGTAACTTACGGTCTACAAAAACAGGTCCATAACTTTCAGGCCCTTCTCAGCCTATGATGTGCAGGCCTTTGTGTTTCAAAGTTCTGAGTGCCACTGCAATTTTTATGGACCGGGCTTTATGCTTCCATCAAATGTGCGTCTTGTTATTGAATAGTATTAAAAAAAATTGTATTATTAACTTTGTGTGTTATTTTTTTTATTTAAGGTTGGCAATTTTAGAATGGATGTTAGTGGCAACACAATGCAAGACAAGGTGCCAGCCCATAGATCTTCTGTCTACATCTCCGAGATGATTGATGGAATTTGTAAGTTGATAATGGTGACTTTACACGCAATTCTTGTTTTTTTTTTACACTCAATAGATTCCCATTTGAGTTTTGATGGGAAGCAACATAATCTATACAAATAAATAAAATTGTAGTGTCTGTTTGTAATCTCAAAATAACAGCTTTTTACTAAATGCTTAAGAAAGTATATATATACGGCACATATAAAAAAAACAATTTTAATATTTTTGTCTGTCTATTTGTTCCGGCTAATCTAATAACGAGACGGACTGGTCGTTAGCCTGATGGTAAGCATAACGCCGATACATAAATATTGCAGTGCCATTGCAGTCAGACCTAAGAAACACAAAGGCCAGCGCGGCACTGCATTGTACTCATTACCCTGAGACACTGGGTGTTAAATCTCATAATCCCAGTAATTTAGTCCAGTAAGCGAGAAGCGGATATTTGTGGCGTGAAGAGACCTCAGTAGTCACTGTGTGTCGCAAGCTCATACAAAATGTATGAAAATTGCAGTCCGCAGCTCGGTGGCGGCGTTTTGTGGCTGTAGCTCGAGGCTCGTGTGCGAACAGTGTTATAATTAAGAAATTTGAGAAATTATTGTGTTTAGGCAAGAAAATGGATGACTACGTGCGAGTTTACTACAAGGCGACTGGCAAATTGGCAATTATGATGCTTATCACTAAAGAGGGAGGCATGAACCCTGACTTCTCGAAGACCAAGTTCGTCACTGATGACGATTTGAACAAGAGCTTGGAGTACTATGTAAGTAGCTTCAAGGTAATCATCATCATCACTATAATCAACGGGAAGACGCTCACTGCTGAACATAGGCAAAGGGAGTAGGGACTTCTTTTTTTTTAAAAAGAGTCTCAGTCGCAATATTTTTTCACGGTTTTGAAAACGCTCGGTTATCGCTAGTCTGCGGCGCGAGTACGGATCTTTTCGATAAAATTGACAGTTAAAATCGATAATTAATTTAACGCATCACCACGCAAGAATCCGACGATTCAATATAATAAAATTAAATTGAAGTATTTTAGGTAGTTACGAGTATTTTATCGAATACAAATTTTTCAATATTTAACATTAATTTCTTATCTTATTGATATTTATACATATACACTTCTATATATTAACATCTTCAAAAGTATGGAATGGGGAGGCACAGGCAAAGGTAATCACAGGTGGCGCCACCATCGCTGGTGCTTGTCATTGATGTTTACTTTGAGGGTTAATGAATTAAACTATAAGCAGTAAACACGCTCGCGTCTTAAAAATCATTAGATTTGAAATGGTCACTATATAACCTAGAAGTATAATTGGTTTCCAATAATTTTTGATGAGCAATGCTTTGATCCACAGTTTCCGTTTTTTCTCGTCAGAAGGGAAACGTGTGTACCTTTATTTTTACATTGACTTGCACTTTACAGAGGCATACTAATTTTATAATGAAGTTTCATAATGAAACAACACCAGCGGTAATGCGCCATCTAGTGGGAGAAGTAAGCAGTGTGGCTCACCATTGAAAATTCGTCAGTGGCTTATAAAAAACATTATCCATGAAAAAATTTGGCTCGACCCCCTCCCCCCCAAACTCACGTGAGATTTCTCAAAATGCGTGTTTTTAGTGTAAATACGTTAATCTGCGATTCATTGCCGCACGCTGTAGCGTTCGTCCACTATTTTTGTAGAATTAGCCAGATTTTAGTGGAGAAACATATTTTACTTAACTTAAACCAGTTTACTTGCATGCATACACTGAAAAATTACGTGATATTTGCTGAGACCCGCCCAGCCCCCACGTGAGATTTGGTGAGATTCGGCTTGACAGCTTACCCCCCCCCCCCCCCCCCCCAAACACCTCACGTAATTTGTGGACGACCCCTAAACTATGTCCTATCGATAAAAAAAGACTATTGATCCGTTCGATCACAGCACCAAACTCACTGTCGCATGTACAATAGTACGAATTTTTTATTTTCAGTGTGAACGCATGTTCGAAGAGAATGAAGATGAGATCACGTCACTGTATAAGACCAGGCCAGAAGATGACGTCATGCCAGATGCAGAACGAGAGGTAACATTCAGACAGCCTTGCTAATAATGACTGTATAACGAATGTTTTGTCTCTTCCGATTCAATTTAAAATTGTCAAAGAACAACAAAGGCAAAACATTGCTGTCGATTTTGTCGTTTCATAACTAAACCTAATTTTATTATCGCTCTCCGCCTTTCCAATACCTGGCATTGGAAAGAGATGGGAGATGTTTGACAGATCTAAATTTAGTTTTAGAGCTGTCAAATATCTTCCATGCTTGATAAATTACACGCCACTAAATTCATTGCAGTTAAAATTATACTACACATAAGCAAATGGATTAATTTGACAGGTCTTAAATATATTCTGTCTCTTTCTCCTGTTTTCATTTAAAAAGAGAGGGTGAAACTAAACTTAGGTTTAGCTATGAGATGACAGAATCGACACCATTGTGTAACTGTTCAATCGATAAACAGTCTTTATTAATAAGTTTAGCATCTATGACAAAAGTAATATGAAAGTTTGCTGTATGTGCCAAGAAATCATAGATTTCAATTTAACGGCTGGGCCTTTTAGCCTATGCTACTCTCCAATCCATAAACTACATCTATGCCAAAAATCACTTCGATCTGTTGCTCCGTTACTACATGAAAGAAGGACAAACCAACAAAGACAATTTCACATTTATAATATTAGTAGGATTGTCGTATATGTGATTATTGGCTTATATTTGTATTTGATGGTTACAGATTTGCTTCAAGCAAGCTGGCTACTGCGAAGAGTGGATGTTGCCCAATGAGGAAGATACCACGTGGACTCCAGAAATGGAGGCTGAATATGTCAAGGTACTGTCACTGGTTGATGCCGTTTTTTTAAACACACATAACATATTGTATGTTCATACTTTGATTTATTACGTACGGTGTCTTACTATGGGGATCTGCTGCTGTCATCATCATGCTGTCATTATCATTTTGATGTTACGAAACGAAGCAGTACGTAGAATCTACTGCATGAGACCAGCACGCGAACCTCTTAGACTTTTTTAAGTACTGCAGCCAATTTCCTGAATATTCCCCTAGCCGGTTCTTACAGTACACACGTAATTTTTTTATGTTTTTGGTAACGAGACGAGCTGGTCGTTTGCCTGATGGTAAGCATAACGCCGGCCCATAACAATTGCAGTGCCACACAGGCATTAGGTATTAAGTCTCATAAGCCTAGTAATTTCACTGGTTACTCTGCTCATCAAACCGGAACACAATAATGCTTGCACCCTACTGCTTGGCGGCAGACTTCACAAGCAAAACGGTGGTAACAACCCAAACTGACACTCGCAGAAGAGTTAGTCCTCCCACTAACATATATGTTGGTCCTATCCACACGGCCACGGTTCTGAACGAATGATTTTGTAACGTTTCAGGTCCACGGCCCTGATCCGTACGGATTTGGAGGCCTTCCCCCCATGCCTGATGTCTCAGAAGATGACGATACGGCCGCCCAGGCGGACTTCGACGATTTGGAGCCAGAGGACTGGAGTGAAACCAAGGATGAGCTCTAATCTTCACACGTACAGGGTTTTATAAGATTAGTATTTAAAAATGCCATGTCACAATTGAAATAGTGTTTTAATGTTTTTTATTTATTGGATTCTGGTGTCGTACATAACTAAACATAATTTTAATTTCTCTCTATCTAAATCAGAACATGAGAAAGGGATGGATGTATGCGCTACTTAGCTGGATAAGTAAGCAGTGTGGCTCCCCATTGGAAATAGACTTACCGCTGCCAAAATATAGGTGCTTTGTCGGTTACTCTGTGATCACAACAGATCATACACAACATAGTTTTGTATTTAATAAATCAATATTGCATTTGTAATGTATAAGGGACCACTGTTTGAATTGTTCTATTATAATATAGTCGTTGCCAACGTCGCTCGCTACTCTACCACAGTTGGAAAGCGTTTGGCCCGGAGAATCGGGAGAAGCGGGTTCGAATCTTATAAGCAGCGATATTTTTTGGATGTATAAATTTTTACAAAATAACTGTGGGTTAACACTTTAAAAATCTACTATTTAACAATTTTTCCATGTTAAAAAAGTGTTGAAATTTTTGTATAAATGCATAATTATCTAAGATATTTTTCTTTACCTATTTATATAAAAGATCAGGGTACATCGGTTGTCATATTTTGCTTCGTTAAAAGCAAAACGATTTCAGGAGAAATGTGAGAAGACTGCCAGCTACTAAATCGCCTTGACTACCAGTGAGTAAATAATATACTATTACTTCATGTTGTTGTTACCTATGGCAGTAAAATTATTCTATTCTATCTTGCGTCCTATCACAGTGTATTGTCGCGACACTCTTTAGAACGCATTTTTTTTTGTGTGAGCTATAATACAATATTTTTAGTTTTTGAAATTCCTTGTAAATGTATAAAAATGCTTTTTGAAAGTGAATTTTGTGTGATTATTGGTATATAGATAAATAAATATTTAGGTGTTCCGTCCGTTTTGGATGTAAAAGAGATTTATGTGTGTTGTGTATTCTGAATTATGACAATAAAATATATTAGTTGTTATGTAAAATGTTTTTATTTAAAAGTGGTATCTACTTAGACTGAGCACAAAACTTTCTTTCAAAGATAAAATAAATTTTATTTGTCGTAGCTGTAGGTGGCTGTAGGTCTGACGGGGTCGCGTGGTGTGTGACAACAGGCCCGCGACCCCGCCCTATTGCTAAGCCGGAAGAAACGTTATATAGGTACATCGAGAGAGGTGATACGATCACGATTCGACTCATCAACTGAGCCATGTAGGGGTGGTTTTTCACCCCCGAGGTGGGTCCGTCCCAGGAGACGACGCGACGGCGGGATCGCGTGGGGTGTGACAACGGGCCCGCGACCCTGGCCTTTGGCTGAGCCGGAAGAAACTTCCCAAAGCTTTTTCGTGGGTACGACTCCCACATGAGGGCGGTGAGTCCGACACTACCTGCATTTGCACCTCCCCCTGGCCCAGGCCAGCGATACAAAATACCTTACCATTATGCTAAGACCAAGCCGTGTTGGTGCTAAGGTATACCTGTGTATTCGTTCTTCCAATTCGATCTATAATTGTAAGAAAATTCACCAAAATAAAACACATTTTACAATAAACAACCAGATTTATTACTATTCATATTCACTGTATCTTGAAAGAGAGAAGTATAAGTACCTATTATATAGAAGAAGAGAAGTGACTAGATATGAGATAAAAGAAACTGCAATACAGTAAAACAAAAAGATCTAAACCGGCACCACGAAACATATTGCTGGTTAGTTCAAAGACGATATCACAAGCTGTTAGTAGCTTCAAACCATATCGGGGTCCTTCGGGGGCTCAGAAAAAGTAGGACACCACGGAAATTGTACCACGAACAGTTTCTGCAAAGTACCATTCATGTTGATGCCAAGGAATTAAATGTTTTGCGATGTAAAATTTTTGCTTTTGTGACCCAGCTGAAATACCACTGAATAACTTTATTCCGTGTAAAATACAGAGTACATTTTTCTTTACAAATAATTTTTTCACTTGACGTGGTAAGTTTTTTATGTTACTCAAATTTGACATAGCCATTTTAAAAAAAAAGGTGTTAGAGTAAGTTTTAACTTTTTTCCCGATAGGGTCGCGCCCGTTGCTACATTTTTAGCCAATCATAGACGCATATTCGACGGCAAGAAACCAGACCCCAGCAGGCGTATTCTAAACTCAATCCGTCAGGTTTCCGTTCGGATCCGCATTCTTCGTCATCCTGAATACAGATGACAGTGACTACGAATGTGGATCCGGACGGAACCCTGTCGGTTGAGTTTAGAATACGCTTGCTAGGCTTCGTCGCACGTCTGACGCATTCAGCATCAACAAAATTCAGCCAATCAAATATATAATTAAAAACTACAAATGTGATAGTACGCCTACTTTAAAAAAATCTGTATCGAACTTAGCACTCAACTTGTGATATCACGTTAGAACTATATAGCAGTACCTATAGCGCAGCAAAAACCGTAAAAAGAGAGAAGATTGCTACATAATACTTTGACATTATTAATATAATTATAATTTTTGCTCGAAACGCGTTTTTAATAAAGTTAGTGCGCAAATATCAAAGAATAACGGATGAAAAAAGGATGAACGTATTGCGAATTGTTAAACAATTTAATAAAAAAACTTTTCTCTCTTTCAGTAAGTGCTGGGCTCGAAACATTAATTACTTTAAAAACCTAAGTTCATATTAAATACTAAGTCTAAATAAAGTTTTACGAAAACAAATACGATACGATACGATACAAAAAAACCGCGTTTTTAGGCCATAGATAACGGTCAACCTTTTTCTATATATTATCAAAAAAGTCTACAAAACAAGTGGACTATTTTGATAAGAATTATGGAAGCTATTGATAAAATTACCTCGTGGATATAAAAATACATAACAACGGTGGTTCGCCATTACAACAAAACTATAATTTAGGCACTTGTAAAGTAAAACTTTCGTAAGTATTACTCATCTTTATATGTATTTAACCGGATTCACTTACGTGGTACAGCCGAGCTTCGCGACGAGCAATCGTCGCGAAGCTCGGCTGTACCACGTAAGTGAATCCGGTTAAATACATATAAAAACTTGTAAAGTAATTTATGGTATATAAATCTCTTTTGATCTTATTTTGATTTCTGAAAAACAATTTTCCTTCTGCGACGACGAAGTAGTTAAGTACATTAAAAAATTACACTAGTACAATAACAAAAGTAAGGTTTATTTGTTAATCTCAGGAATTATACTGATTAGTACACATAACAATGACCTGCAGACATGATTTTACTAAAAAAAATCAGAACGCAAATAATGTATTTTACCAATGAATAGAATAAATGATGTTAAAAAACCATTTGTTTCAAAATTTATCGGTTTGAGGAATGTACAAATAAGACTCGAGGCGCTTGTCTCATTGTGCCAGCGCTCGTTACTGTACCGGTTTTTTCGCATCTTACTTTAACTGTACCATTTTTGTACAACTATACGGAAAATTGATGCATAAAAATTCGCTTTTCAGAAACAAAATCACTACCATTCCATAAACATCCGTAAAAGTTAAAATCCATTTCAACATAATAAGTAAGTATATAACTTTTATTAACTACAAGTATAACCAAAATAAAATGTATTAATGGTTCACGATAACAATCATACTGTATAATTAGTCTATAAACATCTCAAGCATCAGTATTCGAGATTCAATACTTATATTAAATGTTATAAAGTAGGCACTTTCAGGGCATTCGATTTCACTTCAAGAGTGACAGCAGTGCTCTGGACATTGATAGCAGATCTGTTGTGTCTCATATGAGACTTCACTAAGTCAGAATTGACCAAAGCAGCCATAAGACTGATCTCGCCTGCTAAAACCGTAGCACAAATGAGCGACGCCAATCTGGCAGAATTTTCAGCTGGCCTGACACCCGCCCCTTTGACACCTAGAATATCGAGACATGCCCCCTGCCCAATCAAAACTGTACCGCCTCCAACGGTGCCCACTTCCAAACAAGGCATGGTGCAAGTGACATATAAGTCTTCGCCACTTTCACCGCATACCTCCATGCTTGTAGAACAGTTACTGCTGGTTACATTCTGAGCCGGGTCTTGTCCTGTAGCTATAAATATAGCGGTCACCATATTAGCCGCATGGGCATTGTTTCCGCCAATAGATCCGGCTAAAGCAGATCCAGACAGGTTCTTTATCTTGTTGCATCTAACCAGAGTTCTTGCGTCAGTTTTGAAAACGGTCCTCAAACTATCGCTGGTTATAGTAGTCTCACAAACTACGCGCTTCCCTCTGCCTTTGACCCAGTTGATGGCTGCAGCTTTCTTGTCAGAGCAGTAGTTTCCTGACAGGCTGATCACTTCCATATCTGGGAAGTAGTTTTTAAGGAGCTTCAGAGCGTTCTCTGCTCCTTTGGAGACCATGTTCATACCCATAGCGTCGCCTGTTGTGGCTCTAAAGCGGAGGTATAAGGTTGCGCCGTCAACTCCAACGTGAACTTCTTGAAGGCGAGCAAATCTGGAGGTAGAATCGAAAGCTTCTTTGATCATGGCGTAGTTCTCTTTATTGTCTAACCATTGGCGACATTCGTGAGCTCGAACGACGTTAGGTAGTTTTACAGCGGGTGCTCTGGTCATTCCAACGTCTTCAACTACGCTGATCACTCCTCTAGTGCCAATGGCCTTAGCGCCTCTGTTAGTGGAAGCTACTAAAGCCCCTTCTGTGGTCGCCATAGGAATCATGTACGGTTTGCCATCCACGACTAAAGGTCCTGCGTAACCGACTGGTACGCCTATGTATCCAATAACGTTTTCGCAGCAGGCGTTGAGAACTTTGCTGTAATCGTAGTTAAGGTAAGGTAGTTGTTTGATGGCGACTTCTGTCTGGAATCTGGAGCCCACCACTCTTCGTCTAAGTCTCACACCGCGTAATGGATCCCCTAATACTATTTCTAGACTGTGTAAAGGTATATGAGATTGTTCTACCAGCATAACCACTTCTTCATCGCTTAAAGACGTGCAGGCGCCTTCAGATCTATAGATTTCTAAGCATTCAGCCATTGGGCGTTTTTTAGCGTTTAATTTGGCTGCCGATGAACTCGGGGACAGTAGAGGCCATTCCATATCTTCTGCGTTCACAGTATCATCAGTCTGCGTTGATACTTCGGAATTGGAATCATCGCCTACAGAAAATTTCGGTTTTCTACCACTTGTGTCTACTAAATCATTTTGAATCACTTCCTTGACTCTCATATCGTTCATGTCAATCACCCAGTTTCTCTGTTCCTCAAAGAATATGAATTTGATGATTAAAGCGCAGAGCAAAGTCGCAATGACAATATAATCGGCGCTTACCGAAAACCATTTGACATACGAGTGTAGTAGGAGATTATCGTTATGTGACGGGGCCATTTTATCGAATGGTCCTTCAATGATACTTCCATCAGCGTTCCAAGGCCATCTGCTCGTTAAATGAACACACAAAAGCCCGGCAGCCATTATCATCTTAACTCTTTGTACTACAGGATTTGGTTTTAAATCGACGTCGGAAAACGGGCTGTCAGGCACCATTTCTTTCCTTCCGGATGCGAAATCAGCGACGAGTGACAAGCAAGCGGGGTAAAACGTTACAAATACTAAATAGTCTACCAATAAGGCAAGGCACGCAAATGTGCACATGTGTTCTAACCTTGGAACACCAGTCAAGGCACCAACACCTACTAAAAGCACTGCTAGGAAGGTATCCAGCGTCGCTGTTGGACCCAATAAGGCCAGCGCTCTTCCGACCCGTTTCTCCTGGTCTTCGCCAGCGGACCAGCCTGCTTTGGCCATCCTGGCCCCCCTAGCCACGTCTGCTACTAATAAAAACAAAAACGGCGCATCTTTAATACTAGCCAGCTCGCTCCAAAACATGCTAGCAACGGCTGAAGTAAAAATGAAACTGGCGAAAGTAGAAAACACTCCTGCGATAATTAGGAGATACTTCGACGCTATTGTGTGCAAATTGGAGATTTGGTAGTAAGCGTAAAGTAGAGCAGCGCAGCGGACGAATGTCATGATGACTGCGTCTGCCGCCTGATACTCAGCTTCGAGTCCTGGGCAGGTTGAAGCCCAGCCCGCGCATCGTTCCGATCTGTTCCCGGGGCCGTGTCTCTCAACGCTGGCCGCGCAGGCGAGTAAAGCCAAAGTGGCGACTATGACCTCCCATTGGTGGCGAGCGCAGAACTCCCCGTGAGCACCCCAGACTCTCATGGCTACTGCTTCAGCTGCTGGACAGCTGGTATCTGAAATAGATGAGAAGAACAGTTAACTTATGGCAGACAGGGTTGATAGGGGCGGCGGACCAGGCTTTTTTCATAGAGATAATATGCGGAAAACCTCAGTTTACTGATACATGGAAGTGTCCATAACACCCAAATTTCCCGTCCTATTGTCAAACTTTCAGAAGACGATTTAAATCATCACTGTTCTAAATTGCCTGATATTTTAGGACGTTATCTAAATTAGAATTTAATGAAGCTGGGCATCTATTTCCTATGAGCTAGATTTAATCTCCCAAGTTAAATATCTATTGCCAAGACAAGACAATTAGCAGACCCTTCCATCTTCAACAGCTAGTTCATAAATAGCTAAATCAATCTCCATGGTCAACTCATTAGCATTTTCACTCGGTCAAATTCTCACACACCAAATATGTCGGTCACTGCATGCATAACCTTAGATAACATACGCACTGAAGTACAGACCGAAACGGAACGGACCAGAACGGAAACAACGGTCGAACAATTAAGGTATTACCACAAAAAAAATAAACACACTTTCAACCTGTGTCAATCAGTGTTTAACTCCTAGACATGCCATAGTCGCGCGTTTAAATATGAGCAACCACCAATCATGATTTAAGTAGTGTCTAACCGTTGTGTAACTCAATTCTGTTGTGACATTTCTAATCATTTTAGACATTTACCTTTAGACACTGTCTAGCTAAACAGGCATCTAAAAGGTTTTTTTTGTTCAAAATCACAGCGCAAAGCGTGCGTGCGCATACCAAATCAGTCATACGGATTGGTGATACCTACAAGGCTACAAAGAAAGAAAAAGTATTTCATTGAAAAAAAAAAATAATCACACATAAAATAAACAATGGGACACATGTGCTTAAAAATACCAAGCCTATCACAAATTGATAGAACATTTTCAGCTTCACTTTCGCGCGCGAATCAGGTTTCTAAGCGTATTTAATCTAAGACCACGTTCAAATATTGATATTTCGTACGAAACCGGTATATCTGCTTGACCACGTGAGACGAGCCTGATCACTAGTGCCCAAGGTCGGCTGGGTAGCTTTCTACATCTCGGTTTGGGGCTGACTGCCTCGTCGGGCTCGTCGCGTGACGTATCACTTTATATCCGGACTAAGAGAAAGTATTTATGTTTCAAGTAGGTAAGTTAGCGCGTAAAATTGACGGCAAGTTAAGTAAACTGCAAAGCAAGGAGCCTGAAGGAGCCCTGGGTTTAATCCTCAGCCGTGGTGAGCATAGTTTGTTCTCGGGTCTTGGATGTTAGGTTTGTGTATCTATACGTGTGTCCATTCCACCTCCATACCATTTACATACCTACAAGTTTGTACGGAACCCTCGGTGCACGAGCCCGACTCGCACTTGGCCGTCTTTTTGGACGAGCTTTTCTTTTCACTGATGCTAACATAACGCCGGCTCATAACAAATGCAGTGGCATTCAGAACTTTGAAACACAAAGGCCTGCGAGGCAGTGCGCTCGTTACTCTTGAGACATTCAGTTAATAAGTCTCATAAGCACAGTAATTTCACTGGCTTTTTAAACTTATCAAATTATCGTTTGACCACCATCTGCGGCGCAAGTACGGATCTATTCGGGTCGATAAAATTCGATAATATTAGATAAAATTGACAGTTAAAATCGATAAGGTGGGATTTATCGAGCCTCGAAACAATCGACAAAAGTTATCGAAAAGCTAGGTCGAATCCAAAGAGAATATAGAGCTACTACAATACTTTACGATCAGACTTCGGTACTCGCAACATTCGATAAATTTGTCGAGTTTTTCGGTTCGACAAATTTATCGAATGTTGCGAGTATCGAAGTCTGATCGTAAAGTATTGTAGTAGCTCTATATTCTCTTTGGATTCGGCCTAGCTTTTCGATAACTTTTGTCGTGTTTCGAGGCTCGATAAACCCCACTTTATCGATTTGAACTGTCAATTTTGTCGAATATTATCGAATTTTATCAACCGAAAAGATCCGTACTTGCGCCGCTGATCTTTAGTGACCATGTGAGTGATGGTGATGAATGCACTAACAACTAAACAACCTAGTTTAGTGTTAAGTAGCTGGTTTAAGATTTTGTTTGTTAGGTAAAGTGTGTGTGAAAGTGAGTACCAAGATAAACCATCACTGGTTTTAATGGTACAACATATAAATTGCTATGTAAAAGAACCTAAATGAAGAAAAAAAAACTGTCGGAATGGACCACGTTGATAGGGGCCGGGCGAGAGATTTTCACCTTGGGCATGGTCGCTAGTCAGGCGAGCACTAATAATATTATTTTCATACTCAAGTATCACTCGTAATCGCGAGGATTTCGGTGATTATGTTATCTATTATTGTATTTTCTGATGCAAAATTAGACCAGCGACCGGCGGTGTTTTATGTTTTCGTATAAATAAATTATTTCTAATATGAATTACATTTTTTTAATTTTGAATATTAATTTCTATGTCATTGGTTGGTCCTGTAAAGTGCAGTCCTATTTCAGTGCCTCATAAATAAATCACCTACAGCTGTAGAGCAAAATAACACAGGTTTAAATGGTTCAATTTTTTTAGGATGAAGACAAAGATATGCAGCCATTGCTTAATAGTGAAATAACAACACAGAAACATAACGTCTCCACTACCTAATCAATCTGTATTCCCAATGTTTTAAGCAATACGGTACAAAATTGCTTGTCCACTCTATTGATGGTTACCTATTACGTACGAGCCATTTTCAACATAGCTACTAGACGACTTGAGACAGCCTTGGTATACGAGTACATGTACGTACCTATGTATACTATATACCAATATGTCTAAAGTTTAGGTGAACTAAATTTTATGAATATAGCTAACAACTCGCAATATGTGTACTTTGAGATTAGATGGAGGCGTCTAGAGAGCAAGTGTTTGGTCGAGCAAGTGTGGCCGAGCGGGAACTTGTGCGACTTTCAATCCGACGCACCATAGTTCGAATCTCGACTCGGCCTGCACCAATGACTTATATCAAGTTATGTGCGGATTATTCACACTCGCTCTAAAACGGTGAAGGAAAACATCGTGAGGAAACCGGCATGTACAAGAACCACAAAATTCGAGGACATGTGACATCCACCAAGCCGCACTGGGCCCGCCTGGTGGATTATGGCCCATACCTGTCTCTCTGAGCGTAAGAGGCTGATAATGTAATGTCTAGAAAGAGACATTAGCCACCTTTCAGGATCGCCATCAATTCCCAATCCATCGCTCTGCGCGTCTTGGATATAGATATGCCAATATGGGCTCGCCATCGCTCCATTTTTTGGTCATTCTGCGTCTCGAATACCTACTGCCAACTGAGCGCGAAACGGATCGTTGTATCGACCACACATGATGAGTTGGATTTGGAAAGTTTGTATATCCAATATTCCTATCACTCCACGTAATCTATCTGAGATTCCCCCCACACACGAGCGGTTTTTGGAATGTTGGCGTGGAATGTTGTGAATTGGAGCGCTCGTGTATGGGGGCTCTTAGGCCGACCAAAACCATACACGCTTATCAATGTTTGCGTTTTGCTGCTTTTTGTTTTTTTTGTATTTAATTTTTAGATATAAAATAATAGGAATATCTGCAATTTTTAATGGTAATTAGAATTAGGTCTGGACTTTACTAAGGCTAGCAAGGATCACTTGACATGTCCATTATAAGTTGACCCAGCCTTTGTAGCGGCGCGGCGCCTATGGTGGCGAAAAGTCAAGATAAACCGGTATTTAGTCTTAATTCTTACAAAATAACATTCAAAGAGCCGTGGTTAAATAAGCATAGGTAGGTACATAAATAATGCATGTAGCATCTTCAATGAGCGTTCGACGAACAATTGCTTTGCGTCAGCTTCATAGTGACGTCACATCCTTCCTAGCTACCATATCTTGGTATATCTAAATATGTATTTGAATATGATCTTGCTCCATGTATGTTAATGAAGACGCTCAATTTTTTCCATATTGTGCTGAACTGCACTTGTTATGGTTAGCTGAGTCACTTACCATCGCGAGGACGCTCTGTTGCCTCGTTACTTCTTTATCTCTGTAGTATTGAGTATCGAGATAAGATTTTTATATGCAAATTTATCAGATTTCAAAACTTGTTGAGATGCAAGTTATCTATCACATAACAAGCAAAAGAAAATTATCAAATATCAATAACTAAATCTATTGTTTATCAATATTATTGCATACTAATTTTTTTTAATAATACAATGTAATACGAGACTTGCAGCTCGCTCGCCTGGTTGTAAGCATAACGCCAGCCCATAACAATTGCAGTGCCACGCAAAATACACTATCTGAACATAAACTGGTTGATGCAAACAAAGTTTGTGTTTAAGTCAAGACTTAGTTTAAGAGTTGTCTACATAAGTTTTATCTTAGTTGACTTTAGTGCAAATAGGCATAAGTGCAGGGATTAGTGAAAAATTCATGTGTTTCACTTATTATTGTAAGTTATTACTCACAATAATCATACTAATACAAATGTGAATGTGTGTTTGTTGGTTTGTCCTTCTTTCATGCAGTAACGGAGCAACAGATCGACGTGATTTTTGGCATAGATGTAGTTTATGGACCGGAAAGTAACATAGGCTACTTTTTATCCTGGAAATCCACGGGTCCTGTGGGAACGCGGGTGAAAACCATGGGCAGAAGCTAGTAAGTAATAAATAAACACTCAGTGACATATTTAGTGACAGTACTTTTACGAATCAAACCTATTATAGCATTTACATACTTTATGAATTAGCTGTTAGTATGTCCACATATTGTAATATTGTGCTACTGTCTCATTTTAAGGCAGTATTCCAGTCATCAACTATCTTTTTCCAACATGCATTTGATCACAGTAATTGGATGACTTAATCAAATCAACCAGCAACACTGATATTTGCTCGAAGATTATGACAATGATAATAGCAGCACAAGGTCAATGTTCCTCCATTTTCTCAAACTATGCAAAATAATGTGCAAAATATACTAAGAACTCTTGGACAAATATATTGGACAACTGGAATGGGCACCTGTTGAAGTTTGATCAAACACTGGACATAGATATTTGATGACTGGAATACCACCCTTATTTTAATGGATGTGTTTGAAGAGCTAAAATTTACCTAAAATAGAACTACCTCTTTAGTATTGCTGCAGGAACCCACCGAAAATTGCTTGGAGATTACAGCGCCTAGACAAATACCAAAAAAAATTATTTCAAGCCCTTTGCTTAATATTACATGTTATGGCCATTGACAATTGGATGAGCCCTGCCTGTGCAATAGCTAAATATTGGGGATGTACACAAGTGAGAGAAGTGGTGCATGTGCCTACTCAGATTGGCGATGAAGTTGAATGAGTAATAGGTACCTAGTTTTAAAATTACAAAGATAACACACTAAACAAATTTTATTACATCATCCATAAATAAGTGTTACACTGCCTTCATACTTAAAAACTAAAATTAAGACTAAGCAGTATATTTAAAGATCCATATTTAGAACCCATCTAATAATTATAAATAGGTAAAAATGTTTTCTTTTTTATCTAGACAAATGAGCAAATTAGAGTTAGATAGGTATAAATGAATTGTACTTATCTATGTATGTACTATCAACATAGTATTAGGGGATACAGTTTTGATTGGAGATTTTGAAATTTCATGGGAGTAAAATGATGTTCAATGAATTTTACAATTTATTCAATGAAATTCTATGTAGAAATCTTGTTGTTATTCGATTTTCCGTTAAAGTTAGCTATTTATAGAGAGAAAACACTGATGCAGACATGGGCGTCGGCTCTTAGCATATATAAACACAGTAAATTAGAAAGTTTCGCAACTTTATGAGGTCAGATTGTTTAGCATGGTGTACCTTCTTCTGATTGAAAACTAGATTGGCTGAGGCAAATATTAATAAGAATGTAACGAGTGTATATCCAAATCGTTTTTTGTATGCTCTCATGCACGTATTGAATTAATAATAGGAATTTAACGAATCACGCGAGATGTATGCACTAAGGTTGCCATGACCTGTGTTTGTAAATCACTGCTCTGAAGCATCAAGCATACGTTGAATTATATTTAGCCACAAGATAATAAACGCACGGAAATAACTACAATACTATCAGAGAACAGATCTCGTTTTATTATTCAAATAAAATGAATAAATTCTTTTTCTTATTTTTTTTCGACGATTTCTTCACTTTTTTCTAATGCCAATACTACACTCACCAGTAATTCCAAATTGTGAGCAGCAGCACAACAATTTTCCTTTACAGTATTGATTGTTCCGATTTGCAGAATACTCAGAAAATTAGAAGTATTCTGATTAAAATCAGTGAAGTACACTTCTCGCCATTTTTTGGGGTGGACTGAAGAAAGAAAAAATTAACAACTATTTAATTGTCAAATTAAAGGGATACCATAGTTAAAAAGTTAAAAAACCACTAAACACCATATTTTGAACAATAATAGTTATTTTCATGTAAAAAATGACCTGTTAAAGTTATGTACTTCTTCGGGTTTCAAACTGCGTCTCATTATCGTCATCATCAGCTGGAAGACATCCTCTGTTGAACATTAGCCACCCCAATACAATGCCACCTTGAATGCGCAACGGCTACAGAGTACCTCAGACTAGGGATGGGCGATATATATCGATATTGGAGAAATATCGATATTCATGATCAAAATATCGATATTTTCATATCGATATTGGCATCTTTTAAATATCGGAATATCGATATTTTAAGAAGATATCGTGGTATCGATATTTTTTTTTCATGCATCTGGGATTCTGGGATTCTGGGGAATTAATATTTATTCAGAACATAAATCAAACTAATTACTTAAATTACGTATATAATTATAAATTTACCATCACTATTAAGTGTCTTTGAACTTAGATATTTTGGACAGCGAAAACTCTATCGGCAGTTTAACTGACTGCGGTAAGATTGAACTCATATTTTTGAATGAAATAAAGCATTGATCTGTCAAATTAAATCAACTTGTCAACATTATAAAACTTTATTGACAGCTATTAATGTCAATTTTATGCCACACTAACAACTGCCCGTGGGTTTCACCCGCGTTCCCACAGGTACCGTGCATTAAGTAGCCTATGTTACTCTCCGGTCCATAAACTATATCTATGCCAAAAATCACGTCGATCCGTTGCTTCGTTACTGCGTGAAGTTCGTGAAAGAAGGACAAACCAACAAAACAACAATTCAACAAACCAACAAATACACTTTCACATTTATAATATTAGTATGGATAGATTACAAAAAAAAATTATATTTCTTATTTTCTTGTATGATTAACACTTCCTATTCTGGCGTTGCTAATGGTCTCCTATAAATATTTGGTATGCATTCAAATAAAAGTAAGAAAAACCATCGATATTTATCAAAAAGCCTCAAAATATCGATATTTTCTAATATCGATATTTTGATGTCGATAATATCGGTGTATCGATAGTAAGCACTCGATATCAATATCGATTTCAATATCGATATTTTATCAATATCGCTCATCCCTACCTCAGACTTGCTTGCCTCTTGCATCCAGTAGGTCCCTAAGGTTTTGATCATCATCGGTCCACTTAGAATCAAGTCGCTGAAGCTACATTTAACTCTGCTAAATTAAATTAAATTGGTTCAGAATAGCCATGCAGATGTAATAAAAATAATTTAATGTAGTCTGTGAAAAGTAGAGAGACTAGCCTAAAATGGGTACCTACGTCACAATCACGAGTACAGGACCTAAGTTTAGCACTTCAGATGTGATATAAAATCCTTGGTGCTACCCAAAGAGTATATTGGTGCTACCTACATTGCTATTCATTCCTAATTAGCACATACCTAGATAGTGGTCCCGGTTGCTAAGTTGCTATGTCGAGTAACAGTGTTCTGTGGACACACCACAGATTACTATATATGTAGCTAGGGGCACACCCACAATCAAAGAGCATGTATGTTGTACTCAATATCTCAGCGGTTTTTAATAACATATTTTTTTGTAAAACACAGTATTTGTTGTAGATTTTTTTTGATATAAGTAACACAAATCAATGGCCAGCCTCATTCACGAACATTGAAATTAGGTGGTGCCGAAGATTCAGCCGATTTTTGGCCGTAACCAAAACTGTGGCCGTAACTAGATTTTTTGGCCAAAACTGGCCGAAACCGAGTCGATCACTACTTTTATTATTACATTAGACCTCGTGTTCATACACTTTATTTTCTCTGTGCCGTATAGGTTGCGGCAAAGACTACTATATAGTACACGGTTGCGGTACGGCGCCACCGCCAGCCGTAGTGCCTTCGTGGTTGTATATGTAGCCTTAGCTACGTTTACTACAATAAAACGTGTTTGATAGAATTATGCTAAGGCCAAACATCTCCATTGGACTTTATTGATTCAGCATATTATGAAACATTGTTTCGAATACAAATAAAACAGCACTTAATCCCGACATATCTTGTGAAGCTCCATTTTTACTAGTAAACGAAGTTTCAAATATTTCACCTTTTCTGAAGCAGTATCTTCTGAATGATAATCTTGATGTATTAACCGGACTTCCATGTTCTTTTTCGTCCACGAATACAACGTAAAAGGTTCGAAAATATGGTATTACAACACTTTTACCAATCCACATCCAGAGTAGAACAAACATAGCCGTTAGTATAATGACTTGGCAAAACAAATAAAAGTAATATGGAAAAATGATTGGGTCTGGCGTTGTTATTCTTGTAATTTTGCAAACAAGCCATTGTATCATCATCCAATACACGAGACATTGGTTTGTACCGGCAAAAAGTGAGATACAACAATCCCATACTCGTGCACCAAGAATATATGGGAAGCAAAATACTTCCCACCAGTTAAACTTGATTATATCTTCGGTTTGGGCATGAAATCTTTCGCCCTCGACATGGTCACACGTGAACCTCTCCTTTTTCTTCTTTGGAACATTTTTCTTTTTTGGCGCCATTATTTCAACGTTTGTATAAAACTTATTTAAATAGACTTAGGATGAAAAATAAATTTGAGGCCTTCCATTAATTTCTAACCTAAATTTTGATTTCTACCATTATGTCAAAGTGATTGACGTGCCGCCACACTTAATTTGTCTATGACCTTTTTTGAGCAGGCAATAATTTACCTTACTGTCAAGTTTCTATTTCTTATTCTACTTTTTGTCTATGATCAGTTCCGCATTGATCATGATGGGGAAGGTTGCGCAGTTTTACTAAGAAAAATATTGCGTGTTTAATCGCGTAATTACTATGTGAAGACCGTTGAAAGTTTCTCTAATACTGCAGGATTTGCTGTAATCAAGAACTATACAAAGAATAATGGCAGGTAATTGCATTAAACCTGATTTTTCTTGAGTGAAAGTTTGGTATTGGTTTGTACCTCGGAAGTTTCTTTTAAGTTTTCAAGAATATAGTTGGATTGTTATTCTCAACTCGTTGGTTAATTATGCCTAAGAACTAATTACCATGGTTTGCAATAAGTATATTGACTGTTAGTGAGAATTGCGTTATATAAAACAGGTTTTTTGACCTTTATTTATTATTCGGAACTGAGAACAAGTATTTTGCTCTCAAGGATGACTATATTTTTGCTACAACTGTTATGCTGTTTTGTGACTTAATGTTGCCCCATTAAGTAACATAACAGCATAACGCTTTAACATAGTGGCTTTTGTCATTCCTTATTATTATACACATCCTGATTCCTGGGTCAAAAAAAGAAAGGTCGCTTATTGGAGTCCACAGCGCGTAATGACATATGATTGGTGCTAAGCAAGCGTGCTCCATCTTCGACCGCATCGTCGCTTACCAACAGATGAGATTGCGGTCAAACGTACTGAGCCTATTGAAAAATTCACGGTTCCTGTGGGAAAGTCAATGCGGCGGGTGAAACCGCGGGCAGCAGCTGGTAGTTTATAAAGACCTCATTGCTGGAAGTCGCATATAGATAAGCAATTTACCAACGAATCATCTGCATGTGATTTTGGTCTGCAGTGCGCGCACGTCCATTAGTGCTTCTTATGTCACAGCTTTTGTGAATCGCAAGATTGTACATAGGGAGGCGATGGTGTCCTGCGAGGCGGTCGTTTCGAAGAACGAGACCGAAGAGCAGGAGAGAGAGACCTTTTCTCTGACGGATGACATCTGAAGGAGCTATGGCCTGTGAGGAATGCGCAAGCGCACCCACACCCAGTCAGCAACTTTGGTTTGGGCGTACGCATGGTAGAAGCTTTAGAACCCTCAATACACGAGCGCCCCATTCCACGCCAACGCGCAACGTTCCAACGTTTTGTGAAGAATCTCAGTTGGATTACGTGGAATATATCCAAACGTTCCAAATCCAACGTTCCAACTCACCGTGTATGGTCGATAAATAGATCCATTTCGTGCTCAATTGGCAGTACTCGGAGACCTAGAATGACTGAAGAATGGAACGATGGGGGGAACGAAATGGAGTGACCGTCTGTGTGCTCTAAAATGGGACCATCGCGTCGTTCCACCCACTCCACGACGCGTGGAGTTATGGATTTGGAACGATCGTGAATGGTGGCCATTAGTATACCCACTAATGGCCACGATCTACCCAGTCTGCCTGTTTTGAGCGCTGGTGGTTAGTCATATCTACGTGCAAATGAGCTGGGAGACGCAATGTATGTTGCGTAAATGTATTTCCTCCACTCAAAGAAAAAAAGTCTTATAGATAATCCCATGGACCTCTAGTTACTGATGGCGCAGGAAAGCCAATATTGACAGGGCAGGACAGACAAAATAAAAATTAGTTATTACGTATATACCTATTAAGTAAATAAGTGCAAAAATAATACTATGTCTAAACTATTTTAGTAATTGGGAAATTCTATGAATCACAAGTAAACGGCATGACGAAAAAATTTATAGAAAAAGGTGACATTGCAACTTGCAAGGTCGTTGGACTAAAATCCGCAATAGCGCGCTTATATATTATCCGTGTTCGATTTTCGCTGTGTTACGTGACATAGTATGTTTATTTTGTGAACTTACATACGAAACATCTGCTTCCGAGCATCAACGGGAGAGAGAGTTAGATGTAGTGGTTTATGTAGGAGCTAAATGCAATTAGCCCGTTGAAAAAAAAACAACTTTCCTTTGGAACAACTTTCCGGCCAATGGATCTCATCACAGATAACTAGATCTCATATTTTGGAATTGTATTTCCGTTAATTTTTTCCAGATCAACAACCTTCCAAAACCATGATCGTCCACATTTTTTTCACACTGGCAACACTGTCCTATACAACCTCCGAATACATCCCGCCCGGCCCGCTGTACCCGTGCCCGAAAGAGACGGATCTATTGTATCCTTGCGTTTGCGAGAACGGGACAGACGCAGGGTTGTACGTGCGATGCGAGAACCAAGGACTGGCTGTTTTGAGCGTAGGCATTGGGAATATAGCGGGGTTAGGGTTTCCAGTTGAGAGACTGTTGCTAAAGGAGTGCAAATTTTGTGAGTATATTTCGCTTTACTTTTACAACAACTGCTTAAGCAGTAGTTTTTAATACTTACTTGATACTTTTGAAACTATTTGATAACGAGACGAGGTGATCGTTTTCCTGATTGTAAGCATAACGCGGGCCTATGCATTGTTGATATAAGTCATTGGTGCGGCCGAGTCGAGATTCGAATTACGGTGCGTCGGATTGAAACTCGCACAAGTTCCCACTCAGCCACACTCGATCATAGGATATAGAAATTGGGCAAAGATCTTTGATGAGTGGAATACCACTACATTTGGAGAGACGGGAGTGGAAGTGGGGTGGTGCTTTAAACCCCTACAACGTATGGCCTTGCCTAGTAACATAAACCACCAAGCCGTAAATAGTTTTAAAATTTCTTTCTAGCGAATCTTTTCGGGCCGCTGTTACACAGATCGACAATCAGAGTGCTACGTATAGAAGACACTCCCATACAGACTATAGACGCGCATGCGTTCGCCGGTGTGAACAGGACTCTGCAAGAGGTTTACTTGACCAACACTAGGATCGAAGAATTCCCTAAGGAAGCTTTTAAGGTATGTGTTTTGACAGTGGCGGCTCCAGGAGTTTGATTTGTGGGGAGCTTGGACTAGGTGAGAGTACGCATTATTCATAGCGAGTCTCCTTGGATGCCTTTTTTATACGAGGAGGACGTTTGCCTGTTCGTAAGCCTATTGTCTATACTTCAATGACTTCTACAGGTTGTGGAGCGCGGCGCGGCGGTGAGGCCCGATGAAAGTTGCCTGATGAAATAACCCTGCAGGGTTATTTTAATTTACTCGGAATGATATTCGTCTCGGAAGCGACTGTCTTGATAGTTTATTTTATTTGGTAACGAGACGAGCTGGTCGTTAGCCTGATGGTAAGCATAACGCCGGCCCATAACAATTGCAGTGCCCCTCAGAACTTTGAAACACAAAGGCCTAAGCGGGACTGCAGTGCGCTCGGTACCCTGAGACATTAGGTAGGTATTAAGTCTCATAAGCCCAGTAATTTCACTGGATACTCTGCTCATCAAACCGGAACACAGTAATGCTTGCACACTACTGCTTGGCGGCTGACTTCCCGAGCTTATACCTCGGAATCGCATCCCGTCATATAAGTTTCCCGTTTAGATTCGACAACTCAGCTGCATTACTTATAATTTTGCAGCTGCATTACATTAATTATAATTTGTCCGAACAAGACGGTAGCTGACTGATGTCTCTAAGCCTTAGAAGTAACAACTACCTAATGCACCATCATCAAATGGAACGAGTGGAACTTGCCCGGAGCTGATAACAAAGAAATTCTTACAAGAATAAAAGACGGGGCGATTGGATGACGCTGGTGGTATAACTAGGTGTTTGTTGATTACAGATCTTAAGCAACCTAACTATACTATCGATAAACGGGCACAAAATGATAAAGTTGAATAAGGATATTTTCGCGGGCAGCGAGGCAGCTGGGAAGTTGGAGCGGCTGCATCTCACAAATGGAGACTTACAGGATATACCTATCGAAGCTTTTCAGGTGAGCGCGCTGCTAAAGAAAAGAGTCGTTTTTACACTATTTTTAGTACAGACAGGCCAGCCTTGAGGCCTAGAGTCTTCGAGAATCGAGATACTAACCCCGAGAGATGAAATCTCAGAGGAAAAATAGGTATAGAGCGCGTGTTTCCAAGTGGGAACAGTATGCACGGGTGAGAACATCGCACTGTTCCTACCGCAAGCGTTAGTAGTCACACGCTCACTAGCGGTGTGAGCGCACGTTGCGAGTTCCTGGCGAGCATTTGATTATTTAACTGCTAAAAATGATAAAATGTGCAATAAAATCCTGTAAAAACGATACTCGGAAACACACTAAACAGAAATCTAGAATCACATTTCACCGGTAAACCATTTTTTAATACTTTCAAGTAAATTAGAAAACACGCTTCGCGGGGTGGATGGGGACGCGGGACGCAAGGCTACATGCACCGCCCGCACCGCCCCGCAACCCCTCTTGGATTGCCAACTGGGATACTGATGTGACGCGTTCGGCGCTTGAGTCGATACGGCGAGAAATAGTTTATAATACACCGACGCGCTATGTGCGCTTGCGAGAATTACTTTGTAAATGATTAGAGGCTGTGAGTGTGAAAGCGTTATAGCGTTTATAATATAAGTAAATAATTCAAAAATAAATAAGATATAACATAATTGTAATCCTGTTTTTTTTTATTTCTTTGTTTCTTTTAGTTTTTATCCTTTACATAAAGAGCGGGGAAATATAAAAATAAAAACGCATTTTGACTCAATTACAATAACGTAAATAACATAAATACGATATAAAAAAACATGTCATTTGAAAATAATTGTATTGTAAATTAAAACTACAATATATAAAATTATAACAATATCAATTCATAGGTCATTAGGATTATATGCGAGACCTATAAATTCGTACCTTAAAAAAATAAGCAAATAATAATGTTTACTTATCAAAAACTCACCCATACATACTTCACATTGTACATTAATTATACAACATAATGTAACAATCCCGTCCCGTTCAGCTGCTTTTATCGACAACTACGCTTGCAGCGCTCAATTGCCCATCCCTATCAGTCACCTACCTATCAATATAACTAGCTATAGTTCACTTGCCTACGCTGCGCATTAGGCGACCGGAGCGATGTGCGTGCTCTATATATATATATATCCTCTAAGGATGAAATACTGTACAATCCGATGTCACAACAATGTATTGATTTTGTTTTAACCAATAACAGCGCTGAGCGTAGCGCACGGGGAATCGGTGTGTGGCGGTGGCTTATCCAATCAGAGCGCTTTATGTCTAGGCAATAATGGTGGAATTTATTTCGTGCAAACCAAACGTCACTGCACCTCTTGGGATTAGTTATAGTATCTCGATGCCTAGAGTCAAGCTTGTGGTCTGAGTTACATTTAAAAATGGAATTCGCGATGGCGAAGATTCTAAGCAGCCAGTTACTGAAAACTGAAAGAGACAGCACTATCTGTCTGTATTGCTGTTCCTATATATTTCATGTATTTTTGATGGTTTTAATTCAAGGAAGGAACGAGGTATAACACGCGCAAGCGCTTTTGATACCTTGTAATCGACGCTTGTTGCAAATTTATTTTTATTTTTAAATTATGACTGAATTAATTCAGATTAATAATATTGGATTAATTAATCCGTGTACAATCAAATTAAAGATTTGAACTTTGCTTTATGCACCCTCTTAAGGATATGGTGACATAAGTCGGAATTTTATTTCATTTTTTATGAAGTGTAATAATGTACATAATAAAGATAATGTATGTTTCAGAATTTGAAAAAATTAAAGACGTTGGACCTTCACGGTAACAATCTATCGACTTTAAAGAGGAACCAGTTTAGGGGACTCCGCGATACAGAGGTGTTAGACTTGAGGTAATTATATATATACAGGGTGAGTTTGAATTAGTATGTTGTGGTTATTCCGGAAGAGGGTGATTGGGGCCATGGTTGTCGACAAGTTGTGAGAACCTCCCTTGGAAATATGTCATACCAAACCATACAAAAAAAAATGCTTTAAAAAAGCGCCGAACCGACTTTAGTGACAAAATAGTTTTTGATGAAATTTCTATGGGACCAATCTGAAAGTATATCCTTTCATATAAAAAAAGAATTTTCCAAATCGGTTTATAATTGAGATCTGAGGTAACAAACTCCGTTTTTAGAAGCCGGTTAAAAAATAAATTCAACTTCAAACGTGAAGTAACTACGCGGCTTTTTATGGAATTTTTTCTAAGTTTCTTCTAATCTTCATCATAATTTAACAAAGTTCAACATAGTTCAAGTGAATCAGCTGACGTAGGGCTGTCTGGAAATTCATGTTGTAGAATTTTGACGTAACGTTTAAATGTCATTTCTTCAATGAAAAATTCCGAATTTCAAAAACTCGTAAAACAAATATTGTTGACCTCCAGGAGTACATTGACCTCTTTCGGGATAACATACCAATTCACACTCAGGTTGTATAGTTAATGCGTTGATGACTCAGTTTTTTTTGTATATAGATAAAATAAATAAATAAAATTGAAGTATCTGTTTGTAATATCAAAATAACAGCTTTTTACTAAATACATATGAAAGTATATACGGTACCTCTAAAAAAACAACCATTTTTAAAAATTTTGTCTGTCGGTTTGCTCCGGATAATCTCCGAAACGGTTGGACCTATTTTGACGGGACTTTCACTGGCATATAGCTGATGTTACAAGGAGTAACTTAGGCTACGTGAGCGAAGCCGGGGCGCACAGCTAGTATATTATGTACATAAATTATTTCCCTTCATCATCAACACATACTCATATACTTCTGCGATTCATTCGTTGGGGTGGTACCGCCAAGCAGTAATGTAAGCATTACGGGTTTCCGCTTTGATGAGCAAAGTAGTTACTGAAATGACAGATTTCACATTACTCGAAAATTGATAAAAGTAACCAAAACCACAGACCATTAAACCTGTAGACTCCGCTTAGCCGGGTACCCCTGCTCGTCAAGGTTAAGCATTATTACTGCATAACGCCGCCCAGCCGAACCAATCACAACACGCCTTCTACACTCGTCTGTTGTACGAGTTTTAAACTGACCAATCACAACACGCCGTGTTCCCTTGTCCCCCGCTAGCATTTCACTGCAGGATTATGCACCGTCCAGGTTTACTGTGACCCAAAAACCCTGAAAAACCCTGCGTCGAAGTGGGCTGGAGTTCAGTGTAACGAGCGCACTGCAGTGACGCGCAGGCTTTTGTGTTTTAAAGTTGTGACTGCAATTTGTGCTGTATTAATATATTATAATTATGCGCGTTTAATATTTTTTCAGTTACAATAACCTAGCGAAGCTGGATGGAAGCCATATCGGAGACCTGTCAAAGCTGGGCTGGTGCAACGTAAGCCACAATCAAATATCTGATATACCCAGGTATGTGAAATATTAAGTGCTTTCCCCGCGTGGGATTCCCACAGGTAACAAGCAATTTTCGATATAAATAGAGAGAGTATAAGTAGTCTATGTCAAAAAAACTGCAAAAAAACGCGTTAAATACGTTGTTGCTCCGTTGCTGCATGCAAGAATGGCAAATCAACAAAAACATTTTAAAGAAAGGTTGAGGAGTGTATACCACGTGTCCAGAGTTCGAATCTCAGCTCGGTCTCGCAAAAATTAACTTTATCAAGTTATATATGTGAGATCCATCCACAGACCATAATCTATCGCTCTGGGCCCGCGTGGTTGATTATTGTCCATACTCTGTCGCTGTGTGAAATTTAATCTTAGAGAAACTTAATCTTGTCTAATCTATTTATTTATTTTATATATTTATTCTTTAGCACACAGATTAAATATGTACAAGGAAGAACTTAATGCTAGATAGCATTTTCTACCAGACGTCCGGGACATGCAAGAAATAATGTATTTAGATACATAATGAATTATGAATTGTATTATTGTAATAGTTTTGCTATTTACTATAAAATCAGTCATCTTCTACGAATTAAAAAAAAGAACTCTAACGCCTAACAATAAAAAACTAAGAATAATAATATTACTTTAATATTATTTAATAATGTATTTCTTTTTAGGGGTATGTTCGCAAGAAATGCGTTGTTGAAAGTATTACATTTGGATAATAACAAGCTAAAGAAGCTAGACACCAATAGTTTAAAAGGAATGCGATTTCTCAGGTAAGAGTGTAGATTAGAAACGGGAAACTTGTAAGCTTAAGCTTAAGCTTAGTTAGGCTTTCGAAGTAAGTTACTTTTGTTAAATAGATGATAAGTAAGAAATTTTTCAAGTATATTAATGTAAATATCAAACAAAACGTGCGAGCCCTGGAGCTTGCAGAGCAAAATAAATTTAAAAAAAAAAAAAAGCTTAAGCTTAAGTTTGCTCTCAGATTTTGGATGTTTGTGTTGTGACAATAGGTCTCATAAGCCCAGTAATTTCACTAGCTACTCTGCTCATCAAAACGGAAAATAGTAATGCTTGCACATTACTGCTTGGCGGCTCATTTCACGAGCAAAGCGGTGGTAACAACCCAGACGGACCCTCGCAGAAGATTTAGTCCTACCACTAACAATGTGACCAATAAACCAAAACCAATAACAAGTATCGCGCAGGCCTTTGTACTTAAAAATTCTGAGTGGCACTGCAATTGTTATGCTTACCATTAGACAGACGATCAGCTCATCTCGTTATCAAATAGTATAAAAAGGTTATTTAATTAACTGTTTATTTACAGACGCCTGTACCTCCAAGATAACCAGATAACAGACGTGGGTCGCGGCACTTTCACATCCGTGACTAGAATCGGTACTGTCGACTTAGCAAGGAATAAGATTGCTAAAGTGGATTACCAAATGTTCCAAGCAGTTAAATATGCTGAGGTAAGTTTCTTTGATTAATTCCGTCAACCCCTTATGCCTTAGTCGGCCCCATTTGCTTTATCGGCCCCTTTAGCTTTCATCAAACTCTGTGGCATTTCAAAAAATAGTTAGCTCACTTTAGTGCTCGTTACGGTTTTAAATAATTACACTACGAATTCGTTTCAAATTTTGTAATATTAATTATTTGCGTTTACTTTAAGTAACTTACCTTTGTCATACAAAGCCTTGATCGCCTTATGCCGCCAACGACCCCATTGTGTTCAACAACCCGTTTAGACTCTAATGGACCCTATTTAACTTAATCAACCGTTTAGCTCTTATCAAACCTTTATCGACCCCCTTGAACCTTCATCGACCCCTTTTGCCTTCAATCACCCCAAATTAAAGCGAATATAACTTAACTTATTTCCAGCTAATAAACCTAGCAGAAAACAAGATAAAGTCGATTGAAGCCCAAGCATTCACCGACTTATACCTAGCCGCAGTGAACATATCTCACAATGAACTGACGACAATCGAATCAGGGGCGTTCCAGAACTGCAACAATATGACATTGTTAGACCTGAGTCATAATAACTTGACTGATATCGATAAGAAGGCGTTCGACGAGAACAGTTACGCGTACGAATTCGATGTATCGTATAATGGGTTTACTGATTTTAGTCAGGTAAGAGGAGTGTCGTTACGAATTTGGTCCCTACTAGGGATTTCCTAGCGCCCGACAAAGACGTCGAGTTCGTCATAGCTTATGACATAATACTATGGTTTACTGGACTGGGGGTCATTAACCTAGACCTCAGATGTCACTGACCTTGACGTCAGAGGACATTGAACTTGACACCAGAGGTCATTGACCTTGACCTCAGAGGTCATTGATGTTGACAGCAATGAACCTAACCTAACCCAGTGTTCGGAGCTACCGTATTATGTTACAGTGACTTTTTTGTATTGTCACTGTTCTAACCTAACTTAGTGTTCGAGGGCAACTATATTATGTCTGACAAATGGATGGTCACAGTGGTTTCGGTCTATTTTGAGGATAGTGTGCCGCTTGAGCCATACCTGGATCAGCTCAAGACGTTCTTGGACTTGGTGCGGACTGATAAGGTCCTGATCGGTGGCGATGTTAATGCGTGGAATACGTGGTGGGGAAGCGCAATGGAAAACGAGCGAGGTGCGCTCTGTAAGGAGTTCCTGGACGAGGCGGACTTGAACATTTTGAACTGTGGAACCGATCCCACTTTCGATACAGTCCGTGGTGGCCGCCGACTTACAAGTAACGTCGATATAACGGTCTGTACATCACGATTACTGCGGCATATCACGGACTGGAAGGTCGATACGACGTTCATCTATTCTGACCACAACGCCATCACTTTCACCCTCTGTCTGGAGAAACCTTCGGCGCCAAGAAAGCGGGCGTCCACTCGTGTTTACAACACCCGGAAAGCGGACTGGTGTCGGTTTACTGAGGAGCTGGAAACATCATTAGAACAAAATAGTATAACGTTAGAAAATATTGAAAGGTTAGAAAATATAGAACAATTAGAGTCAATAGTTAAGAAATATATAAATAGTATTACGGAAGCATGTCAAAATTCTATCCCTTTAATTAAAAATATAAATAGAAAAGATTACTTACCTTGGTGGACCGATGAACTGGAGCGCTTGAAGGGTGTTGCGATCACGATGCGACGCAGGATCCGTTGGGCAGCACCTCGAAGACGGGAATACGTTGTGGAGGATTACCTGAAAGCAGTAGAGACATTTGAGAAGGCAGCGGATAAGGCACAAACAGAAAGTTGGAAGACAAATTGTACACAGCAAGAGAAAGAAAGTATGTGGGACAGAGTGTATAGGGTGATTAGAAGGAAGACAGGGAGACACGAGGATCAGCTGTTAGAGGAGAACGGAACGGTACTGGGTCCAGAAGAATCGGTTGAGTTGCTCGCAAACACATTTTTTCCGGATGACAATCGTGATGTTGATGATGAGATCCACAAAACTATTCGAAGATCAGCTGATAGTATTTGCGACGTAACTCCCGACGACCAAAATGACCCGCCGTTCTCAATGGATGAGTTAAAACGGACCCTCGACAGCTTCAACCCGAAGAAAGCTCCAGGACCGGACGGATTCACGGCGGATATCTGCATGAGAGCAATATTCGCCGCGAAAGAAGTCTTCCTAGCGATGCTAAATAAGTGTCTGTCTCTGTCCTGCTTCCCATCACCCTGGAAAGAGGCAGCGGTCGTAGTGTTGCGTAAACCAGGGAAAAGCGATTACAGCAAGGCAAAGTCGTACCGACCGATTGGGCTATTGTCAGTGCTGGGGAAAGTCCTTGAAAAAATGATGGTAAGGAGGATCAGGTGGCACTTACTACCAAGGACAAACCCCAGACAGTACGGCTTTGTCCCACAGCGGAGTACCGAAGACGCACTCTACGACCTCATGCAGAAAATCCGGGAAAACTTGAGACAGAAAGAGTTAATGGTCATCGTGTCACTAGACATCGAAGGGGCGTTCGATAGTGCATGGTGGCCTGCCATCAAATGTCAACTGATGGAAATGAAATGTCCCCTGAACATTAGACGGCTCGTAAACCACTACTTAAAGGACAGAAGAGTAGTCGTTAATTACGCTGGCAGATCCCTTGGTAAGAGCACTGAGAAGGGCTGCGTTCAGGGATCAATAGGGGGACCCACTTTCTGGAATCTGCTTCTGAACCCGCTGTTGGACGACCTGGTCGATCGAGGAGTGCATGTGCAAGCGTTCGCGGATGATGTTGTCCTTATGTTCTCCGGGAAATCAGCCATAAATATACAAGAAGAAGTCAATAAGACCCTCGCGTATGTGCATGAATGGGGTATCAAAAACAAACTAAGATTTGCAGCGCAAAAAACAAACGCTATGATTATAACCAACAAACTCAAATTTGATACCCCGATCATGCACATGGGCGGGGTAGACCTACCTGTCGTGGACGAGATAAAGCTGCTCGGCCTTACGATAGACAAAAAACTCACCTTCAATAAACACGTGACAAATGTCTGTCGTAAGGCCGCAGATATCTATAAACAGCTCGCAAAAACGGCTAAAATTGAATGGGGACTGAATCCGGAGATCATCAGGGCAATATACGTAGCAGTGATAGAGCCCATTATCATGTACTCCTCGAGCGTATGGGCATCGGCAGCTGACAAGATCATGGTGCAGAAGCAGTTAAACACCATTCAGCGGGGGTTCGTGCAAAAAATTTGCAAAGCTTACCGAACGGTGCCTCTCCACGGAGCACTAGTCCTAGCTGGATTACTCCCGTTGGATCTCCGGATCCGGGAAGCGGCTCAGCTGTATGAGGCGAAGAGAGGCAAACCGACGAGTCTGGACTATGGCAAAAGGGAATTAGAGAAGCGCGTCAGCTTTCTGAAGGCCCAACATCCCGCCAAAGAGGAATATATTGAATTCACCTGCCTGGACGATATGCTGCCCGAAACCCTGGAACAACATCAGCTCCCGGAGGTCCAGATATACACGGATGGGAGTAAATTGGAGGGGAAGGTCGGTGCAGCATACACTTACTGGAGAAACGGAATGGAGACAAAGAAAAAGAAGATGAGGCTTGAGTCATTCTGCACAGTCTTCCAAGCCGAGCTATACGCGCTATACCAAGCCACAGAGCAGTTGCTAAAAGAAAAGCAAAGTGCGGTGGCTGTGCTGAGTGACTCGAGATCTGCTCTTCAATTAATCCGTAACCCGGACACGTTTAACCCGCTGGCCTTTGAAATTAGGCGTAATATTGCCGCGTTGAAAGCTAGGAGTTGTGACATAAGGCTATACTGGGTAAAGGCGCACGTTGGAGTACCCGGGAACGAACGGGCAGACGAATTAGCGAAGCAAGCAGCCCTCAATTTGAAAACCTCAGCGGACTACGACAGGTGTCCAGTCTCATACGCAAAGAGCGAGATAAGGAAGAAAACTGTGGAAAAATGGGGATTGCGATATTCTAGAGGAGATACTGCTCAACTTACAAAATTGTTCTTACCTAGTGTAGAGGAGGCTTATAAAATAGTTAAGAAATTTAAACTTACCCCGATATTGACGCAGGTGATGACCGGCCATGGGGGGTTCTCCGCGTACTTGACACGTTTCAAGTGCAAGGACAACCCCTCATGCGTGTGTGACCCTGAAAAAGAAGAAACAATTGAGCACTTGCTACTTGAGTGCCCGAAATATGGTGCTGACAGGCACGACCTGGAATCCGCAACAGAAACAACGTTGACCAGAACATCATTGTGGCAAATGATGGCCGGTAAAGAATCCAGGCCGTGCCTGTTAGCATTCTGCACAAAAGTAGCGCAGGACGCAATAAACAGGAATAAGACGCGAGAACAATGATTGTTCTCGAGTCTCATTAAACAACAAAAAAGTAATGGTATAGGAAAATGCGCGCATCCATAATTCTTATGAAATATGAAATGTGCGCATTTTGTGGTATAATAAATAAATGCAGGAATAAAAAGTGTGTCAGCAGAAACAGGAAGTAACATAAACAGGTTATCATCAAGAATATATATTATAATAATTAAAACCGAATCATTATTACTATTATAAAGATATAAATTAGATTAATATATAATTAAGTGACTTAAAATTATAATTTTAAACTGACAAAATCTTTAAATAGATTAAAATTTATATTATAAAAATACATCATGCATAGTTGAAACTTTGAAATACCTAAAAAAGGACCCTGATAATATCGGGGGAAAATAGGTGGAGGAGGACGGATAAAAAAAAAAAAAAAAAAAAAACTATATTATGTCACAGTTTGAAGGCGTTAAGGTTGATGGTTGACAAGGTTGGTTAGTCTCATAGGAGTGGCAACCTTGACGCCTTTAAACGAGATTGGATGGAGAGCGAGTGAGTCGACTGTCTAGGTACCAAGACCGTTGAAAGGATGACGGAGAGACCTTTGCCCAGCAGTGATTACAACATTATGTTACATAAAAAAAACGAGGAGTGTAGAAGTGGTATTAAAATGTATGTTTTATGTTATTTCAGTGTTACCACAAAAAAAAAAACATTTTTAGTCGCCTGTTTAGCTAGACAACGTCTAAAGATAAACGTCAAAAATGATTAGAAATGTCACAACAGAATTGTGTTAGACAACGGTTAGGCACTACTTAAATCAGTATTTGTGGTTGCTCATATGTAATCGCGTGACTAAGGCAAGTTAAGGCTTTAAACAGTGTTTAACACAGGTTTAACGTGTGTTTATTTTTTTTGTGGTAATACCCTTTGTGTTTTAGTTTTAACTAAAAACAAAGTACAAAATTTCTACACGCGCAATAATCCCATTATTCCACTATTAATACCTATTTGTTATCTTATTTTAATTAGAAGAAAACAATGATCCAATTAAAGTTCAGTTTGTATGTCTGGGTGATAAGTACAATACTTACTATACACTTACTATACGTACTACATTCTGCATTTATTATCCGTACTATAATAAATGTGAAAGTGTATTTGTCTGTTTGTTGGTTTGTCCTTCTTTCACGCAGCAACGGATCAACGGATCGACGTGATTTTTGGTATAGATATAGTTTATTAACACATGCTAGTTTTTATCCCGAAAAATGCACGGTTCCTGGGGGAACGCGGATGAAACCGCGGGCAGAAGCTAGTAATACTTATTTAATTTCAGATCCCAATAGCGAACATGACCGGTATACGCATACTAAACGCGTCATACAACAATATATCCATCATTCCGAAGCAAGCGTTCCCGAAACTGTACGAACTGCATACTGTTGATGTCTCCCACAACGTTCTAACGGAGATCTTCAACGCTGTGTTCCAGAATTTGTTCTCTTTGAGGTTAGATTTGAAGTCATGCTTGGCGTTCCCGAAGTGACGAATTTTTTTTAAAGTTAATTAGCCTTTGACCAGTTTCTCGCCTGATGGTATCTCGACGATGTGGTCGAAGATGGAGGTTTCGCTATGGATGTTAGCTAGTCAGGCAGGCTAGCACTAGAAAAAACGGTTGAAGTCATGTTCGGCGTTCCCGGAATGACGGAATATTTTTTTTACAGTTAATTGGTTAGAGTATGACCAGTATCTCGCCTGATTATCCATTATTAAACAAAACAAGTTATATTCAGCATGTAACAGAAAGTTGAAATTAAGTTAATTTTAATAAGTTCTTAATTTAAGCAAATAATGCATTTATTCCAGATACCTAAACCTAAGCCACAACTCGCTAGAGACCATAAAGCCGGGGACGTTCGGCGCCATACACACGGTGCTCTCGCTAGACCTCTCTCACAACCAGCTGACATCGGTGTCGCGCGGGAGTCTCGCCAAGCTGTCCAGCTGTCGCGAGATCAACTTGGCACACAATCGATTGGAGGCTTTCTTTCAAATACCTTCGGCTCTCGGGTGAGAGATTGTTTCAAATTTTGTAAACACTGTTACCACAAAAAATAACTTTTACACGCCTGTTTAGTTATTAGAACGACATATTCCTTTTTTTTATGTTATTTTGTAACGAGACGAGCTGGTCGTTTGCCTGATGGTAAGCATAACGCCGGCCCATAACAATTGCAGTGCCACCCAGAACTTTGAAACACAAAGGCCTGCGCGGCACTGCAGTGCGCTCGTTACCCTGAGACATTAGGTATTAAGTCTCATAAGCCCAGTAATTTCACTGGATACTCTGCTCATCAAACCGGAACACAGTAATGCTTGCACATTACTGCTTGGCGGCTGACTTCACGAGCAAAGCGGTGGTAACAACCCAGACGGACACTCGCAGAAGAGTTAGTCCTCCCACCTGCTTGTATAATATGCTAAAAGCTAAATTTTACTTTTTTATTTCAGCGAACTAAACTTAGCCAACAACGAAATAAAAGAGATCAAAAGCGGCACTTGGCCACAAATGAACGCGTTGCTCCGCCTCGATCTAGCGTCCAACATGTTGGCGGACTTGTCCGGCGATAGTTTCGCCAACTTGTTGACGCTGCAGCGGTTGAATCTAGCTAACAATGGCATTAACAGGCCGCCGTGGGAAACGTTGAATGGATTGAGTAGTTTGCAGTATTTATACTTACAAGTAAGTATCGTGAGACGGGTCATCTCAAAATTGGTGCTTTATTTATGAAATTATCTTGACTTCGTCTCCGAGATTTATCTTTGACTATGTAGTAGTAGCCCTGCTACGTCACAACCTGTCGCACAAGTATTCAGAGTGAATAGGAAAACGATATACCTCTCCCTTTCCTATTCTGACGTGCAACCGCTGCCCGGTTTTCACCTCATTCTTGTCCGTGCGCGCGCGCCGACTGCACAAGTGTTTTACTAAGTGAGCTCCAAGCAAGAAAAATGCCGTAACGCAAGCGTGAAGAAACAAAGGAGAATATGTGGTCAAGAAAACTGAAAAAATACGAAGATAATGTACAACCCGAAAGTGGTTATTAATACATTGCTTTAATTCTCTCGTTGAATTCTTCGAGAAAGAAAGCTATATTTCAAATCCCGTTGTATTCTTCGGGATTACTTTCGATCGTCAGCTAATTAGCACGATCTAATTTACTCATTTCACACACCTTCATGCCAAAATAAGAAGTCACAGTGTTAATAATTATTATAGCCTACCTAAGTATTAGCCAAGGCTACTCATTGCTTACAATTTGCATTACCGGCAAACCTACCTACCTACCCACATATTCATTTGTTTGAAATGAGAACAATGTTTCCTTAAGCATTGCATTATATTTTTCCTAGAACATCTGGTACCAGATGAGTCTAACTTTACTGGTAATCCGGGCGGTACAATGAGCAAGAATTCCGTGGCCGCTCCAGTACCGATCAATGACAATGAACTGTTGCCAGCCCTCGACGACGTCGAGCCGGAGCCGACAGCATACGGAGACCTACATACTGATATCGTTTCGAGATTGCAGAAAATTTTACTGAATGGTCTAAACAATGAGACTAGGAACGAACTCATAAAATATATATATATATATATATATATATATATATATATATATATATATATATATATATTTATGTCCCAAAAATGTGCCCTTCGCGAAGGCCCCTACTCTAAATCCGGAGATCCAGGACATGCTTGGAGAAAACTGCCGGTTACGTGATAAACGCTTGCTCAGCAAACAAGATCAACTTGGCAGGGTGCTGTCTGCTTTAGGTAAAGCTATTACATATGTATTAAAAAAGAATCCCGATATAACAGGAGTCATTCATACTTTAAATGATGCGGGAAAACTTATCGCCGATTCCCATCACGCAGAATCTCGTGGCGTCAAGAAGACGAATCTATTAATTCGAGCCGCTGTGGCTACTTCTTGTACTTCTGTCTCCAATTTAAACTACAAAGGCCCATCGACTCGACCGCGCCAACAATGGGTCGGTCAAATCTACCCGCAAAACCGAGGCGGGGGGCAGCGAACGTCATATTATCTGAGCCACGGCTGGCGGGCGGGCACCTCGCTACACTCGTATCTCCCGCCGCCCGCTCGCCGCCAGCCGCCGCCGACAACGCGGCGCCAGCCAGCGCAGACGCAGCAAGCGCCCGCCGACCGTCCGCGTCCATAGAATTAAATATGCAATGAAAGGCACACGCTGGTCGTTTAAAGTATTAGTTACAAGCGTTTCGTTCTATCACCGACTATGACTTTATTTTAAGCGCTGTATCAGGCTATCTGTCCCGTTTACTACTTACCAGAACAACGTCCGAAGGAGTATCCGAAGCGAGTTTTTTCTATAAATGAATCTCTTGCTCTAAACCGAGAAATAATGCATTTACTAGATATAAAAGCTATACGAAAATGTGATTCAATTAGTGGACAGTTTGTATCTGATGTTTTTCTGCTACCAAAAAGTGATGGCAGTTTGAGGTTTATTTTAAACCTTAAAAAGTTAAATAAGTATGTACAATGTACATGTTGACCATTTCAAGATGGAAGACATTAGGACGGCGACGAAAATAATAACAAAAGGTTGTTACATGGCCAATATCGACCTGCAGGAAGCTAATTTTTTAGTTCCTATTCATTGCAGTCGTAGGAAATATTTAAGGTTTTATTTCAATGGTTTTTATGAATTTACTGCACTACCTTTTGGTTTATGCTCGGAGCCGTACATATTTACAAAAATTTTATAACCAGTTATAACTCATTTGAGGTCACGTGGTTTGAAGTCAGTACGGTATTTGGATGACATTTACTTGTTAGGTGACACCGAAGAGAATTGTCTAGATAACGTTAATAGTACGGTAGAATGTTTGACAAAATTAGGATTTATGATAAACTTCACAAAGAGCAGTTTAATACCAAAAACTTCGTGTACCTTTTTAGGCTTTGTTCTGAACTCCGAATCAATGACCTTACAATTACCCGAACGGAAAAGAAATAGTATTTTACTGAGTTTAGAAAAATTATTAACGTATAAGACCATGCGTATACGAGACTTCGCACGAATTCTTGGTTCCCTTACCGCAGCATGTCTTGCTGTCGCCTATGGTTGGCTCTACACGCAATCAAGCAAATATTTGGCTCTTCAAAATAGTAATGATAATTATGACATTGTCATGGTTATTCCAGATAATTTACGTGATGACCTAGTATGGTGGAAAAATAACATTTTAACTACTGTCAATCAAATTAGGCAACATAAATATACAATGGAAATTTTTACCGACGCTTCCACCACAGGGTCCCCACCCTGTGCTTGTAATGGTGAAAAAACTGGAGGGCCGTGGATTGACAGTGAGAGTAATAGACACATAAATTACCTGGAATTGCTAGCCATTTATTTTGGACTAAAATCATTCGCTAATGAAAAAAGAGATTGCGATATCCTCTTACGAGTTGACAACACTACGGCAATCTCTTATGTTATTAGAATGGGTGGAGTTCAATATCCACATTTGAACCAAGTTGCAAACATAATTTGGAAGTGGTGCGAGAGAAGGAGAATAATTGTTTTCGCCTCATACATCAAATCGTCTTTGAATTTTGAGGCCGACAGCGAATCTAGAAAACTAAATATAGACACTGAGTGGGAGTTAACAACATATGCGTTTTCACAAATTGTACGTACTTTTGGTTGACCAAACATAGATCTATTCGCATCCCGAGTCAACGCAAAGTGCCCCAAGTATATATCCTGGAAGAGAGATCCTTATGCTCATAATATTGACGCCTTTACCATAGTCTGGTCATGTATTTTCTTTTACGCGTTTCCTCCGTTCGCTTTAATATTAAAAGTTTTAAGTAAAATAATTAATGATGGAGCCACTGGAATTGTAATCGTACCGCAATGGCCGTCACAGCCATGGTACCCTCTATTTAAGTCATTATCCATAACTGAAACTTTGATATTTTCCCCGAATAAATATCTCCTCTCATCTACTTTCAGTTCAACATACCCGCTGCATCGTCAACTTTCCCTGGCAGCGAGTGTGTTGTCTGGGAAGGCTTTTATCAAGTAATGAGTACCGGAATAAGCAATAACTGTGATGCTCTCTTCAGTACACTTCAAGATTAAAGATGTGGTGGCAATACTGTCAACAGAATAATTGCGATATTTTTTAGTTACCTACTAAGTATCTATTAGTTCGATATTAAAATTATTTACAGAATGTTTCCCATGAGTATAATTCTATGGAACCCTGAACAATAATTTTTTTTTTACAATTATTGTTTTGGTTTATAAGTAATTTTTCGAATAATTATTAGATGAAGCTGATTCATAAATTACTGGTTTGTTTTTGTTAAAATATATAATTTTGTTAATAAAACTTATTTCTAATTCCTTTCTTAGGTTTGGTTATTTCCTCGCAACATTGATAGTAATTCTCTGAACATCTACATAGTCAAAGATAAATCTCGGAGACGAAGTCAAGATAATTGAATGATCAAACGAACTTACCTGAAGTGAAGTTCGATCTTAATTATCTTGACTTCGTCGAAGAGATTTAGGGTCCCACCCATCCCCCATTGCATTTTGATCACCCTCTAATATCAATGTTGCTCTTGTTCTTCAACTCTAAAATGAATGAGGTGAAAACCGGGCAGCGGTTGCACGTCAGAATAGGAAAGGGAGAGGTATATCGTTTTCCTATTCACTCTGAATACTTGTGCGACAGGTTGTGACGTAGCAGGGCTACTACTACATAGTCAAAGATAAATCTCTTCGACGAAGTCAAGATAATTAAGATCGAACTTCACTTCAGGTAAGTTCGTTTGATCATTCAAGAATACCCTTTGGGGTGGAAAAATAGGATGAAGTTTCATTACCGCGATATCTTTGTTGAACATCTTTCTTGGCAAAACAAACAAGGTGTTTTATTTTTAACCCCCAACGCAAAAAAGGAGGGGTGTTATAAATTTAACGAGTGTATCTGTGTGTCTGTCTGTGGCATCGAAGCTCCTAAACTGATAGACCGAGTTTGATTTAGTTTTATTGTTTGAAATGTGACATGATCGAGAGTGTTCTAAGCTGTGATAATAGGCAAATAAAGACGTAGATTTTTGAAAAAAAAATCATTTGTACTATAATTTTGTCAACGTGCTTAGGAAATGTAATTCACGTGTGTAGTGCGGCGATAAAAAATTGCTGAACATATTGACGTACTTGTTCGGCAACAGTTTTTTTAATTCGTAACTGTTTTTTTCAGGACAACAACATCACAGAATTGAGCAAATCAGCTTTCGGGAATCTACCTACTCTTTTCGAATTAGATTTGTCGCGCAACAATCTCTCATCAGTCGCGCGACAGTCGTTCAGCGGGCTACAACAGTTGCTCAACTTGACGCTGAGTGACAATTTACTGGAGAGGATACCCAATGAGGCGTTTAAGACTTTGGTAGCATTAAGGTACGATACAGAAATTACAATGGGGTTAAAATAACAATAGGACTGGCCACAGAGTATTTAGCCAAAGGGTATTTATCCAAAGTTCGAATCCTGTTTGTAGCGATATTTTTGGGATGTGTATATTTACGTGAACATCCGCTAGTATCGGTAAACACTATAAAATATATTTAATAGACTTTTCACAAGTTCAAAATGACCGTTTTTCTAATGGTTCTTATTGTTTTAGGAGACTCGATCTATCGCACAATCAACTGGAGAAAATAGACAACAAAACTAATGGATTACTCGACGACTGTCTGTCGTTGGAAATGGTGAGTCATTATATATAATTTTTTATGGTATTTGGTAACGAGACGAGCTAATCGTTTGCCTGATGGTAAGCATAACGCTGGCCCATAACAATTGCAGTGCCACTCAGAACTTTGAAACACAACGTCCTGCACGCCACTGCAGTGCGCTCGTTACCCTGAGACATTAGGTATTAAGTCACATAAGCCCAGTAATTTCACTGGATGCTCTGCTCATCAAACCGGAACACAGTAATGCTTGCACACTACTGCTTGGCGGCAGACTTCACGAGCAAAGCGGTGGTAACAACCCAGACGGACACTCGCAGAAGAGTTAGTCCTCCCACTAACAATAATTGACAACCAAAATTATATAATTATATACGTTTTAATTGTGGGAGTTACAAATGAAGTAATTTTGTTTCAGTTTTTGTTGCTCAGGTGGGGTTTTTTCTTTTTATTTTCAGGTAAACCTAAGCTACAACAACATAGGTTTCCTAACAAAGAAGATGTTCCCGTCGAGTCCGTGGATCCCGTACAGGCTGCAAGAAATTGACCTGAGTTACAACTCCATACCCGTGTTGACGTACGACATGACAGTCGGCACGAAAACTGTCAAGAAACTGAACGTAGCTGGGAATGCTATCAATGAGATCAGAAATTGTAAGGGGTCGTCCATTAAGGGGCTAGGTTACCCAAAAACGACTACTTTCTGCTCCTAAAACTCCCACACGGCTTGGTTTAACGACTTGAAAAAAATACTACCTGAATGATCAATTCAAGGGCATTAAATTTGATTGATTGATTTTTTTGTATTACCATTACTTATGGCTTGAAAAAATATTTAACAGCATGCTATTTTAAAACTATTTTCCCTAAAACTTCTAAATGACTTAGACGTTTGGGATTAATTTTACACCAAAAAATAAGGAAGAAAATTTTCTATAATTCTTATTGATTAAATTTGTGCATAGAGCAATATTTCGCAAAGAAATTATCAAAAAACTGAATTCCAAATGTACAAGTCTCAGAGGTGCTCTGCGCGGGCGCGCGCGGCAGTCATGCACTGGCATTCAGACGGGGAGGTTGTGTCGCTCGTTGCTCTGCTCACGCTGTCCGCCGACGTTACATATTTGTGTGCGTGAATGATATACAATACAAGTATTTGTTTTCGTGTGGGTTTGAAGCTTGCTCAAAGAGTAGCGTCTAGAGTGGTGAAATCTGATTCATTCCGTGATTTGCGCGTGGACACTCCTCGCATACATATTGAGTGGGTTACATTTCTGATTACAATTTCTTGTTTACGTACATCATTTTTACGAGTGGCAAATATATGTATTGGTAAACAAACGAATATCGGGAGGTTGAGAACCGTTATACAAAATACTGGAAATGAAATTGAAAAGTAAAATTACTGGCCTTATAAGACTTAATACCTAATGTCTCAGGTTAACGAGCACAATGCAGTGCTGCATATTTTTGTTTTAAAGTATTGATTGGCACTGCAATTGTTATGGGCCGGCGTTATCCGAAAACTGTAAATATGTTGTAATTGCAGTGCCATTCACAACTTTGAAACACAAAGGCCTGCAGGGCACCGCAGTGTGCTCATCATAATGCTGGCCCATAAAAATTGCAATGCTTCACAGAACTTTGAAACACAAAGGCCTGCGCGGCATTGCTCTGTACTCGTAACTAAGTCTCATAAGCTCAGTAATTTCGCTGGTTACTTTGCTCATCAAACCGGAACATAGTAATGCTTGCACATCTGCCGGCAAGCATATAATGCTGTTCCGGGAGAAATCTAGGACCTACCTTGGACACGGTTTTGGCAAAAATTGAAATGTTGGTTGCATGAAAAATATTACTATACTATAGCTGAAGTTTTAATAGTACATTACGATATTAGTGCGTAAAGATGGTTATAACATGCGAGGCGGAATTTCAGCCCGAGCCGAAGGCGAGGGCGTAATTGAGCCGAGCATGTTATAACCAATACGCACGTATATCGTACGACGTTTTTTAACACACTTGCGAGTAAACAGGAAAAAAAAACATTTAAATAAACTCAATCTGTGAATGCACACTGTTGCTTTCCCGCCATTTTACCAGCGCGCTTGAATAGCAACAGCGCGCTGCTCAATAGCTGGAGTGGTGCGGCGGCGATCAGTTCCATATTTGAAATGGCAAATAATACTGTTATGGAATTTGTATGGACTATAACTTAACTATTTGCTTTGATAACACACGCGTTTTTTATGACCCGCTTTACATATTTAAAACCGGTGGAATTATATCAGCTTTACGAGAGAGGGTGTTAAAAAGTAATTTATTTGACCACTGAATTTCTAGAATTCTATTTAAATTATTGGTTTTATTTTTGGACACTTTAGTATAATTAATAAGAAAAATAATAACATTTTATAATATAAATAAGTACCTATAGGAAATGAAATATGAATTGTATTACGATTATTGTGTCATTAGTTTTTTGTAATATTTTAAATTCAATGATAGTTAATTATTCTAATATTTGCATGCCACAATGTGGTAAAATGTTTATGATACTTTATATTTTCTATACCTGTGACCCGACACTATTGTTGTCACCAACATTTAGACAAATAAATTATTATGATTAGGCTTCATGAACAAAGTGGAAACCCAGACGGACACTCGCAGATGACTCGATACCTCGTAAATGACACCAAAATAAAAAACACGACTACAAAAGTAAAAATAAAAACAACCCGAAAATCATTTATTTACGTACATGTTAATTTTTGGGTCAAAATGTGTAACAAATTTCAACTTTACGGAGCAAATTGGCTGTCTGTACTTTTATTTTAGTCCAGAGCGATATTTTGAGATCAATCTCAACGTTGGATAATCTCATGTGCGTCCGTGCCGTTTATTTACGAATAATAATGATCACTTCAACACTTCATTTCAATGAAAAACTTTCCACTAAATGAATTCAAAGAATTATAGGCAAAGATGCCGTGCGCGCGTGCGGGTACCGCTTCGTAGCGGTTCATCCGCGTGTTCTATGACGTTAGGTTTTGCGATGTTCTTGAAAGACGTAGTGTGGACCGCGCGGGGGAAGTGCGCTTGACTCCACCCATTCGAGCAAGGTCCTTGGCCCGTATAACGTCCTTAATTACGTGAGATGTTTAGAGGGGGAGGGGGGTCAAGCCAAATCTCACCAAATCTCACGGCGGGGAGAGGGGGGTCTCAGCAAATATCACGTAATTTGTTTTTAGTGTAAAAAATGCCAGTATGCAAAAGAAGTGCAAAAATGCACAAAAAGTGCAAGAAAATTTTGTTAAATTAAGTGAAATATGATTCTCCACTATAATACTCGAAGAACGCTATGGCGTTCTGCAATGAATCGCAGATTAACGTATTTGCACTAAAACAGGTATTTTGAGAAATCTCACGTGAGATTAGAGGTGGGTGGGGATCGAGCCAAATCTCACGACATCTCACCAAGGGGGGTTGGGGTTCCAAAAATTGCCAAAATCACCTCACGTAATTAATGGATTGGATAAGTGTTTTGTTATTTGTATTTTTTTATACTTTTCGATAATGAGACGAGCCCATCGCTTGCCTGATGGTAAGCGTAACGCCACCCATAAAAATTCCATAGAAATTCTATATGTTAATTTCATTTTTATTGTGTTAATATGATGTTGCTTGTATTTTGTGTTTCATTCAGCATCCATGACACTCAGAACCTTGAAACACAAAGGCCTGCGCGGCACTGCAGTGCGCTCTTTGCCTACTGTGTTTATTTATTGTTCGTTCGCAGATGTCCTAGGTAACTTCACATCTTTACAAGTACTAGATCTATCGCACAACAACCTACAGGGCCTGAGATCTAGGACATGTGAGTACAAATTTTGTTTTAAACTATTGGATAACGATACGAGCGTGTCGTTTGAATGATGGTAAACATAAAGCCAAGGCATAGACAAAAAATCCAATACGACCGTATTTTTTTAGGGAAGCTCCAGTATTTGTCGATATTTATATCTATACAAATAAATAAAATTGTAGTGTCTGTTTGTAATGTCAAAATAACAGCTTTTTACTAAATGCATATGAAAGTATATACGTTAACTATAATAAAACAAACATTTTTTAAATTTTTGTCTGTCTGTCTGTTTGTTGCGGGTAGTCTCCGAAACGGCTGGACTTATTTTGACGGGACCATCACTGGCAGATAGCTGATGTTACAAGGAGTAACTTAGGCCACTTTTATTTTTTAAAAAGAATTAGGGTTCCGCGCCAAAAAATAAAACCCATGAAATCCAATATCTCCGCGCGGGTGAAACCGCGGGCAGCAGCTAGTCCTGAATATTTTTCCACAAACAAACCTTGTTTCTTTACAGCCGACGTCAAATTCCAACTGCCTGAGAACATAACCGCCATCTATATTCAAGACAACGAGTTACAGACGTTGCCTACTGACGCCCTCGTGAAAGCGAAGATGCTGAAGATTCTGGATGTGAGGAACAACCAGCTCGCCAGCTTCGAGCCAGCGGTGGTGAAGAAGATATCGAGCCAGGGGCTGGAGTTCTACTTTGAAGGTATATTTCAACCGAGTTAGGGGTATTTATTTATACGTTTTTATTTATTAATTTATTTTTATATATTTATGTTTATTTATTTATTTTTATTTATCAATTTATTAAAAGACCAACAGCACAAATGATAAATACAGATAAGTACATAAAGTTTCAAATTACAGCCAATAATAGGGCTCGATAATATTTTTATTTGTTGGACTTTTTGAAAGAGACAAAAGAAAAATAAAACTAAAATAAAAACTTGCATGTATGTAGAATGTGTGAGTGTGTGTGTATGTGATGTATAACCCTTGGGTGGTATTCTTTCATTTTATTAAATGACACCCCATGATATACAACCTGATTTTAAATTGGTATGTTATCCTGAAACCGGTCAAAGTATTCCTGGAGACAATATTTGTTTTACGAGTTTTATAAATTCAGAATTTTTGATTGAAGAAAAGGCATTTAAAGTTTGCGACAAAATTCTACTGCAGAATTTCCGGACAGACCTAGATCAGCTGATTCAATTGAACTATGTTGAACGTTGTTAATCTGGGCGATGTTATTTCTTCTCCAATTCAAATGATTATTTTTTCATGAGTAAGATATAATCTCAAGGGAGGTCCTTTAACAAAGTTTATAGAAGAATGACATCCTTAAAATTGAAAATGAAATTTCATCCCACCCAATTAGGAATTCAATATTTTCAATTCATATTAAAAGTCACTTTAAAAAATGGACTTAAAAAATTGTATGTAGAATGCATGTGTGTAACACGTTATTATTTTAACTTTTTTTCAGGAAACAGGTTAAAATGCGATTGCTACACGCGTCCACTGAAACACTTCCTGAATCGCCTTTCGCCATCGACTCTTCAAACCGACATTAAATACAAAAACATAAACTGCTCCGAACCTTTACATTTACAAAACCTAAATCTACTTACCATAGATGAGGATAGATTATTGTGCTCTGGCAACACTGAAAGTGAGGTAGACGAAGATGGCAATGTTAAGAAGAAAGAGAAAGAAGATTTGGGGGAATTCGATTTGATTTCCGAACCCGATTTGGCGTTTAGAGACGTGCAATAGTAAGTACTTTACGAGCTTTTATCAATACAATCTATACAAATAAATAAAATTGATGTGTCTGTTTGTAATGTCAAAATAACAGTTTTTTACTAAATGCATGATGTAGTAAAGTATGTTTAATATACGATACCTACCTACTTAAAACTTGTGAGTAACATGATTCCAACCTCTTTATTAAACCAAATTGAATGGATTTTTAAAAATACTATTGTGGTAGCTAGCTAGATAAGTACAAGAAACCTCCTAACCACTATGCCATGGTAACATCATGATGTTTTTTCACCGAAAGCTATTTTTTGTTTCAGTTCCCAAACCTCAATCTACGCCCACTGGTTCGTGCTAACTCAAGAGGACGTCGCCAACTTTGTAATCTACATACGAGACGATAAAAACAATATTCCCTATACAAACGAAGTTGCATACAACCTCCGTTCTTTAACCATCGCCATAGACAACAGCTTAGAAAAAGTTATAAAAAGTGGCGCCAATTTGGAAATCTGCGTGACAGGTAAAACGTCAAACGGCCCGCCAAGGAAATGGCATCCGAGTCAGTGTCAAAAAATGGAGCAAGATTTCGATTACTGGCCGAAAAAGTTGAACGTAGATAAAAGAAGGTTGACAAAGAAAAAACGGGTCAAGTTCTCATGGTTTTCTAATAGTGTGCTGGGATTGGTCAGCGATTCTATTTTGATCACGCTTTGCATATTTTTGGGGGTTTGTTTGAAAATGACGGATAGACTAACGTCAGATTAAAATTAACGCGCGAAGACTTTTAAATGTGTTCGAATTTTGAAAAGTCCGCGTGACACGGTATGTGATTGTAAAAAAAGCACAATACATCTATTTATTATCTGAGTTTCTGCGACGTATCGCAACGATAACGGAAATATTCAAAGTCGCAAGAAACTGTTTAGTTACTCAAACAAGTAAAAACAAAAAACTTGAGAATTTGGATAACTTCTCAAATTGTGTCTACAGTAAAAAAAAAATCAACGATGTAAAACACACCAATTTTAGATCGTGCCAAAATATAGCGTGACATTTTGATTCCTAAAAAGAAAGCGTAGAAGATAAGCAAGTAAATATACATCTCAAATATTTGGCTGGCACCAGGATTCAAACCTGAAATTCGTAGAGATACGATTAGACAACAGAAATAAAAAAAAGATATAAAAAAGACTAATTTTTTAAGGCCAGCATTATAATGGTGCTATGTCTTTGGTGCATTACTCTAAATGTAGAGATAGATGTTTTTTAATATATTAAACTATGCATTCCACACAATTTCATGTCACAATAATAATTTTGTACCAAAAATGTTATATACTGCCATGTTCTATTATTTTTTTTATACCATCACAAAATTCTAGCTTTAAAACGTACTTAATTAATTAGTAAGAATCTCATGTTACCTGTTTTGATACTACATTTTACATATTTTTGTAAATACCATTTATTATGATATACCTATAGTAACAAATCGTACCTAATCGTGACTTATAAAGGACTACTTACCGGGAACCTTAGTGTGAGAACGAACGTTCGTTACTTTAGTATTAATAATTGCTCGCATAGTGAACGTACACCGAATACTCGCAAACCAAATTTCGTATAGCATATGCTCGCGTTCGTTTGGTTAAGAGGGCGTATAAAGCAAAGTTCAAAACTTTGTTTTGATTTTACATAGACTAATGCAGTCGTCATTTAAAAATAAAAATAGTATGTATATATTTTCAAGGTTTTTTATCTAATCAAAAACACAAAATAATAAAATTTCCTCGAGAGAAAAAAATTACAACGTAACCTCTAATTTTCAATAAATACTCGAAATTCTGCAAATATTAGGACAAAAATTAGACAACTTTTTAGCTACTCACCCTAAGCGAGTGATTTTACTAGAGATTTTTTGAAAACACAATAAGATTTTTAGCTATACCCAAAAAAACGCTTTAGGGACTTACTACATTTTTAATCCGTGAACTTCAAGCATGTAGTTGTTTCACGATCGCGTGCTATGTGAGAGGGAGAAAGGGCTCGAAGAAATGAAGAAATTTTTGCTGGCTTTAGGCGCCCTCTTAAGGACGGTATTTAATGTGAATACTGTATTTTTATATAGTATTCATGTTACTTCGTAATAAGAGTTTGATTGAAAATTTAACCGTGTTACCACAAAAAACACTTTTAGACGCCTGTTTAGCTAGACAGTATCTAAAGGTAAACGTCAAAAATGATTAGAAATGTCACAACAGAATTGTGTTAGACAACGTTTAGACACTGCTTAAATCTGGATTTGTGGTTGCTCATATTTAAACACGCGACTGAGGCATGTTTATGAGTTAATCATAGTTTAACACAGGATTGATGTGCGTTTAATTTTTTTGTGGTAACACCGTAAGCTTCGAAAAACCAGACAAGGTTTTAAATTCACCATCAATTTTGGCCTCGATTCTGGCATCACAAACTAGTAGTATAAAATAAAACCTACGGCAATTTTGCAATGCGATGCGTACGGCGCGGGCGCGGATGGCGCTGATTATTGGACAAAACCACCATAAACTTACCTACGTATATAATATTATTCTGGATTCATTGCCCGTGGTCCTACCTGTAAACTCCTTTTTTATAATTGTAATATTTTTAGTTCTTTTATTTTTGTATTTTTCAGTATTGTTTTGTGATATTGCTTTGAAATTCCAAATTTTTATTTATAATTTTAAGCTTTAAGGGTAAATGAAATCCGTCCGTTTTGTAAAGATTTTTTATTATACCTTTATAATAAATAAAGTTACCTTATACACTAATAAATGCATTTTATTACGAATAATAATTATTACCTGTTTTGTAGAAGAAAGCGAGACTTCCGTTCAAACTCGCATAATAATTTAATTTCAAAATTTAAAATAGCAAAAATTATTTACTTATAAGTAGATAGTTTTATTGGGTACTATCCTTATATGTATTTGAAATCTTGAAAAGGTTTTTTTAACTTATTTCTATTTCACTGCAATTTCTATGACCCCAATTCTACTAAACAAATGGTTTAAAATGACATTGGTTTCATCGCAAAATGTACTAAGTGCTTTCAGTATTTTATAGCACAATCGGTTTACGATGGTCGTCTATGACAATGACGGTCATCAATAAACTACTTATTGCTAATTATCGTATGCTCTTAATAAAAGTGATCATTTTGTGACGAAAACTTTTTTTTTTTAAAACATTTCTCTAGTAAATTGTGGCACAGATCGTCGTAGAAATACAGTAGAAAATACCGTAACGACTATTAATTAATGATTTTATATTAATAATACTCAAAAAATAATAAATAATGTTTGGATTGCAAGCTTGGACAGATTGGGAATGTTGATTGTAGGCACGCAATTGGTCGTTTGAATACTGATACGAGTCAGCACCTCCGAATTTCACCCAATTCTGTCGTCTCAAAACTAAACTTAATTTTAGTTTCAATATTTCTTTCTAAACAAGAACACGAGAAAGAGATAGAATGTATTTTAGACCTGTCAAATTAATCCATTTGCTTGTTTGTACTTTTTAACGGCCATGAATTTAGTGGCGTCTAATTTGTCAAAGATTTTGACAGCTCTAAATTTTTTTTAGACCTGTGTAACCGTTATAGTCTTCCATCCCTTTCCCTTTAGATTTGAGACGCAGAATAGATTAATTATATATTGGACTATACAATATTATTATAACTATAGGCAGTTATCCGTATTTCTTATCAGCTTTGGGTAGTTTCGTGTCTTCGAATTCCATCTCTTCTTCGTAATGCTCGCTGATGACGTTCTCTTTATATGTTGGTATTGTTTTATATCCTGAAACAAGACAAAAATCCTATCTTAAATAATTATGTATAATGTGTTTGGTTACCACCAGCTAGGGAATGGAATTCTTTGCCGGCATCTGTTTTGCCCGAACACTACAATTTGGAAGTCTTCAAGAGACGAGTGAACTATCTTCAGGGCAAGCGTGCTACATCGTGGACAGCATCGTCTCTTAACATCACGTGAGATGACGGTCTGGTATTCAGCATAAACATAAAATACTACTACATACTGTTATTATAAACCTTCGTTTTTTTATAAACATTGATGTCGATTCTGTTATCTCATATAACCTAAACCTAATTTTAGTCTTAATCTCTCTTTCTAATTGAGAACACTAGAAAGAGATGGAATATATTTTAGACCCGTCAAATGAATCCACTTTTTGCTTGTGTCTAGTGTAAATTTAACGGCAATGTATTTAGTGACGTCTAATTTATCAAGGATGGAAGATATTTGATAGCTCTAAATCTAAATTTAGATCTGTAAAACATCTTCCATCTTATTCTCATATTATGTTTTGGAAGGAGAGAGCGAAACTAAAATTAGGCTTAGGTATGAAACGACAGAATCGACACCACTGTCTCGGAACTACCTGAACTCGTCTCTACCTCGTATGGGTTTTGGCATTTAGAAAATATAATATTACATCCATTCGAATTTGGATGTTTTTTGAAGTAAACATTCAAATATAGCATAGTTAGTGGTTTTCCTTTGTTAGTAACAATATTAGTTACTCACTACATAATTCTTATAGTTAGTAACCTGGATGTGAAGTGTGGTGGTCAATAGGAGACCACTCCGGGTTGTACGATGACCATTGTTCGTGTACTGGTATTTCTGGAAATAAAAGTATAGTCAATATTATTATTTCTTAATAATAATACTAAAAACAACAACAGTACTAAATATAAATACATAACCTGTCCATAAATATCTCGTCAATGTGGGTTCCACACTTTTCCAATTAACAATAACAGTTTAAAAGTATTTACTTTCTAAGTGTGAAGTATCTAATTATAGTTGATAAGTGCGGAACCCACACTAACGAGATGTTTATATACATAAGTTTAGGTATATAGGTAGCAGGGGCCTTACTCCGTAAATCGAACGTCGAAGTTTCGACTGACGGATCGGCATTTTGCTACTATGAAAGACAAAATAAATGTCACGTGCGAACATCGAATTGAACGTTGGATCCGAAACACTTTCATAGTAGGAAAACTGCGATCCGTCAACCGAAGCTTCGACGTTCGATTTACGGAGTAAGGCCCCAGGTACCAAAGCATTTTTAATTTCTGCCAACGGATTTGATGAAGTTGCTGCTTTCAATAGGGATGTTAACCCAATTTTTTTTATGATGTCAATCAATTCGTTTTCTCTTGAGAATCAAATGTCTATATCGAAAAACTGTTCGATTTCCAGTTTTTTCGATATAGACATTTGATTCTCAAGAGAAAACGAACTGTTCGATTTCTAGTTTTTTCGATATAGACATTTGATTCTCAAGAGAAAACGAATTGATTGACATTATAAAAAAATTGGGTTAACATAGAAACGTCAAAAAAGGGAGTCAAAGTTGGGCGTATCTACTGAGCGCTAAAACGCGTCATACAAATTGGGCAGAACATCTAACGTCACTTGTTCAACGTGGGCCGTAAAACTGTACTAAAAACATGCCTTTGTTATCGTGAAAAACTTTTAACGCTTACACTCATACCCCCGCACTAGGATTCCCTGTGTCGCAGGTGGCATGGACACACACAGATACACATCACAAACATCCATGACCCGAGAACAAACTTTATGCTTACACAAAATCTGCCCCGGCCGGGAATCGAACCCGGGACCCCTCGCTTTGCAGGCAGGGTTACTACCAACTTAGCTACGGAGCCGTTAAACTGCGTTTAAGTACACAGTTGTCATAAATATTTTTTTCATTTCAATGTAAAGAATCTGGTGGTAAGATTTAAATTACACTTGGATATTAAAAAAAAATTGTTGAATTCGGGAAACTTTTAGATGCAGTATCTTTGTGGAAATTATAAATTTTTTGTGAATTTCTATTTTATTTTGTTAATGCGATGTCAGTAATTATTTTTATCCCTATTGCATTGGCAGCGAAATTTGTGACATGAATATATTCACATAGATATAATTAAGTACAAGCACAAGTTCATGGTTACCAAAAAATACTACTTATTAAATTTTAAATATTATTTTTACTGCAACAAAATCTTATTTAAAATCAATATGGATCTCTTACCGTTATTATTATGCGACAGGCTTCTGTCGTGACCTGCAAAAGAAACTCAGATCACTAAAAGTATATAAAAAAACAATTTTAAACAAGATTTTGTTTTCACACTACAACTATTATATTCGTTATTCATATAGAACCCCAGAAAGCGCGCATGAAAGTTAAATGACTAGGTGCCAGAAACTATTTCTGCCATATTCAAAATCTATCAGTTCTCAATTAATCTGTAAATTTTCTTTGTGGCGATTTTACTCTCTCCACCAATTGCCAACCGATTTATATGACTCGTTTTTCACGAGTGGGAGATCCTTTCATAAATCTTTCGAAAGAATACCACCCCTAAATGTGGAAAAATAGGGGATGAAATTTCACATATCACGATATTTTCGTCGAAGTAGATTCCATTAAAGATTGACTGAAAAAGATCGCTTTTAGTGATAAGTCAGCCTAGCAATTGTTGTTACTACTTGCTTTTTAGTCTGGTGTTACGACCACTCAGAGCTTTTATAGAAAAGAAAAAAAAAGGAAAAAATCACGCCAGAACCTATGAGCACCGAACCGACACCAATGATACTAAAGTTAGTTCAGTTTATGTGCAATTGAATCTGGTTCATACTGTTAGTTCTGACGTCAATTTAATCTGACGTAAATTTTAAATGCCATTTCAAGTTTCGCTCCAAAGCGCCAATACTGGTCACGTGGTCGATGTGACGTCACGATTCCTGGCACAGATAACTATATTATGCACAGAAATCACTCTAAAATACTAGGCAGAAAAATCAATATACTCATTCCGATTGAGAAAGTGACGTCACGCGCGTTTTATGTCACGTGACTTCGGAGTGATGTGATTACATTTTGATTATTAAATTAAAATTATATTCCTTAAAAATAAACAAAAATATTGTGTTTTATAGGATTTCTGTCACAAAAACTACCGTTTCGCGGCAAAATGATATTTTTATTTTAAAACAGTCAACATCCCAATTCTTTATTGCACAAACTGTAGGTATAGGCGAACTTATTATAGAGCCTTTTCTTCCAGTTAACCTCAGTGTAACGTGATGATTTTTAATTACGATTATTTAACAAGTTTCCTGTATTCCAGTGGTTTATAGATACTAACCATGTGGGGCCCAAGCCCAGGCTTCATGGTGATTGTGGTCACTATGCTTTGACTTCAGCAGAGTAAAGAACGACGCCACCTGAAACGGGAAAAGACGATGTAGGAAATTGAGCCTGGCGGTCTCCGTAATGTGATACTTAATTTTTTTTTTATAACGGGCTAAATGCCTAGAGGACAGACCAATTTTATAATCCCGTCAAATTTGTTTGATGGACGTCTGGTCACGCGGCGGTAGCTCTCGGTAATTTTTTTAACCAACTTCCAAAAACGGAACACTGAACAGGTTCCGGCCATGCACCTAGTAGAAGTTACCATGGTCACAGAATAAATAATAGTACAAATTGGTTACCATGATATAGTTATAATAGTCAATAACATTTTTTTTCTACTGTCGAAAGCGATTGTAGAAAATGACTTTCAATTCAGTTCATTTATTTCAATATTTTGACATATTATATTATGCCATATGCGGTATATACTGGTATAATTATATATGCGGTCATATTTTACATTCATATTTTTAAATTACAATTAAGTAACAGTTATAATTACAATGTTTAAATAATAATAATTTAATATATTAAAAAAATATTTAAGAACATCTGCAATAGCGTTGTCAAGAAAGAGAAAAATAAATAAATTATGCATTTTAATAAAATTTATACAAAAACAATAATGATTGTTTATGTATATGAATTGTTATAAAATTAGAATATCCGACAGTAATAATTGTATATTAATAACAGTATTAAAAGTATTAAATGAATCATTCAAAACAATAAACTTTGTCTAGATCTAGACCCCTCTGCTCTCCACGGTCCAAGAGCCTTAACCGCAAAAAGAGCTCTATAATACCTAACTATTGTTAGGTATTTAGAGCTACTTAAATAATTATTACTTAAAACCTAATTAAATAATTATTACGGCTACGTAGCTGGTATAGTAGCCCTGCCTGCAAAGCGAGGGGCCCGGGTTCGATTCCCGGCCGGGGTAGATTTTGTGTAAGCATAAAGTTTGTTCTCGGGTCTTGGATGTTTGTGATGTATATCTGTGTGTGCCCATGCCACCTGCGACACAGGGAATCCTAGTGCGGTATGAGTGTGTAAGCGTTTATATTTATTATTTATTTATTATAGTACCTACTATTTTAGGTATTATAATAATATGTTTTGTGGTAATAGCCAACAAATTCATTACAGCCTTTTGAGGTTCTCCACTGATTCAGCCGCCGTCAAAAACACATGTAGGTACCTATACATATGTAATGCATCCTGTTACTTTTTGATGGATGCCCCCGCAGTCACGCCACGTCTCCTAGGCAATTTAGGCAACAGTTAGCGTACCTAGATTATCTTTTTAATCTAATTGTAACTGTGTTTGCCCGTTTGCCGTCTTTTGCCAGAGACTACTTTTTAGTCACAGTTTTTAAACAGTTTTTGGTCATTCAACTTAGGTTTAATAGGTCTCCAAAAAAACGCGTGCGGTGTAGGTACTATCAAACTTTATTCCGTTTGACAACTTTTCCGACATTGCGTGAGGTTTGAAGCGATGATTGAATGGTAGCGCGGGCGACCCTCGATCATTAGGTTGATTGTTTTGAGCTTTTTCGGCGAAGGAAAACATCATAATGCAACAGTGATTAGGAAAATGATGCAGTAGGGTATTTTCTATTTTTTTTATACTACTTGATAGCGAGGCAAGCGGCCAGCGGGTCGTTTGCATGATGATAGGTATAGCCTCAGCACCTAATGCAGACCGTAGACGCTTATGCAAGCATGCGTTTTGTTGTCAAAATAACCATGATTTTGCATCAAGCGCGGATTACGAGATAATACACACGCAAGCGTGGCTTGATGCAAAACCATCAAAAAAGTACGAAATAGGTAAGAACGGCAATTTGGCCAGATAGTGCTGTCTCGAAGCCCTGCCTGGGCTTAAAGCGACGACTGCTCCGCTTTACGCTACGGCTACGGCTTGCTCGGGCCAGATCTCCACAAGCCCCGACCACGACTACAATTGACGATACGATATGTGTCAAGCGGGGATCGTGGTTTTTCCATGGTTTTCTCGTGGTCTGCGATTGATGCTTATCCATCAATCATGAATTAGGTGTGAGGGCTGCCTCACAGTTGCAGAAATCAGAACTTTGAAACACAAAAGCCTGAGCGATACTGTGTTTGCGCTCGTGAGCGTTACCCTGAGGCATTATATAGATATTAACCTCCGTACCCTATAACGCCTATACCCTATACCCTAAACTCCAGCCCATACCTCGACTCAGTAGGATTAGGTTATTTTTATCAACGTTCGAGTCTACGCAGGCTATACCTCTGCCACCAATTTTGTAAGTTTTGATTGCTCTACGATTAAAAATAAGCAGAGGCTGCAGACTAGATAAAAAGAAATTGATAAAAAAAACCATCATAAGTAACCAATACTATATACTCGATTAGCACTGAGTCGAGGTAGGCTGGAGTTTGCGTTACAGGGTACGAATAGCAATGCTAGCACATTACTGCTTGAGAACCAGTTTTATTCAATCAAATTCATCAACGCTAATGAGAAAGTAGCTAAATCAATTTCTTTAGAATGGACAATAGATAAAAAACAAATAAAAACATTCTTCAATTTCATTTGAACCTTCTTTGATAAGTAGGTAGTCTTTTCAGTGCGTAGGTAAAAAAAACTATCATGGCAAGAAAGTGATATCGATACGCACTAGGTTCGAAAGTAGGCGCCCCACTATTTTGTCTAAAAAAAGTGGATATTTGAAACTGCAGAATAATAGATATATAGGATGACCTAGAGAGATATTTATAGATTGGATTACTTTACATGTCGACACAAATTAAATTAAATATAATGCCGACATGTAAGTAATCCAATATGCATTGATGATAGGCGCTCTAAAGTTTTTTTAATAGGTGTTTGGATAGCGTGGAACCACTCTCTCACCTTAAATAACGACACTTCAATTTTATTTATTTGTAGTATAGATTATCCAAAAAATACCAACTCAACTCAATTACGTCAGTATGATAAATAACTCTGAAGGGTTAACTCCATATTTTGTGATGTCATCGCCAATAAGACTGATGTTTTTCATTGCAAGAGCTTTTTTATGCACATAATAACTCTAACTGCTCACGTCCATGCATCAAGACACTTTTACAATTATTATTGTGGGGCAACAAAAAGTCGAGTGCGTATTTAATTTCATACCTAAGGTGAGGTGAATGTAAAAACTTCTGTCTTCGATTTCTAGGCTCGACTTATTAATACATTTTTTGCTTCACTTTTTTATTTAAGCATTGAATTTGCTTTTGTTAAGATAAATGTGAGGCATTTTTGCAGTTAAAATTTGACTAGGTAGACCTACTTTGTCTCTTACTGGATTTTCAGTTTAGGAAAGAAGTAACTAAGTAGGTACCTACAATTTTTTGCGTTTGGGCTTTGGCACAGAAAAGATAATTGGCTTTGGGCCAGCAGTTCCGTATTTTATAACCGACTTAGAAAAATAGAAGAGGTTCTCAATTCATCTGTTTTTCGTGTGGCGATGTTACTCTATTTTCCCGCCAATAATGGTTAACGAATTTTAAAGATTCTTTTTCCCATGAGTGCATAAAAATAATAATAAAATATCCTACATTCAATAAATTTTATGAAAGAACCACCCTTATGTGGTGGAAAAATGTATATTTATGTATAATTGGGACCTATATTTTTTGTATCTTACCTTAGCAGAACTAACAGCGATTTTGAAGACCAGCAGCAGCAGACCGATGGCCACAGACTTGGCAGCCATGATGGAGGTGATGAGCATCCACGTGGACGTCGCTCCCACGTGAAACACCAGGGGCATCATCGCCATTGACATCTTCTTCAAACCTCGACCTTCTGCAAAAAGAACTAACGATTACCAACTATAGTCCGCTGGATATAACGTCCCAGGTATATAAGGTCGAGCGGAAATTTGTGCGACTTTCAATCCGACGCACTATAGTTTGAATCTCGAATCTTGCCACACCAATGACTTATAGCAAGTTATGTGTGGATTATTCACACTCGCTTTAAAACGGCGAAGAAAAACATCGTGAGGAAACCCGCATGTTCAAGAACCACAAAATTTGAGGTAGCGCAGCAGTGGGAGCGTAAGAGGCTGGTAATGTAATACAAGTTCCCAGGGAATTGATATGACATCGTCTCTTCCCGTGGGTGCCTTAAGGGACGGCTATAGGACTATACCGTCCCCCTATAGGTGGACTGACGACTTAGGCCTTTATTAAGCAACTGATTTAAAAATGACAATGGAGAAACCATTGTCATGGGACGTCAGTGCAGGCCTAACGCTCCCGTTATGAATAAGAAGTGGATGTCTTTCGGCTGATGTTGAAGGGAATGGCCAGCAGCATTCTTCTAGGTCAACATCGTCTGCGATCACCATTCGCCTGCCAAGCGTGGTGTACTATGGCAAACAATGTGGAAAGATGTAAGTTAAGCAGTGGGTGTTTTCCGGTTCATGTTTGTGATGATGTGGTAGGACTAACTCTTCTGCGAGTGTCCGTCTGAGTAGGCACCACCGTTTTGTTCGTGTACGCTGCCGCCATCAAGCAAGAATGTGCCGAATGTGCAAGCATTTCTGTGTTCCATTCTGTGGTTCCGGTTTGAACAGCAAACTAGTCAGTGAAATTACTGGGCTTACGAGGCGTAATATTAGGTACTCGTGTCTCCCTTTTTTGCTCATGTGTGCTGTCTGCGCGCATGTATTTATCGTGTTCCGGTTTGATGAGTAAAGGAGTCCTCTTTTTATTCTTTTTTATGTTAGGTATTGGTATGTATGTGTAATATGTATTCTTAACTCTGTCTACAGTATATATATATCTTTGTATCTCTGTACACCACCGACCACATTGTTTTCATTTGAATCCTGTCCATCCAAAGGTTGCCTGGTAGAAATCGCTATAAGCGATAAGACCGCCCAATTAAAGTTATTGTTTTCTTTTTATTATTATCCTGTTCTATGTTTTGCTGTGCAAAGTATTATTGTATTGTAGTCTCTCAAATTGCTAGACAATCCGTGATATCACAAAAAACCACTTTTAGACGGCTGTTTAGCTAGACAGTGTCTAGACAGTAAGTTAGGTGATCTCAGGTGAGGGGATTTAGCGATGTATGGACCTCCCCCTCCGCCCTTGGTGAGATTTGGCTCGACCCTCTATCCCACCTAATCTCACGTAAGATTTTTCAAAATACGTAATTTTATTAGTGTAAAATGTCTAAGCGCTTGATTGCGCCGCCGCGCCCGCGTCCGTCGCGTCGGTGCGGTCGCGTTCGTTGAATCGCGTGTTTGGTAAGTCGGTGGCGGCTAAACAATCAAGGGAGTAATTATAGGGGGTAATTATAGGTGTGCTACTTTGTGTCGTTCTCATTTTTATTATTCAATTTATTTATTTGATTTCTTAGGTATAGATTTTTTTTTACAATACTTATTCTTATAACAACACGATAAGTATAAGACATTGTACTGATGGACAAATTTTAATTTAGTTTTTATATTTGAAAGGTGAATTCATCGAGTGTTCTTAGCTACGATTCAAAAAAAATCTGTTTACTTACGGCTTGTATGCCTACGGTTCATCTAGTCAAGGGTTGATAAAAAATCATTTTATCTTGTAGTTAGCGGTAGTCTATTATAATAGTAGAATATGTAGAGAATGTTGTTGTTTTTGTACACAAATTTTTACAAAGTATTTTTGGCAGTCGATGCACTGCGTAAGCCAATGCCGATTTCAGCAAGCGCAACTATTTATTACGTGCCTGGATATTATGAGAACTGTTGATCCTCAAAGTTTCTGATTGGCTAGAGTCTAGATACAGGAAATTATAGTTAGTGATCAGGGTCAACTCATTTTGATAAATTGCACTTACTTCTTTCATTATCTTCCAATAATTTAGGCTTCAGCTCGTCATATCCCAGCATTTTCCCCCATTCACTGCTCCCCAAATGTCTATCATTATAGTCAGCCAACATTTTTGTAACATAATTCGTAACATCGCCTAATTTGTAAACGATTTTATTGTCGAAAATCGATAACACGCTCTCGTTACTATCTTTTTTATCTGTGGCCCGCACTAACTGGACGAAAATAAAAAATAAAATTACATTTTTAATTTCCATCTTGTTGGAAAGCGCGCGTACGGAAGCTTCGATTTTTAAATTCTGACTGGCCATCTTCGGACGGGCTTGTGAATGCAAAGTTTTTGAAGACCAAAATGTTTTAACCTCCATTTGCGAATGTTCATAGAGCAGCGGTGGGTCAAGTTATTTTTGTTTTATTTAAACTTTTTTAAATCGCGACTGGTGTGAGAGCATTTTTTGCTTTGTTTGTTTTCTTTTTATCGTAATGGCTATGGTCGTTAAGGTATTGTGCCTGTAGTAGGTATATTGTATGTCTTATATAAATTCAATCTATTTGAAATTTTGCCATAATGGCTTTTTGGCATGCTCAGCCATAGAAGCAAATAATAAAGTTTTCACTCTCAAATACCAAATCTCAAATCTCAAGTACGTATTGTTGTATAAAATTTAAGTGTTCGTGTGAAACTTTTTTTAAGTTTATATGGATAAATACTATGCTTCTTGCACGTACATTATTATTTCTTTTTATCATTACATTAAAAATATTTAAGAAAAGGCTATATTTTTTGTACTATTTTTACAATTTTTTTAGTTTCTTTTTTATATCAGATAAAATTAGGTCTACTTATCCTGTGAACTTAAAAAGATAAATTACGGATTAAGTTAAGGGTAAGTATATCTAGTATCTCGGATGTAAAAAAAGAGGAAACATCGAGCGTTAGTATCGCTTGTATTTGTGTGAATTTTCGTGCTCAGTCGGTTTTCTCTATAAAATTTGGAACACAAAGGCCTGCACGGCACGGCACTGCAGTGCGCTCTTTATCTTGCAAGTCTCAACTCAAAGCCCAGTAATCACACTGTATTTAAACTGCAGTTTAAATTGGGTTTGGGGATTACAACGCCGATCACGTGTGTCGTGGACTTCGATTATTTCCCATCTGTTGAACTGTGGTCTGTGACCTTAGTCGTACAACGATTGGTCGGGTATTTTTTAAGATGTATAATGCCAACTTAAAATTATGGAAGTAGGTGTTACATTTATGTAATAATCATTAGAGGGTCATCATATTTTGCGTAATATGTAGGCGTACAAATTGGGAGGTGGACTATCATTATTAATTTACAAGAAAACCATATCTAAATCGGTCAAACCGTTCTGAAGATAAACGGGAACATTCATATTAACTAAAATATTATTTACAGCGCCCCCTGGCGAGTTTATGCCATAACATGTATCTAAGAACCATCGCCGACGTGTCACAAACCCTATATAGAAAACCGTATCTAAATCGGTCAAACCGTTCTGGAGATAAATGGGAACATTCATGTGTGCACACACTAACAAACAAACAAACAACCTCTCACCCTAAACGCATATACCGTCTCCGTTCCGTCGCGGGTAAAAAACAAACTTCAATAATTTCAAATTAAATATAGAAAATTCAAATCAATTTAATAATATAAATATTGTTTTTAAATTAATTATTAGACCTTTTTTTACAAAAATAAAAATGTTTGACCGTCTCTTTTGATTCGCTTTTCGATAACGGAAAATCTCTCTCCATTTCTATTACTCTCAGAGGTAAAACGACGAAAGAAATTCCACGATGATAAAAAGCAATGTTTATTTATTAATATAATAAATATTTATGAACCAATTATGAAATCTTGTTCAGAGTTCTATAATTATTAAACCTGTAAACAGCGCGAGCGTTCAAAAAAAGTAATTACTAGCACAATGAAAATAATTACATGTAATTATGAGAAACGCGTGACGAAAAATAAGCATAATTAAGTATTTGCTTTAAATAAAGAGTGAAAAGTGAGTTTCACAGTTAAAATCCCTTTACGCGACTATCGCGTTTGTCGCGTAAGCGCCCGTACTGAAAGCATGCACGATGATGGTTCATAAACGCGGCGCTAGTGCAGGTACATTTTTTTATACAAAATCTGCGTAAACGCGGCCACTGTAGAACGCGGTTACAAAACTCACACTAGGCGCTCTGACTGCTGTTATCAGTCATCATACGTATGAAGTTTAGTATTTTTTACACGACTGTACAAAAAACGAGAGTAAAGTTTTTTTTAACCGAAATCCAAAAAAGAACTTCTAAATTTGTCTTATATTTTTTTGTTTGTTACCTCGTCTTTTGTAAATCAAAAATTCTTTATTTGAAAGGATACTTCCATATTGGTCCCATAAAAATTTCATCAAAATCAGTTCCGAAGTTAATTTTTTAAAGCAATATTTTTATGTAACTTTTATTACAACGACTTGTTTACAGTCAAAATGTACGCAAGATAAAATCGTACCTGTACATTGGTGGTGAGGGATTTTCATTGTGTTATCTTAACCACTGATTATAATAACCAGCTGTCCTGCGTATCAAGCTTTTAACAAACTATAGCGTGTTACGGAAGTTAAAAAAATAAATTGTGGAGTTCAAGAAATAACGACAGTACCAAAAAAAACTTACGTCTGTCAACTGTCAAATCCACTCTTGATGTCCTTGCTTGAAAGTAACACCGAATCCTCTGTTACGCCAGGTAAAAGTAAACTAAATACGAACTCCACTAGTTACCTTATTTTATGTGGTAAAATATAATTGTTAGCTCTAGCAGAATAAATAATGGAAATATCATTCAGCCTTCCCATTGATATTTTTACTCTACGCGGACTAGCACAATGCATAAGACGTACCTTGCCAAAGAAAGATAAATTCTAGAAAGATGCGAGTAGTAATCACGCGGTAGGATTCCGTATCTTTCATTATACTATTTATCCCGGAAATTGGCCGGTTCCTATAGGAACGCGGGTGAAACCGTGGGCTAGTTTTGCTACTATTTTAGTGATATAGTTACTTTGATGCCCGTCTGCATTGCTCTGCACCAACCAGCCTGCTACTGACGTTTCGTAAGTATGAGGATGACATGAACGAAAGTCGAAAGTGTGATACATTTGTGTATTATATTAGGTTGGGGAAAAAGTCTTTTCGCATTATAGTATGTATGAACTTGTAATAAAATCTCTTTGGCTATACTATTTATATCTGGTTGGTTTTGGTATCATATGAAAGTTTAAATTTTAAAGAACATAATTCCAAATTCAAATTAGGAAAATGTGTGATTTTCATTTGTTTTTCGTACTGTCAAAATGAGTGAATCTAATGAAGAAATTCGATACATTTTAAAATTTTACTACAAAAAAGGTAAAAATGCAAGGCAAGCCGCGAAAAAAATTTGCGATGTTTATGGACCTAGTGCAGTGTCTGTGAGAGTAGCACAAATTTGGTTTAAGCGTTTTCAATCCGGAAATTTTGATTTCAAAGATGCACGTCGCTCTGGTCGCCCTATTACGGATAAAATGGATGCCATTTTTGAAAAAGTGGAACAAGATCGGTATATCAGTAGTTACGACGTAGCTGAAGAACTGGGAATTGACCACAAAACAGTTTTGGCGCATTTGAAAAAAACTGGGTACACAAAAAAGCTCGATATTTGGGTACCTCACGAGCTCACTGAAAGAAACCTAATGAATTTCTAATGAACCGTGTACTCATTTGTGATTCTTTACTACAACGTAATGAAACCGAACCATTTTTGAAGAAGCTGATAACTGGTGATGAAAAGTGAATCACGTACGACAAGAACGTGCGAAAAAGGTCGTGGTCAAAGACCGGTCAGGCTTCACAGACTGTGGCGAAACCCGGGTTAACTCGCAACAAGGTGATGCTGTGTGTGTGGTGGGATTGGAAGGCCATTATTCATTATGAGCTGTTACCACCAGGCAGGACCATCGATTCTGAACTCTACTGCGAACAACTGATGAGATTAAAGCAAGAAGAAGAGAGAAAGCAGCCGGAATTAATCAACAAAAGGGGTGTGGTTTCATTTTCATGGTTTTTCATGATAACGCTAGACCTCACACATCTTTAGCCACTCAGAAAAAATTAAGAGAGTTTGGCTGGGAGGTGTTAATGCATCCGCCGTATAGTCCTGACCTTGCACCTTCAGATTTCCACCTGTTTCGGTCTCTTCAGAATTTTTTAGGCAGTGTCAGGTTAACATCACGAGAGGACTGCCAAAACCACTTGTCGCGGTATTTTGATCAGAAGTCCCAAAATTTATATAGCAATGGGATCATGTCCCTACCTACAAGATGGCAAAAAGTTATCGAACAAAATGGTACCTACATACTTTAGTTAAATGTAAATAAACTATATTAAAAAATGTTTTGAATTTTCTTAAAAAATGCGAAGAAACTTTTTCCCCGACCTATTATATTATATATACATATATGTATATATATATATATATATATATAATATAATATAATATATATATATATATATATATATATATATATATATATATATATATATATATATATATATATATATATGTATACTCTGGAACTTGGTTTTGAAATTGAAAATCTGTCACTGTTATGACTTGCCCACCAAAAGGAACCACCTATAATATCAGTACTATAACAACGCGTTTTGCATTACTAAGCACTTAGAGAGATAAGTGTAGACTTAGGCGCTGTCAAAGTTTAATGCATACATAAAGTGCATGATGCAAATAAAAAGGTAGGTACTCAAACGCATTAAAATATTTTCGCTATTTTTTTCTTCTGTACTAGATACTTATTTAACTTTCATGGGTGCTCTTCCGGCGTGCATGTGAATTACCTAAGCGAATTTTGAATTTGAACGTTCTGGGTACATTTTTTTCTTATAGGTACCCAAACCCATTTGAGGCGCCTATTTTATGGAACCCAAAAAATAAGCGCCTCAAATGGCTTCTACTTTTCGGCCCTACTTAGGTCGTGAGAGGACCTACTTCTTTAAATTCGTTTATAATTTTAATGTTCCCGGTGTCAAATGTCAAGAGATTAAGGTCATCGCCACCGATAGAAAATTACTTTTATCACGAAGCCTCCTTTGTTGTAATTTGTGTAAAGTTTTAAAAAAATCGCAAGTTGGTAAATCTTGTGGCTTACAAGGGTTTAACACTAATATTTTGCAATGTTTTTTTTTTGGTGATGGCCAAAACATTATGTGAAATGTAGAATTTTTTTTCTATGGCCAGACACAAAAAGTCTCTTGAAAAATTTAAGGCAAATATATTTTTGGCACGAATGTAAAGTTTTTGTATTCGATAAGTTATATGTAGCGTCTGCGACCACTATCGCCAAATTGTGATTGAAGATTAAAACTTAGATTATAATTAAAAAAATAATCAAATGCAGCTGCCGGAACACGCTGATAGGTATTTAGCGATAGATTTCCAAATTGAGGATGGTAGAAAGCTAGATGAGCATCAGAAAATGCCCTATCTCCATAATTTCCTTCACAGTAAGCTGCAGCTTATTGTAGGATTCGAACCTTCGATCTTCACATCGACGGCTTACATCACTACCATTGAGAGCCATTGTCGCTACAGTTTGTCTAGATTCAATTTTGCATCACAATACACAAGGCTCTTATACTCGTAAACAGTGTTAATTTGTGGTCTAGTTTTATCTTTGTTGTTTTTGACAATTTTAAACTGAATCAAAAGAGACAAAACATAGTTTAAGTATTCAACCGTTTAACACTATTTAGAACCTAATAGGAATCTAATCTAATCTCTATAAAAGAAGCTACATATTACTGATCTGTGGTCATTTATGTTGTTTGCACTGAGACGATTAGGGTTGCCAACCATAGGTACTGTTAAAAACAGTATTGTATTTTATTTTGCTTTGTAATAGTGTTTTATTAAATAAAATATACAAAATGCGGTTTATAAATAAAACCTGATTAAAAAAAATGTTTATGGACTATAACAACTTGAAAATGATATAGTACATACTTACCTAAATTATAATTTGTTGAATTGAGCAATAATACCCAAAAAGATTACCTAAATGCATATTTTAATACATGAAAAAATACTACTTAACTGTTTATTTTTGAAAAATGCTGTTTATTTTCGTTGCAAGTTGGAACCCTAGAGACGATGTCAAAGAATTTCGGACCACAGTGGTGATTAGAGGTGAGAAAGTGGACATTACGATCTGCGGGTAAAAGTCACAGATCTCTTAGTAAAAGTACATTAGAAAATGTAGTCTCAAAAATCGGCATCAATAACGCTGTGAAAAGCAAAAAAAATAGGAAAAGGCGATATTAGGGTTAACAAACTAGCTGGGCCCCAACACAAAATACATAGTAATTACTGTCGTTAACCCAATAATAATGAAATTCACAAAAAGTATATAATTTCCACAAAGTTCATCCATATAAAAGTCTCCCGATATCAACGATGTTTTTATCATCTAATATTCATTTAAATGATACCTACTAATACATTATTTATATTTCAATAAATAAAAAAGTGTACATACAATAAGGTATGCAGTTTTTCACGGCGAAAATCAATAAAATGCATGTTTTAGTCCAACTTTACGGCCTGCGTTGAAAATATGATGTATTTTATTGTAACTCGTGTTTAGGTAAGTAATTATTAACATAAATTACGTAATTGGAGTGATTATAACGATACGGAAACCTTATTAAATTCAAATCAACGAAATGAGATGAACTTAATGAAATGAGATAATAAACGTGGTAGGTAATGCCTTTATAATAAGTAATTGTTGTAACGTAAAGAAAAAAATCTTTATAGAAGTGTTGTAATTTGCAGTGGGATCACTTATAATAGGTTTACAACCATCGAGGTAATATGTACTAACCACGTACTAACGTACTAGAGGATCTATATGAAACATAAGTCTTGTTCCATTTTTTAGGGTTTACCTAAAGTCCGCTGCAGCGCTAATAGGTACTATAATTGGGATGTTGACTGATTTTGGGAAAGTGTTTAAAACGATGCGTATGGGCCTAATATAACCCAAAATATATTAATTTAATTTTTAAAACAACTAATATTTTAATTATCATGTATTTTAAATGCCGTTTTAAATTTCGCTCCAAAACGCCAATACTGGTCACGTGGTCGATGTAACGTCACGATTCCTGGCACAGATAACTATATTCACAAAAATCACTCTAAAATACTAGGCAGAATGAGCAATATACTCATTCCGATTGAGAAAGTGACGTCACGATTGAGAAAGTGACGTCACGTGCGTTTTATGTCACGTGACTTCGGAGTGATGTGATTACATTTTGATTATTAAATTAAAATTATATTCCTTAAAAATAAACAAAAATATTGTGTTTTATAGGATTTCTGTCACAAAAACTACCGTTTCGCGGCAAAATTATATTTTTATTTGAATACAGTCAACATCCCAATTGTGTCGTCTAACCAAACAAATACTGTACACACAGAACTGCTTGTGATAAGATAAGTTTACGGGAGCAGTGGTGCCCACCCAGACGGACACTAGCAGAAGAGCTAGTCCTGCCACCTGGTAAAAAGTGGTGTTGACTAAGTTAAAAAAGTTTACAAGAATTGAGTAAAGAATTAATGAAGTGGCATCCCTACTTCTCTATGCCTACCCCAAATATACGCGAAATTTTAGCTGGGGGTCTTTCTTGGCTTGACGATGTAGTAGTGAATATTTATTTAACATTTCTTTCTTTTAAAATTAAATAATGGCCGTAAATATGGACGAGTCCTCAAAAGCAAAAAAATGCACTTATGAAAATATATTGTAAGATTTATAAGTACCTACTCGAAATTCAAAACCGCAAGTTGTTCTATTATGTTCTCTGTGCCTCAAGTTAATTTCTCACTTTCTCCGCTCACAGAATGTAGCCTGTATGTATAATAGCCAGACCTAGGTCTGCATAGTGACCTAGGTTTCATTTTTTATTTTGGTACTCATTTTTTTAAATAGTTAAGGTAGGTGTGCACTGTGCAAGTAATTATTTAAAAATTGCTTAAAAGCAAGCTAAGGCAAAGTCTTTTAGATCAATCGGTCATTGTCAGATTCTTATGCAAATTGTGGAATGACCTCCCACCTGCGGTCTTTCCAACAAACTACAACGGCTCTTCAAAAGAAGGGTGAACAGAGTCTTTATAGGTCGGCAACGTATCACTAATACCCCGAGTGTTGCAGATATCCATAGGCGACGGTAGCTGCTTACCATCAGGCGGGCCGTCTGCTTGTTTGCCACTATGAAATGAAAGATGATCCTTATGACTGAATTCTATGACCGAAACATAAATGCAGTATTTATCTGTTTATCAATTAACACTGTATGTATGCAAAGTGCAAACTGCGTCATGAGTGGTAACTGGTAGTATCTCTATATAGTACATGTACTTAATCATTTTTTTTTGTAATCATAAAGGCTTCTGACCCGTTTGTGGTAACCATTAACTGGTACTTGCCACTTGGTAAGTTGGTAGACTGCACAGATTACTATGTATGTAGCTAGCTCTTGTATTGATAGACTGGTTCCGAAAATGGAAACTCATAATTCTCAAAAACTTTTTTTACTCCCGCCTAAACCCGCGATTTGGCAATGACAGATATGTGTCAGTTTTTTTATAGCTTCTAAATTGACACCGGTCGATCATCTATTCTGCCTTTAAATTAAATTTGAACCTATCGACCACACGCACTTACCTATGTTGAGAGTCCACTTAACTTCTTGTTTTATTTGTAGAAAGCGGACGCATTTCCTGCGGCTGGCCTCATATTTTTTATAAGACTACAAAAACTACTTCAGCTGAAAGTGAAAAGAAAGAATAGTTGAATTACCAAAATGCCTTTTTTAAAAGTACATTCATTTCATTAGAAGTTAGAACTACTAGATCCGTACTAAGTACTACTACATCGTGAGGACACCCCCATGTCCAAGAAACACAAAATTCGAGCATAGTAGGTACCTACATGATTTCCACCAAGCCGCACTGGGCCCGCGTGGTGGATTATAGCCCTCTCTCTCTCTCTCTCTCTCTCTCGGAGATAAGGCTGGTATGATACTGGTGGCATACCAGCAGTGGGAGGCGTGTAGGCTGATGAAATGATTAGATCCGCTATCAAAGAATGAGAACAATATTTATTACTTTTCATGCACAGACTCCGTTCATGTGTTTTTTTAGGTGATTACCTAGATTTCAAATAGGTATTAGCAATTGTACCTACGACACAAAGTACTTACAATAAATTTTAACACACACCCTCTTAAACTACACTAATTCAGTTTTGTGCTATCGTATTCTGCCGTTGCGCGTCTCTTCCTTAGATGCCATGTCAAGAATTTAGAACAAAAAATTCTGAATTTGGATTTGAATTGGCATATCACAAATTATATAGAGATACTACGTATGTACATACAATCATACAATATAGGTAAATACCCTATATAATTTGTGATAGGTACCTACTAGGTACTGTAATGTTATGTTTACACGCACGGACCCAGCCCTCAAAAATAGTTATGGCCACTACAATATCGGCCAAGTGGGAGTCCTAAATAGTCGATGATAAAAATCATATATATAAGAATTATTATAGTTTAGATTAGTTATATAAATATGAACCGTCTGGAGAGTTTGATAACAGCTGCTGTATGAGCTATGCTAGTTTTGTAATTTTAAAATTTACAGTGTCCTCCTTCAATAAAAGATTGATGATATAGGTACAACAATGCAAAATATCTATTTATCAGACGCGAGATCACATGCGATACTAAACGCGCAAGCCAAGCACTCCCGTTCCCACGCTTGATTTAGACACTGGCAGATGCTTGCCAAACGTGTAAACGTAGGATAAGTCACCATGCAGAACCGAAAAATTCTTTTGACATACTGACAGATCAATTTTTCTTTGGGTAAAATTTATTACAATAAATTATAATGAGTGTACAAAACTTTTGGGAAAGTGAAATACTAAACGACCACAAATTCAAAAGTTCACCGTCTTCTTCAGCATGGTCTTTAAAATCCCCTTTGGCCTCAAGATCGAGCTCCCCGACGGGCAGAGCAGGAGAAACGATTTACAATAAATACGTCGATATTATACATTCGGCGTCTAACATTTTATCCGAGGATAAAGCTGAGCCAATCGATCGGCCCTTTGATTTCTACGACGATGAAGAATTTGCATTTGGTATCAATTTATTGAACAACAATGTTGCCTGTGTCGGTGATAATATTACAAAACTTATACAAATGGGTTAGTTTTTGTTTAAATTATGAATCTTCTAGTTGCATCCCGCGGTTTCATCTGCGTGGAGATTCCCACGGGAACCATGCATTTTTCCGGGATAATAAGTAGGATAATTATGCGGCTCTCATGGCCAATAAACCACTAGTTTATCTATTTTGTTTTATTTAGTTTTAATATAATATCTCTCATTGTTTAGATGCACGCCCACACCCTTATTTTCTTGTACAATAGTAGGTATGTACATGGATTATACATCGTAGTAGCTTCTTTAGTTCATCGTAGTAGGTAATAGGTTCCTGTGGGAACGGGGGTGATCACCGCGGGCAGAAGCTAGTAAGTACTACCACTCTACTACTAACTCCTGGCCGCAGTTTCATCTACATTACCACAGGAACCGTGCATTTTTTCAGGATAAAAAGTAGCCTATAACATTTAAAGTCCTATAAATATAAACCGTTAGAACACTCCTAAAGGCTGGTGAAACGTTTTTTTCACTCCTAAATATTTAGGCATCTAAATGTAGGCATCTCCTAAGTCCTAGGGTTGGTGAAAACCGGCATTATAGAAACAGTTCCAGAAAATGCCGCGTAATTCACGTTTGAAGAGAATTTATTGTTTTGTATTGAGGAATCACGTATTTCCAAGGGAGGTTTTCACAACTTGTGGACAGCCATGGTCCTTCCTGGATAACATACCGATTCAAAATCACCCTGTATCTATTCATATCTATAACAAAACTTATAAATATACTATTATATTAATTTATAAGTTTTGTTTATATATAGCATATATTTTATAAGTTGTTTGAGTTTCGGGAATTGGGATGTTGACTGATTTTGGGAAAGTGTTTAAAACGATGCGTATGGGCCTAATATAACCCAAAATATTTAAATTTACTTTTTAAAACAACTAATATTTTAATTTTCATGTATTTTAAATGCCGTTTTAAATTTCGCTCCAAAACGCCAATGACGTCACTTGTTCAATACCACAGAGTACTTTTCTATAACACTGTAAAGTGACAAGCAAAGAGAATATAACCACTACTACCTAGTCTTTGCTACGTTTAGTGACAAGTTGATTCGATATTTTCTGTGTATGTATTGTTATGTATTAAAATAAAGTTTTTTGAGCTTACTGATTTATATATAGGTATGCTTTGGTTAATTAATACACTTTGAATCTATGATACTATTATATATTCATTGTTGGTTATAGAAATAATGATTTTTGGCATAATAAGTACTTACACGGAGGTCTTCAAATTTCTAAATTCAGCAGAGCAGATATTATCGTTTGTCGAAAAGAAATTGGCCACCGTAAAACAATCCATTCTCGGCAAATTGGAATTATTTGCCTTTATGAAGCCACTTTCCATCATGGGAGAATATCCACGAATCGAAATAAATTTCGAAAAAGTGGCGCGGAATTCACGGCACAGTTAAATAATCACAGAAATCACTCTAAAATACTAAGCACAACGAGCAACATACTCATTGGAGTTTTGGCGGGAATGCGAAAATGTGCTGTTGTTGATTTTGTGTTATTTACTAATACGCAAATCACGTGGAGCCAAAAGAAAAAAAAAATATATTGAACAAGTGACGTCACGCGCGATTTATGTCACGTGACTTCCGAGTGATGTGATTACATTTTGATTATTGAATTAAAATTAAATTCCTTAAAAATAAACAAAAATATTGTGTTTTATAGGATTTCTGTCACAAAAACTATAGTTTCGCGGCAAAATTATATTTTTATTTGAATACAGTCAACATCCCAATTCCGTGGGGAAAAATACCTATAGCCTATATCACTCTGGGGCTATATCTATAAGCAATTTGTATCTTTTCCAAAAATAACCGTTAGGTACAATTAATTTAGCTACGCCTCCTGACTCCTAGCACGCACTCATTGCATCTAAATTAATGATCAGTCATCTTAATAATCTTGAAACATAGTTAATGGACGTTGGACGTCACTTCTGCACAGTTTGGTGAATCAGAGACTTAGGGTACTAGAACTAACTTCATTGTAGTCGAGATCCAGTGCTTACATTACTTTGTCCGGGCGAAATAGATTATGATCATCATCAGCTCGCAGCACGTGCGTGTTGCTCTGGTTATAAAAGGTTAGCCAAAGAGTGGTAAAGAGTAATGTAACTATTAAGAAAATATATTTTACTATATTTCGACTGCAAGATTTTATATCCAGGTAAACAAAAGATTCAAAAAAAGGAATGTATCAGTTTGTTGTTGTCACTGTCACTGTCAGTGTCGAATTGTCAATGATTAATGTCAATGTCAATTTGTCAAATGAAAAAGTAAAAATCTCGTGGAAACTGGAAGAAGTATTGTTCTATTTCTTCTTCATTCGCCAAAAATTTGCTAATTTTTAGTTTTATTGCAATTTGTAACTTAAAAATACGATGCCGGAATTCCAACTAACGGATTCCATCATGACATCGCTGAACGGTATGTATATTCATCAGTTTGGTAACATGTACCTCTAAGCGGTATTTCGTTATATAATTTTTGTTTAGAGAATTTATTATGTTTTGTATGACACAATTTTATAATTTTAGACTCAGGACGCCCTACATAATTAATCACAGCTGCTGTGACATCATTTTCTTAGTAGTCTCTTCTGTACCTGTATAAAATGGAAAACGGAGATTCCTTCTTGTTTGGTACTGGTTTTATGTGTTTTGTTTAGTTTTTTGAGTTTATAATTCCACGAAAGTACTGTAAATACTTCTATATGTGTTAAAACACTCATTTAATGATAATCTTGATGAACAAGTAACATCATCTTGAATAATATTGTTACTCTTTTGTAAAACCTAACTCAAGCTTTGCATTGTCGATGTGTAAATCCAAATTTGACTGGACACACGAATTCGAGATTTATTTATGTAGGAATTATAGATAGTACTTATATATATACACTAAAACTTTAAATGTCAAATTGGAAAGAGGATAAATTACTAAGGAAGCTTTTTACAAACCTAGTTTTAGTAATTTTTTTACTACTAATTTATTTGATAATGGTAATTAACTTCTGACAGCGTGTTTTCTTCTTTCCAGTTGGCATGATGGAAAAACTAAACTACAGTTTTATTAAAAATTAGTGTGCCAATTTTGTGTTTATCACATAAATATGAAAAGTAAAAAACCATAATCAACCCATTTAACATGAATTCCTGTATCTGTCTGGTACTGATGTTAACCTGATTAAAATAAACATTAATATTAGACGAAAAACACTAAATTATAGTGAAAAATCAGATCAAAAATGGCTAAATATTTCCATAATAAAAATAAGCATTTGAAAAGTACATATACCAGATATTTCTTGTACGGAGAGCATAGGGCTCCTATGACTGCGGCACAGCTAGAGCAACGGGACCTGGATCTTGTGACCAGTTTATTTTCGACTATAGATAAGGACAATGGTAGATAACTTGACAAAACCTACTTTTTGTCTGTGAAGAATTGCACAAAATTAAATAGTTTATTTGCTAAATTTAAAATCCACACATACATATTACATGTAGCATATGATACATATTGTTATTTTCAAAATAGCCCTTGAGGAATACAAGGTGGGCGCACCACTGTTCTAAAGTGAAATCTACAAATGTTTTATCCTATTTGATAACGAGAGGAACTGGTTGTTTGGCTGATGGTAAGCATAATGCTGACCCATTACAATTGTGGTGCCGCTCAAGGGCCTGCGCAGCTCTGCAGTGCACTCTTCACCCTGAGACATCAGGTATTAAGTCTCATAAGTCCGGTAATTTCACTGGTTACTTGCTATAATATCTCCTCATCTTGCTCATCAAACTGGAACACAGTAATGCTTGCATTACTGTGTTCGTGTAATTGTGTAATTCTGTGTTGCTCGTGAATCGGCCGCCAAGCAGTAATGTGAGCTAGTCTACCACCTAAGTAAATAAAGTCAGTTTGTGCTTTCAGCTCAAGAGCCATGGCCGGACAATGTAAGATTGTTCCAGCCTTACGAGGTTGAGCAGATTTTGCTACCGGATAATGCCAGCTGTTTAGCTGTACAGGCGTTTTTAAAGGTATGACTTTATCTTTAAGTTAGTCTTTCACTTGCTATATCACCTGATCTTAAGCGGTGATGTGAAGAGAGGCAACATGATACATCCCTTTCACACTCATTTCGATCGCCCCCCTGGGAGTTATGTCAACCATATATCGGTGACGAGATGCTGAGCGTCTTGTCGTTCGATGATGGTGGAATCAGCGGACAGCTTGTGTAATGTCATTGCACACTCTTCACAACATATCATGTAAAAGGCGGATAAACCGACAACCCGGTGTCGATGCTCTTAGCTCTGAAGCCTGTGGCATCAACAAGCGAATCATTGCCAATGTCTTATGTAGCTTGTCTTTCAATGGTTTCCAAGGCGTCAAGCTGGTATTCCGCTGACAGTTTTTCTATTAGAAATTTTTCAACGCAATCTAATACAGATGTTTGTACCTCTCTTCCAGATGTGCAATCTTCCATTCGAGGTAGAGATGCGATGGAACGCAGAGTTCATGTCCCCATCAGGGCGTGTGCCCTTCATCAAATGTGGTGCCTTCGTGGTATCAGAGCTGGAGCCTATAGTGCAGTTCGCAGCCAACAAGGGAGTCTCGCTGTGTGGGAAACTGTCATCTGAAGAGAAAGCCGAGATGAGAGCTTACATGAGCCTGATCACGAATGTGCTTGTTAATGCTGAGGTAAGCTTCTGTTATACTGTGGAGCTGGCAATAAGGCATAGGATTAGTGGAATTCTACTGGCGCTTTGCTGACAAGATAAAACATGTTTTTTTATACTATTTGATAACGAGACGTTGGTTGTTTGCCTGATGATAAGCCATGGACCAGTAAACCTAGACGCCGCATAATCCAACTTTTGCATGAAAACACAATCGTAAAATGTTGGCGGGGGACGAGGGAAGACGGCGTGTTGTGATTGGTCAGTTTAAAACTCATACATCAGACAAGGGACGAGAGAAGAGACCAAAGTAGCCCGTTGTTTTTCAGCAGTGGCCCCTTTTGTATTGAGTAGCTGAAAACATACATTTGAATAAATTGAAATGATTGAATGATGAAATGATAGGATGTTGAAATGAATGATGCAATGATTGAATTAATTACTACATTAGCTATGGTATCAAGATAATGACCGAAGCCACATTGAGAGATTATAGTCATGAAAAAATATTGTTCTCAAGATACTTCACTAAACTAGTGAGACAATTGAGGTTCAGAAGGTATTTCAAGCTTGATGTGCGGCCACACGATTTTTTCTGGTTTTTCTCACGTTTCCCTTCTGCTGCAGGCTGCACGGGATGCAGGGATTGGAGAGTTCAATATACTTCTCAGCCCATTTAACTTCACTGTCTAGTTTTCTCATCAGAAACACAGGAATGCAAGCTCATTAACACTTGGAGGCCGACTACATGAGCAAAGCGGTCAAACCCACCCAGATGGACAGTGTATACTCGCAGAAGAAGCCCTACCACTTGTAAATAATAATATTTTCATTTTTCTCTTCACAGCTCTACATTTCCTGGATAGACGATGATACATACAATGCAGTGACCAAAGTCCGCAATTCATCTGTGTACCCATGGCCGCTTGGCTGGCTGCAGACTAGAGCGAAGCGAAATGCAGTTGCGAAGCGCTTGAAAGCGCTGCACTGGGGTGACAAGACATTGGACCAGGTTTTGGCCGATGTAAGTAGATATATCTATCACACTCTAAAACTGTGAAGGATACCATCGTGAAGGAACCTTCATCATTACTGGGCTTATGAGACTTAATACCTCAGGATAACAAGCGTACTGCAGTGTCATGCAGACCTTTGTGTTTCAAAGTTGTGAGGGGCACTCCAATTGTTATGGACCGGCGTTATGCTTACCATCAGGCAAACGACCAGTCTCGTTACCAAATAACAAAAAATAAACAAAGAAAAAAATAGCGCGCAAGGTGGATTACAGCCCATTATTATTATTATACTCTGTATATGAGAGAAAACCTGCATCCCAGCAGTGGGAGCATAATAAGGCTGATGATGAAGTAGATTAACCTGGCTAGCGACGGCTACTCTCCAGTGTAAAATCCATCGCCAAGCACCTATCAATGTGTTTAGCACACTTGAGAGTTGGTTTTAATCTATGTAGCAACTTCGCCGAATGCGATTTTTCATAATTATATTAAGTGATTATTTATCTTCAGAAATGTTAAGATGCGCGAACGAGATAGCGGCGCGCCGGATTCTGCCCCTTAACAATAATTGTTACTGTGTAATATTGCTGATTCTATACTTGGTAATATGCTTATGTTTTTTTTTCTTCTAGGTGGAACAGTGTTGTAATTCGTTGAGTCAACGCCTCGGTGAAAGAGATTACTTCTTTGGTACAACGTAAGTAACTATTTTATAAAAGATGATGTGTGCAATTTGAACCGTCTTCTGTGAGCGTCCGTTTGGGTGGGTACCAACGCATTCCTCCTGTAGTCTGCCGACAATACTGTGTTCCATAGAACTGCACTCTAATTTGAATGTGTGTTGTTGGAGGTTGGGCACCACATTTTGCTACCACATTCAAGTCTATCGCCAAGAACTTATCGGTTTGTTCCGGCAGCTGGAATTGAGAGCCAGTTCTAATCTAGGTCGAGAGCCAGTTTTAATCTAAGTCGAGAGCCAGTTGTAATCTAGGTCGAGAGCCAGTTCTAATCTAGGTCGAGAGCCAGTTTTAATCTAAGTCGCCAGTTCTAATCTAAGTCGAGAGCCAGTTCTAATCTAAGTCGAGAGCCAGTTGTAATCTAGGTCGAGAGCCAGTTTTAATCTAAGTCGAAGGCCAGTTCTAATCTAGGTCGAGAGCCAGTTCTAATCTAAGTCGAGAGCCAGTTGTAATCTAGGTCGAGAGCCAGTTTTAATCTAAGTCGAGAGCCAGTTGTAATCTAGGTCGAGAGCCAGTTCTAATCTAGGTCGAGAGCCAGTTTTAATCTAAGTCGCCAGTTCTAATCTAAGTCGAGAGCCAGTTCTAATCTAAGTCGAGAGCCAGTTGTAATCTAGGTCGAGAGCCAGTTTTAATCTAAGTCGAGAGCCAGTTGTAATCTAGGTCGAGAGCCAGTTCTAATCTAGGTCGAGAGCCAGTTGTAATCTTAGTCGCCAGTTCTAATCTAAGTCGAGAGCCAGTTCTAATCTAAGCCGTCGCTTAATAACAGGCGAGTAGTGGTTACTCTTATACGGGCTTTACATACGTAACTTTAGCTGCAGTTGCCGCACTTGTCTAAATGGCAGTTCAGCTAGGCTGCAGGTGACTAAAATCGCAAGTTCCAAAGTAGAGTAGGTTTCGACTATGGTCGTGCGGCAAGAGGTCGCCTGCGGCCTGTGCGACTACAATCGACTGAAAATGCTCATGAAGGTGTGTTGTTACTGTTAAGATGGATATTTTGATGCAAGATTAACTAGGCTAAAATCGATCTAGTGTAAATCCGCCATTATAATCAACCCTTTTTTGCAAACTACAATAAAAAGCAAAAGTCTGTGTACCTAGTCAAGTAATACAAAGGGCGATCTCGCGGCATAAAGTGATTTCTTCCAGACAGAGAGGAAGGAATAATTATGTGATAATTGCCATTTTGTATATTATATGCATAGGTACACTTTTTATGTTTTATTGACAATGTTGATTTATAATATTTGAGCCGTTTTGTGTAGGTATAGATTAGATAATAGTTAGATAGTACATTGGAAATTTAATAATCTAAATTTCGTGACCATTTGTTCATCACAGCTTTATTTAAATTTGAGTTGTTTGAGGCCCCCAATGGCCCCAATTCAAACGTCACAAACTTAACGAAGTTTAAACACAGTGTATTTCCAATTAAAAACGTGAGAAAGGGATGCAATATATTTTAAGCCGATCAAATTAATCCACTTAGTAAACAGTGTGTATTTAAGGGCCATGAATTTAGTGACGTCTACTTTTCCTTGTAAATTCCATTTCAATTGTAAACTCCATTTCCCTTGTAAATTCCATTTCCCTTGTAAAATCCATTTCCTTTATAAATTCCATTTCAATTGTAAACTCCATTTCCCTTGTAAATTCCATTTCCCTTGTAAAATCCATTTCCTTTGAAAATTCCATTTCCTTTGCAAATTCCATTTTCTTTGTAAATTCCATTTCTATTGTAAGTTCCATTGCTATTGTAAATTCCATTTCTATTGTAAGTTGCATTGCTATTTTAAATTTCATTACCCTTGTAAATTCCATTCCCCTTATAAACCCCATTTCCCTTTCCCTAGTCCCACACCTCTGGACGCATTGGTATACGGTCACATTCGCGCGCTGCTGTCAGCGAACGGACCCAAAGCCGCACTCATGATCAAACCTATGACCACGTCACTGCTGAAGCTTGTAGTTAGGATAGTCAACTGCACAGAGATGAAGTTGAAGGTAATGTATTATTATCACAAAAAGAGACTGCAGAAGTGATACTTTGACTAACCTCCGTACCCTTAAATCCAAACTCCAGCCAACCTCGAGTCTCGACTGCGTGCTACTCTAGTCTATCGGTTTTGGTTATCACTTTCAAGTCTGTCCCTGCTGTTTTTATGGTTCATGTATGTATGTGAGTATCTTTATTCCACCATAACTTTTAAATGCCTGAACAGATTTGGATGCATGGGGGATCGTTAGAATCCTTACCGAGTGACACTGGCTAGGGTAGTCGTTTTTTATATGTAACTTTTTTACATCGACCTGTTTTTAATCTTAGAGCAATCAAAACTTCTTAAACCTGCTAGGCTAGCATGCGCACCACGACAAAATTTTGTCTACTGTTTTGTCTCGCTCTTTCGCGTGCGAATATGAGATACTTGCACGATATACGCATCGACAAAATTTTGTCACGGCGCGCATGCTAGCACGGCTGGTTGCAGAGGTAGCCCGCATAAAGTCGAAAGTTGATAAAAATAACCAAAACTAATAGACTCGAATAGCACTGAGTCGAGGAAGGCTAGAGTCTAAGCTTGAACGTTTGCTTTCATATGTCAAAACTGTATATAATTTTTGAAAATATGGAAGCTTATAAGCTTTACCCTTTTGCGTGGAGTATACTCCACGCTTATACCCGTCTCTGAATCTTAACACCAGCCTTCTTCAAGGAAACATCAGACGATTTCAAAACACACTCTCTTGTCTTCTGAAACCGTCTGATGTTTCCTTAGCGCGCCAACTATTTGGTGCTAGGTACTCGTATTATGCTGTATAAAGTGTACATAACGTAACTCGCTGTTGTCAATCGATCGGTTAAGAGCAACGTTCGCTGCAATGTGCTGCCTTATCGGCAAATAAAATCGTCTTCGTTTTCAACTCTAACCCGATCAAAACCGGCGATTGTTAGTCTTCGGCTGGAAGGAATCTAGAGTTCTCGATAGTTTTCGTTCTGGAATGAACGATATTAAGAGAACAAATTGTTCCAAAGCGAAAACGAGTCAGAACTCTACAATTCCTTCCAGCCGAAGACAAGCGACCGCTGGTTTTAATCGGCGGCCTTGCCGATCTCACACGATTTATTAGCCAGTAAGGCAGGGGGTTTCAGAAAATGACACTTCCATTTTTGTTAAAATACAATTAACTATTAATACAAAGATACAACAGTTGAATTAGAAGTTCTTTAAAAAAAAATATTTTCGCTCAGAATTTAGCGTCCCATGCCACTTTGTGCGTAGAGCGACTGCTCCTCTAGATTTATTTACTTCAGGGCCGGTGCTGATGACATTGCCTTTTAAATCTTTCCAATTTAATGGTACCTTACCTTCCCCTTCTAGCCCCAAGAGGAATATCTCTTGTCCTATGCGTTTCAAGTGACTCGAAACAGACTATCCCCGGAGCGTACCTCTTCCGAGCGTAGCACACGTATAAAACGGTCTAAATTGTGCGTTCGGAACACTAGCAGAGAAAATATTGTCTACAATCGGACTGCCAGCAGAGATAACGTGTCTTACAACCAGGAAATTATAGGTGATTATGATTTTTTCAGTAGTTTTACTATAGGCAGTTGTAGATGGTGCTAGTGTGCGTAATGTCCGCGCAAAACTTTTCGAGCTCTCAGAACAGCGCAGTACGGCAGTAGGCGGTAATGCATTACCAGGTGGTAAGACTAACTCTTCTGCGCGTATCCGTCTGGGTGAGTACCAAGCATCGCTTTGCCTGTGTAGTCTGTCGCCAAGCAGTAATGTGTAAAAGCATTGCTGTGTTCCGATTTGATGAGTAAAATAGTCCGTCCATTGTACTTTATTAGTGTAGTGTTATAGTGTTGTTTGTTATTTCTGTACTATTTTAATTTTAAGTCTGGTGTACAATAAAGTATTTGGTATTGTAGTCAGTGAAATGACTAGGTTTATGAGACTTAATACCTAATGTCTCAGGGTAACGAGCGCAATGCAGTGCTCGCAGGCCTTTGTGTTTCAGTTCTGAGTGGTACTGCAATTGTTATGGGCTGGAGTTATGTTTACCATCAGGGAAACGACCTGCTTGTCTCGTTAGCAAATAGCATAAAAAAATACTGATGTCGGTTGATCACTGATGGTATTGATATGGATTGATTACTGATAATAGTAGTATTATTGTATCCGTGTTACCACATAAAACCACTTTTAAACGCCTGTTTAGCTAGACAGTATGTAAAGATAAACGTCTAAAATGCTTAGAAATGTCACAACAAAACTAAGTTAGACAACGGTTAGGGACTACTTAAATCAGGATTTGTGGTTGCTCACACTTAAACACGCGACTAAGGCATGTTGAGTTAAACACTGTTTAAAACAGGTATAATTTTTTTTGTGTTAAGACCGTATATATTTTGCCAATCTATTTATCCTTTTTCCATTTGAACATTCCTGTCGCGCAGGATTCAAACCTTTCGCCTCCAAGCAAATCGTTATAACGACAACCAAAGACGGCTGCGTCACTTGCAAATACGAAGACCAGAGCAGAAGGCATTCGAATACCACCTTCAAACTAGATGACACCCACAACTTTACTATTGAAATTGTCGAAGACATCCTTGATAGAGTCGATGAAACAGCGTTTGAACATATCAACGTCAACAATGACGACAAAAATGACTTCGAAATGGTTTTCCCTGATAATGATAAATTTGAGAGTTTCACTGTCAAAATGAATGAATTTTTAGACACGATTGAAGAGAACGATGCTACTGAAACGACTGTCTCTTTAGGCATGGCTGAAGACTTGATACGTACTGGTGATGATAGTGACGTGAATAATGATATTTTGGATAGTGACGGCGTTGTTAATGATAAACATTTGGAGGAGGCTGTTATTAATGATAGTGGGAAAGATATAGCGGACTCTGATATCTATTCAAGGTATCTATTTAATATTGAGTTACTTATAATTTAAATTGTGACAAGAGCTGAGACATATTTGTGTGTAGATAAATAATATGTGAACCTACGAACAAATAATAAGTCAGGAAGTGTAATTCAAAACAAAATCCACGCAAAAAATTGCCCTACTTCAAACCAAAACGACGTATGAACCAAAATACGAATCGCTTCCGAGGTTTCAAAAAATAGACTTCCGTTAAAAAATAGACTTGATTGGTGATTGGTTTAAATTCAAACGAAAGCAGGGATTGGTTCGCGCGCGTGCTGCAATGTCTGCTATGACAGCTGAGTCATTAAAGCGAAGATTTGACGTGTACTCGCTTGCAAGGAAAATGTCCGAATGATGACGTGCTGGACACGACTTGGACCTACTTGGACACGGCTTTTGTTGGGTCATTTTCTTTACATAGTTACATTTCCTGACTTATTATTATTCGTAGATGTGAACCAATAAAACTCTACTACGAGGTCCAGTATGGGTGGGTTCCTCGTGTAGTCTGCCGCCAAGCGTTACTTGAACACAGGTTCCAGTTTGATGAGCAAAGTGACGAGTGAAATTACTCGGCTATTGTAAGTCCAGCGGCGCAAGTACGGAAATCCAAACGATAAATTTGTCGAATCGAAAAAACTGATCAATTTATCGAATGTTGTGTGTACCGAAGTCTGAACGTAAAGTATTGTAGTAGCTCTATATTCACTTTGGATTCGACATAGCTTTTCGATAACTTTTGTCGATTGTATCGAGGCTCGATAAATTATATAGAAAATGTCGATAAAACTCACTTTAACGATTAGAACTGTCAATTTTATCGATAGAAAAGATCCGTACTTGCGCTGCAGTAAGGATACAAAAAGTGAGAGGGGGCTACTCAGTCTGGACATATCATTGCGAGTAGTTATTTCGTTTGTTTTTATATTTTTTTTATGATTTCTTTGTTATTATTTGCCAGCAACAACAAAACCTTGACAGATGAGTATCTCACTATGAGCAGTGGCCAGATTTCGAAGTCGGTCCATTCCGAAGAGCTTATAATCTCAGGTGTTTACAATTTTACGAGTTTATTTTACATTAGATTTGGTTTCATTACTATTTTCACAGCAGTAGGCTTGTTAGATATTTTTGTATAGCTTTTATAATTTGACCGAAACAACTCTCCGCGCCTTAGGTATGCGGGTTGTGGGGCGGAAAATAGAAATACAGAGAATTGGAGGTAGACCAACAGTGAAGTGATCAATTCAGCTGTGATCAGGGAAACCATCATCACCATCAGCTTATCATCAGGCGAATTACCAGCTCGTATTTCGTCGTTTACAGATAGATCTTTTTGCAGGATCTAAGTCTACTCTCAAGTTCCCCACCGACGAGGAGATCAGCGTTGAGAGCTTACTTAAGTACCTGCGTGAAAGGGAAGCAACTTATGGATATAATATTGGCAACTACCTTGAAGTGGCTGATATAGACTAATACTGGAAGCTAGTAATCGATGTTTGGATTGGAATTATGGATAGATTGGATTGTAGGCCGTTAACCCCGATTCTGATGCTCGCTAAACTAACTAATTTATCACTCAAGCTACTTACCCTTAGTCTCATTCAGAGAGGAGTCTAAGCGTGTACTTTTGCTTCCATAGCATACCTATGAAATTCAGTACTTAAGTTCAAATTCATATTCAGAGACGTTTGGAACATTGCTTAGTGTAAAGAAATCTAATCGGCTACTTTAGCCGCTCTTAAGGCAGAAGTGGCGCCACCAAATAATAACGGTAGTAACCATAGTAACCCAACGTTGAAATGTCAAATTTGAAAACTAAAAGGTTTGTTTTTTTTAATCTATACAAATATTTTTTTTACTGGGCTAAATGCCTTGTTTATTGTAATATCAAAATAGATTTATATCATAAATATCGTTCCATCACTCCAGTAATATTTTGTGTAGGTATACGAGTAGCTATCTTTATTGTGTTGCTATTCATATTTATTTAATAAAACCGGTAAACGTACCAGTAAATTAATTAAAAACAGAGTGCAATCTTAGATTAATAGATTGTACACGCATTATGTTTCTGAATATGAATTTGATTGAGCTGGTTAACCAATGCTTTGCCGCTAAAACTGTTCTTAACTCGTTTTATATTGTCTCTGTCTCTTATCCGAAGATTCGAATCTAAGCATGGAGTCATGCGTCCAATGTCAAAATTACCTATATACAGTTTTGACGACATATGGAAGCAAATGTTCACGATTAGAATTGACTCAGAATCTTAGGCTAAGAGTCAACTCACACCGAAACGCGAAACAAAGCGACGTGGCTTGCAATTTTTAAGATATCAATATAATATAGAACTTATTTTCTACACAAAAAGGTTATCGATCGCACGAATAAATGGTTAAATTCACATTGGTTATAAGCAAAGTGGATTAATTTGACATGTCTAAACTATATGCCATCCTTTTCTCATGCTCTTTTTGGAGAGAGACAGCGTTACCGAAACTAAAAATAGGATCGAGTCATTGATTAATCAACCACAAAATTAAGTTTATCGCAATCTATCGTAATTCTAAAACTATATTTTATTTTAGCACCAAATCTTTGAAATTATATAATTATATGTAGTTATTGTTATTTAAATGTTTTAAAGGTAAAATTTTATGTATGAAAATGTTTTTGAGTTTACCAAAAGGTGGTTTAGAATCTCATATTTTTATCGTATTTTTTATTTGTTAGTAAAAAATTATCTTTTAAAAATACTGTAATAAAAGTTAAGTAGATTCAAGTGTTTTCTCTTTGCGGTTATTTGAAACTTCGAACTATACTCCGACTTATCATTCGATGCAGTAAACTGACAGTACCGAATGTTAATTCGTGAAATAATAAAAATATAGTGTGTCCGTTAAAAAAATTTATCACTGAATAGTTTCAATGGCTGCTCTATACACTCGCCCGCGAATCGTAGCCAAGCGGGATTCAGGACAGCGGCTCCTTGAATTTGTTCAACGTCAATTTTAATGTTTTCTACACCTCGTAGTAAAACAAGATTAAATATAAAAGACACAAACGTGAAAAAAAAAACAAAACGTGGAGTTCGTTGATGGCAATTTTCTGTTTCCAATAATGTAAGCAAACGTGACGGGTCACCAACCAATGACATTTACAGTAATTCAAATTTGAATAGTCTCATTGGTTGGCGACCGGATCACTATTGCTGTCAACCTGTCATTGGTTGGCATCTACCTAGTTTGTTTATACAACCTGAGTTTGAATTTGGATGCTAATGTTATCCCCAAAAGGGGGTCAATCCTACTCCTGGAGGTCAACAGCATTTGTTTCACGAGTTTTTGAAATTCGAATTTTTTTCATTGAAGAAATGGCTTATAAAGGTTACCTCAAAATTCTGCTGCAGTATTTTCGGGCAGCCCTAGATCGGATGATTCACTTCAGTCTTCATATGTTGAACTTTGATAAATGATGATGTGGATTTAAAAACACTTAGAAATAGTTCCAGAAAATTCCGTGCACTTCACGTTTGAAGTTGTTTTTTTTTGTTTATAAATTTGGAAGGTTTAATTTAGCTATACAAGGTATATTTTTAGTCAGAGCAGTAAGGTACCCTAGTCTGTAACCGCTGGAGCTACAGAAAAACGTTCATCGCAGATCGACTCTAACTTTTGACATTTTGATCTGATTTAACAGATTTTAGACGCCGGAAAATGTTCTTAGAAGACTATCCTTCATTTTTGAGGAAAATTAATTCATCTGCTTTAACAGATTTTGTAAAAAAATGTACAAAAAATACACACTGTATACAAAATGGCAATGATCATGTAAGTGTTTGTTACTCAATATTAAGAACTAGCTGTTCTCCGCGGCTTCGCTCACGTATCCTAAGTTACTCCTTATAACATCAGCTATGTGCCAGTGAAAGACCTGTCAAAATGGGTCCAGCCGTTTCGAAGATTACCTGGAACAAACAGACAGACAGACAAAAATTTAAATATGATTGTTTTGTTATTAGGTACCGTATATACTTTCACATGCATTTGGTAAAAAACTGTTATTTTGGTATTACAAACAGACATTTCAATTTTATTTATTTGTATAAGTAGATATAGATGGTGTAGGTCTGTGTTTTTATCCCGGTAAATTCAGTTTCTGTGTGAATATCCACGCGGAGAAAACTGCAGACAGCATCTAGTTTAGTCTGTAATGTTAGTGGGATTTTCTTTACTGCCACGTGATCCCTTGTTATCTTGTATTTAAATAATAGTCGAACACCGTTTCTCATTTCAGGCCATCGGAACTGGACGCGTTAGTTTTCGGCCACGTGTTCACGATCATCACGACGCGCCTGCCGTGCAGGAAGCTGGCCGACACGGTCCGCCGCCACGAGACCCTGGTCTCTCTCGCCAAACGGATAGACGAGCATTACTTCAAGCGGGCATAGCGCGAGGTCTTCAAGGACATCTCTACCAAGTTTCAGAGTCCTTGAATAGACCCCTCTCATTCTTACTAGTGTAAAATGTTTAGCTGTCTTTGTCTAACTTTTTACGAAGAATCCTTGTATAGATTCGCTTGTCTTTCTTACCAGTGTAAAATGTATAGTCTTTACGAGAGTCACTTCAAGCGGGCAAAGCGCGAGGTCTTCAAGGACATCTCAACCAAATTTCAGAGTCCTTGAATAGACCCCTCTCATTCTTACTAGTGTAAAATGTGTAGCGGTCTTTGTCTAACTTTTTACGAAGAACCCTTGAATAGATTCTCCTCTCTTTCTTACTGGTGTAAAATGTACAGTCTTTGTTTTTACGAGAGTCATTTCAAGCGGGCATAGCGCGAGGTCTTCAAGGACATCTCTACCAAGTTTCAGAGTCCTTGAATAGACCCTCTCATTCTTACTAGTGTAAAATGTGTAGCTGTCTTTGTCTAACTTTTTACGAAGTATCCTTGTATAGATTCCCCTCTCTTTCTTACTGGTGTAAAATGTACAGTCTTTGTTTTTACGAGAGTCATTTCAAGCGGACATAGCGTGGGGTCTTCAAGGACATCTCTACCAAGTTTCAGAGTCCTTGAATAGATCCTTCTCATTCTTGCTAGTGAACATGTTTAGCTGTCTTTGTCTAACTTTGTAAGAGCGTAACTCCAAGCGGCCATAGCGCGAGATCTTCAAGGACGTCTTTACCAAGTTTCAGAGTCCTTGAATAGACCCCTCTCATTCTTACTAGTGTAAAATGTGTAGCGGTCTTTGTCTAACTTTTCACGAAGAATCCTTGAATAGATTCCCCTCTCTTTCTTACCAGTGTAAAATGGTCTTTCTTTTTACGAGAGTCACTTCAAGCGGACATAGCGTGGGGTCTTCAAGGACTTATCTACCAAGGTTCAGAGTCATTGAAAATACCCCTCTCTTTCTTCCTAGCGTAAATTGTACAATCTTTCTCTCTCTTTACGAGTATCACCTGAAGCGGCCGTAGCGCGAGGCGCTCACGAAAAATAGAGTCCTTGATTAGACCTTTCTTACTAGTTTAAAATATATCGCTATCTTTGTCTTACAGTCGTTTTTGTTTTTGGAACGCTGTATAATATAGCTGCTTCCAGAGCTTTAACTTGTTGAGTACGTGTGAAACTCGTTATTTATCGAAACAGAGCGAAGCAGGATATTTGGATGTCTATGTAAAAATTTGTACCATCAAACTGAATATTTTGTACACATTTTTCTTCTGATTCTGGACTTTTAAATTATGGAAATGTTCATTATTCTTCTCTAATTCTTTTCTATAAATGATGTCTGAGAGAATACATGCGAATTAGAGATTAGACTAGTATAATATAATAATAACCAAAAATTCTCGAAAATATCACTGTCATAATAACTTAGTTTAAGGTTTTACTTGTAGAGAATAATGAATGATCGATCGATCGTCTATACTGTACCTACTAGCTTCTGCCCGCGGTTTCGCACGCGTGGTATCATTATAAAAATTAGTCTATAATAACGATTCCTATACATTTAAGGTAACGGAATACATTTAATAGAACTCCATAGCAAATTATACAATTCAATTTTTTATTTTTTCACTATATGTAGTACATTACACTCTACGGACACGTGGTCCATACTCTTATAAGATTAATGTCCATTTTCACCAGTGGCACCTAAACAATCCCCTAACTACGGAACCCTTAGCGTAAAGCATCACCTAACTCTACCTTTAACTTCATTTTCATTTTCACCGTGCATTCTTCGCGACTGTCATCTACATAAGTGTCCTTTAACAACCTGTCACTTAGCACGGTGAAAATTTAGGTGACGTCTTACGCTAAGGGATCTGTAGTTAGGGAATTGTTTAGGTGCCAGTGGTGAAAATGGGCATAAGTCACATATTAATAGACATTAGCGATACAAAAAGATCTTTATTTAAACGTCACAAAATATACAAACATGTACAATACTAGTGTAAATTAACATCCTAGCAGTAACAAAATAATTAACTATTCAAAGGCATTCGTCGAGTACAGTCTCATTACGAATTTGTGAAGTGACTGTATTTTAATCAAACATGATGAAATGATAACAAGCCCATTGAATTTTAGGTTCTAATAGTATGTAAGGTTTAGAGGAACATTACATTTATGAAACAGTTTGCATTATAAAATCATACATCCAACGATCCGAAATTTCTAAAATATTAGGTCATACCGATGTTTCTAGTGTGCAGTGCAAAAACTGCAATTCAGAACTCTGAGCGGTAATATATAAATGCAATTGTTCGTTTGTTGCGCTTACGTACTGTTATAAAACTCTAGGCTGGAGACTTTTTAAAAAAAGGAATTATAAAATAAAAACATAAATGAATTTTAAGACAACCGTCCGATTTGGAAGTTGGATGAAGACTGGAGGGAAAGATGGAATCAGACTCTATTGCAATAAATGATGACTTGGCTAGAAAAGGTAATTAGTAGACAATAAGGTGTACATAAAATATGTATAACAGTACGAGAAAATGACCGGCCCGTTTCTAATATTAAAAGTGGACCTCAAATTAACGTGTTGTAGGTACTATAAAATTAAGTATCTTTCTATTGGAGTTAACAATTTTAATAGAAATATAATTTTTAAACTAAGTACTATTTTTAGATCTAAGTAAACAAGTACTAGAGCTACCGCTGATTATGCACAAAATGAGATAGTGTTTCTAGTAGAACTAGAATAAATAAGTCATAGAAACCCATTTCGCTTTAAAGTTTTAGCAAAACTTCTCAAAATACCTCGCCTAGTTGCTGAGATACGGCTATGTGTGTAGGTATCACTGATATGCGAAAATATTTACTAACTAGCTGCTGCCCGCGGTTTCATCCGCGCGGAGATATTGGGTTTCATTACTTTTATTTTTTGCGCGGAATCCTAATTCTTTTTCTAAAATAAAAGTAGCCTTAGTTACTCCTTATAACATCAGCTATCTGCCAGTGAAAGTCCCGTCAAAATCGGCCTAGCCGTTTCGGAGATTACCCGGAACAAACAGACAGACAAGAGATTTCAAATGCATTTGGTAAAAAGCTGTTATTTTGATATTACAAACAGACTTCAATTTTATTTATTTGTATATATAATAACTCAATAACAATTCAGGCATGACATGCCCATAAAATAAACCTCATAGACTAACCTACATAAATATATAGAAATAATAGCTTCTGCCCGCGATTTTCACCCGCGTTCCCACAGGAACCGTACCTTTTTCCGGGATAAAAAGGTGCCTATGTTACTCTCCGGTCCATAAACTACTCGTATGTCCATGCATAAAATCATGACAATCCGTTACACCGTTGCTGCGTGAAAGAACAAACCAACACCAAACACACTTGCGTTTCTTATACCTGCGGATAATTTATTTTCTCAACATATCAAAATTTCTGAAGGTGTGATGTTTATTCTCCACGTATTCGGCCTCTTTATTTAAACGTCCTGTTATGGCAATATGGACATAATCAGTTGGAATGTTAATTTTCTTCCATCTGATCTGTTTCCCATGAATTAGCCATACTGTCTTTTGTGTGTGTCCTTTTTTAATATTTTCTGAATATTATCAGTTCTCAATTATCTTTATGGTGTATAGGTATAGCTTCATAGAGTTCAATCTCAGAACGTATCGAATAAGATATTGGTATTTCCTCAGGGTTATCTTGAGTTTATGTCTTCAGCTGTTTTTGCTTGTTTTAAAGTGGCGCAAGATAATCTTAAATTTTCCATATTAGAAGTACCGATCGCAGGCTGTGCAGGTCAATGTTTTATAAATTTATTTCTTGACTTTGGATTCTTGGTCAATTTTTCGTTTTTTAAATTATTTTCTTGACCTGGATAGTGGATACTCTTGGACAATTTAATTAAGAGTGTGGCCAAGTGGAGCGTAGTGTTTCAACAGCCACGGATACATTTTAGAATCTTTTCTTAGTAGGTAATTGGTGTATTTAACAAAATCCACAGCTATTTTAAAAATTACTTCTATAACTTACAGCCAATAACGGATTTACATTCTATAAAGCCTGAGTGTGAATTGGTATCTTATCCTGAAAGTGGGTCAATGCACTCCACCACTTTTATTTATTTATTTATTTTTTCCCTTAGAAAATGCGGGAAAGCTGGAAAACTGCTGGAACATCGCGGGATTCAGCTAGTTGAAATATAAATAGATTTTGAACTTACAATTTTCCACTGGTTCACAGTTCTGGTGGGACCAAGCTCATTAAGAGCGGCGCAAAGTTGCGCCCACTCTTCTGCCACCACTTTGGCACCATTCAGCGTTCGAAAATCGCCAGCCGCAAACCCAGGGTGGGCGCTATGTATTGTGCTAAATATTATGTGATCTGAGTTTTGTTGCTTCTTGAGCTGTAACAGTTGTTTATTAAGATATTTGTTTGGTTTTATTTACAAAAGAAAACATTAAAATTTTATGGACGACATCGAGACTACATTTTCTGGTAATATGTACTGGGATCTCGGACATAGTTTAACGATATTATTTATTAGTGTTTACTTCTTGATTTCTTCTTTCAGTTCTACCGAGAGTCCTGCGCTTCGCGATTCTCATGGGTCAAACGTGACGTTTTCTTTTTGCAGAGCAGTGAGCACTTGTTATTTCGTCCGTGTCATTATTTCACCCATACTATAGTATGCCATAAAAAGGTCCCAATATCAGTAAGTAACAGCTAAGCTGGCGTTTGTAGAACATTTAAGAGTGAGTAAGAGGTAGGCACAAACAGCACCTGCTGAAGGTCTATTGCTAGTGTCATATGGTTTTACTATCTGGTAATTGAGGTTGCTCCCTATTTGCTTTCGAGATTGCTCTACTTTTCGGTGATGTATTTCTAGTCGTAACTTTTGCAGAGTGACTTTCTGAATATTGAGAACGCAAGTTGCAGATAAGCGGTCGCACACTGTGAGAAAGCGGGAAACCGCGGGCGGAAGCTAGTATTTAGTAAAATAATTATAATTAAATAGGTAACAATACTTGGTACTTACTGGTATTTGTATAATTATTGTCTTAATTTGTAGTTTGTGTATTTTTTATTGTGTCTTGAATAATTTTAATAGATTTTTCAAAGTACAAATGTTAACAATAGTTTCAAAAAAAATCCAATGGTAAAATGATGTTACAATCAGTTTAAACACTCGTTTACCTCTTAGGTAATAATTTAAGAATTTCTTATCTAGTACCTACAGTACTTACATTTCTTTAGGCTAAGCGCGCACTACGGATTTTGATCGTTGCGATTTTTAAAGTGCGAAATTAAATCGCAAACGATAGTACCTCCTACGCGCACTATTTATTATCGCCTGCAAAATACGGAGTGATAATTATTGAAACATGGATTTACTAAAGAAAATAACCATTATATATGTATACTACTTAAATTTAGGGTAAAAGAATTTTGAAGATGAAGATAAATACTAAACGTTACTGGGTTCATCCTTTGACAGCATTAAGACCTTATAAAGGTTTTTTTACATACAGTATAATGGTCTCCGTGTACATGGTAAAAAACTTTTTGGTTATTTTCGGTTATTATTCAGTTTTGATAACCTTCCCAATATCTTGGTCCTTTTCTTCGGTATAGCAACACTACATGGAGAAATGCAATATCTCCCGAAGAGAGGCTGTCGGTGACACTAAGGCTAAGATTCAGAGACGATTCTAAGCGTAGACTTTGGCTTCCATAATATGTCAAAACTGTATAGAATTTTGACGTATGGAAGCGTGAGTCCACGCTTAGACTTGTCTCTGAATATCAGCCTAAGGTATATAAGTACGCCAGATCTGTTCCTTTCTTCTAAAACAGTTCAATTACAATCAGATTTTAAGTTACATCTCTTTTAAAACAACAACAAAAGTAGGATCCTTAAATATAATTAAACTTATATTAGTTTAACTTCATAACACCTATATTACATCTTGTAGCCTAAGGGCATGGGGTTCAGGCCTCCTCACGTCGTGTTGCAGTAAATAAAACCGCAGTTTTCACAATTACGGCTTTATTAAACCTTTACACAATACCAATTACATATGAATACACATTACAAGTTTAGAATCACAGGGGCTTTACGAGGTCTCCTAGAAAAACGACGCGGCGCTCACTCGATTCTGACTGACTACTCCCCGTTGAAACCAAACCAAAAAGAACCCAACCTAAAGCTGTGCGAATCGCAACCGCGGCGCAAGTACGGATCTTTTCGATAAAATTAATAATAAATCAATAATAATTATTATCAATAATAAATTAATAATAAAGTGGGTTTTATCGATTTTAACTGTCAATTTTATCGAATTTTATTTATTGAAAAGTTCCGTACTTGCGCCGCCGGTTGCGTTTTATTGCCCTTTCGCGTGGTCTTAGAAACGCTAAGATGCCAGTTGTCGATTCCTATAATAATCATTGGTTTTACGTCATCATGGCTTACGGAGAGAAGGTTAGAGGCTTGCCTGGGAACATAGAGAACATTATGTACCTTGATAGTGTTCTTCTTGCCATCCTTGTTCACTACATTTAGATTTATGGTTCCACATCTAATTCATTAGGCAAGAGTTGCCTATTAGTTGTATTTTTTCCATTAAAGGATCCGAAAGACTTTTAACTAGCCCAGGAATATCGTAGATGTTTAGTTTTTCCTGGGTTAGATGTGTATAGTGGCTGTCGTTGTAAGCTACCTTTTGTTTTGACTTCAATGGTCCAAATACTCCCACGTATAAAGGTTGGAGTCGGTGTGTGGTGGGAAACAAAGGGACATAATCCTGTTACCGCGAACAAAATTGACGGCTTCTAATGAGATATGGCTCTCGTGATTATATCACAGAAGTAAAATTAGGTTGTCTTTAGAGCACAGAGTATCCTTTTTGATGTGTTTAAGAACCTTTATGAATATTTCTGAGTTTATCCAGTCGCTCTTGGTCGATACTCTCAAGCTGCCTTCTGGAGCACCTTTGATGGAGTGGTCTTTGGACACACAAATAGGAGTGGGATTGTTTCCGCTCGCTGAAATTATGCCACCAAAAGCGACTAATTCTCCTCTTTCTGTGGAGACGACTTTGTTTTTGAGTTTTGTCTTCCAATAGTTTCGGAGTGGTAAGTACCGTGGATACACATGATTCATCAAAGTTATAAATTCGATCAGTCCAACCAATCTGGCCGGGTGTACTTCGCTTTAAAAATAAAGAATGGAGGAATAAATTCTCCTGAAGCATTGCCCCAGAAAACAACTGTATAACAGAAATTTGTTGAATTCCTTATGATTTCAGGATTGCGACATGAACGGCGGAATATTAATTCTTCTTTTGCGGATCGTGGTGAAATCCTGTCTCGTCGAAATTAAAAATATTTTCTGGCGGTACATTCTCCAATTCATCTTTGAACTTGTCGAAAAATTCGGTAATCGTGTCTTCATTTCCTTTAGCTCTGGAAGGGCTTATTTTGTGTGCAAAATTATTGTTCAATTCTGGGTGACGACTTGCGAATAATTATTCTCCCATTCCCCATCAAGGGAGGGTATTTTTAAAAACTTTGACTGACCTCTTGTTTGCGTTTCAATAGCTTTGTTTAATTAATTAAACATCATTTAATCCAATTGGTATTCCACAATCTGCCAAAGCTAAAATGTGTTTTTAACAGCATCTTCTTCCTCAGTTGTTAGAGTAGTGGGACGTCCAATACATAGCCCGTCTTTTAACAGTTTATTTTTTAGATTGCTCTTGGGTAGGTATATTATATTCTTTACTGCACGCATTGATACTCATTCAGTTCTCTATGTAAAAATTAGCACATACAAGATACCGATCTACTATGAATAGTATTAATGTATGATAAAATATCTCGCCAACTATTTCATTAGTAATACTAAAGGTGCAGTGTCGTGGCAATAATGGAATTTGTTGAGGTCATGTTGCTTTAGCGATGCTGCCTCAGTGGTAGTGACGTTGGTTGGCGGTTCGAAATCCTAAAATGAGCGTGAAGTTTCGTTAAAGGAAATTATAATGCAATTGTTAGTGAGCCTATGCCTAGCTGCTAACTGGGGTTCTTCAGTGGACTGTATTCTTCAGACTCGGTGATGGTTCGTAAAATGCAACATAATTTATTGAAAAATGGCCCTACCTATATACAAAAATTAGGTACCGCAACTAGCGGGTACCATACGACGCATAAATTTGCTAAGCGACCAATGACATGTCAGCTTGCTTTTCAACTCGCGGTAGGCAGGCTTGTTGTCCGCAACAGCAATGTTGATAGTAAAAGTAAAAAATTCGAGGTTTATTCCGTTATTTTAAATCGAAAACGATTTCTTATCACAGTGCACGTGCGCGGACTAGTTTATTGGTATTGTCCACTGATTTGCGTTTATTATCCGCAACGATTAGAATTCGTAGTGCGCGCTTAGCCTTACTGTTGATTTTATTCTACATAGCATTTTTTTTTCGATAATCTAACTACGTTAATTTATGTGGGTACACAATAATGTTTGTTAGTATTTTAAACGCATTTTATTGTTATGGTTGTTAGTATGTTATGGTGTAAGATGAATAAATAAATAAATTAAGTACGTAACTAAATATTTGTTTCACTTTTATGGATTGAAATTAGTACCTACATCTATGGGTGGCTCGTAACAGTAAATAGAGAAAACCTCTGATCAGTTATCTCGTCAAAATTCACACGTGCTTTGCTTCGGAGAAGCTCCTCCTTTTTGGAAGTTGGTTAAAATGCTTTTCTATTTACTACTTCTAAAGGTACTTTAAAATTGAAAAACATTTTAGGATCTTAAATTATATTCAAGCGATGGAGCTAGCGTTGGACGCGATACGGGGCCAGAGGTCTGCACACTCCTTAGCGACGGGTCCTGTGATAGCTGATCCTTTCATCTCCCCCTTGTTGTTCACTATCACACCTGCATTGTCTTCAAAGTATATGAACACTCCGTCGCGCCTGCGGAACGGTTTCCGTTGTCTGATCACCACTGCAGGCATTACCTGGAACGAAGGCAAACTTCAATATATCATTTGTATTCAAATATTTACACATCACTTATTACTGGTTGATATATCTGAAAACGATCACAGTCAAAAATAGGGGAAAATCATTACGGTTTGAGTACTAACTGAGGTTGCAAACCAAGTAAGGTTCATATCAAAATAATTTTACAGTGGATGGAAATCTGGTATATTTTTTATACTATTAGATAACTAAACAAGTTTATCCTTCTTTTATGCAACAACAGAACAGATCAACATTAAAACAAAGGCTAGATTTATCTCAGAATATGCTTGGTTCCTGTGGGTACGCATGGTTCCAGATACAACACATGTCAAACCGTGAGCAGCAACTAGTAAGTAGACAGTGTTTTTAACTTTTATTGGCTGATATTCCACTCAATCTTATTTGATCAAGGTTCTTTGACAGAAGCCCATTCCATCCTATAGCATAACAACAATGATAATAGCAGCACATAAGGTTCAAGTTCCTCCATTTTCTCTAAAGATACAAAATATTAATACAAAGAAATCTTGGACAAAGGAAATGGGCTTCTGTCAAAGAAATTTGATGAAACATAGAACATTTATATATATCACATAGAATTTGGACAGCGATAAGTGGAATACAACCCTTAGACAAGTTAGACTTGGATTGTTTATAAGTTGTTTGGATTCGCTCAGTCAGCCAAGGTGTATCAACACTCTGTTAGTACAGATCTGATATAGAAATATAGCGAAACCTTTGGATTATCATCATTGCTATCCAAACACTGCATTTTGAAACTAATTAGTACTAGTAATAGAATAAATAGTGCAATAGTGGGTAATTGTTTGATTATCGTACTCATCAAAAATGGAGCTGATAAATGTGTATCTAATAAGTAATAACATACTTTCTTTTAGATATGTGCATAAAAGTTATATGGGAAAGATCACTTTGATCCATAAGTCTACTTTTTGTTGCATTTACCCAAGTGCAATTTTCAACACGTTTTAACCCTTTTATAAAGAACTTCAGAGACACATGTGGTAACAAGTATAGCCAAAACTGCACAATGGTATGCTTGGTAAATAAGAGTAGGTGATAAGTAGTTTACCTTTTTCCTGAGTTCAGGTTTGCCCTTCTTGACTGTGGCTACGATCATGTCACCAGAACCTGCAGCTGGCAGTCTGTTCAGGCGACCTTTGATACCTTGTACAGCAATCACATACAGGTTCTTTGCACCTGAAAATATTCAATAACTCTTTATTATTTTATCAAGATATTAACTTTGTAATGTGTTCTAGCCACTTACTGTAATAATGATGACAATAATGTTTACATGTAAATATAAGCAAAAATAATAGATGTTGTTGTAGTAATGGAAGTTCTAAGCTCAGTTTACCTCTTTTACAATAGGTTTGAGCTGTAAAGTCGAGTGGTAGTTGAAAACATCTTTGTTTTAGCCCACAATTTTGATACTGACATTTTTAGAGGGAAAACTGGACAACCTCAGACACAGCCAAGGAAGACATCATGGTGTATCAAAACAACATTTTGTTATCTCCATAAAATATCATCATCGGAGTCCAGTCGAACGTGTGTTTTGAGGTTATGTTTGTGGTCCAAAACAAATGCGGGTTTTACCTGTGTTGTCTGCGCAGTTGATCACCGCTCCCACTGGGAGACCAAGCGAGATGCGGAACTTCGCTCCCGCGGAACCACCACGTCCTTAAAACAGAAAAATCACACTTTACTCATCTTCTATCACAAGATCACTACGCGAACAATGTACGTGATAATAAACGAAATAAACATAGATTCTTCACAGATACATATTCAGTTTTACGAGGCGTATGTATGTGGATTAATTTGTACACTAAATAACGTGATTAAATCGGATTTTCTCAATTTCACGAACCTCTTTTAGACATTTTGTTCTGTCAATTTTTATGAGGAAATCAAAAGAACGCGAAGTTTGCAACAAATTGCAATTTAAGAATTTCGTTCATAAATTCACTGACAGGCCTCAGGTCTGAACTTAGCCACAGAAGATTTATTTATTTATTGCAGCTACTATATTTTATCGTTTAGTTCTTAGTAGTTTCTTTAAAAATGTATTAATTTGTTATTCTATCTAATTAATTTCTATGCTATCTAATTAATTTATGTACTATCTCATTAATTTTGACGAAGACGTCAAAAAATATTAATTGGCAAATATTATTTTTGGACGGAATAAACCTTATACGTTTCTGATCACGCATATAACATTTTCATTGAAATTTAAAGCTGGGCATACTGGTTGAATCAATTTTAATTCTAAAATATGTTAGGCTAGATGGTATTGTTATTTATTTTACAAAAGACATATACTACTTCAATTTACAATTGTTAATATATTTATGTTATGTACTTTTTTTTAATATTTTTCTGCTTGAATCGGACCATCTTCAAAATTTGTTTGTCATTATTTGTCAAAATCGTAGCGGCTTGTCATTCAATTCACGATTCTATAAAAATTTCATGTACTAGTAAATTGTAATTTTTAGTGATAGATTTCTTTCAAAATGGCATTCATGGGTGATTTTATGAGCCCAGCCCCACTTTGGCACAATGGTCCCTCTCCGGGAGCTTTCTACAACTTCCCAGCGAATCCTTCAAGTCTGGGTCCTTCTAACCACACAGTGCAGGACTTCAAGGCACAGTAAGTGGTCCTAAAATAAAATGAGAACTTGCATCTTGTATCGTTAACGTTTTTCCAATGCTACCCTCCATTAAAGCTAACGTAATATTTAGCCAATTTCTGATCCTAACAATATAGCCCTACAATCAACTTTCACTCATTTGTTTCCAGCTCAGCCACACCAATCACAACCACTACAACGGTGATCGGAGTCAAATTTGATCGGGGCTGCGTCATCGCTGGAGACACGCTCGGCTCGTACGGCTCTCTAGCCAGGTTCCGCGATTGCCCGCGCGTGCTGAAAGTAAACGATCTCATTCTACTGGGGTCTGGTGGCGATTACGCCGATTACCAGTACCTGAAGGATATTATGGAACAGAAGATGTGAGTATAATCTGATGATAGTGCTAATACTGATTCAACAAAAAACGAGAGTGCAAGGCAAGCATTACACGCTTTTCCTCATTGATTGAAATTCATCAGTCACTGACACCAGGATTATTATTTTTCTCTTTTTTTAAATTTACTCTTGATTACACTTTTGAGACACTACGTAATAGAGTATAGAAACTCATAAATTGGAGAAAACAGGCACATATAGCAGTGCATGTAACATTGACTATCTGAAGTCAATAAAACGCTTTTACACATTTTGTTTTTAACAAGTGTTTACAGCGAGTGTGGCGGAGCGGGAACTTGTGCAACTTTTAATCCGATGCACCATAGTTCGAATCTCGGCTCATTCCGCAACAATGTCTTATATTAAGTTATGTGCGGATTTATCACACTCACTCTAAAAGGGTGAAAAAAATTAAACCACATAATTCGAGGAGCTGTGGCATCCACCAAGTTGCACTGGGCCCGTGTGGGGGATTATGGCCCATACTCTCTTTCTGAAAGAAAGGAGGTTGGTATCCTAGCAGTGGGAGCGTAAGAGGCTGATAATGAAGTCTAACCACAGAGGTCATGTTTCAGCATTGATGAGCAGTGCATTGGAGATGGTCTGCAGTTGAAGCCTCGCTCGCTACACTGCTGGCTGACCCGTGTCCTGTACAATAAGCGCAGCAAGATGGACCCGCTCTGGAACAACTACATTGTTGCTGGTATTCAGGTAGCTGAGGCAATTTTGATTAGTACACAATTTTTAAACAACCAAAAAAGTAGTGTAATATTTTTGGGGTTCATGCATGAGAATTTCTTTATTCTATTCAATAATCTTTATTTCATTCATTATAAACACACTTCAATTTTATTTAATTGTTTGAAAGTATAGATAAGAATATCTCCCATTTCAGGATGGGGAACCATTCTTAGGTGCAGTAGACAAACTGGGCACAGCTTATGAGGATGCAGCCATCGCCACCGGTCTCGGTGCGTACATGGCTACGCCGCTCATTCGAGACGCTATGTCTAAAGGCCCACTCAATGAGGAATCCGCTAAGTAAGTACCTACATTGAAATGGAGTTGTAGAAAATGTTTGTATTTTAGAAAAAACTGGTTTTAAATAAGTTTTTCTTGGGCAGCTTGTCTTGTTACCAAACAACAAAAAAAATCTTGTAAACAAATGTTTTCTTTTCACAGGGCCCTAGTTCGCAAGTGCATGGAGGTTTTATTCTACCGCGATGCGCGCTCGTTCCCGCGTTACCAGCTCGGCGTGGTCACGGCTGACGGGGTCACCATTGAGGCGACCACAGAGCTCAAGCATAACTGGTCGCTAGCGCACATGATACATATGAAATGAAGCTGTTTGATTAGTTAATAAATATGAGTTTGTAACAAAATGAAGTTTTATTGAAATTACTTGTCTATTATGTACTTTATTTTTAATAGGTTGGTAATGCTTTTCAAGTAAAAAGTGTTGCCAGCGCAGATCAGACGGCGTCGGGGCAGGCTTTTTCCTAGTCATTCAAACTTGGTCGGTTTCTTAATTATATCACCGTAATAATTATCAAGTTTTTTTTTTCTTTCAAATGGTAGGTTTCTTTTCGAACTTTTTTTCGACTTAAAAAAAAGGAGGTTATCAATTCGACTTTTTATGTGTAGGTAATATTATCGGAACTCCAATAAGCAACATAAATTCATCACATATTTTATTTATTTATTCATATTAGGAAGAAAGTTATTTACAAGTATCCACTCCTAAATTATATGATAATCATCTATTGACGGCTCCGTAGCTAAGTTGGTAGTAACCCTGCCTGCAAGGCGAGGGGTCCCGGGTTCGATTCCCGGCCGGGGCAGATTTTGTGTAAGCATAAAGTTTGTTCTCGGGTCTTGGATGTTTGTGATGTGTATCTGTGTATGTCCATGCCACCTGCGACACAGGGAATCCTAGTGCGGGGGTATAAAAAAAAAAAAAAAAAAAAATTAGGGCTTCGAAACAAATATACAAAATTTATAGGTTTATGTATGTCAACGCATTTCTCTGAAACTATATCAAATACTGACCGTTCTTTATTGGCTTATATTTACTTCATCTTATAGGTAGTTTGAAAGATATCGACCGAAATGTTATAAAATGTCGGTTTATATTTTATTTTGTATGTAACTGTGCCTAATAAGTACTAAGCAAGGAATTTATATTGGGTACAAGTTCCTTGGTACTAAGTAATAATAATTATCTATTCTGTGGTTACATAGACTTGCATTACATTACTTTTTATTACTTTTTATTACTATTTATTTACATTATTTTATTATTAATTATTGTAAAACTGACATCGTAGGATACTGATAGTAGTTTACGGTTTTCTGACTAGATGGCGCTTATACAAAATTTCTACGATTTTCTTCATTCTGTTTTTGTTATCCTCCTCTAAACTGCCAAGCGTAAAGAAAGATTAGAATAATAATAGATTAATTTCTGGTTATATGTTGGTACTTTTCGTTTTTTATAATAAAATATTATTAGTTCAAAAAGTTTGGGCGTTGACTGTATTAGATTTCGGTTCCAGCACATTAGTTTTAAAATTTAAACTAGATGGTGTTGTTGTCTATTTTACGGTTTCGTTTGGCGATCGGTTGTTAATGTATGGAATCCTACATCGCGCAAACGAAGTTTTTCTAGCCGCGACGTATGTATAAAATCAATGTTAATTTGCAGTTGTACTTGCTTCGGCAGTACATAAACTAAAATTGGAACGATACAGAGAAGATTAGCATGGCCCCTGCGCAAGGATGACACGCAAAATCGTGAAGCGTTCCACATTTTTTGGACATTTTAGAATTTAGTAAGTATTCAAATTCAAATAAGTTTTTTTTTTTTCCGAAATAGGCTTACGTTTGACCACGATCTCACCTGATGTTAAGCGACGATGCGGTCTATAGTTTATAAAATAAATAATTCTGTGAGATAGAAAAACAACAAAAGTACCTAATTTCGTTTTTACGAGTTCTAAAAAATAAATTAAAATAAGTTAAATAATAATGCTTTCCATACAAACAAGTACACAACAACAACCTACACAAAAATTTCTGTGGGAGTGCACAATTTGAATTCGTGATCTTCTGCCTTGTGGCACCATGGGCAACAGCATTCTCCTTGTTCAACATCAAAATCTTCTGTTATCATCACCATAGACTAGTCGTTGAATAAAGTATATTATTAATCTATGTACGTAATCATTATGGCTGCTGCCATGCTTGCAAATCCCTTATATTATGTGCAGGCTTCTTTTCAGCAGCAGTGGACATTTTCTGTCTGATGATGATCTATTATACCTGGTCCCTGCCTAATTAAATAAAATAATTAATGCTAATAATAATTATTAATCCACTTGCTCGAGGGAGTAAAAAACGTGGAGATATCAGATAAACCAATTTCAATTATTATCTTTCATCCTTTTCACACATATCCATTGGTTACAAATTGAGATAGTGCTCAAATGCTTTAGAAAAAAAGGAACAAAAATTACTATTACAGCAAAATGATAGGCGTTAGCTGGATTTGAATTCGGTTCAAGCAAATTAGTTCTAACATTAATACTAGATGGCGCTGAACGTATTGTTGTGATTTCCTTTGACGATGGGCTGCTAATATATGGAATCCTGCATCGCGCAAGTGAAGTTTTTCTAGCCGCGACGCATGTATATAATCAATGTTAAATTGCAGTTGTACTTGCTTCGGCAGTACATAAACTAAAATTGGAACGATACAGAGAAGATTAGCATGGCCCCTGCGCAAGGATGACACGCAAAATCGTGAAGCGTTCCACATTTTTTAGCATCTGCGTACATTTTATGTACTTATTTATTTTAGGTAATACGAGTATAAGGTACTACAGTTATGTAGGTTAGGATTGGATTATTTGACAAGCATTAAGAAGTCTGTTATATTAAGGTTCACTGTAAAAAAAATAAAACCATGAAAATTCACATTTTAAAATTTATTAAATATCGTTAGATCCAAGATCTCAAAAATATTATGGCTAACTCATAAATATATTTAGTAAATGCACTTCCACATGAAAAATATTTACAAAAAAATCTACTAAAATAAATTACTAAATTATCGAAGGCTTTGTTGTCACTTAATAAAATTGTTTAGAAAAATAAATATATATAAATCTTTTTCTAATTAAAATTAAAATTTTAATCTAAAGGAAGCTTAAAATTATTATATTTTATTATTATACAAATTAACAAGCAGAATAAAAATAGCATCATTAAATTCGACGCCATTGTTTTCTTATTTATGAGAATAAATTATTTTATAAAAATATATTATGATATATAAATTACAATTTCTTGTAAAAAATCTATCAAATTCAGTTTAAATGAAACAATTAAGCACCACAATGATTCATTCAATTAGAAAATTAATACAAACAAAAGCTTACACACTCATACCCCCGCACTAGGATTCCCTGTGTCGCAGGTGGCATGGACACACATAATTATACACAACACAAACATCTAAGACTTGCTCACCACACAAAATCTGCCCAGGCTGGGTATCCAAGCCAGGGCCCGCGGTTTGCAAGCAGGTTTACTATACCATCTTAGGCATAAAATCGTCAAACGCATTTTAATATGGTTCGGCAGAATTTACACATGAACAAGCAAATAATACATCTGCAAAATTAACTTCTGAATATTAGATCTACTTATATAAGACGTACATAATAATTCTAAGTCCCTTACTAGAACTATTTTTAACTCCCACTAATTCGTCAATTGTTCGTAGGTATCAGTTTTTAGAACGGAGCCCTTTGTAAATCAGTGCGACTCGCACTTGGCTTTCAACATTTTATTGGATAGTTGCAGCCAGCGGTTTCACCCCATGGCGATACTTACCCACAGGAACTGTGCATTTGTCCGGGATAAAATTAGTCTATGTTAGTTTCGGGTAAATAAACTATATCTATGCAAGAAATCACGTCGATCCGCTGCGCCGTTGCTGTGTGAAAGGACAAATCAATAAACGTTCTAGTTTTATCACAAACTACCAAAAACTTCGCGTGAGGCTGACAAATAGTGTACATTTATTTGGTGGCAATAGTGCCCCAGAACATTATGCCAAAATAATTAAGGGGGCATCCGATTTTGAAGCACCATTACTAATACATATTGAAAATTGTTAAATACTTTTTGTTTAGTTTTAATTATATTTTTCGGAAATGTTTTAACCAATAACTGAAATCAGAAGATCGTATTAATTATAAGTTAAGTCTTATTTAAAAATTTACAAATATGCTTGCAGGTTGAATCATTTTTAAATCTATCACCTTGTACTTTTTATAAATATTAGTTTTGACTTGATTTGATTTAACTGAGCGCTTGAAAGAGAAAAAAAGAGAAAGTGAATGCGAGGATCTTGATGAGTGAGTGAAATAAGAATAGAATCTCTTTCATAAGCGTGTAGGCTAGATGCTTATAATAAGCATCATTATTTTCTCAACGCAAAACCACATTTTCGCTAGACCATTTTGGTTATTCACTTATCTTGAATTAATTCTCGGTTGCACCAGTGGCATCAATGCTTCATAACCACACTTTTTTGTATTATTTTTATGTAGAGTCAATACATATATTGTTGTATGGTATTGATGCCACCAGTGACATCCCTTGGGGCATCAATACATAGCCACACTTTATTTTCTTTGTATTATCTTTAGAGTCAATCCCGGTAATGATGCCACTAGTGGCATCACTTGTGGCATTAACACATAACCACACTTTCATTTCTTTGTATTATCTTTAGCGTCAATCCCAGTATTGATGCCACCAGTGGCATCACTTGGGGCATCAACACACACTACACTTCCTATGTTTTCTTTGTATCGTCTAAATGGCATTTAGAACTGCAGGATCTGGTTTATCCAGTCTCTGAATTCCGATATCCTGGTGTAGACACCTGGCTGGTTGGGTTCAGCGCACCCGATGCCCCAGGATATGATGCCACCCAGGACAAAGCGGCCATCACGCTCCCGTGGTATGACCATAGGGCCTCCGCTGTCGCCTGGAAAATATGTTGAGTTATTAGTATGATTGAGGGTTAATTAATTTGAAATGCTTGTTTCTCGGTTCGATGCACTCATCGAATGAGTGAAGTAATTAGTGAAGTTACTGGGCTTATGAGACTTAATATCTCAGGATAACCAGAACAATGCAGCGCCACGCAGGCTCTGTGTTTCTAAGTTCTGAGTGGTTACTGCGATAGTTACGAGCAGGCTTACCATCAAGCAAACGACCTGTACTGTGCATCTCTATATCCAATAGAACAATAAAAACTATAGATATTTTATTTTAACTACTGTCAGCGCAGTAGGTACTCAATTACCGGAGCCGTCAATGGCCAGGGCCCTTGAACACACAGTTTGGAGCCCCTTTTGGGGGCCTTTTTGGGGCCCGTGAATGTGTTGTACTAGGAAAACATTTAATAAATCAATTTATTATTTATCGATTAGGCACTGGGGCCCCTTTCAAGTTTGGGGCCCCGGGGCCTCAAATACCCTTATGGTACAGACGGAACTGTCACTCACCTTCACAACTGTCAGTGCCTCCTTTACTCTTGCCAGCGCAGATGAATATGTTGGGTATATGCTCGTTGTAGCCGGCCGCTTGGTACATTGATTCGCAGGCGGAATTGTTGATCACAGGCACTTTGACTTCTTGCAGCACGCTGGGTAGGGGGCCCTCTGTAAAATTTATTTTAATTTGTGCTTATCGAGAGCCGATTCTTTAACTGCCTGTGACACAGCAGATCTTGAATGAATTTGTTTATTTAAAAGTTTATCAGTCTTACCACAAAAAAATTAACACATCTTAAACCTGTGTTATACAGCGTTTAGCTCATAAACATGCCTTAGTCGTGTGTTTAAATATAAGCAACCACAAATCTTGATTTAAGAATAGTATCTAATCATTTTAGACGTTTATCTTTTAGACACTGTCCAGACCTTGTTTTAAGAAATGTCTAATTGTTATCTAACTCATTTCTTTTCTATAATTTCTAATAATTTTACTTCTGAAAGTTGAGTTGCGGTGTTCATCTCTAAGGCATTTAAGACTTTAAGATTCAGAAACGAGTCTATGTTTGCTTCCATATTATGTCAAAACTGTACAGAATTTTGACATATGGAAGCATGAGTCAACGCTTAGATTCGTCTCTGAATCTTAGCCTTATTAGACACTGTCTAGCTAATCAGGCGTTTAAAAAGAGACTGAATAGATACATTTATCATTATAAATAGCGCTTACCATCATACAGCCGCCCCCATCCAGTGACGAAAGCGGTCTTCCCGACGTAGTCCTCATCGGTGTCCGGGACGCAGATCGGCAGGATGTTGGGCTGGAACTTGACGGGCTCGTAAAACCTGAAAATAGAATAGTGAAAATGAAACCGATAGAAAATACTGACAAATTCAAATTGCTTTATTCGTATAGGCCCCAAGAAAGCACTTATGAAGGTTAAAATAAATGACTCTAACAGAGGTGTCTCTGTAACGCTCGTCTAACCGAATCACACACCAAAACTAATGCTGTCTTTATCAGAACATAATAAAAGACAAAGACATCAACAGACCCAATCCGTGCTCAAAGTCAACAATCTTACCATCCATTTTACCTGATAATAAGCGGAAATGCAGTCGACGATGCAGTACGTGTATTTAGAAGACACCTACCTGGGGTCCGATTTTTTAATTTCACGAGTAATTTCGATATCACCGATGACAAAATTCTCAGCGATGACTATGAAATCACTAATTTGCAAAAGTCGTATTTTTGAAAGTCATACCCTGGAAGTATACCAAACATGCAACTATTTCTCAGCTTTGATCACAGATAAACTTATGATTGTGTTCTATTTATTTTTATTTTTTAAGTTGGTTTTCAAGTCAAAATTGACACTAAATACTCTGATACTGATACTGATATCGTTTACGAGTGGGGGTACCCATTCGTAAACGATATCATAGATATGATAATTTTAGTCACCCGCTGAGATTAACAAATACGACTTTTTGTAAATCGGTGACTAACGGTCATGTCGCTGATATTTAGTCACTCGGTGACATTCAAAAATTGCACCCCTGTTCACTCTCGCATATAGCCTTTAGATACATCAACTTTTCATATATCTATATATATTATATATATTTCTATGGTTAACCTATACTTATCCGTCCGTGTTGCAGCATTTTTTGAGTCAATATTTGTGAGTCATAGCAATTCTCCGAACAGTAGGTAGGTAATAATTATTTATTGCTAAATTGATATCGATAAAAACGAGGAAAACCGAAGGCGCTCCTACAGTACACCGCTTGCTTCGTTGATTCTTAAATTATATTTTTTTTTATACTGGACAATCTGGTAGTTTGTCTGATGGTAAGCATAACGCCGGTCCATAACAATTGCAGTGCCACTCAGAACTTTTAAACACAAAGGCCTGCGCAGCACTGCATTGCGCTTGTTACCCTGAAACATTAGGTAGGTATTTTGTCTCATAAGGTCAGTAACTATAAACTATTTTGATCATCAAACTGCTCATCAAATCCTTGATTTAATATGTAAAAGTAAGCTATAAAATGAATGTGAGAAATTTATGCTAACGATTACTTATCACAGTACTACTTAATACTTAGCATAGTGATTTACTTATCATAATGATGCTTTGGTGCGGCGCTTGACAAACTTCGAATACTTAGTAAGTGATTGGCACTGAGACCTATATTACTTGGAACAAGTCTTGGTTTTTTATACTTGTTAGGTTAGGGGTTCACCATTATCTCGCCTGATATATGAAAAGAATATATACAAGTTACATCGATTATCTACAAATGAAAAACGTTCTCAAAAAATAGCAGTGCCCCGCAGCTTCACCCACGTAGCCTAAGTTACTCCTTTCTGCCAGTGAACGTCCCATCAAAATCGGTCCAACCGTTTCGAGCCGGAACAAACAGACAGACAGACAAAGATTTAAAAAATTGTGTTTTTGTATTTGTACCGTTATATACTTCACGTGCATTTAGTAAAAAGCTGTTATTTTGACATTACAAACAGACACTTCTATTTTATTTATTTGTATAGATGACGGCATTAAGCCCGCACTGACGTCCCGCAACTTGACGTCTGCTGTCATCTGTGGCATTCACAACACGTACGAAGCATATCTCCCAGAAATGCCGATCAAGCCCTCTACGGATTAAATTTTCATATAATTCGGTGTCTTCAGACGCTAGTTAGCAATGTTAACGACCGTTTTAATGCGTGTTTTGAATATATGTACATTAATTTGCGTCTCTCCTTATTCATGCAGAATTATAAATCGTGTGTCTCAAAGGACGAGCGACTTGGTGGACTGGATCCTGGACTTTGATGGCGAAAAGTAGGCTCCATGACTAGAAGTTGATTGGAATCATGCCCAGTGGCGTAGCTGTTCCAATACAACTATAATGGCAACACTGGAGACTGATTCAATGGGGCCCCAGCAAGCCACAAACGATTCTTTTACTTTCAAAACTTATTTTCGAGGGGCCCTCGTTGAAAAACCGCAAAAACTCCCTAAATCGGGCCCACGCGATTTAAACACTCTATTTAGGCACTTATACCATTCTTTACGTGGGACGTAATCTTTTATTCTCCTAAAACATGATAAATGGTTTTCTTTAGTCAGTTTTTTACATAACCCGTTTTCCTGTGACTGAGATGTGAAAAAGAGAAAAGTGGTAATGAAAATTATAGTGTTAAAAAGATTTTATTTTTTATTTTGCCTCATTCGCTGGTCACAGCGAGTACAACCAACGAAGTTGACAGACTACACGTAGCAAATATGTAAGAGTTGGTTGCCATTTGCGACAGACACTATCAGTAGGAAACGATCTCAAATAAATAGAACTTGACAAAAACAGTTATCGTTTTAAGCGAATTCTTGATTTTTTAGGGTTCCTTAACCAAACTTTTTGTTATGCTACTTGAAAGAGAATACTAGATTTTTACTTTTTTTTGTTTAGTATGTTTCGGTACTTTCACAGCGTCCCCATCAGTGGGGACATTGGGAATTTAAATCGCAAAAAAAGACCACCGGGCTCACTATTCAAAATAGTGGGGTTTTTATACTATCGGATAACGATACGAGCTTGTCGTTTGCCTGATGGTAAGCACAACGCCAGCCCATAACAATTGACAAACCATCATAAAAACCACGAAATAGATGGACGGCAATATGGCCAGATAGTGCAGTCTCGTAGCCCTGAAGCGACGACTGCTCCGCTTTACGCTACATAGGGACATCACTTACGCACCACCGCTTATTTACCGCGGCCACTGCACCAAGCACGCAGTGGTTGTGAAACAATTTTTTTAATAGAGGTCATAGAAGCATACGTACAAGTGGGTGCCATGCTCGAACCATTGCTCCATCAAGCTCCAACCCCAACCACAATAGACGATACGATATGCGTCAAGCGGGGATCGTGTTTTCCATGGTTTTCTCGTGGTCTGCGATTGATGCTTATCCATCAATTCAAATTCAAATTCAAATTCAAAAGTCTTTATTCAAATAGGCCCCAAAGGAGCACTTATGAAAGTTAAAATGACTCTAACAGCCGGCCTCTGCAACATTCATCTACCCGAATCACAGACTAAAACTAATGCTGTCTTTATCAGAACATAATAAATGACAAAGACACCAACAGACCCAATCATGAATTAGGTGTGAGGGCTGCCATTGGCTAACGTTTCACCAGTATCTTGTCTGCTCTTAAGCGACGATGTGGTCGAAGATACTAAACACCGATTAGAACTGGCTCTCAAGTGCCGGAACACACCGATATGTGCTTGGGGGAAACTTTCAACTTGAGGTGTAAGAAAATGCCCTATAAATCCTATAATAGGTACATACATGTACGGAACCCAACAAAATGTAATCAAAACGCGGCTGGCACATTTTGTTCACGGTCCCCAAACCGAGCGCGGTCACTCACCACTGCACTTGACCTTTGTTACAAGTTCATGAAAAACGATCTCGCAGTCACACGATGTGACGTCTTTTTATTGCAAGTATTTATTTAACTTCATTAGTTTTGTATGTGCTTATGCAAGTAAGCGTTTTGCTGTCAAAATAACCATAATTTTGCATCAAGCGCGGTTTACGAGATAATACACGCGCAAGCACGGCTTGATGCAAAACCGTCAAAAAACCACGAAATAGACAAGAACGGCAATACGGCCAGATAGTGCTGTCTCGAAGCCCTGCCTGTGCTCAAACCGACGACTGCTCTGCTTTACGCTACTTACATCAATAGCGCACCACCGCTTATTTAGCGCGGCGTCTGCACTGAGCACGCAGTGGTTGTGAATTTTTTTTTAATAGATTTCGTCCAAGCCTGCCTAGAAGCGGGTGCCGTGCTTGGACTAGATTTCCATCGAGCCCTAACCACAACCAAAATAGACGATACTATATAGACCGGTATCCCAGCAGTGGGAGCGAAAGAGGCTAATATTGGAATGTAAATGACTATGTCAGTCTTTGAGGAACTTTTAAATTCCAAACCAATCCAGTGTCAAAATCACGTCAACAATCGCAAAAAAAGGGTAGTAATAATTTCATTTAAGTTCAAAAAAATTGCTTTAAAAAAGCGACGAACCGACTTCAGTGACAAACTAATGAACCGATTTTGATCAAATTTCTATGGAACCAATCTGAAAGTATATCCTTTCAAACAAAAAAAGAATTTTCCAAATCGGTTAATAAATGACAGAGATATGAGGTAACAAACAAAAAAAAAATTGCCACCAAATTGATAACCTTCTCTTTTTTTGTTATTTCTCTTTTTTTGTTGTTGAGTGTGTCCACAGGTAATGTTACTCACCTCAACAGAGCCAAATCGTATTCAAACGTGGCGGGGTCGAAGTGCGGATGGCTGGCCACGATCTGAACTCTCCGTTCAGCGAAGCCATAAGGTTCATTTTCGTTCGCCAGATCATGTTCTCCAAGACGAACCAGAAGCTCGGATGGCGGGACGCTGGAACAGAGCACAATTTATTATAATAATTATGTTAGTGGTAGGACTTACTCTTCTGCGAGTATCCGTCTGGGTTGGTACCACCGCTTTGCTCTAAGACTGCCGCCAAGCAGTAATGTGCAAGCATACTGTGTTCCGGTTTGATGAGCAGAGTAGCCAGTGAAATTCCTGGGCTTATGAGACTTAATACCTAATGTCTCAGGGTAACGAGCGCACTGCAGTGCCGCGCAGGACTTTGTGTTTCAGTTCTGAGGGGCACTGCAATTGTTATGGGCCGGCGTTATGCTTACCATCAGGCAAACGACCAGCTCGTCTCGCAATCAAATAATATAAAAAAAATACCTTCTGTGCTTGAGTGAACGTTTAGGCACAGAACATGTATGGTTTAGGTACTATTAAACTTACTGTTCAACACAATGCGCCGCAGTGATAGCCCAGTTCTCGTTCAGCAGCGCAGCACCGCACTTGTGAAGGTATGTTGAGGTACGGTACTGCCGGAGGGATATCTGCCAGGGCCACATGCCGAAGCCAGACTGTTCGCCTCCGACGATGCGGCCGGTGGGCGCCTGCCATAGCCGTCGCCCGCATACTGCCAGCAACAGGAGCGTCGAGTTTAGTATCATGTCTTTGCCGTTTTATTTTTAAAAAAGTAACGTTGTTTTGAATTCCGTTCTTTTTTTAATTTTTAACCATTGTTTTTGGTTTTAAAACTTTTTGGTGATTTAGCATACATTGTTTGTATTTATTAAACGCTTTTTTTTTGTTTGGTTATCTTGAAGTGTCAAGTTTACGTAGGTACTTGATGTTAGGATTTAATACTTAGTGAAATCGTTAGTTGATTCACAGATTCAGTTGTTTTAATTCGATGAGAATTTGAAATTGTTGTTTCAGTCGATAATATTTTTAAAATGTTCTGGAATTAAGGCGTCTTTTATATTTCTCAGAACCTTAGATATTTAAAAATAAAAGTTTAGTTGTTATACAGGTTTTCAGTTGCTTTTGTGCTAGTAGTTATAATCGAACAAAAGAAGTTGATGTAATTTAAAATTATAAGAATTTAGATTGTAAATGGGTTTGTAACGTGCTGTGTTTGTTATTAAACAAATATAATTTTAAGTTATGAGAAAATAATATTTAGACAATGATGTACACAAAAAGATTTATTAAAGTTATTATTTGGCAACTGCAATTAAGTTAAATAATTGTGTAATATTGTTGTATTTTGTAGTCCGGATTGTAAATAAAGTTAAGACTTTTCTAATACAGTTGGTGAGCGAATGATAAATCTACCGTCTGTCATAATAATTATAAACCTGTTAAAGTTAGTAAAAACTAAAAGCAACTTATTTAAGCCCTAGGTACCACGCTACGCGATTGGCGCGCGATCCAGTTTTATTTTTTATTCGTTTATATTTTGATCGACAGAACACTAATCGATTTGGAATCAATAAAAACTGTCCGAAAGATCAGGTAGCATAATTATTCTTTTTTATCAACTTGTATGTATCTTTAGTCACTTCTTATTTATTTATTTAATTTTTTATTTATCGTTATTTTCAATTTTAAACACTTCACCACACATGATCAATTAAGTTGATGCAACTGTTTTTCACTGCACTATTTGAACGCACTTTACAGGCTGTCTTCGTACTCCCATGACATTTTTATTTTTTAATTGTCCGCTCAACCTTGGCACTGTAACATATAATTCCCGCCAACGTCAAGTAATAAAAAAAACTTCGTGCTACTTTGTGTAATATCAGTAGATATAATTGAGCTTTAGCATTGATCTTAAACCACAAACACACGAGTAATAACGAGTCCTTGTGCTCGCCTTGGCAATGGCGTGCGCATCGCTCGGTGTCAACTCTTTGTGTGAATTCTGAATACAGCTCTTTTTTTTCTTTTTTATCATTGTTTATGCGCCGGCTAAAGAATCTTAAGATACATTTATCAGGTACTTGGGGTCTTTAACCTAGGTCGCGCCGGACCACGATGTTTGCAGAGCTTTTTAAAAACGAAAGCGTTGGTTTTATAGTTGTTTTAGGTGATACGGTTTTTGATGTTTATTTAATTGCTTTGTTATGACATATTTTTTTTATTATTGCCAACTCATTACCCCATATTAATTTAAATATTAATCTATGTAGAATTACAGTTTTATTGAATACTAGCTTCTGCCCGCGATTTTCACCCACGTTCCCACAGGAACCGTGCGTTTTTCCGGGATAAAAAGTAGCCTATATTACTCTCCGATCCATAAACAATATTTATGCCAAAAATCACGTCGATCCATTGCTCCGTTACTGCGTGAAAGAAGGACAAACCAACAAACACACTTTCGCATTTATAATATTAGTAGGAAGTATCGCATATATAATACCTATTATTAAATATATAGTAGGATTATAAAATGAGTACGGCCCAAGAAGCAGCCATCTGTAACTCAACAGTATTTACAATAATAATGATGCAGTTTTTAAATCGTAAATTGTGCAAATTGAGACAAGAAAATTATGGATAAAATCGATAAAAAATAACCTCGAATCGAATTCATCCATAACCACAGTGACAACTCCTTACGATCACGCCATAGACCACTTTAATTGTACAAATTACAACTTTAATTATAGTGGATAATCAATATTCTTATAATGAAATGATAGCTAATTCAAATATTACAGAGATTTATTGCCACTATTAGTCAATCGGAATTTATCTATGATAGTTTTTAAATTAACACAAAGTTGAAGTTGATTTTTAAATGAGACAGAAATTTCTCATTTTTTATTAGCGTTTGACTGCTATCTTATGTCTACATTCTAGACCACAAAACCTTTTGCAATCGTAATTGATAGCAGGAAAGTTAAAAATGTGTAGATCTGACAAACATCTTCTCTATCCTGTTGTTGCTGTTGTCTCACCTCTCTCTCATGTTATTTATTGGAAAGAGAGAGAGGGAAAATAAATATCGATATGGATAGAATCGCCACCATTTACATTTTAAAGTATATACTTTGCAACCGACGGTTATATAGGTAGGTACATCAGAGCGAAGTCGATTGCAGACTGAAGGTGACTTTTTACAGTGTATTATTTTTTGCGACTATTTGGTCAAACATATTGAATACTAGCTTCTGCCCGCGGTTTTCACCCGCGTCCCCCACAAGATCCGTGCATTTTTCCGGGATAAAAAGTAGCCTATGTTACTCTTCGGTCCCTAAACTATATCTATGCCAAAAATCACTTCGATCCTGTGCTCCGTTGCTGCTTGAAAGAAGGACAAAACAACAAACACACTTTCGCATTTGTTGAAAATTGAGATCTTCACCGTCCGTTACCTACCCTAGTTTTATGAAGAAAAATGTTAATAAGTTATTTGTGTCTACCCTATAATGATTTTTGAGGTTCTTTCTGTCTGCTATTGAATGGAGTACACGTATACGTCGAATTTATCGTCATTTTATTTAAAATCAATACCTGGCCCCGTACAGCATTTATAATATTAGTAGGATTATTATAGTAAGCCTAGATTAGAACTCGCTCTTAGGTGCAGCAACCGGTACACACCGGTAGGTGCTTGGTGACAAATTTTTAACCTGAGGGTAGTAGGTAACTAGCCGGTAGACACTGGAAAATGACCTACCACTGCGTTGTTGGAGCTTTTATGATGAGTTCTGTTCTTTTTATAGTCAACTACCGAAGTTGTTTATTTTTTTGTTTATTTTATGTGCATAACATAAGTTTGCTACATGTAAACGTGTTTTGTTTCCTTTGTTATAATAATAATATGGTAGATACACGATGACGTCACACAGTTTTTTTTATGCTATTTGGTAACGTGTCGAGCTGGTCGCTTGCTTGATGGTAAGCATAACGCCGTCCTATAAAAATTGCAGTGCCACTCAGAACTTTGAAACACAAAGGCCTGCGCGGCACTGCAGTGCGCTCGTTACCCTGAGACATTAGGTATTAAGTCTCGTAAGCCCAGTAATTTCACTGGCTACTCTGCCCATCAAACCGTAACACAGTAATGCTTGCACATTACTGCTTGGCGGCAGACTTCACGAGCAAAGCGGTGGTAGCAACCCAGACGGATACTTGCAGAAGAGTTAGTCCTACCACTAACGAATAATAAAGGTAACAAAACCTTTTAACAAAAAAAAAATCGATGACTTTTTCTCTCAAATTTAAATAGAACTGAAGAAAATAAAATAAAATATAATAAACAAAAATTAAAATATACTATGAAAAAAGGATCGTCAAAATCAAAGTAAATAATGCCTACTTACTAAAAAAAACTTACTTACGTCAAAAGTTGTAGGTGATCAATCAAACGGAAAATCTATACAAATAAATAAACTTAGAGTGTCTGTTTGTGACATCAAAATAACAGCTTTTCAACAAATGCATATGCAAGCATATACGGTAGTACCTAGTTTTTGACGTTTATCTTTAGACGCTGCCTAGCTCAACGTGCAACTAAAAATGGGGTTTTTATGGTAACACTAAAAGGGTCTTACCACCAAAAAATTACACACACTTTAAACCTGCGCCTAAACTTGCCTTACATGTGATGTTTTACAGAGTTGAAACGAGTTGCTAAACTAAAAATAAACATACAACCTCCGCTTCATTCTCACGTTAACTCGAACACAATTGCCTACGTAACAGAGTTATTAAATACAATTATTTTAAAGCAATTTGTTACAACTCGCACATGAAACTGGATAATTTCCTTATTTTAATACAAGTCTACTTATTGTTTATTTCTTGAATGTGATGTTTCTAAGGTAATCGATTCGGTACGCTTTTCAAATTGATGTTTTGTTTGTAATAGATATTACTATTTTGACTACGAATTTTGACGATTTTGACAGTACTTAGTACCTAGATGAAGTATAAAAACCGACTTTGAGAAAAATATCGACATATGATATGCTATTAAAGAAATTATAGGTAGCTGACTAAAATATTTTACTCAGCGCCATTATAAATGCGAATGTGTGTTTGTACGATTGTTAATTTGTCCTTCTTTCGCGCAGCAACGGAGCAACGGATCGACGTAATTTTTGGCATACATATAGTTTATATACCGGAGAGTAACATAGGCTTTTTATCCCGGAAAAATGCACGGTGCCTGTGGGAACGCGGGTGAAACCGCGGGCAGAAGCTAGTGTTACAATAATTATTATTGCTTACCTTTCTTGTAGTCATTTTTATCGTTGCCCAACGATTCCAGAGCTGAAACAAAACAAATCTCTTTACAAAAGAAACTAAAAAAAGGGAATCTTTGCAAAATTTCAGCATTATTGTCATACAGAAAGTTGTCAAAACATCGTCCGTCAGGGGTGCAATTTTTGAATGTCAAGGATTGACTAAATATCAGCGATATCACCGATAGTCACCGATTTACAAAAAGTCGTATTTTTGAAAGTGATGTTTAGCAGGTTGCTAATTAGTACAGCAATTATCTAAAAGTGGCATTGTAAAAATAAAAAACTATAAAAAGGTTACTTACAAATTTCAGTGGTAGTGGGAATTTCAGTTGCGGATGATGCTGAGCTTGATTCTGTCTCGTTCGATTTGGTAGAGTTGTCAGCAGTTGAAACTGACGTGAATGTTGTTAACCCAACACTTGAAGTTGACGTCGGTACAGTTGGTGAAAGAGTTACGTTGACGGTGAATTCTAGAATAGACGCTTGAGTGGTTGATGCTTCGGTTGTTGATGATTTTGTTGTTGGTGCTTCTGTTGATGTTGATGATTGTGTTGTCGGCGCTTCGGTTGTCGTAGTTGTTGTAGTTGCTTCTGTTGTCACAGTTGTTGACGATGTTGTCACTATAGGCTCTTGAGAAGCAAGGGTTTCAGTTGGAGTTTCAATAGCTTTTTCAGTTGTTTGCATTATTTCTAAAGTAGTTTCTTGTTGTGCAGCTTGGCTTGTTGTGGCAGGTTCGGTTGTTGGGGCTTCCGTTGTTGTAGTTGTGGTCGTTGTTGTTAAGGGTTCTGGTTTTATAGTTGATAGTAAAATCCAACCTTCAGGAGGAGTGATCGGTGACCATATTTCTGAAAATTAAGAGTTTTCTGTAAAATATGGAACGATAGCAAGACATTATCACTATAGAAAGAGATATAGTCGTGTCTCCGAGTAAAATCCGATCTTTCAATAGTCAGATAACGACCTGTTAGTTATTTCCCTGAATCATCGAAGTCTGTGGAGAAGACAGACGTAAATAAATACCATTCTTAATAAATAAACCTTAGTTAGCTAACGGTCACACACGAAAAACACGAAAATTTATTGATTCAATAGCTCAGTTCGTGAACGTGCAATTGAAAGATCGACCCTAAGTGAAATTACTGGACTCATGAGACTTAGTAATAATGTCTCAAGCTAACAGCTACAGTGCAGCACAGACCTTTATGTTTCAATGTTCTGCGTGGCACTGCAATTATTATGGACAGACGTTATGCTTATGAACCCATTTACTCTTCTCATTACTAAGCACCATAAAAATCCTATAAAGTATAAATAGAGGCGTATCGTTAACGATGTTGACAAGACATCCACACTTGGCCACGTAAAAATGTACCAGGGGAGTATTTATAAGTAGCGCATAGTCGTCACGAACAGTTCACAGTCCTCACGATTTGTCGGTCGTGCGGGCAACGCATCTAACTAACTAGTAGGTATACCTACTTGGATTTACGCCAGAAAGGCTAAACCGTGTTAAAGATCGCATTCGAGGGATTTGGTTTTCAAATGTTCAGGTAGGGTGAAAGTCGGTTTCTTTATCATATTTTAGATGATCCTTCAAGATGGTAGCTTTGTACACGATAATGTGCCTAATGGCACTTTGTGCGCCCGGTGCGAGCTGCTATAGCTGCGCCCTAATGGCATATCATGCGCCCGGTGCGAGCTTTCATAGCTGCGCCCTAATAGTATTTCGTGCGCCCGGTGCGAGCTTCTATAGCTGCGCTCTAATGGCATTTTGTGCGCCCGATGCGAGCTTCTATAGCTGCGCCCTAATGGCATTTCGTGCGCCCGGTGCGAGTTTCTATATCTGCGCCTTAATGGCATTTTGTGCACCCAGTGCGAGCTTCTATGCGCCCGGTGCACGCTTCTATAGCTGCGCCCTAATGGCATTTCGTGCGCCCGGTGAGAGCTGCTTTAACTCATTGTATGTTTAGAATAATCGACCTACAAGATCGGCGGCCAACGTTCTCCTGGGTCATCGTCGCTTCAAAGTTTATTCTGATGTTTATACCAAACATTATTTACACATCATATTGTTTTACGTACCTGTCATTTACACAAGCTATTTAACATATGCGAAACTGCTCGTATGACGAATTTAATAAAGATTTAAACATATACTTTGTTATCACAACAAACATCTGCCTATTTAGCTGGATAGGTTTCTTAAGGTAAACGTCTACAATTATTAGAAATAACACAACAGAGTGCAATTAGACAACAGTTAGACCTATCTAGTCGAATAATTTAAAGGTCCGCACCGATTATAGTAGAATCTCTTTGTTGAAAAAGATCGGGAAATACTGTCCTAATCAAATGAAATGTCGGTATAGTGCATCAAGCTAAAGATTTTTGTTTACCAAAACGTATAATAAGATAAAGGTAAATATTATAGCGTCAGTAAGGACTAGGCACACACGGTTTTTTTTTTTATTTTTTTTTTATTAGGGAACGAGACGAGCTGGTCGTTTGCCTGATGGTAAGCATAACGCCGGCCCATAACGATTGCAGTGCCACCCAGAACTTTGAAACACAAAGGCCTGCGCGGCACTGCAGTGCGCTCGTTACCCTGAGACATTAGGTATTAAGTCTCATAAGCCCAGTAATTTCACTGGATACTCTGCAGATACTCGCAGAAGAGTTAGTCCTCCCACTAACAACTTAATTGCAACTGCACTCAAATTGCAGTTGACTTACCAATGAATTAAAGGCATTATGTTCGTGGGAAATTTTTAATAAAGTCCATTTTTAACGCGAACAAATACGCGCGTAACATACAACGTAATATAACAAGTAGTAGCTTATATGCAAAAGCGTTATAAAATACAACAGATTATACTAACAAATTCTCTCTTGCCTGCTTACCACGCGGATCACGTATCGCGGTCGACCACGAGCGCAGCAGGGTCATACCATTGTATGCAGTGAAATTATACCTCACTTTCTTTTTACTAGTGGTAGGTAATAATACTATGATGATGACGTGGTAAGATGATAGAGACATAGAGTGTTGATGATTGGGAAATTTTATAGATGATTTGATCATTTTTTTCCCACTTGTTCTGAAGTTGATTCATTATCTATACAAATAAATAAAATTGAAGCGTCTGTTTGTAATATCAAAATAACAGTTTTTTACTAAATGTATATACGGTACCTATAACAAAAACTAAATTTTTTTTTCTGTCTGTCGGTCTGTCTGCCCGTCAGTTTGTTCTGAAACTGCTGGACTAATTTTGACGGGACTTTCACTGGCCGATAGCTATCTGCGAGTGAAAGTTCCGTCAAAATAGGTCCAGCCGCTTCAGAGATTACCCGGAACAGACAGACAGACAGACAAAAATTTTAAAAATGGCTGGTTTGTTTTCTGTACCGTATATACTTTCATATGCATTTAGTAAAAATACGTTACTTTGTAAAGAAAAGTTATTTTGACATTACAAACAGACACTTCAATTTTATTTATTTGTATATATATTAATCACAACTCGAAAGACATTCCAAACGCCCGCTCCTCAGTCGAGATAACATAACACCGACGTATAATCACAGCAAATAAATGATTACTTAGCGTTACTTTACAACATGTTTTTTTCTTGAGTCATTGAACTACCGTTTTGGCGTAGGAGTATAGGAAAATAACAAAAAAAAAGTGTTTGGTCCTGTATGGAGTGTTGGCGGTTATTTTAGGTAAGGCGCTTTGCACGTGTGATGACGATTTTTGCGTCAAGATGTTTTATGAAATATATTTGATAGTGTTTACCGACACTAGCGGATGTTTACGCAAATTATATTTTTCTTATGGATATATTTAAGATGTTCGAAAAAAACCATTTTTAGCCGCCTGTTTGGCTAGATAGCGTCTAAAGATAAACGTCAAAAATGATTAGAAAATTAAATGTCACAACAGAATTGTGTTAAACAACGATCAGACACTACTTAAATCAGGATTTGTGGTTGCTCATCTTTAATCGCGCGACTAAGACATGTTTAGGTGTTACCCAGTGTTTAACTCAGGTTTAACGTGTTTTTTTCGAACTTTTCTAGTCGCCTCGCTAGCTACCACTCTCTAGATAAAAATCTGTCTCCAAGCTTCTATTCCAGCTGCACTTGAGAGCCGGTCCTAATATAGGTTCTCAGCACCTAACGCTCAGCATACTCTACCACATCGTTACTTAAAATCAGTTGATTTTACCTGCTTTCATTTTAGTCACTTTGATCGTGTAGTCTGCCGCCAAGCAGTAATGTGCAAGCACTACTGTGTTCCGCTTTGATGAGCAAAGTAGTCAGTGAAAGTACTGGGTTTATGAAACTTAATACCTAATGTCTCAGGGTAACGAGCGCACTGCAGTGCCACGCAAATCTTTGTGGTTCCAAGTGGCAATGCAATTGTTATGGGCTGGCGTTATGCTTACCCCAACAGGCACTCAATCCGCTCGTCTCCTTACCCAAGGGTAAAAAACTTAACGTAAAAAACCTCGATTCAAACCTCTAACACGATGAATGAAACTGACTCAAAGTGACCGGTAGCTCTCGGACTACTTTTTATGAGCTAGATTGTATCTATTATTTCAACAAGGCCTGTGGTTTGGTGCAGCTTCCTCAATTTCATTGATACGATCCGTTCTACAAGGTTTATATCTTCATTATCCGGAAAACATCCACTGCTGAACATTGGCCTATACCCTGATTATGAAGAAGAGATTTTGCCTTTACACCGTTTGGCAGGCGTCTTGGTGACTGCAGTAGATTATAATGTTGACCGAGTAAAATGCTTGCAGCCCATTTCCTGGTTAATATTTTACCCGGTTTTTCGGCACTCACGGGAAGAGATGGGGACTAGTCTTAACCGGTGCCTCACGGAGGTTTATTTTTAAGACTCTTCAATTAAAAATGTAAGAACGTAAAAGACTTACCTTCAGAAGGTTCCGTAACTTTCTCAGGAGTCTTTGTAGCGGCATCAACGGCGTTGGTCCACGTCACTAAAGGAGGATACTCTGTTGACGTCGATGTGGTCGCTTCCATAACTGTTGAAGGAATATCAGCTTCTGTCGCTGGCTTTATAGTTTCTTTCTCTGTAACAACTTGTTGAACTGTAGTTTCCTTTTGTTCGTTTTCACTTGTTCCATTTTGCTTGTCGTCATTTGTTGTTTCGATTTCTTGATCAGTTTCCTTTTCAACATCTTGATTTGTCGTCTCTTTTTCTACTTCTTGGTTTGTGGTTTCTTTTACTATATCTGGTTTTGTAGATTCACTTTCTATGTCATGGCTCGTTGTTTCTTTTTCTATATATTCAACAGTTGTCTCTTTGTTTTCTTCAGTTGATGATGTCTCTATTGATTCTGTTGTTATTCTTTCAGTTGTTTCAATTGGTACTTCAGTTGTTGTTACTGTCGTTTCAGGAACTGATTCTGTTGTTTCAACTACTTTTTCTGTTGTCGTTGTTGTTAACGGAGTTGTTGTAGTAGTTGTGGTTGTTGTTGTTGTTGTTGAAGTAGTGGTTTTAGGTTCTTCCTTAGTTGTCGAAACCTGTGTTGTGTTTATGTATGTGATTGTGACCGATGATGGGCGAGTCAGTAAGGGTTTTGAACTTGTAGACTGAGGTAATATAGTAATGTTTAATCTTGGAGGTATAGGGAAGGGTTTTTTGGTACTTGGTCGTTTTGGCGGCTGTTTATAAGGAGGTTTTCTGGTTGTATTGTATAGGGCTATTGGAGGTTTTGGTTTAGGTGTTGATAAAGAATATAATGGCCTAGTACTGTTTGTAGGTTTATATGTAGGTCTGTAAGGTCTTACAGGACGCCTTGTCGGTCTTTTTGTTGTTGTTGTTGTTGTCGTTGTTGTCGATGCAGTAGTTGTTTCTGGTATTTCAGAGTTTTCTTGAGTTTTCTCCGTACTGCTTACTGGACTCAATTCTCCGGACACAGTTTGGAAAGTGGACAGCTTTATAGGCACTTCAGTTGTTGGTCTGTCAGTCTTTTTCGATAGCTTAGTCGTTGTTTCTACAACAACAGCTGTCGTCAATTTAACTTCATCATTGATTATTCTATTATCGATCGTTGTTTGCTCGTCTGATTTTGTTTCTAATTCGACTGAATCCGTTCTTTCTGTTGCTTCTCTAGTGGTTGTTTCTACTTTCTGTGTCGTAGGTTTTTTTGTAGGGATTAAGTCGGGGATTTTGGTGGGGATTTTATCTATTGTCTGAGGGTGGACGAAGTTCGCATTGTCTATGGAGTTGTCGTCGATGTGATTTGTAATAATTTGAGGGAGGATGGTTCTGTCGGGGATCTGACAGCAGGAACCGAAATAGAACCTGAAATGAAAAAAAATTGGTGATTACAAAACATAAACATTTAAATACTCATACCCCAGCACTAGGATTCCCTGTGCCACAGGTGGCATGGACATACACAAATACACAACACAAACATCTAAGACCCGAGAACAAATTTTATGTTAAGTTTCATAAGCCCAATTTAGTAATTTGACTGGCTAATCGGCTCATCACAGCGGAACACAGTAATGCTTGCCTGATGGTAAGCATAACGCCATCCCTGAACAATTGCAGTGCCACATAGAATTTTGAAACACACGTGGCACTGCATAGAGCTCTTTGTCTTAAGTCGGCTGACACAAGCGCTCCAATCCACAACATTCCACGCCAACTTTCCAAAAACGGAAAAATGGGGAATCTCAGATGGATTACGTGGAGTAGAATACTGGATATTCAAAAGTTCCAAATCCAACGTACCAACTCCTTGTTCCTAAATCTGTGTTCCAACTCATCGTGTGTAGCCGATACTACGATCCATTTCGCGCTCATTTGGCAGTAGGTACTCGAGACGCAGAATGACCTAAAAATGGAGGGATAGCGCGCTCAGAATGAAGTGACCCGCTGTGTGCTCCAAATTGGACCATCATCTTTCCAAACAATCCACGACGCGCGGAGGCCGCAGAACTATGGATTTGGAACGCTCGTGTACAGGGGTTCTTAGGTAGAAAATCTCGTTAGTCGTTCTTTAGTAGTAGTTTTTAGGTTTACCTGTCAATGCAGGTGCCAAGGTGGGTGCCGTTTGCCTTGAGGCAATCGATGGCAAACATGCAGAGTCCCTCTTGGGCTGTTCTTCTGGATATACATGGAAGGTGCCTTATATTTCTTGCTAGAGGCACTGGTCCTGAAACAAGAGAAAAGCAATTGTTAAATATTTATCAAGAAGGTCGAGACACGTGTGGTATTGGCATCGAGATAATAACACCAAGAGATGAAATACTGTACTATCCGATCTCACAATAAAGTATTGATTTTGCTATAACTAATATCAGCGCTCAGCGTATCAGCGCGGGGTATCGGCGCTAGGCGGTGGCTTAGCCAACCAGAGCGCATTATCTCTAAGATAAAATGGTGGAATTTATTTCGTGTAAACCAAACGTCACTGCATCTCTAGGGGTTAGTTCCTCGATGAGTACTGGTAAGAATAAAACCATCCAATCTTTTCCCGAGTGTGTCGTAATAGCCGGCTAAGGATTCCCTTGCAAGGAATGTTCAGCATTCGTTCGTTGTTTAACACAATTCTGTTGTGACATTTCTAATCATTTTTGACGTTTATCTTTAGACGCTGTCTAGCCAAACAGGCGACTAAAAATGTTTTTTTCGTGGTAACACTAAAAATGCCCATTGTTTCAGTGCAATAGCTTAGATTATAAGTTTTAATTCTATGTGCAATAGGTCTGTCTTTCCACCAGTAGCGACATCTATCTAACAACTTGTAAATTATTCCAACTCACACTTTTTTACTTCACGTGTTTATTATTGTTACGTTTCAGAGTTGTGAAAATGTTACAAAGCGTTTCGTAGAGATGGCAGTGCTATAGAATAAATTTATTTTTCCCAGGGGAGGTTCTCACAACTTATCAACAACCATGGTCCTAAACACCCCCTTCCGGGATAACATACCAATTCAAACTCACCCTGTATTTATAATATTAGTAGAAATAGGATGATTCGAAACCAAGTTTCAAATCATTTCAAAACAGAAAATTTATTATGTAATTAGAAACTACTAATTTTCAAACTTCATTTCAAAACAAACTAAATAATGGAAATATTAACAACTAACTATATGTACAAATAAGAAATTATAATAATACAAACCTAATCTAACAAACAGTAGGCAACATTCCCAAAATGTTCCATTTGCCACGCTGATATGCGTTCTCAGAATACTAGCGGCGTTCCCCTAATAGGGTTTGTATGGAGGTACAAGAGAGAGAGGGGAGGGAGAGCGTCCACATTCTCTGACCAGTCATAATGTTTGGTACAGTGCTTCATGCTAAGTATAGGTAACGGCTGGACGCCAAAGATCTGTGTCTTAGGCACCCGTTACATGGTCAAGCATGATTGATGGATATTCATCAATCATGGGCCACCTACCCTGGAAAAACCACGATCACCACTTGACGCATATCGTACCGTCTAATGTACTTGATGGAAATCTAGTCCGAGCGCTAACCTAACCGTAGTATTAGAGGGAGTGAAAGAGAAGCCGCGATATATGTAGCGTAAAGTGGAGCAGTCGGCTCCTCGAGCCGCCTCTAGTAAATCTATGCTTTGCCCCGGGGCAGGGCTCTGAGGAAGTGAAAAAGGCACCCTAACCCTTTCGCTGTTCTTGTCTGCGTCATATATTTTGGATGGATATACTTCAAGCCGCGCGTGAGCGTGAAATGCTTCGTAACCCGCGCTTGTTGCAAAACCACGGCTATTTTGACAGCAAAACGCAAACATGCATGACCGTGTAATGGCGACCTCACATCTCTAATGCACTTCTAGTTAAGCCAGTAAAGATCATAAATAAGTTAGTAATTTGTCCATGTGTACGCATACTAAAAAGCAATGTAGCCCTGACCTAGGACACTCGGATGAGTCTTGAGATACATTTGAGATATCTAAGTAGGAACTGCTCTATTACAAGGTTTTATTTAATTCATTAGTTAGTTAGAATGCTCGGATAAAAGCAGAAAGCAAAAATGTAAGGAATAAGGGTAAATAAAATTCAATTCAATTTTTCCATTAATAAGAAAGTCAGTAATCTTATGAATAATAGCTATAATTATTTAAACAAGTGAAGTGTGCAGGGGCGTATTTACCCTAGGGCCAAAAGGGCCATGGCCCGGGCGGCGGCAGGCTGCGAGAGGCGGCACAAGTAGCAGAAATTAAAAAAAAAGCCTACCTTAGTAGGCTGTTATTAAATCTCGTAAGGTGGTCGTGGGGGCTCGTGAGTGTAAGTTTGGTAGAGATCAAGACGCGGGTCTATCGACCGATATACTACACTCATTATGAATTATTATTGTTTTACTTCTGTTGTCTAACTGGCTGATGTAGTAGCTAACTGACAAAGCCAATTAAAATAAATTAAAAAAGTTATGGGGCGGTAGTGTTGTAAACGCAAAATGTTAAACGGTGGTCCGTGGTTTAGTAAAACTATTGTTTGTCTTTGTTGTTCTTTGACAACTTTAGACTGAATCGAAAGAGACAAAACATTGTTTAACTATATTCAACCATTTCACACTGTTCATTGTGTAAAAATATCCCAGACCACAGTGTAAACAGCAAGATTCGAAACCTCACACCAAAGTATGTCTCAAATCGAGCATCAATTAAACACGACCACCGGCTGTCGATCACCGAAACGGGTTCTATGACGTCACGTTTACCGTTGAACTGGTCACAGAATAAGTGCGAGTGCTGTCCAAGTCAAGGTTGATGAGGTGTTGGTACTGACACACATATGAAGTGTATAGACTTTAAAGTAAACGCAAAGTGGAGAATCCATACAAAAAAATTAAACCCACTTTATACCTCTGTTGATATGTTATTAACTCCTAAACATGCGTGTTTAAATATGAATAATCACAAATCTTAAATTACGTATCTGGTATCTAACTCGATTCTGTTAAAACATTTCTAATCATTTTAGACGTTTATCTTTAGACAGTCTTTAACTAAACAGGCATCTAAAAGTTTGTTTTTTTGTATCATGGATAGGCTGATTAGCTCAAAAATTCAATTTTTTTTAAAGCATAACACCAGCTCATTTCAGTTGCAGTGCCATTTGCCACTTAGACCGTTGAAAGTGCGCTGGTTGGTAGAGTAATATGGGCTAATTTTTATCTCGGAAAAATGCACGGTTCCTGTGGGAACGTGGGTGAAAACCGCGGGCAGAAATTATTGTACTATAAAATACAAGTTGTTTGTATTAATATAATAAATAATGATACAGGCTTACAACACGTTGAGTTAAATTGGTTGTTTTTCTGACCTCAATTTTGCCTCTACACATTACGTACTGCAATAATCAAGCAATAACATCTTGCCTTGAAAAATGATGATACTTCAAGACATTACTACCTTCTTTTTAACTACTTCTATTTTTATTTATTTATTGTTTTATTATTAAATAACTACGTTTAAAACAGTGTTTAAAAAGATCTTCGTTATTGTTGTTATGAATTACGTTACATAATTTGCAGTGATTAAGCGCCAGAAGAAGACCTCTAAATTCATATTAATTGTTTCTATGATTCTTTGTTGGGCGATTGAGAGGTCAACTTAAAGTTTTACTGTTTTAAACTTTATCAATGTTGTATAAAATTATTTTTGCAGCAGTCGTATATTTTATGGGCCTATACACTAGCAGGAAAAGATGGCCGGACGATAACCCTTATATAAGAAATAAGGCCGGTCCGATCCAGCCTTATTACATAAACATAACATAAACGCTTACACACTCATACACCCGCACTAGGATTCCCTGTGTCGCAGGTGGCATGGACATACACAGATACACATCACAAACATCCAAGACCCGAGAACAAACTTTATGCTTACACAAAATCTGCCCCGGCCGGGAATCGAACCCGGGACCCCTCGCCTTGCAGGCAGGGTTACTACCAACTTAGCTACGGAGCCGTCAGGCAAACGACATGCTTAACTACCCTCAGGCAAACGACATGCCTGACTCCTTACTATCTTTTTCTTATTCTAGTGAATAACGAGACGAGTGCCTGTTGGTTAGGATACTGTTATGGGCCGGCCCATAACAATTATTCTATCTATATCTATATATATAAATAAAAAATAATTGCCACATCTATAACGGAGCTACTTGAGAACGGCCCGATCTATTGTTGATAATTGAGTGATTTTTTTGTTGCATTCGTAATTGTTAGGTGTATTTTGGATAATCCCCGCGAAAAGTTAGAACATAAAACTGAATTTTTATAAGAAAACAAAACTGAATTTCTTCTTCAGCTTATGACTTTTAAAAACTGCTTGACGTTTATCTAATATCTGCCAGTGTCAAAGTGAGGCCAGTGTTCGGTATTAATAAACTGAATTTCGTTGATGACTGAAGTGGCATTACTGATGCTATCACTGTCAAAAAGATAGCCATTGTGAAGCCGCGGCGGGTCCCTAGTTATAGTATAAAAAATAACCCAAATGATTCAGTGTGCTACAAGTAAGTAAGCAATCTGTATTTATATTTTTGCTGTTGTTATTAAAATACTTAATAAAAAAATAACTAAAAAATTGTTTCATCACAAAAATTTACCAAGACAAAACTGAATCATTACTGACTCATTTAAAACATCGAAAGTTATCGTTGCTATTCCAAAGGACTTCACAAATCAGTATAAATTAAAAGAAAGTGTGTGAGTCAGTTGTAGACCACGCCTTATGACAACTATGACATTAAAAACGCATTGAGATAAAAGCTTACGCACTGGGTTTTTTAGTTGCTACTTGCCACATGTTTTTACGATGATGTTTTTACCTGTTTATTTATTTATTTATTTATCTCAGATTCACAGCTTTACTTAGTAATATATAACAAATTTCATATTACTTATCCTTAAGCCAAAAAGAATCTACATTATGTAACTTATCCGATATAGTATAATTAACAAATCGCGAGCAGCGGTAGCCGCAGCCGCTTGATAGGTACTCACAAACTACAAACTCGCTGCGTCCGCGCACACACGACAGCGCCGCAGCTTTCAACAACAACGTTACAGGTATACTGTCGCATGTCTCGTGTAAGCATTTTTTTAATCTCTATAGGTTAATAATTTTTTTATACTATTGATCAACGAGACTAACGTGTAATTTCCTTGATGGTGAGCATAACAATTGCAGTGACACTCAAAACTTTGAAAAACACAGATATGTACTGCACTGCAGAGTGCAGTGCGCTTGTTACCCTAATGCAAATCGTAGACGCTTATGCAAGTATGCGTTTTGCTGTCAAAATAACCATGCTTTTGCATCAAGTGCGGATTACGAGATAATACACGCTCGACCGCGGCTTGATGCAAACCACGAAATAGACAAGAAATGCCTCGTAGGCTGACTACTTCACTGACTACTTTACTCATCAAACCGGAGCACATTACTGCTTGGTGGTAGACTACACTCTAGCGAAACGGTGGTACCCAACCAGACGATCATTCACAGAAGAGTTTGTCCTATACCCAACTGATAATGGATATAGTCGCATTACGATGTTTTCCTTGTAATTTGTAGGCAAGTAAATTCTTGATTTCCTTAAATCCTCTTCCTTTTTCCCGCCCTTGTCCTCTTTTATATGGGGTCGGTGAAGTACGTTTTTGCGCAGGCACTACTTTTGGTTGTGGATTTTTTATTCTCGTTTTCCATAAATAAATATTGACACTACAATTTTTGTACAATTATATTACAGCAAAAGTTGCCTTAACAACTCGCAGGCCACATTTGACCCAGTGCGTGCGTTTATATAACAGTCAAAACACATGTTGGGTGAAAACCGAGTGAGTCATAACAGTAAGGTCGCCGGTGGGTCGATGACCTACTTACGCAGCCTCCTTGAGGCCGCAATCTCACCTGTGGCTCCCATATTCTAATGAACTGACTTGAAATCCTCTCGATAATTCGAGAGGATCTCAAGTCCGTGAAATTACTAGGCTTATGAGACATAACACTAACGGTCAACCCACAAAAAAACTAAACACACTTTAAACCTGTATTAAACAGTGTTTAAATACTAGACATGGCTTAATCGCGTTTTTAAATATGAGCTCCCACAAATCCTAATTTATATACGGTCTTACTACAATAAAAACAAACACACTTTTAACCTGTGTTAAACACTGTTTAACTCGTAAACATGCCTTAGTCGCGTGTTTAAATATGAGCTACCACAAATCCTAATTTAAGTATCTAACCGTTGTCTAACACAATTCTGTTGTGACATTTCTAATAATTTTAGTTGTCTATATTTAGATACTGTTTAGCTAAACAGGCGTCTTAAAGTAGTTTGTTCTGGTAACACGGCTAATGTCTCCGGGTAATGAGCACATTCACACAACAAGAAGCATCCGTTCACGGGTATGACCTATGCGCCAGCCATCACCTTCCAATAAGAGAAGAAAGCGACCTTGCCACACAATGCCGCCGCGTCTTTTCTTGTCTTTTTCGTGAATATGACAACTCCAGTTGTTTTAAACGCAATTTACTATCGATATCATTATCTTAAACGTAATTAGAATCGATATTTTGATGTTCGGTATTGTCTTAGGAATTATTGACCAGTGCATGCCTGCTCGCTGGCTAGCTTTGCAAGTTCGACAAGCAACCAATAATAGGTGTGTTCTGAAAGTTCTTTTTTATATATTGTGTTTTTTATATATGGTACTTTACTCATCAAACCGGAGCACAGTAATGTTTGTACATTACTGCTTGGCGGTAGACTACACAAGGAAAGCGGTGGTACACCTACCCAGATGGACACTCGCGGAAGAGTTAGTCCTACCACCTAGTGAAGTTGCACTTGATTTTCAAATACGCGTGTTCCCGCCTTCGATCCTTGGTAGTTACTTGCAAAGCCAGGGGCCCGGACGCGATCTCCAGCAGTGGGAAATGTGTGGTGAGCATTTAGGTGAGCATTAACTTTATTCTCGGTACTTGATAGTGTTTTTTTTATCTCTGTGTGTCAATGCCACCTGCGACAAATGGAATCTTATATAGTGCAGGGATATCTATATGAAAGCTTTTGCAGGTTTCCGGAACTAATTACTTTTTTTTTCAAATTAAAGAAATCGAATTGTTTGCGTTACGGAACCCAAATTCAGCCAAGTAAACTTTTCTTCGTCAGTTTTTATGCATGTTTTCCGTAGACTGTAGGTAAGAGTCAGGTTAGGGACCGTCGCACTTTCACTTCCTAAGTTTAAACTAGGTCACTCGGCTAGTGTGTGTCATGCTTAGGTTTCGTGGAAACAGCTGCCTTACCGGCTAACGACAATCGTCTTCGTTTTCGATTCCAAACCGTTTAAAACCAGTGGTCACTAGTCTTCGGCTGGAAGGATTTGTCTAGAGTTTTCGCTAGTTATCGTTTTGTAACAGCTTTTTTCAACGTTCGTTCTAAATTGAAAACCAGCGAAAATTCTAGAAAGTTCCTTCCAGCTGAAGACCTAGCGACCGCTGGTCTTAATCGGGTTGGAGTCGAAAACGTACACAATTTTGTTAGCTCAAAAATCGGGAACCAACTTTGACGAAAATATCGCAGTACCTATATGAAATTTCATCCTCCATTTTTCATAAAATTTAGATGGGGCCACCTCGTGATTACACTCTTTCAAACAAATACAATAGGGATGTTGACTCCATTTTTCATAAAATTTAGATGGGGCCACCTTGCGAGTAAACTTTCAAACAAATACAATAGAGATGTTGACTCCTTTTTTCATAAAATTTAGATGGAGCCACCTTGCGAGTAGACTCTTTCAAACATATACAATAGGGATGTTGACTCCATTTTTCATAATATTTAGATGGGGCCACCTCGAGAGTACACTTTTTCAAATAAATACAATAGGGATGTTGACTTCATTTTTCATAAAATTTAGATGGGATCACCACGCGAGTACACTCTACACCCAGACTGACACTCGCAGAAGAGTTAGTCCTACCACACGGGTAATTTATTCGAGTTCTGCAGCATATTTTCAGGAATCTATCACTATTCCGCACTGCGGTGCGTACGGCGCCGTGCTGAAGTATATTATCTTATCTTATGTACTTTAACACTCATTTATATATCTACAAGCCTTTTCACTTTTACCAATTCGATACATAGATTAGTTCCGTTCTAGTATCAGATTCTCGTCACTTGCACTCTCAATTATCATGCTTTCTTTTTTGAATTCTAATCGAGGAGAACTGAAACTCGTAGAAGCTTAGGCCGAATTATATAGTTAAGGCTAGGCCAAGGTTTATTACGCATAACGAATCGAGATTAACATGAAGCCTCTTTAAACGCGAAACGTTCGAAAAAGAAAGCGAACGGAAGCATGAAGTTTCTTTTTCGCGACTCTATGGCTACGTTGCCCCTGCCTGCAGAGCGAAGGGTTCGATTCCTGGCCGAAGCAAACTTTGTATGATGAACTGATGACATGCGTAAAAAGTTTGCTCTCGCGTCTTGAATGTTTGTGTATCTCAAGGTCCGACAATGTCTCCTGCGACACAGGAAATCTTAGTCCAGCGGAATGAGCGAGTAAGCGTTTGTTTTTCTGCTCGGCCAAGTGCGAGACAGACTCGCGCACCGAGGTTTCCGTACAAACTTAGGTATGTTATTAGTTCTTCCATCACGGTAATCAACAGATAATTAGTTACTTTCACCTAAATAATTAATTTTAATAATTTTTTTGTGATTTCACTGTAAGAATAACGTTCCATCATCATTATCATTATCAGCCTCTTACGCTCCCACTGCTGGGATACCGGCCTTCTCTCAGAGCGAGGTATGGGCCATAACCCACCACGCGGGCCCAGTGCGGCTTGGTGGATGTCACATGTCCTCGAATATTTTGTGGTTCTTGAACATGCGGGTTTCCTCACGATGTTTTCCTTCACCATTTTTTAGTGAGTATGAATAATCCGCACATAACTTGATACAAATAAGTCATTCAATAACGTTCCATATTCCGTATTAATGCATGGAGTAGTGAATAGCCGTGATTAAGTTAAATAACAGTGAAAACAGTGACAAGTCTTACCTTGCATATAATCCATGTTCAGTAGCACAGGTCCTGCGCCAACTGAGCTCAAACTCATAACTTGAAAGAACACAACTATGAACGTAAAGTTCCAACATATCACTCTGAAGTTGTCTATCAAATGTGTCACGGCACTCCGCCTAGTGTCACTCCTAACATCACTGGGTTGATCTACTGTCGTGTGACTGTAGGGCCACGTATTTAGTGGAGGGCCCATTTTTGTGTTGGTCTGGTGCTATGATTGTTGCATGGTTTGGTGTGTTTGGTCTGGAACAAAAAAAAGGATAGGGTTAGCTTTTTAACCGACTTCCAAAAAAAGGAGATTCTTAATTCGGTTGTATTTTTTATGTTTGCAACCGTCATTTGTAAACCAATTTTGAAAATTCTTTCTTTATTTGAAATGACATATTTTCAGGTTGGTCACAAAGTTTCATCAAAATCGGTTAAGTAGTTTGTCATTGAAGTTGGTTCGTTGATGGTAAGCGTAAAGATTTCTCGCTATAAAAGAAACCAAATACCGCAAAAAGTATTCAGTCTTACCACAAAAAATGTGTTGAACAGATGAAACCCACGTCTAAGACTAAAGCATGTATCAGTCACGTGTTTAAATATGAACAACAAATATTGATTTGTGAAGTGTCTAACCGTTGTCTAACTCAATTCAGTTTAGATTATTCAGTTGTGACATTTCTAATCATTTTAGACGTTTTACATTTTAGACACTGTCTAAAGTGTCTAGGTTTAAAAACCTAGGTACCTTGGTTTAAAAATGGACTAAACTTATTTCATAATTTAAGTACCTACACTATGTGTAGTATTCATTTTGGCGGATGACCATGTTCTACGGAAAAACGAATACCAACTATAAAAATTAGTTCCGAAAAACCATTAGTAGTAAAAAATGAACCACAGAGAATTAAAAATAAGTAGACACAGTAACATTTGCCGTGCTCGGTCAGCGCCACAAGTTAGCCTACAAAATGATTAGAAATCTCGCAGTATGCGATATACCGGTAGGACCGGCTGCGCAGGAGTGTAACTGTACTTAAACTGTACACTTCCTGAGTACACAGCCGACTGGATTTCGCGGCAGATAAGTGATACTTGGAGATAGCTTCAGCTAAAATAATTGTAAGTATTCACGTAAATCCATATAGGTACCAGGTGGCAGGACTAACTCTTCTGCGAGTGATGATCTGTGGTCATAGAGTTATAATCTAAGAGATGTGTGTCTGTTGTGATGATGATTTTTCTTTCAGCTTACAAACTAAGTAGTGGCTCCATCTAGCAGATTTATAAGGATTGTCTAGTTCATTTTGTGATATTTTGCAATACCAATGACAAAAATTACGCACAGTTTTTTTTTAATTTTTATCTTTGATACCTACCTACTAATAATATTATCCTACTAATCTTACTTCCTACTTAGTATATTATATGTATTGAGTTTCCAATATTTCGGCCCTGTTGCAAGTCTAACAGGGAAAACTTAGTTCTTCTTTGCATACATGGTAAGTAGGTGTTCTAATTTAGGTTTATTATATTCCCTACCTTCGGGCTTCAGGATTCAGGTCTCCCGACGGGGGCTAACAGGGGAGACACGAGTCCAGATCCCCCTTAAAATACAATACCGAAGTCTCGCAATTTCATAATTGAAATCGTCCAAGTGATTTAACCACAATTCATGACACATGAGCTATTATTCTGTGCAGTTATAAAAGATAGGATTTGCTTAAGATCAAGCGAGATAATTTTCAAATGCTAAATTATCGAGTATTAAAAAACAAGTCGTAGAATAGCAGCGAAGTATTTCGCTGTAGCATAGCTTGGCGGTACAAATGGTAATGATCCAAATTGCCCTTAAGTTGACAGCGTAAAGCGGCTCGTACACCTAATGCGTGATTGGAGCATCAATCATGGACCACGCGAAAACCATAGAAAAACCGCGACCACTGCTTGACGCATATCGTACCGTCTAGGTGGAGCTTGGTAGAAATTTAGTCCGAGCGCTAACCGTACTATGATTAGAGGTAGTAAAAGAGACGCACCGAAGACACCACGATCTTTACTCAAATAATAGTTTCACAACCACTGCGTCATCGGTGCAGAAGCCGTGGTAAATACGCGCTGGTGCGCCTATGATGTACGTAGCGTAAATATGAAGCAGTCGTCACTTCCCAGGCAGGGAGTGAAAGAGACAACACTATCTGGCTGTATTGCTGTTCTTGCCGATTTCGTGGATTTTTGATGGTTTTACATCAAGCCACGCTTGCACGTGTATTACCTCGTAATCCGGGCTTGTTGCAAAATCATCGTTATTTTGACAGCAAATCGCAAGCAAACGTGTATGTATGGCCAGCCTAAGAAACTCGCTCCATTAAAGAGAGCAGTAACGTGCACTCAAGCTCGTCCAAACAGCTTGTCACCTAGACCTCAAGGAAACACTATATCAAACTCCGTTACATTAATTAGGTATAATGGGTACATGACCACGGTTACCGCTAGAAGGCGCTAGTGCTACCGTTACGCCGCCGTCTCCTGACCCCGGTGATACTTGAATACTTTGAATAGATAGATAAAATTACTGGGCTTTACACCTAATTCTTATAAATAGAATACGCAAGCGAACCTTGGGCCAATGCCGCAGATGGAAAGCTTTTAGCCCGTTGATCAAAAAGTTACAATGATAAGTAGAATATTTTTATACTATCTTATAACGAGACTAGCAGGTCATTAGCCTGATGGTAAGCGTTATGCTTACATAAGGCATGCTCCAACGTCAGCCCATGACAATTGCAGTGGCACTCGGAACTTTGAAACACAAGGTACTGCATGTACTCGCGAGGTAAGTACTCGTTATTCTGATGAGATATCAGGTATTCTTATTCTTATTCAAGGTGGGGGTGATAAGGCCTGCACTGACGTCCCGCTTGGGGTGTATTGTGCATTTCCCTCTGCCAGCGTTTACCCTAGCCAGCCCAACGCCTTTAAGTAACGGAGTGCGGGCTTGGGCGCTGGCAAAGCTGCTCCAGTAGCGTTGATGTTGTTGTTGTATTATGTGTATGTAGTTGCTTCATTTATTAAAAACTACTGACTAAAATCACTGACCAAAAATAATGTTCAACTGAAAGCAAACGCATCGCCATTTTCAACCTTATTTCACTACAAAAGGATTATACCTAAAGAACGGCTTATTACAGTGCCAAAGGGTTTATAGAATAGTGTGATATTAGTTACGTCATAATAAAAATATAATCAATTACTATTTATTATAAACGCGACAGTATGTTGGTTTTGTCCTTCTTTCACGCACCAATGGAACAAAAGCTCGAAGTAATTTTTTTGCATAGAGATACGAGTAGTTTATGGACCGGCGAATAACATAAGCTTTTTATCGAGAAAAATTTCTATAGTTGAGTAGGTTTCTGTGGGAATCTAAGCGCGGGTAAAAACACGGGCAGCAGCTAGTAAAAACATAAACATACAAAGCAGCGGTTTAAGTCTGTAAACCATTTTTATCTGAACTGCAATCTGATACACCGGACGCGCTAACAAAAGACTTCAACGCGCGCGCACTTCCTTATCTGTGCGCGTTGTAGCTATAATCGAATCTTGGAAGTAAATTTTAACCTACTTATAACTATGGTATCGAAATAAAACTTTGTATGTATATGTAGTTTGGATGACAATACGACAATTTGGAATCATGGGGTCTGATGATGGAGCCTGGAGGTGGATAGCGTGTTATTTTGTACGCTAGAAGGTAACGAGACGAGTCACCCCTTTGCCAAATGGTATAAGCATAAGATCTGCCATAAACAATTGCAGTACCATCCAGAACTTTGAAACGCAAAGGCCTATGTGGCACTGAATTTCGCTCGTCACCCTGACAGAGACATCAAGACTAAGCATTGTCTCATAAAGGTGAAAATACACGGTTCAACCAAATTGAATCACTTTGGTTGAATGGAGCAGAAATGAAAGGAATGCTGTTGTTGCAATGATATTGAATGATTCACTTATAAGTTTACATGGATCAATTTGGTTGCTTCATCCAAATTGAAAGACAAAAGTGAACCGTGTATTTTCACCTTAAGCTCCCGAAATTTCATTGGCTATACTTTGCTCATCAAACCGGAACGGAGCTATTCATGCACCTACTGCTTGGCGACCAGCTATACGTATGTATAGCAGAATCGAATTATTGCTAATCAATTTCTACATTAATTGTACTTGCAGGTTTTAGACATAGATTTTCTTGGACATACATTTTAAATCAAATTATCAAAGAACATTTTAATAATTTGATGTGTTCCTAATTTGATCTACCCTCTGCCTCACTTGTTTATGATGCGTATATCCCTTAAGAAAGTTTCCTACTTTGTTTAGCTACTTAACGACAAGCAAAAAATTTTAGCTTAAAGTGCTTTTCAATGTTTCCACTTCAACAATGGAAGTAGATGGATAAGAACGAGTGAAATACAATGTAATGTGTACAGATGTAGACCGAACGCAAGGTATGGTTCTATCTCTGTCCATCCTCAGCATGTCCGTGTTTGTTATCTCTTTTGAACAGTTGAAAAACCTTTCAAACTCTTGGTCAGCTAGCGTTTCACTCCTATCTTACTTAAACATTTTAGAAACAAAAAATATACAGTATTATAATCAGTAAAAACGTACTCAAAAACTAGCTGTGCCCCAAGGCTTCGCCCACGTAGCTTAAGTTACTCCTTGTGACATCAGCTATCTGCCAGTGAAGTCCCGGCAAAATAGGTCTAGCCGTTTCGGAGATTACCCAGAACAAACAGACAATAGACAAAAATTTTTTAAATGGTTGTTTTGTTATAGGTATCGTATATACTTTCATATGCATTTAGTAAAAATCTGTTATTTTGATATTACAAACAGACACTTCAATTCTATTTATATGTATAAATATATAGATATTTTATAAAAATTGCCCAGAATATTTTTTTTATGTACTAAAGGGGCTTTTGAACAACATGTTCATGCCAGTCCTATAGGACGAACGCACATAAACGCATAGGTAATGATAGACGAGCGACACCGGAAAGTAACACAGGCTACATTTTATCCCGGATAAATGCAAGAGTGTGGCCGAGCGGGAACTTGTGCGACTTTCAACCCAACGCACCATAGTTCGAATCTCAACTCGGCCCGCACCAATGACTTATATATCAAGTTATGTGCGGATTATTCACACTCGCTCTGAAATGGTGAAGGAAAACATCGTGAGGAAACCCGCATGTTCATGAACCACAATATTCGATGACATGTGACACCCACCAAGCCGCACTGGGCCCGCGTGGTGGATTATGGCCCATACCTCTCTCTGAGTGAAGGCCGGTATCCCAGCAGTGGAAGCATAAGAGGCTGATACTGTAAATGCACGGTTCCTGTAGGAACGCGGGTGAAACCGCAGCAGAAGCTAGTCTAATATTTATTGAAATCTGTGTCGCGGACCGTTATTTTGATTCGGCAGTACAAGAATGTGTGAGAGTTACGTAGGAGGGAGATTATTTAGTTGTTTTTGGGCAATAAGGCCGCCTGTCGATTAAACTGGAAGCGGAGATGGCCCGGGGGTAGTAACGTTGGCAACCGATAGGTCAATGAATCACGCGTTTTTTGTATTCGCGTTTGTTGCGAGGTCACGCTTTTTTTGTTTTTTTACTCAATTTTTACGTGCGTGCAATCTTTTTTCGTTACTTCATTGCAAACCGACAGTATGTGTAAAGAGGACAGAATGACAAATGTCAGTAATAAGGCATTTTCTAGTCTGGCTAGCTACCATCATAAAGTTGAAAATTAATAGAATAAAAATCACCGTCTTTGATAACATCGTCGCTTAAGATCAGGCGAGATACTGGTCAAATATAACAAGAAAAAAACTGCAAAAATAAAAACCACATTGTTTCGTCACTCAAAATAAAATCAAATAATAATACGTTACTTCAGTGGTGTAGTATCGCATTCATAATCTCATTAATTCTTACATTTCATTGAATTAACATTTTAAATATGGAACGCGAGAAATGGCGCGCTTATCAGAAAATTGCATCACTGCGTGAGAAAAGTAACGGTGAAAGATTTTGGGCAAGAGAGTTAAAGTTGGACGATTCTGAGAAATTATCGAGACAAATATTCTTGCGTAACATAAGGCGGTCTCTACATAGAGAAAGAAAAAGATGAATCATTATTTCCCCAGACACAAACACTGCTATTTGAAATTCCAATAAAAAATAAGTATGTTTTCGTTCCCGCCAAAAAACTCAAAACCAGTTTTTTTTTCTCATTACTCGGTTTGCAATACTGTAGGCAAAGAGTTTACAACTCATCTTTTATCATTGACCGTAGGTATTATAATACCAGTATGTGGTTTGCAGTTTTTGTATGTATAGTGCCAATTGAAAATAAAATATAATAATAATAAATAATATAATTAAAAAGAAACTTTAGTTCTCGCTCTGCATCGACCTTTTTAGGCATAGTGGTTTCTAAAAATAGAGTGTTCTTTTCTCGCACTAGACACTTACATTTCCAGAAACACATTTACAGATTAGATAAATATAGCCAGTTTATGCGACGAAAGAAATGTGACCTTATTATTATTTGTTGGTGTTGATTATATTAAAAATATACAATTTAATTTGGCACAAATCGAATCAATTATGCAAAGCGAGCCTAACTTTTTTGTGAACTTACAAATTAAATATTTAGATCGGAAATGATAGACAGAATAGCGCTTCTAAAATTGAGGTCAACATTTTTGAAACAACGATTTGAAATTAAGTTTTATCTATTAGACCTTAAGGTTGCGTTTAGATTGTGAACATCTAATCAGATTCATTTTAAAACTTTTTGTCTTTGAATTTGAGTTTAAACTGCAAAGAGGTCATGTTAGCGCATAATTAAAATGAGTAGCTTCTAGGTCCAAAGTTCGTCGACCAATCAATGGAGGCCTTGTTTGAGTAATGGTCCACAAAGTACGTTGTAATCAATTATAATTTATTCATTGAGATTCGTAGAACACGCATTATTTGCTTGACGTGTCATTTATTAGATTATAAGATATCATTGATCAAATTAAGGTTTAAAGAGCGTGATTGCTAAAGGTATTCACGCCCACTGACAGTTTTTTTTGTCTATAGCAGGGTACTCACTAAGAAATCAGATACATTACGTGATACACCTATTGCAGACCGTAGACGCTTATGCAAGTATGCGTTTTGCTGTCAAAATATCCATGCTTTTGCATTAAGCGCGCATTACGAGATAATACACGCTCAAGCGCGGCTGGATGTAAAATCATCAAAAAACCACGAAATAGACAAGAACGGCAGATAGTGCTGTCTCGAAGCCCTACCTGGGCTCAAAGCGACGACTGCTCCGCTTTACGCTACATATATACGTCACTTGCGCACCACCGCTTACGTTTGAACACGATCTCACCTGATGTTAAGCGACGATGCGGTCGACGATTTGGCAAGCTTGCCTAGAAGGAACCTATTCACTCTCGTCTTGAAAACTCCCAAATTATAGCTAGGTATTGGGAAACACAGAGGCTGGCAAAGAATTCCACTCCTTAGCCGTCCGTATGATGAAGGTTGAACCAAAACTCTTGGTACGGACAGGAAGGATATCAGCCTTATACGGGTGACGCAGTGCCGTGCATCTAGTCGTCCGTTGGTTAAGTGGAGATGCTGGAATCAAGTTGAATGGTAGTTAGAGTCAGACGAGCACTTTTGCTTTACCACGATGCTATAGTTATGACGATGTTTATTACAGTGAAGGATTCGAATAGTTGGCACTGGCTGATTGAAAAACAGCGCGTTGCCAAAATTAAAAAAATTTATAAGTACATGTAGGTCGTTCGTTCGCACCAAAACCATTTTTCTATTTTCCAATATGGCGTCAGCGAATCTTGATATGTATCAGATCGGAATAATCAGTATTCTACAGTTCTACTTTATGATTTATGGTTAATATTCCCATTGTGTGTAAATAAGATGGTAATTTTCGTATTCCGGCGTTTATAGTTGACTTCCGCGCGGTTTTGAACCGGTGTTTTGAATTAAAACTGTTATTATTTCGGTGATACCTGTATAAATATCTTATGACCAGGAACAAGAAGGTTTGTATAGTAGGTTCATTAGTAGGGTGTGTTTGTAATGTCAAAATAACAGCTTTTTCTAATTGCATATAGCAACGGTTCCAATAGCAAAAAAAAACAATTTTAATATTTTTTGTCTTTTTGTCTTTTTGGTCCGGCTGATCCCCGAACGCAGATTACTATATATGTAGCTAGCTATCCCCGAAACAGCTGGACTGATTTTGACGGGACTTTCACTGGCAGATAAGTAGCTGATGTTATAAGGAGTAACTTAGGTGAAGCCATCTTTCACGCAATAACGGAGCAACGGATTGACGTGACTTTTGGCATAAATATAGTTTATAGACCGGAGAGTAAACATAGGCTACTTTTTATCCCGGAAAAATGCAGGGTGCCTGTGGGAACGCGGGTAAAACCGCGGGCAGGAGCTAGTATAATACATAATTATGTAATACACAGGCTCAGAACATCATCTACATTAGAATCTTAAAGGCATCACAGATAACTATATATACTAGGAACCATTCTCCTGTGCTCGAAATCGTCCAACGCCATTGCATTTTGTAAGACACTGGTACAGTACAATCGGACAGCCATGTCAGAATTCTTCGGGTGGCAAATTCAGAACCAGTGCTAACCACGACCCCTTACGAGAAGAAGTCGTTCTTTCCTCTCTAACGTCTCGTTTGGACCCCCTGAGGGGTCCACGTCTACTCACTATTACAATTGGACCCTCTATAACACCTAGTATCTGCCCATCACGGACAGATACTAGCTGTTATTCTTGGATCCTCTTAAATGATTGAAACCGCAATTAAGCAGTTGTTTATATCAGGCATATTGCGAGGTATGGTACTAGGCAAGCATAAATACTTACGTACAATATGTTTACGTGGAAGATGTCCACGTTTACGTGGAAGAGGTGTAAGAGAAAATCGAACTCTTATTCCTTTACTCTATGATAGCCTGGTACTTCTGATATAATTATTATACAATATAAATTTAGTCGACTCATCATCACATGCCCCCATTCAGTATCGCATATGTAGTTGACGGCCTGACACTGGTATTTATTACACAACAGGAAGTACCTATGTCACCTTTCTCCATGAACATTAAATTAAAATTCACATACGGGTGAGTTGCGTAAAATCAATAAACAATTTGCTTTTGCCGACTTTCGATTTTGTAATCGTTTGATAACGGAAAATTGCTTAAATTGCTACAATAATATCCAAATTGCAAGTCATCACATTTTTTTTCTTGCTAAAAGTGTATTGGTGACGATATGTTCTTAAAAAAGGTGATAGTTTTTTATACCTACTCGATAGCTCAGCGTTTGAACAAGCTGTCACGCCTAGAAAACATAAAAAAGACGATTTGGTCGAACATGGCGACGCTAGATATTTTTTCAACGGGCTAAATGCCTTTACTAGCTAACACAAATATATACATCACAAAAATTTCGCTTCCAACAGGATTCGAACCTGCGTCTTCTGACTTGCCGGGCCAGACGCCTTAACCACTAGGCTATGGGAGCAATCGAAGTTGACTGCGAAATTATTGATATGATGTACCTATTTCTTTTTGGCTTACAAGCTGTAGCTCCATCTAGCATACTATTATTCTAGTCTGTGCATGTGCAACGAGTAAAAAAAAGAAAACAATTTTTGAATTTTGTTTGACCTGGATAGGAAGGCCTTCATTCGAATTTCTAAAAATTTCAAACAAAAATATTATTCTGCTAGTTGAGAGATATGTGCCAAAACCTGCGATAGCTACTGGCAATAGGTACCTATACCTATTGCCATCAGCTTTCAATATCACGCAAACTAAGGTTCACACTCACTCGGCAAGGGAAGCCAAGAGGTAAACGACCTCAGGAGCTCAGAACCTGCTTATCTCGAATTATCTCCGCACAGCCCAATTGAATTAATTCCACATTGGATTGGGATACAGGCTTGTCGACTGAGCTTTTATTTTTATCAGAATTTTCCGCATAATTAACCCACATTATGCGAATTAGGCTTATTAGGTGTTATCCTAACACAGTATGTCTGTAAGAGAAGGCCGGTATGCTTTTTTCCTAATAACTTCTAAACATACCTAACAACATAATTATATTTACTTCAAAGCGACTTCTAATTGCTATGCAGTATTGCTGGCTAAAACAACGCATCATACGTGTACGATGAAAGCGCTCCAAGCCTGTGAGTAATTAAATAAATATTTTATGTTCATCCCGTAATTTTGGTCGGCAACCTTCATTGGCTGTATAATTATTTGTGCCCGTTGCAGTTATTGCGGTGCATTTAAAAATTGCAAATTAGATTCTTAATAAGGCCATTCGGTGATTTTAATAATGTTTACGACAGTGTACTTTTAAACCGTTATCCGTTATGCAATTACGTTAAATAACGATAACATTTCTATTATTTATAATAAAACTTTTTAAATTGAACCTTCTTTGTACATTTAAAAATATTAGTCCAATCTTTGGAATGAACGCCAATTTATTCAATAATAGATAGGTAAGTTCGTTACTTTACTAAATTATGTTTCAAAAATTACGTCGAGTCTCTTATAGCTCTTATATATTTTTAGCTTGAATTTTAATAAGTTCGTAATGTAACTTTAAAATATAGTCCTAAAGAAAGCACGCAAACTTCGAGTCTGGCTTAACGAACAAAGAAACTTCCTTTCGTCTACCATTTAAAAATAAAAGCGAATCGAATGTGCCAAAAGAAAGTTTGAGTAAATCAAAATTCAATAATAATAAAAAGAATGTCAGCCGTTCTCGGTGTGACGACAAAATCGGTCAGTCGCGGACGCCGGGTCGGATTCCGTACGGGACCTTGTTTCGTTCATTTCACTGACCTACATTCGTTCACCTACAGAACGGACGTGTAGAAACTACGTTTGGAGATAAGCGAGCGCTTTACAACTTTTCTAACGTCCTTAGATTAATCTTTAAGACGCTTTTAATTATTTTTAAAATAATGTGAATAATGAAAACTCTTTGTTCAGTAGTACTTGTATCTGAGAAATGGAAATATTTCATTAGACTATTGAAGTAAAATATAGTAACTCTCATTAGTAGAAAACTTCTTCTAAAAGTTAGTAAAACCGTTTCAAAAGCTATTACGACGGGTACATGCGATGGACAATAATATCTAAAGGCTCTACTTCGTTAAATGAGACGGTTTTACTTCTCGACGGGCGCAGTGGGAAGAGCAACAACCTATGATTACAGGGCCGTTATCCCGATAGTCTCGACCACGCACTGATAACTTGAAGAAAAAACTTGCTATTCTACTTACCAACGATTTACCTACCACTTATAAAAGCCACAAAAGTAGCGGTACCTCAAATGTGTAACAAAACTAGCGTGATTTAAATAAAACTTTGGACAGTGATGTTTTCAAACCGCCAAAATTATGGGCCGTTATAAGGGTCAACAATCACAACGGTGCATCGAAATCAATTTTTATATTCACCTGTTTAACGGCCAAGACGAGTACTCTCACAATCACAGCGAACTCATTATCCAGCGGCACTGAGGATTTAACAGTTATTCGTACTAAAAGCCGATGATTAACAACTTGAAGAACTTAGAATTTATTTCGCAACAAAAAATATATTTTTTTAAATATTAACAAAGGTGCGCAATGAAGAACCTTTTTTTGACAGTTCGCAAGCGCGCGCTTTTATTTTTTTTAATTTTCAAAACTTTTACGGCACCAGCGCGAGAGCCTTGACCGCTAGGCGACTGCGGTCTCACTGAATACTATCTTGGTGCAACCGTGCTTGTCCTCTCGCCTCACGATGTAAATTACTTTCCAACAGTTACTTTTCGCTTCGCTGCACTGATTCCGGTCAGCTTTGTATCTTTTTTTTCCTGTAGAGCTTTGGCATGCAGAAGAAAGCTTATCGATGTATGCAAACAAGCATAAGATATAGGGTGCTTCCTCTGTCGTTGGAACAGGTTTAATTATGTACGCAGATAAGAATGCAACCTCTTTAGGTGTTGCTTTTTTAAATGTTGCTGATACATACATTATACATACATACATATTAAAATAAATCGCTTTGATCTTTTGAGGAATCTAGTTATATGAGCGTTTCTTTGCTACCTCTTTTGTAAAAAAAAATAGTTTGTAAATGTGAAGTGATACACGTAGAGTTCTTTGTTAATCTTTTGCATAAACGTAGGCAAAATTTCATTTTCATTCTATTAATTACCTGCATTATTAATGATAATTCGTGCTTTTGCAGCTACAGTAAAAAAATACAATTTTCAAAAGGCCCCGACTGAAAAAGGGCGTTTATCTTCAAACAGTTACTGAACATATTTTTTTAATCATATCTAAGAATACTCTCTCTCGATCAAGTCGCCAAGTGATATATTATGCAGCGTAAAGCGGAGCCGTCGTCTGTTGGAAATCATGATTAGTTTGACAGCAAAACGCAAACTTGCTGCGTGTATGGTCAGCCTAACAACCCTCCTTTTTGCGTCGGGGGCAAAAGCAATATGTTACGTTGAGTGTGCATCATCAAAACATAATGAGGTCATACTATGTGACTCTTTTTAGTTATTTTAACTTACTGTAAAAAAAAAACTATGATCCTCCTTTTTCAACGGTATAAAAGGTAGTGTTTGTAAAAATTGTTTATAAAAGCTGTGTTCCGGTATGATGAGCAGAGTAGCCAGTGAAATTACTGGGCTTATGAGACTTAATACCTAATGTCTCAGGGTAACGAGCGCACTGCAGTGCCGCGCAGGCCTTTGTGTTTCAAACTTTCAAAGTTCTGGGTGGCACTGCAATTGTTATGGGCCGGCGTTATGCTTACCATCAGGCAAACGACCAGCTCGTCTCGTTACCAAATAACATAAAAAAATGTGGTCGAATGATACATTTACTTTATAAAAGGGAACTTTTTTTTTGATTGCTGCATAATTATTTTACAATTATTTCCTTTTTTATTTTTATTATTTTCTATGAGACACTTATTTCACAGTTGCTATTATTATCAATGCAATGCGTGAATCATAGAGTAGTACTATAAGGCGTGAATGCGGTTTAAAAGCGGCACCTGATAGATATCTACCTACATAATATACTATACCTTTTTTTACATAGAACATGATCCTACTTAGCTCTCAGAAGTCTACCTACTACCGACTAGGCGTAGGTGCTTATCTCGTCCGATGCTCGACCGTCCACCTTCGTTTTCATAAGCAAAGAGGGCTCCATTTTATTTGTCATTGGGTTGGGGCTCGCATCTATTTGCGAGCCACTTTTATTTCGCCGCAAGATGTGACATAAAATTTAACAAACGCCTGAAATAATTTAAATGTAAACTCCTTACCGCTAAGTCAGGCATTATAAAATATAAGGCTCCGACTGGACTGGCCTGCGTAGACTCCTCGCTTTGTAGGCAGGGTTACTACTACGAAAACTCTTTGCTTTGTAGTAAACTCTTTGTTACGAACTTAGCCACCACAGCCACGTAGCCGTCTAGCTCACAGACTTTAACTTTAAAGTCTGTGGTCTAGCTAGACGGCTACGTGGCTGTAGTGGCTAAGTTCGTAGCAAAGAGTTTACTACTTTTTTTCATTGATTCGTAGTAGTAACCCTGCCTACAAAGCGAGGAGTCTAGGCTAAATAGGTACCTATACGATAAGATAATTATATAGATAATAATTATATTATGGTTCACGTTGTCGGTTATAAGTTGTGGTTGTAAGTTGTGACTTGTGACAAGCAGGACTAAGAGGACCTTGTGAAGTTGTGATTGTAAAAACATGTTTTGTTTGCATTGGCGAGTACGGTATTTTGAGTTGTATTAATTTATTCCTGTGTTCCTGAGTTCCTGTGCGAATTGTATTTTGCATTTTCGTATTATTTGATGCCTTATTCATTGACTCGAATCGAAAACCGAATCGATTGACTCGACTCGGTCAAAACTACCGCTACCGGTTGGTCGCGGTCCACCGGCCCCGCACTAAAATAAAAAAAACCGATGCTGTCAGACAGTAGACTGTCAATGTCAAATGCCAAATGCCAATGCCAGATTGCCAGCCAATATTGTCAAATTCCAAAATAAACATTGTTTTCGGTTTGATTTGGGGGAAAAAATAAAGAAATGCAATAAATACATTTTATAAATCACTGTCCATCTAAAAGAATTGTGAAAAAGTAAGTTACGATGCGATAACTGTCGTAAAATCTCTAAAAATAATGTTAACTACCTACTCTTCTTACACGTGATTTACTACATAGATTCAGTAATAAAAAATAATTCATGGTATTTATATTAAGTACAAATAATTCGTGCCATATTGATATATTGTCTAAAGAGACTGAAATTATTAAGTCTCAATTAAGTTAATATATTTAAGATCGAGACACCCGACATAACCTAAAATTAGTTTACCACTGCACGTTGTTTCAATTTCTGAACACGCCTCTGTATGATGCCTACGTATGCATTTTGATTACTTTTGAGTTTTAATAAAGCTCTAAAGAAATAACTCAAATATCTCAGTTTCAGGATGCAGAAACAACACAAAACTCAAAATCCTGTAGGAAGGAAACGCCAAAGAAAGATTTCTGTGCCAGGAGGAGCTTCAGAGTCAAAGACCATCAAGCTGGACACATCAGACACTCTGACTAGCACTAAACTTTCAGGACCACTGTTAAAAAAATCATTTAGTACTAATATTGGTATTAGTAAGAACACAGATACTGTGACAGAGACTGTACCTAGTACATTATCAAAACCTATAAAGACTAAAGCTAAAATTGTAAATGCAAAAGCTAATACTTTATCTAATGACCAAGCTGAATCTAAGAAAGTAGCGTCTTCTGCCACCTTAAAGTCTAAAACTCCTGGTGCAGTACTTGCATCACCTAAAAAAAAGAAAAAGTCAAAATTATTGTCAGATGTAAAAGTAGGGCTGTTACAAACATTGACTAACGAAGAAGAGGTACCTAAGGTAGAGAAGGTGAAGGAAAGTCCAAAAAAGACACCAGGAGATAAATTGGTGAACGAACACATGTCATCAGAAGATGTTGAAAAGAAATATCCGATATTGAAGGACAAAGTACTTAGAGAGAGATCCCTGAAGGTGCCCATGAGTAATAATCAAAAAGGTAAATAAAATAATGTTCTATCACTATTGTATACTGTAATATGAATTTAACAAATTTAGATAATTAAGAGTAACTCCTATATAAATACAAACGAAATGGTTAGATTTAGAAAGTATTGAAGGAAACCATCGCTTTATAAGCAACACTATAATGCACAACAAGGTCCCAGTGGGACATAAGTGCAGGCCTGACTCCCTATCTCAAATGAGAATTAAAGCAAAATGAAGTTGGTCTTGGTTGTTATAGTAAGGCAAAAGTTGTTTAGCCTTGTCGTAAGTCCACAAATATAGTAGTAAGTCTACAAATATAGTAGTAGTAAGTATATACAAATTTATTTCCCGAATCTCGGAAACTGCTCTAGTGATTTCGATGAAATTTTCTACATGTAATTTTGTATTATCTATACTGTGCTATAGACAAAGTTTTGCTTGTTAACAAGTTGTATAACTTGTAAAAATGCAGTATTACAAATATAAGGTATTTTTTAAATAACAAGTGAAGCTCGGTCACCCAGGAGGGCAATCGCGTTAAAAATTATCAACCAAACCGCTACTAAACCACGACCGCATAACAGCTTTTTGACCGTTTCGTATCGCGCTAATAGTTTTACCAAAAGTTGAGACGTTTCTCGACAACAACTGACAGTTAACGCTGTCAAATGAACGGCAATATCGAATTCCACACGCCTGAACCGAAACTAAATAACAGTTGGTATCAAACCACAACCAAACCATAACTGTACGCTGTCATTTCAAATTAGCGCGATCGGGGCCCAGATACTAGGTACTAAAGCTTCGAAAAGCAAGTATTCAGATTCTACTTTTTTTTCAAAATTTTAGGCCGCATACGCCAAGCTATTAAACTATCACTTCAAGATACTTCAAACACCATGTTCCCAGACATAATTAACGGGAAGATACAAGCTATCATGAACAGCTCTGTAGACTTAACTGATTCTGATCTGCGGCGAATCCGAATCCTATACAACATGCTCAAGGTGGCCGTGGAAGCTCCAGAGCAACTGATGGAAGAAGGGAAACCGCCTAAGAAGAAGAAAGATAAAAAGAAGAATGATAAAATCAAAGAAGCGGGTGATAATAAAGATGAGACAAAGCAGCAGGCTGTAAAGAAGACCAAGGGGCCAAAAAGATATGTTGTATTCCTCGGGAACTTGCCATTGGACATTAATAAAGAAAAGGTAAAAATCAATATAATATAAGTAAATACATATACTTATATTTTTTTATAATATTTAATAACAAGATGAGCTGATCGTTTGTCTGATGGTAATCATAAGCAGTGCTACTCAGAACTTCGAAAAACAAAAGCCTGCGCGGCACAGCATTGTGTTCATTACTCTGAGACATTAAGTATTAAGTCTCATACGCCCAGTAATTTCATTGACTACTTTGCTCATCAAACCGGAACATGGTAATGCTTGCACATTACTTGGTGGTAGACTTCACGAGCAAAGTAGTGGTACCAACCCAGATGGACACTCGCAATAGTGTCTTACCATCAATCCATAAGAGAAGTGTTACATGTTGTATATTTTTTGGGGTAAAGACAAAGTAAGAACTCTTTATTGCATAAATCTTTAGCTGTTTAAAAAAGCTTTTCCGGATTACTAAAGCGAAATAAATGTTATCTATGGGGATAAAGACCTCACTAGCATTATTATATCTTTTCAGATAATGGACCATTTTCGGGAGTTAAATGAGCAAATCAAAGATATAAGGCTACCGAAACTGACAGAAGGCACTAAGAGTGCCATCGCTTTTGTGGAATTGAGCAATGAACCGAGCTATGAGGTAAATATAGTACGCTTGAATATGGGTCAGGACTCCATCATGTGAACTGCGCAGAACAAACATGTTAGTAAATGTGCACTGCCCAGGTCATGAGGTACTGTAGTAACGAAACGGTGGTTTCGTTTTGATCAAGTGGTTTCCTTGAAATGAACTGTAACACTATGCCGGCTAATTGGACGCTGAGCAGTACGAAGGACTCCAAAGTGAACGCCCAAGCTAGGCGAGGGAGTTATGTAGAGTCATGAGTGAAGCGAGGGCTTCAAACCGCCCAAGACAAAGACAGGCTTTATCCTAGAGGTGAATACTCTACTTTTCACACCTGCAAGACATTAAAAAGCCAGGCCTACATAAATAATTTATTTTAGGTTAATATTAATGTTGTTGGACACATTAGTGGCAGTCCGATTTTCGAATAAACTCTTATTACAATGCCCATTGCATGTATGCTGAGTTTTCATTCAAATTTTGTCCTCCTTGCTCCGAAATTCCCTTGGGATTTTCATACAACTTTCTCTCCCTAGGGAGGCAATGCCTTGCTTTACTTTTAGACTATGTGATATGTATTTGGTCATTGTCAAGCAGTTGCTGTAAAAAATGTCATAAAGGACCACCCTTGAGAAAAAAAAGAATCATCAAAATCTCAAAATACACAAATAAAGCAGACAAATTGTCTTCAAAACCTCCTGTTAAAAAGCTAATATATTATAATTATATTTTTTTGTTTTCAGCTAGCTCTTTCTAAACACCACTCGATGCTTGGCAACAAACGGATCAAAGTGCTATACACGACACAACAAAACACAAAGATCAGTAAAAGCGAAGCCAAGGTATGTTAATGTTGAAAGCTAAATTGTAGTAGTTTTAGCAGGAACGCGGAAAGTGTATTTAAACATGTAAAAAGATCTGTTTGGTAGGTACACCCTTTCAATGTGGGCTCAACTTAGACTAGACAATTCAGTAAGCATTAATCTGTTTTTCTTGCACCTATTGTATTTTCCTTAATGTACTTTCTTTGCTGAAAATTGTGTTTCGCTCGGCAGTAAAGCTATTTTGTGTCTCGTACATTTGAAGCCCACGCTCAGGATTCTATTTTTATCATAGGATCCTTCACTCTGATTTCAATACGAGTAGGTACTCATGCCAAATAACAACTTTGCAGCCTTGTATAACAGATAACAATTTGACAGGGCAAATCAGCGAAGCTGATAGCACTTCAGAAAGCTGGGAAACTAGTTGGCAGTACACCAGCAGTCAAGAAGCGGAGTCACCGGCGCAGTATCATGAAGAAAGCTAAAGCCAAGGAGGCTGCTGTCAATAATACTGACTCGTGATGTGTCTACATAATTATAGTGGAGTAATGGTGAACCGATTCGTAATCAGTTCTAAAAGAGTTTAGCGGTTTATATTTTAGCTGTCATTTAGTTAGCATTTGAAAATTTTAACGCCATCTAGCGGTTTGGCCTTGGACCCAGTTCTGACAATCTTTTGACCTTACAACCGTTTTGTAATAAACTTAGCAAAGTTAAATGGCGGTATTTGATCATTAGGATGTGGTTAGCAATACTGGGCCCCAGCCCCCGAGGCCTGTTGTTATTGTTTGGTGGGCTCCTAATTTGTATGGAAATAGTCTAGAGTCGGCGGTATTACTACAATACGATTTATTGTACTTATTTGTAACTTTTGTTCATGTAAATAATTTATGACAGAATACTTTTATAGACAATAAACTTGGTATATGTTGACTTTTTGTTTTATTTCAACGCATTACCTCGCTAAACTATCATAGTAGGTCGGCCCTTTCGAAATAGCTGTGCATCTCGACAAAGAATATAACCACTACGTTTACCTCGAGTCCCGCAAATCGACTAAAGCCAGATTCGACCAAACAGCGTTTTATGCTGGAATAACTAATCCTATAAGAATTAGTCTGCGGAATTAATTTGATCAAAGTATAATCCCGTGTCATTCGCCCAAGCTAATCTAAGATGAAACTATACTTGGGTTTACATGAAAGGCAGAGTACTAGAAAGGAACGAATGAAGTGTGACATAAAAACGATATGAACCTCAGGTTGCATTACAACTTTATTTTATAGCATTATCAAGGACTAAAATGCCTTTAGAGTAAAAACTACTTATGGTATGAGGAAAGTATCGATAGAATAGTAATAAGTTGTAGAGAAATACAAAAGACTAGACAGACGTCGAACAGAACTCGTGTTATCACTGTTTAACTGGTAAGTAACGGACCGACTGAAAAAACCGTAATCCAATCTGCTGTCTTACCGGCTAACAATCTCGTGTTCGTTTTCAATACCAAACCGATTAAAACCAGCGGTCACTAGTCTTCGTGTGGAAGGAGTTGTCAATAGTTTTCGCTTCTTTTCGTTTTGTAAGAGCTTATTTCTTTAATAACGTTAGTTCGAAAATGATAACCAGCGAACATTCTAGACTATTCCTTCCACACGAAGACTAGTGACCGCTGGTTTTAATCGGTTTGGTATTGAAAACGAACACGAGATTGTTAGCTGATAAGGCAGCGGGTTATATTTGACTAATTGACAAAATAAAACCAACAGAGAGTGCTTCAAAAATTATTTATTTATTCGTATATATAATTTATATATCCATTTTACAGTTAAAATCAACCGATGCACACAACATAATTCTATTCATTTTTTCCACACGCGCTTCTTTCCGAAATAAACCATCCCAACTCACTTGATACTCATTCAGACTATTGGCAGTTGAGTCGAAAACCAATCGTTACCTTTAAAAATTACAGAATAAAAAACTAAGCAATTTAATAATTTAAAAGTCTATTTAGTTGTAAAAATATTAAAAGCAGCTGCTAACTATTAGCTAAATTAATACTTTTTTCTAAAATACTCTGTAGTAAAAATAATATATGCGGTAGATTGTTTTGTGATGTTTTTTCCTTAAATAAAAAATAAAAGTTCTTTCGATTTTTTAGATGTGATATTTAGTGCATGGACAATATAACGCCATCTTTGTTCTTTCCATACTCTAGTGATGGGATATTAACTATCGATCGTATACGAAAAAAACACCACAAAAGCTTAAAAAAAATACAATTCACTGCAAAACATAATATAAGTACTAAAAGTAAACGCCAATCATAAGTAGAACTCTTTGAAACACAATTGGAATAAATAAAAGGAGTGTAATAAATAGAAATGAAAGATACATACTACATCCCTAACAATGACTGTCATACATTCAATAGTTATTTTTTACAATACATACTACAGATTCGAGAAGAACAAATTTTTAAAAATATTTCTAAAATAAATCACAAATTCTTTACTCAAAATTCGAGTAAAAGAAATGGACATTTATTTATTTTTATATATTTTAATTTAGCAAAGAATATTGGACAAAGAAAATAGTCAAGTACATAGATAATATTATTAGGTCGTAGTAACCTTTTCTCGCTTTGTAATTTTTACACTAATAACTAACTCGACTGCATAGAAACGTAAAAATAATGTCGATTTTGTTATGATATTTTTTAATATTAAACCTTTTCTTTCAAACTTCATTAATAATGTGTCAAACTGTATTGAAATGTAGACCATGTAATATTCCAAAATACAAACTAAGAACCCAAAAAAAAGTTTAAATGATAAAAACTTTTCAACATTTTTGTTTTTAAAAAATTGCATAACAAATACGACATCTATGTAAAGCTCCGTTAAATTTTAGAGTCTTTAAACCTTTTAAAAACAACCGTCCACATTTTAAAAGCTAAAATTGACCGAAGATGATCTAAATTGCACCAGAATTACAGTAAACAATAAAAAGCGTTGCTTTACTGACAAAAAAGAAATTCTTGAGAGACAGAAGATTCGGTTACAATATTATATTCATTTATTATTAAAAAAGAAACCGTTGATTTGACATTCGTTTTACTGTTACATTACTTACAATTAGGTACTATACTAATCTGTGACTTACAATTTTGTCTGAATAAATATAATTAAAAAAGACAACTCAGAAAATAATGTCATATGTAATCGCAGACCAGTAAATCAAGACGCCGCTTTCAAGTTTTGCATGAGAACAATCGTCAAATGTTGGCGGCGGACAAGAGAAGACGGCGTGTTGTGATAGGTCAGTTAAAAACTCATACGTCAGACGAGGGAAAACGGCGTATTGTGATTGGTCAGATAAAAACTTATACATCAGACAAGGGAAGACGGCGTCAAATAGCGATATGCTGTGATAATGCATAACCTTGGTGTGCTGTAGTATCCGGCTAAGAGGTGTCTATAGGTTTACAGGTCTATGTCTGTGTAATATATATTAACATTTCCTATTACCCACTTGACAACAAAAACCATTCAAACTTTGTCAACAGCTGACGAAACGAGCAAATTTTCACATCTGTGACAAAAAACACCGAGAGTACAGAAGCAAAGCTAATGTATGCATAGATGTCTGTTACTTTTTCACACAAAAACTACTGAACGGATTTTGATGAAACTCCAATAATATAGCTTATCCATCGGAATAACACATAGTCTACTATTTGACTCTGATACTTCATAAATATATATACGACGCGGCGAAGCCGCGGGCGGAAACTGGTTACTTATAATAACTTAGTCGCAATCGGAATGTCATAGACTGATAGTGTTGAAACTATCTTATTAAATACTAGCTTCCGCCCGCAACTATGCCCGCGTGGTATATATCTTTTACAGCCTACGTTTTATTCCAGAACCTATCAACATTCCAAATTTTATCAAAATCGGTTTATTAGTAACGGAGATACGTGGCAGTCTGATCAGAAAGAGACCCGTCGTGGGATTTGAGGGCGCTACTGTGCTTAATTACCTTTTTTGTTTAGCGAGCATTACAATAGCGTGTCTGTTCCGTTTTAATCCTAACTATTTATTTACTCTATGATTTAAAATACCAACACCAACGAAACTGGCTCCTAATTTTTGTTATATAAAATGTATTGTATTATATAAATATGCATGGAAACGTTAGTTCACAATTTGGCCGCGACGGCACTCTTTCTGAACAGACTCTAACAAACATTTACACTCACACACAAACTTTTGCATATTTAATAATAGTAGGATACAACGGGTGTGAAAAACAGGTTAAGAAAAATGTTTTGAGGTGTCTGTATGTTATTACTTTACATAATATACGCTTGTCTAAAGGTTGCGTATAGAAATCAGTAATGTAATGAAACCAATGTCAAATCAACTGTTCAGTAAGAGTTACACACAACAGGAACAGTCATAGAGAACTGTTACCGTGCCAAGAATTCCTTTAAGAAACTAAGGCCCGTACGCTGTCGCTTGAATTACGTTAGGCCCTAAATTACACTTAAACACATTCTATTATCTATTGTTCTCCTAATGCCAAAACGTTTGAATTAGACAACAATTTTTTACACACCAAGTATACATTTACATTGTCCAATCGACTACTAGAAACTGGCCACGAAAGAAACGAGTATTCAAATTCGAATTTCGAAAATGGTTCCATTAAAATATTTCGTTGCTACGAGCAAATTATTTAAAAAATAATAATATTCGAAAGTGACATAGGTACATTTTTTTTTCTATGCTTAAAAATAGATCTCGTCTAATACTTTTAAAACTTAATGCTACTATATACAGTCAGCTACATAATTAAATAACAACGTTGAAAGTGTGCGTTGTCCACCATTTTTTTTTATAATTAAATCACATTCCTACACTTGCAAATATTTTTTTTTACATGAGATTCTCATTGTACAGAGTTTGTCATGTCAACGGTTTTCGTAGGTCCAATGTAATTGGAATGTTTCGATATTTTCAAATTCCGAATGAAATTCTTACGATGGAATGAATGTCATGGGCATGGAAATATTAGAAATATTCACGAATATTTTTAATATGTAACTGTTTAATAACAGTTTTAATTTAAGAATCGGACCGTTCAGTTTATTCAGTGAAAGTCAGTTTTTATTTCACTTTTCGTTCAAATATCGATATATTTATACTACATGAACGTACGTCACTACATTTTTTTTCATTTCATTTTAAACTTTTTTTTTTAAATTCAGAATGACTAAATGTAGTTATGTACAGCTTAAAATAAATCAAACCAACATAATTATTATATGAAATAAATACTAATAATTATAGTAATTGTATTAAAACCGACTGAACTGTCCGAAAATTAAATCAAATCATTTAATGTAATTAAATACTTTTTAGAGATGGAATTAAGTAGATATATATTTTACGACAAATTGAGTTACGCTAGGTATTATATTATTATCATTGACTATGGGGTCAAAACACACCACCTCGCCTCTCACTCTACTCGCAAGGTAGTGCTAAATAAGACAATAGTCTATAAGTTACGCAAAGCGTTTTTTCGCCCATTTTTGTACTTACTAGCACTTTTATGCGAGACGTGGCCTAGGTGGGATTTCAACCGTATCCCTTAACAATAATTACGATGTCTTTTGCCAATGATCTTACTAATTTGACACATTGTTCGACATTTAAATGTCAGTTTTTTTTATCCAGTAATCATCCACAGTATATCCAGTTGTCAAATACAGAATAATTTTATAACACTACCACAATATATTTACTTGTCCGCCATATTATCCAGAATGAGACCAGTTTTCTCATCCAAAATAAAGTCCGGCTTATCGTCTGGCACGCTGTCGGACATGTTTGCGAACATGTTGGCAGATTTGCTCTCGAACATGTTGTTGGGCATGGTCGCAGACATGCTCGGCAGCATGTTGTCCGACTTGCTCGCGGTCGCGTCCTGTCACGCGTGCGACCAGCGCTCTTCGAAGAATTGTCGCATGTTGTGACCGGCGCGCCCCACCGGGCTGTAATCCTCATTGAACACCTCGCAGTTGCTGAATATAAGCCGCACGTCAGAAGCGAATTCATCTTTGCACTTGTATCTGGAACGAAACCAAAAAGTGTTTAGGAATACTGTTTATATTCTACCATACACCTAAGAAGCGATTTGACCCAGAGTTCAATCGTTTTGAACCGAAGTTCAACTACGAGCTAAGTTTAACTCGTGAACTCGTTCATATAGCCTAAACATCGGTTATTCTAAACGAGCATTTTGACAGCTGTCATAGCTAGCGCGGAAAGGTTCGTAAACCGCTGATTTGATAGAATTTAGTTCTTAAATTATTAATGTATGAAACGCCAGAATCAACACGTCTATTGTTTGAAATAATATTTTCAATCAAACAAGTAACTCTTAACAACAACCTAAAAATAATATTAAATATAATTAATAACAAATCATATATCTGTATTTATTATCTGCAATAAAATGAATGACGGTGTGTACCGCTCGTTCCTTGGAAATTGTGACGGCCTCTAGTGTGAGACGCTAGTTGTATCGACACTTTAGCTTTTCCTTCTTTCACGCAGCAATGGAGCAACGGATCGACGTGACTTTCGGAATAGATATAGTTTAGAGACCGGAGAGTAACATAATATGCTACTTTTTATCCCGGGAAAATGCACGGTTTCCGTGGGAACGCGGATGAAAACCGCGGGCAGAAGCTAGTATAAATTATATACTTACATAGACATTATAAATATTTTATTTACCTATAACATCGAGAGAGAAAAAAAAAAGAATATTTACTTGACTAATAAAAAAAACTTACATGGTGTCTTGCAGTTTTCTCTTGATAGTAGAAAGGTCCATCGGACACTTGATCACTTTCTTGTACTGAGGGAATTGCTTAGTGTTCACTGGAACAAGGAACGGCCACGCGTGCTCGTGGCATTCCATTTCACAGAGTAGATTTCTGAAAAAAAGCGTCGAAACGACTTCAGTGATAAACTACTGAACCGATTTTGATGAAATTTCTATGGGACCGATCTGAAAGTATATCCTTTCCAATACGAAAACATTTTTTCAATTCGGTATACAAATGATAGAGATCTGAGGTAATAAAACTACAACAGAATTGAAAATCTCCTCCTTTTTTGGAAGTCGGCTAAAAATAGATAAACAGTATGAGGACTGAACTTTACTTGGTGGTAGGACTAAGTCTGCAAGTGTCCGTCTGGGTTGCGAACGCTTGCAGTAATGCTTGTAATTTGCAAGCATTACTGTGTTCCCGTTTGATGAGCAAAAAGTCAGTGAAATTACTGGGCTTATTATGAGACATAATACCCTGATGTCTCAGGGTAACAAGCGCACTGCAGTGTCACACAGGCCTTTGTGTTTCAAAGTTCTGAGTGGGACTGCAATAGGGATGTTGACTCAATTTTTTTTATCATGTCGATTAATTCGTTTTCTCATCAGAATCAAATGTCTATATCGAAAAATCATTGAAATCGAACGTTAGAACCGTCTGAAATGATAGTCAAAGTCGGGCGTATCTACTGAGCTCTAAAACGCCTTGTACAAATTGGACAGAACATCTGACGTCACTAGTTCAACGCGGGCCGTAAAGCTGTACTAAAAATAAGCATTTTGTTTATTAAGCCGTGAAAAACTGCGTTTAGGTACATAGTAGTCGTAATTTTTTTTATTTATTGAAATGTAAAGAATCTGATGGTATCATTTATATTACTATTAGATGATAAAAAAATTTGGTTGAATGCGGGAAACTTTTAGATGTGACTTTTAGATCTTTGTGGAAATTATATATTATAATGAAAAAAGCCCTATTATAATGAAAATGTTAGCACTCACTTGCAAAACTGCATGTCTTTGAGCAGTTTCTTGGCGGAGTTTTTCTCTTTCTTCGCCCGCTGCACCAAAGGCAAGTTTTCGTTCTCGTGCTCCTCATCTGTAAACGAAACATGATATGATAGAAGAACAAACAAAATGATGGAAAACATGTATTTGCTTCTTTTTTTATGTTATTTGGTAACGAGACGAGCTGGTCTTTTGCCTGATGGTAAGCATAACGCCGGCCCATAACAATGGCAGTGCCACTCAGAACTTTGAAACACAAAGGCCTGCGCGGCACTGCAGTGCGCTCGTTACCCTGAAACATTGGGTATTAAGTCTGATAAGCCCAGTAATTTCACTGGATACTCTGCTCATCAAACCGGAACACAGCTCGGCTCGTTACCAAAGAAAATAAAAAAAAAATACATTTGAATTTACCTTCTATATGCCGCTCGTTTTCGTCGTTTGTTATGGCTCCGTTGCCGCCTACGTATTGTAAAGCGCGGCGCTTCTCCGGCGGCGCTTCGTCGGCCGAAAAGTCTGGTGGCACTGGAACAAACAATATACAGGCTGAGTTTGGATAGCGATGTTGGCTCCATTTTTTTATGATCTCAATCAATTCGTTTTCTCATGAGAATCAAATGTCTATATCGAAAAAACTGGAAATCGAACGCTAGAAACGTAAATAATGAGAGTCAAAGTCGGGCGTATTTACTGAGCGCTAAAACGCCCCATACAAATTGGACAGAACATCTGACGTCACTTATTCAACGCGGGCCGTAAGACTGTAATAAATACACGAATTTTGTTGATTTTGCTTATAAAAAACAGTGTTTAAGTACGTAGTTGTCATACATTTTTATTCATTAAAATGTAAATAATCTGGTGGTATCATTTAAATTACTAATGGAAGACAAAAACAAAGTTGTTGAATTTGGGAAACATAGGCGCACTTATCTTTGTGGAAATTATATATTTTTGTAAATTTCATTTTTATTTTGTTAATGTGATCTTCTTAAAACTGTATGATGACAGAAATTTTGTATTTTGTGTTTCATGCAACATCCCAAACACAAAATCCTACTAATCTTATAAATGCGAAAGTGTGTTTGTTGGTTTGTCCTTCTCTCACGCAGTAACGGAACAACGGATCGACGTGATTTTTAGCATAGATATAGTTTATGGACCGGAGAGTAACATAGGCTACTTTTTATTTTGGAAAAATGCACGGTTCCATTGGGAAATCGGGTGAAAACCGTGGGCAGAAGCTAGTTAACTATAAAACGAAAAGATCTGTGAAGCAAGATATCTTACCTGGATGATGGTTAATTCCATTTTCAGGCTCAGGTAAGGTTTCGTCTAGTTTATCGGCGCACTCTGATTTCTCAGGAGTGTGCAGGACAGACGCTGAACAGTCCTCAGTTGTCGTTGATGTGGAAGCGTGCGAGGGGGCCGGACTGTGAATAAAGTTTAAAAATTGTAAAAAAATATAAATAAAAAATTTCATTACTTTTTTTTAATTTTATGCCATTCTAAAGAAATAAACCTTAGTTGCCTAACAGTCCATTAGTATCTCTTCATCCATCTTATATCAGTATATACTTATATCATACTACTATACTCGTATATATACTTATATCAGCCCATCTTATACCCTGTACCATAATTTTAGGTATTTTATGTAATCATAGAAATGTCACGAAAAGTCACTGTCAAAGTCGCATACCAGTTGCCCAAAACATTTTTCACTTGTGAAAAATATTTTTGTTTCCATTTCCCCCGGCTTTGCTCTCGCGCGGCACAATTATAACGTAACAAGAAACAAATAACAAGACCCAACAACAAAAACTAAAACAAAACCACTACAAAATAACAAGATCTTTAGCAACAACACATACGCAGCAAGATACATACTCGAGTTCGGAGATTGGAACAGATCAACAGACAGAAAAAGAAAATGGCGGCGATTGCACAAAATGTTGCAAATCTCTGCTGTGTTCCCCAGTCTTAGAAACATAACTGCACGGAAAAAACTTCCTTGCAAAAACGATCCATTCAAAATATTTCAATAATTCAAGTTTATCATGTTGTAATTAAAAATCAATTAATAATAATGTCTATCATCAAATTATGGATTGCACAGTTTTCTTTCAATTTTGTCGTTCTGCCAACTCCTTTGTTTACATGGAACAGGGTATAAACCTGTATAACGATAGTAATTATGTATTTTGTTTCATGCCACATCCCTATTATTAGCTTACCTAGGCACCATCGCCTGGTCGAGGTCCATGCTAGTGTCCTTATGCTTGCTGTCTCGCTTCTTCGCATTGCGCGGTTTCTTGGGCGGCGCCCGAGCGATGCACTGATTGCAATACCATTTACCGCGAGGATTCTGTTAGGAAAAATAATGTTTTAATTGAGTAATTTCAATAAACAACAATTCACATTAGCGTCTTTTCTCGCCTGTTTCTGGTTCCCGAAACACATTTCCTAGTAGTTCGGGAGCCTATTTATTAACACAGCCATACTCAAAATGTGCTCCGCAGAGCGCTAGGCCTCCCCAAAGCCTCTGTGACGCCTCCGCGAAAATACTGGTTATAATGAAAAAGAATACTAAGGAGTACTATTATAGTACTCCTTAGTATTGGATTGGATGGACTGGATTTTATAACCTTATGCGGAGCAAAATAAACTCCATGTATGTAAATTTTCTCTTCTATCAAGCCTGACGTAAAGCAATTGATGAAAAATTAAAAACAATATCACACCTCCCAGTAGATGCAAATAAAGCAATTGCTTTTTTTTTGCAATTCGTAATCAAAATAACAGCTTTTTACTTTTTTTTTATTGTATTTTGTAACGAGACAAGCTGGTCGTTTGCCTAATGGTAAGCATAACGCCGGCCCATAACAATTGCAGTGCCACTTAGAACTTTGAAACACAAAGACCTGCGCGGCACTGCAGGGCGCTCGTTACCCGAGTCATTAGGTATTAAGTCTCATAAGCCCAGTAATTTCATTAGCTATGCACATAACAAAGTACACGGATTTAAATTCCGTGTAGCAGTAGTAGTGTGCAGTGTTACCTTGGCGAGGGGCGGGTAGTGGCAGTCCTGATGGTAAGCGCGCACGCACAGCGCGCAGGGGATGGTGCGGCCCGCGCCGGCCGCGCCGCCGCACACTATACACACGCGCTCGCCGCGAGCTTTGTTCACGCACTCCCAGCAATACCTGACGCACAAATACCATTTAGGCTGATATTCAGAGACGACAGCTTAAAACGATCTAAGAACTGTCTTAGCCAAGCGTCGGCTAAGCCGCTCAATCGAATTCGTATTCAGAAACAAAGTTCGTGCACGGTCTAAGCTAAGATCACACTCTCGTTATCTATGGCTGTTAAGTTTTTAATTTTTTCACCGGAACGTTTACCGGTTTTATCATTTATGTATGAATAGCAATACAACAAAGATAGCGATATACAAAATGTCACTGAAGTGAGTGAAACAACAATATTAATGCTATAAATCTATTTTGATATTATAATTAATGAAACATGTTAGTTTTGAAGTTTGACATTTCAATGTTTGGTTATTATGGTTTCTACCGTTATCATTTGGTGGCGCCACTTCTGTTTTGAGAGCGGCTCAAGTAGTCGATATTGCCTACTCAGGCTTTGCTTAGCATACGCTAAGTTTAAGTAGTGTTCCAAATGTCTCTGAATACAAATTAGAGCGTAAGCACTACTTTTTGACATAAGGAAGACAAAGTCCACGCTTAGACTCGTCTCTGAATATCAGCCCAAATGTCTCTGAATACAAGTTAGAGCGTAAGCACTACTTTTTGACATAAGGAAGACAAAGTCCACGCTTAGACTCGTCTCTGAATATCAGCCTAAGAGGACCCAACCCACCTTACTTTCCATACAAAGGCTCGTACTTGATTATAGTGTTGTATCAATTTTTTCTTTGAGTGTTTTGAACAAATAGGTATCTTGTGCATTATATCTAGGTTTTTATAGAATCGAAAACTAATATGTTGACAATCCAATTCAGTAAATGCCTTAAAAAAACTGCCTTTTTAAACAAATTTTACCTTGTCTTTGGCCGGTCACATTCTCATAAATGTAAAAGTAAACAAAACACTTCCATAGGAACCTTGGACATGTAATGGAGATTCTAAATAACAAACATTTTTTTCACAAACTCGTAAGCCATTTTCAAAAACACGTATTTCCTGGAACAAGTTTTAGGAAATTACTACGCACTAATTGTCTTCGGAAATTTTCTTTGGAAATTTATTTCAAATTTTCAGAATGCCAACCGATGGCTCTGGCGTTGTCTCTCTTTTTTAGTAGTGGCTGTTTTTCTTCGATGAACCAACAAGCCTTTAGGCCATTTTTGCGTTGTACTTAGGCGAGCCGGGAAGGGGCACCTTAAGCAATTACATTAACCTTCATGAATGTTCTCCTAAAGGCCCTTAAGAATAATTTTTTTTTTAATTTGAATTTGAAAGCTCTTACCAATCTCCCTCAGGTATCTTGGTCATTTGCGGTTTGAAGCAGTACGTGTGGTATCCTTTATCACATCCGTCGCAGAGCAGTAGCTGATCCTCGTTGTCTCCGCTCAGGCAGAATTGACAGTTCTGCAAGAAAGGTATATGTATATTGTATATAGTCACGGAGACGGCAGTGAAATTATTTGACCGCTAAAAACTATCTCAATTTATTGTGTCATACAACTGTCAAAAACGAGACGTGAAGTGCTAGCGCGATGCAGACGTGCAACGCCACCTAGTTACAAAATATGAACTTCTTTAAACAGTATGTAGTTAAAGATGTTTTCTTTTATCTCCGATAGGTGAGCATTTGAAGATGGTGAATAATTATGCTAAACCTAGAATAGAACTGACTCTCAAGTGCAACTGCTGGAATACACCGATAGGTGCTTGGCGATAGTTTTTCACGCAGGGGTAGTAGTTAGCCAGACAGCTGCGCCAACGTGTTGCTAGTCTATTGTAAGGTACTCACCGCCTTCATGATGCTCTCGTCCCAGGCTACGTGCGCTTCCAGCGCTTGCAGCGACATGTCGAGCTGCGCCAACGTGTTGTAGTCTATTGTAAGGTACTCACCGCCTTCATGATGCTCTTGTCCCAGGCTACGTGCGCTTCCAGCGCTTGCAGCGACATGTCGAGCTGCGCCAACGTGTTGTAGTCTATTGTAAGGTACTCACCGCCTTCATGATGCTCTTGTCCCAGGCTACGTGCGCTTCCAGCGCTTGCAGCGACATGTCGAGCTGCGCCAACGTGTTGTAGTCTATTGTAAGGTACTCACCGCCTTCATGATGCTCTTGTCCCAGGCTACGTGCGCTTCCAGCGCTTGCAGCGACATGTCGAGCTGCGCCAACGTGTTGCTAGTCTATTGTAAGGTACTCACCGCCTTCATGATGCTCTTGTCCCAGGCTACGTGCGCTTCCAGCGCTTGCAGCGACATGTCGAGCTGCGCCAACGTGTTGCTAGTCTATTGTAAGGTACTCACCGCCTTCATGATGCTCTTGTCCCAGGCTACGTGCGCTTCCAGCGCTTGCAGCGACATGTCCAGCTGCGCCAACGTGTTGCTAGTCTATTGTAAGGTACTTACCGCCTTCATGATGCTCTTGTCCCAGGCTACGTGCGCTTCCAGCGCTTGCAGCGACATGTCGAGCTGCGCCAACGTGTTGCTAGTCTATTGTAAGGTACTCACCACCTTCATGATGCTCTTGTCCCAGGCTACGTGCGCTTCCAGCGCTTGCAGCGACATTGCGAGCTGCGCCAACGTGTTGCTAGTGTATTGTAAGGTACTCACCGCCTTCATGATGCTCTTGTCCCAGGCTACGTGCGCTTCCAGCGCTTGCAGCGACATTGCGAGCTGCGCCAACGTGTTGCTAGTCTATTGTAAGGTACTCACCGCCTTCATGATGCTCTTGTCCCAGGCTACGTGCGCTTCCAGCGCTTGCAGCGACATTGCGAGCTGCGCCGACGTGTTGCAGCGAGCGACCGCCTCGCGCCACGTCGCCAAGCCGCGGGCGATGCCTTTAGTGTCGGCTATAATATAGAACAAGTATTCTTCGGTCAAACTTTCGTAATCACTTATTTGAAGTTCACCAAATGTGCGAAGTTCACACGAGATCGGCATTCAAATTCCCAAACGTAGTATCACCCGAAGTTAGTTAAATATTTGCTGTTCATCGTCAAAAACCGTTCACAAATTCGATCAAATTTACGAACGGAAGTTTAATCTTTATGAACCTCAGTTCATAAAATAACCAGGTTTACCTAGATCCTAGTTGAACTTCGGTGGAAAATGGTTGCTGAACTCCCGACCTAAGAGCGTTTACACTTCACAGCTTTTCATATAGATTTTCAACTCCAAAACCTCCGAAATGAAGAAACGGATTTAATGAAACTTATTGTGCAAAGATCAAAAAAGTTAGCAGAAAGAGACCTATGAAGGATCAAAGAGTAGTATCAATTTCTGGGTGAAGTGGTCACTTACGTTTGCTCTCATTGGTGTTGTCAGAGTTGGGAGACGCAGCCGATGCATTGCCATGCTCCGCTTGCAATGCCGCTCCTATATTTGCCTCTGCAGTGCTGTGGACAAAACAATTATTGAGTTTCATTAATTACTAACTCCTGGCCGCGGCTTCGCCCGCCTCTTATATAACTTTATAGGATACTAGCTTCTGCCCGCGGTTTTCCCACAGAAACAGTGCCTTTTTTCGGGATAAAAAGTAGCCTACGTTACTCTGCGCTCCATAAACTATTTCTATGCCAAAAATCACGTCAATCTGTTGCTCCGTTGCTGCGTGAAAGAAGGACCAACCAACAAACCAAGACACACACTTGCGCATTTATAATATTAGTAGGATTGTGAACGGCCAAAGCCAAGGTAAAATTTGTTTAAAAAGGCTGTTTTTTTAAGGCTTTTACTGAATTGGATTGTCAAAATTTTGTCTTCTTTTCGTTTTGTACGAACTTGTTTCCTTAATAACGTTCGTTCTAAAATGTTAACCATGGACAATTCTAGACTATTCCTTCCAGCCGAAGACCTAGCGACCGCTGGTCTTAATCGGGTTGGAGTCGAAAACGAACACGAGATTGATAGCCGATAAGGCCCCAGTATGGAAACCCTAATCTAAACTAGTCAAATCAATGATCCGCAAACGAAAGCTGCTAGTCAAGAAGCATAAAAAATTAAGTTGACATTTTCAATTTTCAAATAATTATTTTAGCCACACCAACGAAAATAACCACAACATGCGTTACAACAACACCAGCTTAACCTCAACATAACACATTTACTTCTAATTTAAACAAATGCATTTTGGAACGAAAACAACTCATATAATAAATGTATGAGACCAAGCCGCACTGGGCCCGCGTGGTGGATTATGGCCTATACCTCTCTCTCTGAAAGAAGGCCGGTATCCCAGCAGTGGGAGAGTAAGAGGCTGATAATGATGATAAGAATAAAACCCACTGGACACAGATAATAATTAAATTAAATTTATATGGACATCAACTGAATACTGTAAGTATTATAACTCTTTTTCTATAGGAACCATTAGAGCAAGACGGCATAACATGAGAAGCAAACTACCCACCGTAACAGCACTTATGATTAACAGTCAAGTTTCACTTTACCTAGCGTACCTTTGTACCAAAGCTGGTTTCAGAATTCTCCATTATAAGTGTCTTCCACTGGGATTATTTTATGTATTTATTGGCTAGTTATCTTACCTCTCTTTCTATTCAAGACCATTAGAGCAACATGGCATGACATGACAAGCAAACTACCCACCGTAACAGCACACACGATTAATAATCGAGTTTCACTTCACCTAGCGTATCTTTGTACCAAAGATGGTTTAAGAAATCTCCGTTGTGGCATCCACTGCGATTATTTTATGTATTTATTGGCTAGTTATCTTACCTCTCTTTCTATTCAAGACCATTAGAGCAAGACGGCATGACATGACAAGCAAACTACCCACCGTAATAGCACACACGATTAATAATCGAGTTTCACTTCACCCAGCGTATCTTTGTACCAAAGATGATTTAGGAAATCTCCGTTGTGGCATCCACTGCGATTATTTTATGTATTTATTGGCTAGTTATCTTACCTCTCTTTCTATTCAAGACCATTAGAGCAAGACGGCATGACATGACAAGCAAACTACCCACCGTAACAGCACACACGATTAATAATCAAGTTTCACTTTACCTAGCGTACCTTTGTACCAAAGATGGTTTAAGAGCCTACGAGCCCAACCCTCCAACTCATCGGTGGGCGCGGCTAAAATGCATGCTATTTCGTCTAACATTCGTGGGACAAGGTAAGGCTCTGCAGCTATGAGTAGTACGAAGCTAATGCTCGCGCATACACAGTTACACACTCTCGTAAAGTCACGACCTGCCGCTTCTACGCACACATGCGTGATCTTATGAATGGCGATTCTTCATTCAAAGAAATTTCGTGAATATTCGTGTGATGGCGCTCGCTTTTGTTACTTGTACTATTATCTATTCTGAGCTCTCGTTTGGTCATCGCGCCGCGCGCGCCATTTTTCATTGTTTGCTTCTTTGAGTATAAATTGTAAATTGTTTGGTTTGCCTACAGTCGGCTGCAAACATAGTAATAAGCTATATTATCTACTGTAAGTAAATAAAGTTTCATCAAAATCCACTCAGTAGATTTTGCGTGACAAACATCTATCCATATATCCATCCATCCATCCTCACAAACAATATTAGTAGGATAGGAAGTAGGAAGAGTAGGACAGGATTTATGTATATATATGTATGTATGTGTATAGATTCCAATGAAATTTGGTGTGAAAATAGCTAGAAGCGCGAGAAAACACACAGGGTACTTTTCAACAACAGCATCACTTTTCATAATTGTCGATCTATAGAACGGAAGAAATTTGGTTTCGAGATAGCTTGAAGCCTGTGAAAGAACACAGGATACTTTTCATCATTGTCAATCATTTGAACGGATTTTATAGAAATTTGGTGTGGAAATAGTTTGAAGTCTGAGAAAGAAAGCAGTGTAATTTTCAACCTCATCATCACATAATAAAATAATCGTGCATTTGGACAGCGTAGAAATCTGCAGAAGTTATTTTCGGAAACAAATTTATCTAAGTATGCAAATAAATAAAATTGAAGTGTCTGTTTGTATTATCAAAATAACAGCTTTTTACTAAATGCATATGAAAGTATATACGGTACATAAAACAAAACCATTTTTAAAAATTTAGTCTCTTTGTTCCGTGTAATCTCCGAAATGGCTGAACCTATTTTGACAGGACTTTCACTGGCAGATAGCTGACGTTACAAGGAGTAACTTAGGCTACGTGAGCGAAACCGCGGGGTATAGTAACTGTACTGTACAGGGGTAGTAATATCTAATAGTTCTTCATGTTTTATTCTCAACAATCAAACTTGTACACTATAGACAATAACAAGTTTGTATATTATAGGTAACAGACAGTACCCTACCTATGTGTTCGACGATAACTTCCGAATGAAAACTGCCAGCGCGGGAGTAGTTACCTACGTCAGGCGGTATATTTGTAAGGTAGGTAACTACCTACCTACCTAAGTACCTACATAACTTAATAATTTTAGGTGATTCCTACGAGTATTATAACAGTCCTCCAAGTCATTATAATATATAAAGCGCGGGTCAGCGACCCCACACACATTGGTACTTACCTACATCTCATCACTCATTTCTACACAAAAAATGTCTCACCCATACTCCTGCCAGGATGACCTTTCGTTTAGATAAGTAGGTATTTAATTACACGACTGCACAAAAAAGGAGTGTAATGAGTAATGAGTGTGATGAGTAATGTAATGAGTGTGATTGTATATACATACATACAAACATACGTGAACCCTAAAAACATAACACAAAAACTGCACAAAAGTTTTGGTGGAATAAAGAAACTCACGTACATACGTGATTCGGTGAGATTTCGATGTATGGGGTATCGCTAGAATCCTTACATAATCCCGAGCGACACTAGCTAGGACTGTCGTGGTTTTTTTCATGATCGATGTAACTTTTGTTACATGGACTTGTTTACATAAAGGTACTTTTCAACATTTATAGTTCTAGTAAGTACGTTATATAGCCTACTTGGCTTCCGGCCGTGGCTTCGCCCGCCTGGCTTAGGTACAAATACAATATCTTTATAAATTATAGTCTGTGTTATTCTGATGTCTAACATCTATATTACGTACTGTAGTTTCATCAAAATCCGTTCAGTAATTTTTGCGTGAAAGAGTAATGAACATCCATCCAAACATCCTCAAAAATTTTCGAGTTTATAATATTAGTAGGATAGAAACGTACTCAGTAGCTGGTATATATTTATTATCACGTACACTGTATTATGTAACCGACCATATTTTTTATACTATTGAATAACGAGACGAGCTGGTCATTTTCTTGATGGTATAACACATATAATTATATTACTCTGATAGAATAACGCCCGCCCATAACGATTGCAGTACCTACTCAAACTTCTAAGCACAAAGGCCGGCCACACTAGCTGGACCGATGACCTTGTCAAAAGCGCGGGAAACCGTTGGATGCGCGAGGCGAGTAGCAGCTAGCCGGTCCAAGTGACGTCCTATGGGAGACCTCAGACACATGTATGCAAACGTACGTTTGCTTGTCAGAATATCCATGCTTTTTCATCAAGCGCGAATTACGAGATACTACACGTGTAAGCGCGGCTCGTGGTTTTTTGATGGTTTTGCATACGCAAAACCACGAAATATACAAGAACGGCAATATTGTCTCGAAGACCTGCCTTGGCTCAAAGCGACGACTGCTCCGCTTTACGCTACATACATCACTTGCACACCACCTCTTATTTACCGTGGCGTCTGCACTGAGCACGCAGTGGTTGTGTAACAATTGTTTTGAATGGAGGTCGTACAAGCGGGTGCCGTGCGAAGCAACCGTCGCTCGCCGACTAGAGTTCCATCCAGCCAAAACTACAACGACACCAGACGATACGATATGCGTCAATATCGTGTAGGTGGAAACACGGCTGCAAACGAAGCACCATTTTTTGCTAAATTTCAAAATCATAAAAACGCGAATTGCGAGCCAACCCGAAAAGATAGACATACTTATGCTATCTCGGACTTTTATAGATCTCTTCAACGGAAATATTTCTTCCATACATTGTTTTCGTATAGCTCTAACTATAATTATGGTCAGCTCACGTCTCAGAAACTGATGACAACAGAAATGATGGGGAGAATTTTTGACAAATATCATCACAACAGCCAGCGCGCCGCAGTACTAACTGTTACCTAATCGGGGCGCCGCCGCATAGAATTATAATCAAAGGTTAGGTAGCCGGGGCACCGCCGCCGGCGCGCGACGTTGCATGCCGGGTTACCGCCGCCGGCGCGCGGCGTTGCATGCCAGGCGCGCGCCGGCGCGCGGCGTTGCCGGACTACCGCCGGCCGCGCGCCGAACCGGAGTCCGGGCGGTGCAGTGGCGCAAGTATGGAAGTCGGTTCGATAAATTTGTCGAATCGTAACAACTGATAAATTTATTGAATGTTGCGAGTACCGAAGTATTATCGTAAAGTATTGTAGTAGCTTTATATTTCGTTTGGATTCGACCTAGCTATTCGATAACTTTTGTCGATTGTATCGAGGCTCGATAAATTATATAAAAAGTTGATTAAACCCAATTTATCGATTTGAATTGACAATTTTATCGATCGACAAGATCCGTACTTGCGCTGCGGGCCGGAGGTACCTATGTACCTATTATAATAGACCGTATACCTACACCCATCCAGACGAATTCTCGCAGAATATCTTCTAAGAATATCTCAGTCGGTCATGCTTTTTATTTTACATTTTTGAAAAAGTTGACTGACTATGGCTGGTATTTTAGTATACGAGACATAGGTAGTGTACATACCTACATGCCACTGTACTGACCAATAAATGAGTAGTAAATATAGGTGATAAGGTATAACTATAATAAGTAGAATTCAGCGGGCCCAAGTACTAACTCTTACCTATTCTGTGGCGCCGCGCAGCCGGGCGCCGCCGTCGTCGCCGGAGGATTTCAAGTAAAGCGGAGGTAAAATAGGTACCTAGGTACTCATCCAAATGGACTCTCACAGAAAATGTTCTAGAAAGATCGGTGGGTAGCCTAAATAAAGCCTTACCTACTTATGCTTTGCTTACCTATGCTTTCACCTTTGTGTTTTACTGATTGCTTACGTATTTTATCATACTCACCTACTTCTTATACCTAGCTATAGAAGACATAGGTTCATACCTACTGTAATTCAATTGCCAGAGCGACCGATAAATGAGTAATTAAATATAATAAAGGTACCTACCTAAACTCTTTTTTGAAACACCAAGTTAGATATTATAGGCATTTCTTCCATACATAATTTTCATACCTATAGCTATAAATATATGGCCAGCGCAAGCATCGGAAACTATACAACGGGACGATTTTTTCTGAATTATTATAGATTACCCCGAACAAACACAAAACATGAGCGCCAGACGGCTTTTAAAGCTAATTAAAAATTCTAGATTATAGCCTATCACATTCTCGGATGATCTCTCTTCCATTTCGTGAAAATGCTATGAAAATCATGCAGTAGTTTCCGAGAAAACAAACACAAAAACAAACACGAATTCAGCGCGCCGTAGTACTAACTGTTACCTATTCTGTTCTATCACGTGACGCAGCTAGTAAATTCAAATAATTTGCTGTTTTGAATTTTAGTAGATACCTACTCGTATCGACCTACCTACAGAGTTATATTATTCATTTCATTCATTTTTATTGTTCATCACCATCATCATCACAGGAAGGGCCGTGTGGCCGTGCGGGTAACACGGATAAGATCACCCTATCTCTTCGGAAAAAAAAATTGTTATATCAAAATAACAGCTTTTTACCAAATGCATATGAGAGTATATATATACGGTACCTATTATAACAAAACAACCATTTTTAAAATTTTTGTGTCTGTTCGTTCTGGGTAATCTCCGAAACGGTTGGGCCGATTTTGACGGGACTTTCACTGGCAGATATCTGATGTTATAAGGAGTAACTTAGGCTACTTTTATTTTAGAAAAATAATTGGGGTTCCGTGCAAAAAAATAAAAACCAAGAAAATCCAATATATCCACGCGGGTGAAACCGCGGGCAGCAGCTAGTTTATGAACTTTTATGAATATATAAAGCTTTTTTATATAACGTGTACAATAAAGTTATCTATCTACTCACGGCGAAATAACCGTAGTTTTTTTACGGCAAAAAAACGTATATGTATATAAAATAAGTGGTCTAAAGGGCTATTAGACGCAATGAATTGACGCAAAGCATAATCACGGACCACGCGCAAACCATGGAAAAACCAAAATGGTGATCTTGACGCATAACGTACTGCCTAAGGTGGTGCCTGGTAGAAATCTAGTCCGAACGCTAAGGCAGTCCTCACACCTAATTCATGATTGATGGATAAGCATCAATCGCGAACCACGAGAAAACATGGAAAAACCACGATCTCCGCTTGACGCATATCGTATCGTCTATTGAGGTTGTGGCTGGGGCTTGCCGCTTGATGGAAATCTAGTCCGAGTACAACACCCGCTTCTACCTACTATTATTATTGTTATTATTGTCAGCCTCTTACGTTCCCACTGCTGGGATACCGGCCTTCTCTCTTTCTTTCTTTCTTTCTTTCTAGAGAGATGGGCCATAATCCACCACGCGGGCCCAGTTCGGCTTGGTGGATGTCGCATGTCCTCGAATTTTGTGGTTCTTGAACATGCCGGTTTCCTCACGATGTTTTCCTCACCGTTTTAGAGCGAGTGTCAATAATCCGCACATAACTTGATATAAGTTATTGGTGCGGGACGAGTAGAGATTAGAACTATGGTGCGTCGGATTGAAAGTCGCACAAGTTACCGCTCTCGATTCACTCTCGCTTCTACGAAAGATAAAAATTATTTCACAACCACTGCGTACTCAGTACAGACGCGACGCTGCGGTAAATAAGCGGTGGTACGCAAGTGATGTATGTAGCGTAAAGCGGAGCAGTCGTCGCTTTGAAACCAGACCGTCTGGCCGTAGTGCCGGTCTCGTCCGTTTAGTGGATTTTAGAGGTTTTTTTAGATGTTTTTTTCTTCAAACTGCGATGCGCGTGTAAATACTTACCTCATATATGTGTAATTGTTGCAAAACCATGGTTATTTTGGTTTTTTATTTATATTTCAACATAAGCCGTGTAACCACAAAAACTAACTTTTAGACGCCTGTTTAACTCGACAGTGCCTAAAGATAAACCTCTAAACTGATTAGAAAAGTCACAACAGAGTGGAGTTAGACAATGGTTAGACACTACTTAAATCTCGATTTGTGGTTCATATTTAAACACGCGACTACGGCATGTTTAGGAGTTAAACTCTGTTTAACACACCGTAAACAAGTATTAAACAGCGTTTAACTCTTAAACATGCCTTAGTCGCATGTTTAAATAAGTAATTAACCACAAACCTTGATTTAAGAAGTGTCTAACCATTATCTACCTCAATTCTGCGGCGCGAGCACGGAAGTCGGTTCGACAAATTTATCGAATGTTGCGAGTACCGAAGTCTGATCATAAAGTATTGTAGTAGCTGTATATTCTCTTTGGATTCGACCTAGCTTTTCGATAACTTTTGTCGATTGTTTCGAGGCTCGATAAATCCCACTTTATCGATTTGAACTGTCAATTTTATCGAATTTTATCGCCCGAAAGGATCCGTACTTGCGCCGCTGATGTGACATTTCTAATCATTTTAGAAGATAACGGTGACCTTATCATAGAATAAATACTCATCGTACAAGCCGTTATGATTATTTCTAATCATTTTGCTCGTGAAAGTTGTGTAGCGTTGTTTAACTTTTAGACACTGTCTAGCTAGACAAAACCACCAAAAACTATTTTTAGACGCCTGTTTAGCTAAACAGCGTCTAAAAATAGTTTTTGTGGTAACGCGGTTTTAGTTCAAGTAGGTACGTATGTACTTACTAGGTAGGTTATAGACTTGTGCTATTATCTATTCTGTGGTTATAAGTAGGTACGTACCTACTCAGTTATCAGTAAGTACATAAGTACCTACCTAAGTACTTACAACATAACACCGTATATCGGTCTTAGTCTTACTAAAAACACACCCTAAACATGTGTTAAACAGCGTCTAACTCCCAATCATGGCTTACTCACGTGTTTAAATATGAGCAACCACAATCATTTTATATCATAACTAGCTGCTGCCCGCGGTTTCACCCGCGCGGACTTTTTGGGTTCATGGGTTTTTTTTGCGCGGAACCCTAGTTGTTTTTCCAAAATAAAGTAGGAGTACCTTGTAACATCAGCTATCTGCCAGTGAAAGTCCCGTCAAAATCGGTCCAGTCGTTTCGGATATTACCCGGAACAAACAAACAGACAGACAGACAAAAATATTAAAAATTGTGTTTTTGTTGGTAGGTACCGTGTATACTTTCAAATGCATTTAGTAAAAAAAGCTATATTTTTGATATTACAAACAGACACTTCAATTTTATTTATTTGTATAGATCATTTTATAGACGTTTTTATTTAGACACTGTCTAGCTAAACATGAGTCTAAAAGTTGGTTTTGTGCTAACACAATATGTAATAATAACAAATCGAATAATAATAGGTAGGTTTCTACGTAAATAGATAAGTATCTATTTACTTAAATTCTATTAATAGATTTCTATTTATTAGTATTTGAAAAAGATATAGGTAGGTAATATTATTACAAAAATACGATTTAGCCATTGTTGTACTGAAGTCAAAAATAAACACAGAACACTTCTCTAACGCAGCAAAGTCCAAATTCACAAGCATAGGTAAACATCCAATTTAGGCAAAGAAATCTGAATCCAATATAGCGGGCGGTGGCATTATCATAGAACACAATTATGATAATACGCATATCGTAAATCGTTTTACGTCTTCGGTCGATCACCTTGACCTTTGCTTGTTCGTAATGCCGCCCACAAATTATATAGGATGCCGCCGCACACACCGGCCGGTCGACCGCGTCTGGCGCGAGACAGTACTTTGTCACAAACATCGCGGTGTTTCGTGACTTTGAAATGGCACAGCAGCACACAGCGGGCACTGTAGTGTGCGTGAGACACTTCCCTCCTCTCCCCGCCAGGGTGGTAAAATTTCCGTGAGACGCGCGATGGTTCGACTCGAAAATCGGCGCGCAAAAATGTACGAATTGGCTTCTGGTACTTGGGGTGTTACGGCAAAACTACTAAATGTATTTAGTCAAACCAAAGTTATTTGAAATGTCGACAAACTAAAGCTTGTTACTATGTTCTTTATTTTTGAGTTTTCTTAGTTCTTTTGTAATTTATTTACGTCCAAACTTGCGTTAAAATATGTGCTAAAATACAGATGTTTGAAGGCTCATTACTTTTAAGCCACTTATTTTTTTTCTGTATAATTAGCAGATTAACCTAGATAATGAAGAGATAAATCGATATTATTCTTAATTTTGGACTTAAAACGTCAAGTAGTGGAGTAATAACCCAAATACGATTGTATGGAGAAATGAACGACTCGTTTTCCCTTAAGAAATGGTGTTCATTTGCCGTGTTAATTAAATAAATAAATAAATAAATAAGAAATCTCCGTTGTGGCTTCCACTGGTATTATTTTATGTATTTATTGACTAGTTATCTTACCTCTCTTTCTATTACAGACCATTAGAGCAAGACGGCATGACATGACAAGCAAACTACCCACCGTAACAGCACACACGATTAATAATCAAGTTTCACTTTACCTAGCGTACCTTTGTACCAAAGGTGGTTTAAGATATCTCCGTTCTATGTGTGCCTCGACCGAGGCTAGCTTGTGTCTCGCTCTAGCGACTATCTCAGCGCCCGTGGCTTCGTCGGGGAGGGGGAGGCGGGAAGGGCGCCACCCTTTCACTTGCATTGATGCGGCTGCGACCCTTTCTTCTAGTTGCTCCACCTGTTAACAAATTAGTACGTTTGTCATTTATCTGATGGTAAGCGTCACGCTTGCCCATAATTCAAATTCAAAGTGCTTTATTCATATAGGCCCCAAGAGAGCACTTCTGAAGGTTATGACTCTAATAGCGGGTCCTTGTAACAAAATAAAATCGCTATCCGTATTTTGAAAATGAAAGTTTGACAAACGCCTTTGCGGCAACGCACTGCGGAATTGCGACAGTAGGGATGTTGCATGAAACACAAAATACAGAAATTACTGTCGTTATACAGGTTGAAGATCATCATCTATACTCTATAGAAATAAAACAATTGAAGTGTCTGTTTGTAATGTCAAAACAAGCTGTTTACTTCTTTTTTTTATTGTATTTGGTAACGAGACGAGCTGGTCGTTTGCCTGATGGTAAGCACAACGCCAGCCCATAACAATAATTGCAGTGCCACTCAGTACTTTGAAACACAAAGGCCTGCGCGGCATTGCAGTGCGCTCGCTACCCTGAGACATTGGGTGTTAAGTCTCATATAAGCCCAGTAATTTCACTGGCTGGTAAAATATACATTATACATATAAAAAAGAAAGAAAGAAAAGACTAACCATTGCTAATAGCTGCATATCGACGCGGCGCGCAGCAGCGGCAGCGGGCGCGGCACTGCCGTCGGTGCGAGGGAAGCCGCCGTGCTGAGCGATGACGCGGTCGACGTGAGAGATTGATAGCTCGGTGCTGTTCACATCGCCCTTATCGACATGTAACTGGAAAGAACGCGAGCATTTGTTAAACAATTGTTTACTTTTAAGAACGGGACAACGCGAAAAATGAGGAGGATAACATACCAATTCAAACTCAGGCTGTAGTACTCGATTAGTTACACCAGATTAGTCACTGTTTTCAGGAGAAACGGGTAAACTTCAGAAGTGACTGCGATGTGTAAAAAGTCTATATAACATATAAACATCACTCGTTCATTGTTAACTATTTACATCACTCGACTAACACCTGCGTTCGAGCGGAGGGTTATCCTGAAAACCAGCTGCTGTTTAGACTTAGTCTACGCAGCAAAGAGCTGTGCCTATCCCTATTGCCGATATAAATATTTAATTAATCTTAACTGTGTTCAAAATTGCCCCGCGCTGGCCCTCACGGCGTATGGGGAGCGTCCCCCTGGTGGCGGATAGGGGAGTGGTCGGTAGTACAGCCTAGCTAGCTACCGGCTAAGTCCGATGGGCTCGCTGACCAAAGTAGGGTGTGGTCCTCCAGCATTTCGGGGGTTGTGCGGGGGGCTGACGACCCTCCCACGTTAAACAAAATTAGTTACGAAACCGACAAGAGAAAGAATACGATCCGATCCCAAACTCGACGACAACTGGCAAGGAACAATGGATATTCGATTTGCATCATGGAATTTACGAAGTCTTTACAGACCTGGGGCGCTGTATCAGGTAACACGAGAGATGCAGAGGTATAAGATTGGGGTGGCTGCACTTCAAGAAGTCAGGTGGCCTGGAGAAGGGGAATGCCACATCGACAACAAAGCTACTCTGTTTTATAGCGGCGGAGACTCGAACCATCATATTAATGGAACTGGCTTCATCGTTAGAAACGACCTTATTGCGAATGTAATCCGCTTTGACGCTGTCTCTGATAGAATCTGTGTGCTTCGCCTTAAAAGCAAATTCTCAAACATAACCATAATTAATGCATATGCCCCAACAGAAGTATCGACTGACGAAATAAAAGATCAGTTCTACGATGACCTAGAAGCTGTGTATGATCAAATTAGCAGCTACGATGTGAAAATGCTATTTGGGGATTTTAATGCAAAAATTGGTCGAGAACAAGCGTTTGTCCCTACAATTGGCCGACATAGTAAACACGATGTGTCCAATGACAATGGTTTAAGACTAGTTAGTTTTGCGGCATCCAAAGAACTTGTAATTAAGAGCACCATGTTCCCTCATAAAGACATTTATAAGGGAACTTGGAAATCACCGGATGGTAAAACTATTAATCAAATTGACCATGTTCTTATAGACGACAGACACAAGAGTGCTATTCAAGATGTCCGAGTATATAGGGGAGCAGACTGTGATAGCGATCATTACATATTAGGAATTAAAGTAATGGCCAAAATTAAGATCAACAAAAAGGCGAATACACACAAAGAAGACATCGTAGACACGGAGAAACTAAAAACAGCAACAACACGTGACCGGTTCCAGTTAGAGCTTAGTAATAGATTTAAGGGTCTAAAGGTTGAAGAAGATGTTGATAACCTCTGGGAAACCATGAAAAACACTATAAAAGAAGTGGGCTTGAAGGTACTTGGAAAGAAAAAACGCAAAAAGAAAAGGAAATGGTGGACAGAAGAGTGTGAAAAATTACTGGAAGATAAAATTAAGTATCACGCACTCGCTGAACAGGACGCAAAATGGGAAGAGAAGTACAAAGACCTGCGGATACAACTAAGGAAATCCATAAAAAGAGCTAAAAGGAGACAGTTAGAAAACATCATTTTAGAAATGGAAACCTTGATGAGAGCTAGTGCATCAAGAAAATTCTACCAAGAAATCCGTGAAGTCAAAAAAGGCTATCAACCCACAACGCAATTTCTGATAGATGGGGGTGGAAATCTTGTAACGGATAAGGATGAAATTTCGAACATGTGGCAAAATTATTTCCAAGGCCTCTTAAATTGTCCCGAACCTGAGCAGCCAATTCAAGGAGTTTTGGATGACAATGAGGCCCAATTAGACTCGTTGTCGTTCGAAGAAGTCAGAAGAGCGATAACTAGGCTAAAAAATAATAAAGCACCGGGCGTGGATGGATTACAGGCCGAGCTATGGAAATACGGAGGTGAAGCCGTACAGTCGAGACTCTTCGAATTATTGGTTAAAGTGTGGACCCTGGAACAACAACCACGAGAATGGAATGTGGGAGTTATTTGTCCTGTCCATAAGAAAGGGTGCAGGAAGGTATGCTCAAATTACAGAGGCATTGCTCTGCTGCCCACGGCGTATAAGATTTTGTCTTATGTGCTGCTGGAAAAACTTGAACCATACGCGGAAAGAATAATAGGTGATTACCAGTGTGGCTTCCGACGCAATCGCAGCACGACGGACCAAATTTTCCTTCTGAAACAGCTTATGGAGAAGAAATGGGAATACGCCCAAAGCATGCACTCCTTATTTGTAGATTTCAGCAAGGCGTATGACAGTATTGACAGAGCCTCGCTTTTCGCTATACTCCAGAATTTTAACATCCCGCGAAAACTAATCAAAATGCTAAAGGTTGCTACTGGAGAGAGCAGAATGTGCGTTAAAGTTGCAGGCGTACTCACGCAGGAGTTTGATGTGGTTACTGGCCTTAAACAGGGAGACGCTTTGTCCCCCATGCTGTTCAACTTGGCACTAGAGCACGTTATTGGAGGAGTCTTAGCACTTGACGGCGGTATTTTCCTAAATGGGCGGCATAAAGTGATAGGATACGCAGATGACCTAGCTCTCCTTGGAGAGACCAGAGAAGAGGTAGCAACATCGGCGAGGACCCTAGCTGCCGAAGCTTGTAAGGTTGGACTCAAAATAAACCATGAAAAAACGGAATATCTCCACATGAAACGCTACAAAAATACCCGACAAAAGCGCGATGACCTGCTAGTTGGAGATGTATCATACAAAGGAGTTGAGAAGTTCAAATATTTAGGGTGCACTATAACGGATACGAACACGAGGCAGGAGGAAATTAATATCCGCATTCACAATGCCCTCCGTTGTAGTGCAGCCCTGCATAAGGTCTTGGTGTCCAGGTTACTGTGTAGGAAAACTAAGATCCAAATCTACAAAACGGTCATCAGACCAATATTACTGTATGGATGCGAAGCCTGAACACTAACACTAAAAGAAGAGAACCAACTCTTAGTAGCGGAGAGAAAAATTCTACGCAAAATTCTGGGGCCAGTAAAGAGAGAAGATGGCAGCTGGAGGTTGAGAAAAAACCTAGAAATAGAACAGCTAGTGGCCGAGCCTAACATCATTGGTGAAACTAAAGCGCAGAGACTTCGCTGGCTTGGACACCTGCAGAGGATGGGGGAGGACCGGAATGTCAAGAAAGCGTATCTTGGAGTCCCTAGTGGCCGCCGGCCAGTTGGTAGACCAAGGTACCGCTGGAATAACGTCGTGGAGGCGGACCTGCGCGAACTCCAAGCTGGTGATTGGCGAGAGTTGGCGCGGGATCGCAACCAGTGGCATTCTCTGGTGTCGGAGGCCAAGATCCTTTTTGGGTCGCAGCGCCACCGGAGTAAGTAAGTAAGTAAGTGTTCAAAATTGTGTAGGTACGTTATATTTGGCAATAAATGTTTTTTATTCTTATTCTTTATTCTTCTTATTCTATTATAAAAAAGTTGCATACCTTATTACTGACGGTAGGGAGATGAGTGACAAAAGCGGTATGCAGCTCTCTCTCTCTTACTCCGCGCGGGTGGAGGGAGTCCATAACCTCTTTGACTTGCTCCGGATCCGTGATTCGCCACCAGCCGTGTCTACAACAAGTCAAATTTTACATTTTGAAATTTGAAAAAAATCGAGATCGGATCTCAATGACAAACCGATTTTGAAATTTCTGAGACCAATCTGAAAGTGTTTCAAATGAAGAAAGAATTTTTATAATCGGTTTATAAATTTAATGACATCAGGAAAAACAAAAAACAAACGAATTGAGAATGTTCTCCTTTTTGGAAGTCAATTTATTCGACTATGAAATTATTATACGACAGCTCGCGTACGAATGATTATAGTATTACCACTTATAGCAATGATTTTAGGAGAAAAAAGAGGTAGGTGAGTTACCGAAAGAACACTCGGTGTTTACAAATGGCACTGCGTCACCACCACGCCAATGAAACTTGATTCCTTGACATTTGGAAACCTTGCTCGTGAAGTTTGTGCAGAATCTCACCAAACACTTTGTGCAATTAGTTTGTGCAGAATCTCATCACACACTTTGTGCAGAATCTCATCACCCACTTTGTGCAATTAGTTAGTGCAGAATCTCATCACACGACATTTTTTATGGTTATGGGATGCAAACACAAAATTCAAAACGAATTCAACGCCTTCGATTACAACCCGACCGAGCTTAGATTGGCTAAATAGCAAAGTTTTGACGTGCCACTTGAGGTGCGCATATAACCACCTATTTCTTTTTTGTTCTAAAATCATTGACTTATATTATTTACCGGTACTAGTTTGTAAAGTATGTAGTATTGTTTGAACCGACACAACAGACACGACACACATCGGCGGAATAAAGAAAAAAATATTATCAAAAAACCGACTTCAAAAAATCAACTATGATAAAAAGCAATTTTGTTCACATGGATAACATTTTTTTTTTCAGTTATTTTGTGATAAATCCGAACTACTGAACCAATTTTTATAAAATTTCTATGGGACCAATCTGAAAGTATATCCTTTCCAATATAGAAATAATTTTCAAAATAAACGACGGAGTAATGAGGAAACAAAAATTAAAAAAAAAAAGTACCAACCGAATTGGGAACCTCCTCCTTTTTTTTAAGTCGGTTAAATGACGGAGAAATGAGGAAAAAAAGACCCACCCGAATCGAGAACCTCTTTTTTTTTGTAGACGGTTAAAAAAATCTAACATATTTAAAGTTAAAAACTCACCTTAATTCCTTAGGAACGTGCGTGTTTTCCAACTTCGCAGGCATGCCTTTAGTCTTACACTGCTGCAACTGTTCCATTTCATCAGCGGACATCTGTATTGGCGGAGGACTGTCGCATGTCACGTAGGTCGATAGTGCGTTGAAGTTGAGAAGGCCTAGAGATGTGAGGCTGTTTGCTTTTGCCTTTTGAGCGGCCGCGTCGATTTTTAGCGAGTCTGCTTGGAGTTCTTTCTCTAAATCGTTGTCCTGTCGATAAACGTAACGATTATGCATCGAACTTTAATGAGTTTTTGCTTACGTAAAGAAAAGGAACGTTGCCTACTTGTAGCGGGTTATTAGATTGTAAATAGATTTGTGTGTATATTAAGTTATTTAGATAAGTTAGTATTTGAATTATGAATCACTAGCTTCTGCCCGCGGTTTTCACCACCGTTCCCACAGGAACCGTGCCTTTTGCGGGATAAAAACTAGCCTATGTTACTCTCTGGTCCATAAACTATAACTACGCCAAAAATCACGTCGATCCGTAGCTCCGTTGCTGCGTGAAAGAAGAACAAAGTGACTCACCGAAGGCTCACCACAAAGCTGCCCCTGTTAAATTATTATTATTATTATTGTGACATACCTGTTCCTTACTCTCTTCCACGGCCTCATCCACCTTCTCCTTGCTGAGGCTGGCATCCAGCATATCCTGGTCCAGCCCCGAGAGCGTAAGACTGGAGTCTGCGTACACACTGTTAGTGGGCACCTGCACACTTGTCACCATGCTGTTCAGAGTGAACAGACTCGGGTCGTTCAGGAGGTGAAGGTTGTTTGAAACATCCCATTTGTGACCTGTGAGATAGAGAGAGTGACATGGTTAAGATTCAGAGCTGAATCTTTCCAAAAAACCAATTTATATGGTTAGTTTTACATTTATTTTAGTACCGAAACGGAACAACTCTTTTACCTCTTTATAATATCTATAGATTAAATAAACTGTACCTTGACATGTAACAACTTCGTTGCAGGTATGCTCGTTGTCACAAAACACCGGTATATCCGTTTTATCTTCGTTAATATTATTCAAAAACGACGTCTCGTGGCGCAGAATCGAAAACCATTTCCCTTCAAGCACTTTCGTGTACAGCAACGAATGCGCGGAACTCGTATCCATTATCTCCGGCTTTACTTCTTTCGCCTGCTTCTCTTGTTCTTCTTTTATTTCTTGCTCCTTCTTCGCCGCGTCTAGTTGGGAGGAGACTGCTTCTGCCATTTTTCTCAGTTCTTCTAAGTTGTTAACCAAAATGTCTTTGGTGTCTTCTTCTGTTTTCTCTTCGGTCTTGATAGGGTTTTCGACTTTGACTATTTCTTGCGGTTTGTCGACTGGTTCCGCTTGGGAAGCGTACATTGGTTTGTTATGGGACGGTTTCTGGACTAGGAACGCTGTGGGTATTGAGTCTTCTATGTCGAGCATTTCTTGTTGCTCGCTGTTTTTGTGCTGGATGTATTTCTCCTCCATCTTTATTGATGACCCTGGAGAGAATTAAGAAAGTTAAAACAATTTGGTTTGTAAAGACGAACCGCGCCGACCGTATTTAAATTAGGACAAGGGCGGGAAGGAAGACTGTGTAGAACTTACCTTCAACTTTGCACCCGCCCTGCTTCACATTCGGCTCGTACTTGATTATCTGCGTGTGATCGCTTAAGTTCAGTTCGGACTTGATGCTCTTAAGTTCCATCTCCGTCTTCAAAGCTTCTTCTTTCTTCTGAGCTTCTGCCTCTTCCTTCTTATCTGGTTCTGGTGGGGTGTCTTTCTTCTCCTTTAGACCTGGAAGAATTTAGTACATATTATGTCAGTGTTTCATCGTTAGGAAACCTGCATGTTCAAGAACCACAAAATTCGGGACATGTGACATCCACCAAGCCGCACTGGGCCCGTGTGGTGGATTATGGCCCATACCTCTCTCTCTGAGAGAAGGCCGGTATCCCAGAAGTGGGACCGTTCGAGGCTGATAATGATGTCAGTGTTTGTTACGAAGAAATGTATTTTTTTTTAAACTATTCGATAACGAGACGAGCTGGTCGTTTGCCTGATGTAAGCATAACGCAGACCCGTAACAAATGCAGTGTCACTAAGAACTTTGAAATACAAAGGCCTGCGCGGCACTGCAGTGCGCACGTTACCTGAGATATTAGGTATTAAGTCTCATAAGCCCAGTAATTTCACTGGCCTAATAACTAATGCATCAGAGTAAAGAGCGAAGGATAGCTGTAAATCATTCACCTTTCTTTTTCTTAGCAGTTGGTTCGGACTTCTGCGCGCCTGCAGAGGTTTCTAATGCTTCGTGGTAGTCCATGATCTCAGGCTGCGCAGACTCCATGCTCTCTACATAGATGCCGCCACATTTGCCGAGAGACCAGTAGCGACGCCAGTATCTGGGAACAAAGAATATGTGTATTAGAAGTTTTCCTCGTTATCTTCAATTTTTAACAATCTTCACCAATCAACTATGAATGTATCTTAATCACTATTTAATGCTAAATCGTAAAATCGGATTCTTCAACTACTCTGTTTTCTTTGTTTATTCTTTTTCTTTTTTTGTGTCTAAATTTCACAAGTTGTGCTATTTGTAATTGGATTATGGGTTTACAGTGTTATGTTACAAATAAATGTTATTATTTTACAAGTCAACCTATTATCTGTAATTGTACTTATATAAGTAAACACAAGCGTTGCTTAGTGAAGGTTCTGTAAACATATTGATTTGTATAATTCAAGCCCACAAGTGTTGATAAAATTGTGCTTAGTTAATAAGTCTAAAATGTGTGCTTGATTTCTTTTGAATAAAGAGTTATTAGTATTAGACAGAATCGACATCATTAGGGGTCCAATACCTGTCCTGTCCGTAACAAGTGGCCCTCAGTGCGTGACAGCCAGCGGTCAGCTGTTGTTGCTGCTGTTCAGATTGCCGCAGCAGCTTCTCCAGCTTCTTTGACAGCTCTTCTGATGACAGATTCTTATCTTCATCCTGTGAAATAAAATAACGGCCACTGATGACATACAGCATGAGCAGCGAAATTACTGGGCTTATATCAACCAAGATATTATTTGTTCCGGCAATTCAGAGGTCGGATACCTAACACCGAGTTACGTAACACGTCGCTGACTAAATGTGTCAATCAACTATAAGTATGTATGTTAGTCCATAAGGTCCATTCTATGGGCTCGCTACGGTCTACTGGTGCCTGATATAAATGTATTATTATTATAAAAATATTGATTAGAGTAGTTATTTGATGGAATCAGGCGTTACTTTGCAGAAGTCCATTTTAAATAAGATTATATAATGTGGGTAATTTTTGTTTTAATTCCGCGACAAAGAATGTCAAATGGCCTAAGTTCGATCTAAACTGTATTTAACAGTTTAGATCGAACTTAGGCCATTTGACATTCTTTCTCGCGGAATTAAAACTGTAAATTACCCACATTATGTAATCTTATTTTAATTAGAGTAGTAGTGTGCAGACTGACCTCCTCTGGCTGCGTGCCTTCGCTCTCCAAATCGCTGGGCGCTTCATCCCCCGTCACGCTATCCTTGTCTAGTTTAGTGTCGGGGGAACACTCCTCTTTGTTGTTGTTGTGCATTTTCCTCGAGAGGTCCTTGATTGGAGACAGTTCCTTGTCGCTCTCTTCGATTGCAGCATCCTTGTATGGGGAGGGCTCTGGCTCTGTCTCTGGATGGTCATCCTTTTTGGGCGTTTCGGATTTTTCCGATTGTTGTTCTGTTGAAAATGTCGCTTTAGTACGCGTAGTACGTACGTTATTTATTTGCATAGAGAACTTAAAGGGTCTTACCACAAAAAATTAAACACGTTGAACGTGTATTAAACAGCGTTTAACTGCTAAACATGCCTTAGTTGCGTGTTTAAATATGAGTCATGCCTTAGTTGCGTGTTGTTTGTTACCACAAAAAACAAATTTTAGACGCCTGATTAGCTAGACACTATAGATAAACGTCTAAAATGATTAGAAATGTCACAACAGAATTGAGTTAGACACTACTTAAATCAAGATTTGTGGTTGCTCATATATCGCATCTAAGGCATGTTTAGCAGTCAAACGCTATTTAACACAGGTTTAACGTGTGTTTAATTTTTTATGGTAAGACCCTGACATTATTACCACAAAAAAATTTAGACGCCTGATTAGCTAGACAGTGTCTAAAGATAAACGTCTAAAATTATTAGAAATGTCACAACAGAATTGAATTAGACAACGGTTAGACACTTCTTAAATCAGCATTTGTAGTTGCTCATATTTAAACACGCGACTAAGGCATGTTTACGAGTTAAACAGTGTTTAACATTGGTTTATAGTGTGTTTTTTTTGTGGCTTACCACCGGTCTTTACCGGAGGAATCTAAGAAAGTGGATTTCTTACCGTCATCAGTGGGCTGCGGCGACGCTCGGCTGAGACTAGCCGTGCTTTCCTCCACTAGTTTCTGCATGCGTTCTAACGCTAACGCTTGTTGCTTCTCAGTTTGTTCTGCGCGTAGTTTGCGCTGGTGTAGCACTCTCAGTCTGAAAGAATTATTTATTGATATATTAATATTGTATCGTATTTTTCTTTTGTCCGATCCGTGTTTTTCTCATTGCATTATTTGTAATTGCATTTTCATTAGTATTTTTTTTTCTTTGACCTATATATAATAAGTATGTTTAGGAGTTAGACACCGTCTAACACATGTGTGGTCTTACCACAAAAAAAAAACAAGTTTCATAAAATTTATCATAGAATCACCCTAGAGATATACATGAGTAGTCATGAAAAAAAGTATCATTAAAAAAGCTTGACAATCGGTGGAGGTATCAAGTAACACCGCACCAAAAAAAAAATACAGACGCATTATGACTGCCCTACTTATTTTGAAAGTTGGTTAAAAATACAGACGAATTGAGAATATCCTACTTTTTTTGAAGTCGTTAAGAAATACAGACGAATGGAGAATATCCTACTTTTTTTGAAGTGGTTAAGAAAGACAGACGAATTGAAAACCTCATTTTTGGTGTCAGATAAAAATAAGGGTAAAAATAAAGTAAAAATCGCTCACTTTCTTATCTTCATGTCCATCAAGTATCGCTCCTTTTTCAGTTGGTTTAGGTGTTCAAGTGATCCATCAATCTGCCGCAGCACCGACTTATTCTGTAGCAGTTCATTGCACAAAAACGAGAGAATCTTCGCTTTGAACGTTGCGCTCAAACCTAGGAAAGGTTTGTCTCGGAGCGCCTCTGTGGAACGAAAAGATACCTTATTTAAGAGAGACGTAAATAAATTTTATGCCATCCTACAGAAATAAACCTTAGTTAGCTAACGTTCCATTAATTTCGAAATGAAAGACCTGAAAAACACACTAAAAATTATTCTAAAGTTTATTTATTCAATAGCAATCAGTTCATTAACGTGCAATTGAAAGATCAGCCTGTAAAACTTTGTATCCAGTGAAATTACTGGGCTTTTGAGACTTAATACCTAATGTCTCAGGGTAGCAAGCGCACTGCAGTGCAGCGCAGGCCTTTGTGTTCTGAGTGGCACTGCAATTGTTATGGGCCAGCGTTATGCTTACCATCAGGCAAACGACCAGCTCATCCCGTTACCAAATAAGATACAAAAAAGTTCTGAGTGACACTGCAATTGCTATGTGCCGGCGTTATGCTTCCCATCAGGCAATCGACCATCTCGTCTCGTTACCAAATACCATTAAAAAAACAACAACAGTAATCTCGTTGTTTATGCTATTAATACTTACCAGAGAGTTTGTAAGTGTTGTTGTTATGGAGTTGCTCGTAGTACGCCAGATTCTTGGTGGTGGCGCAGGTGTGTTGTATCTCTGCGTCAGTCTGGTGGTGGTCCGCGATGCGGCGCTCCCTCTCGCGTTCTGCTGTTAGACCTTGAAAAATATAGCTTATTAAGGTGGATTGTGCGTGAGGTGGCGGGATATTTGAAAAAAATATGTTCTTTTAAAATTTTTACCCGGTCAGGATAAACATTTTGAGAATATTTTGTTATTTGCGTAAATAACGAACAGTTAGGCTACTTTTCATGTCTTAGTTTGGCTTTGAAATTAAACCAAATTTAAATATTGGTACTTATTTAAAACCTGTGACAGTTCTTACATTTATGGTACATGTATGTTACAGCTTGTAAAAAGGGTTTTTAGGCGCTGAAACTTACCAGTAAGCGCTTTGACCTCGCCAGTCGCGTTGGCGTAAAGGTATATCCGCAAGACTTCGCTAAGATTCGCCGGCGTGATATCGCCCATTCTGATCGCGTGTCCTAGGAGGGTGGTGTGCCTCCCGGGGTGGGGGATGCCTGGATCCTCTGTAAGGGATAAAAGTCATGATAATCCTACTATCATATCCTATCCTATCCTACTAATATTATATTCGCGAAAGTTTGTGAGGATGTATGTTTGGGTGTTTGTTATTCTTCCTACTACGAGTAATATTATAAACGCGCAAGTTGGTCAGGATGGATGGATATATGAATGTTTGTAACTCTTTCACGCAAAAACTACAGAACGAATTTTGATGAAACTTTACAGTAATGTAGATTATACATCAGAATAATACATAGACTACAATTTATTAAAATACATACCACGCGGACGAAGAAAAAGATAGTAGTCTACATTTTTGATACAGCATTACTCTCACTATAAGCGATGTAAATCGACCTGCGTTTCGCTCAAAATCCCTTGACGTTTATGTTTTCTTCTGTCGATTCAAGACGAAACAAAGTATTAAGACGCTGACTTACCAATAGCAGTGATTAGCAGTTGTGTGAGGACTTGTATCAGTTCCTCTTCCGCATCAGGGCAGCCATCCGGCAGGAGCGCCATTTGGAAGGTGTTCAGAGTTGGGATGGCGTCCATATCTAAAAAGTAATACAAAATATCGTTGTGTAAATTGATTTAGAAGAAAGAAGGTTGAACAACAATTTTTTTTAATGCTTTTTGGTAACGAGATGAGCTGGTCGTTAGCCTGATGGCCTGCACGGCACTGCAGTGCGCCCGCTACCCTGAGACGTTAGGTATTAATTCTCATGAGCCCAGTAATTTAACTGGCTACTTTGTTCATCAAACCAGAACACAGTAATGCTCGCACATTACTGCTTGGCGGCTGACTTCACGAGCTAAGCGGTAGTACCAACCCAGACGGACAGTCGCAGATGAGTTAGTCCTACCACCTAGCAAAATGATAATTGATTGACGGCTCCGTAGCTAAGTTGGTAGTAACCCTGCCTGCAAGGCGAGGGGTCCCGGGTTCGATTCCCGGCCGGGGCAGATTTTGTGTAAGCATAAAGTTTGTTGTCGGGTCTTGGATGTTTGTGATGTGTATCTGTGTATGTCCATGCCACCTGCGACACAGGGAATCCTAGTGCGGGGGTATGAGTGTGTAAGCGTTTATGTTTATGTTACATGGGAGTCGGTATTCTCTAGAAATATGGAACGTATTTTTCCCGAACTCAAACTATGACGCTTTTCAATAATTATAGCTTATTTGTGTGTGTATACATGCATATTGTGTTTGTGATTCTGTGCGTGTGTGTGTATGTGAAGAGGAAGACCGCTTACCAAATCCAAGCGTCTGTCCGAAGTTGTGTATAAACTCGTAGACCTGCAATAAGTCCGCCATGGCCTGCCCCGGGAGCTTGAGTCCCGGGATTCGGTTCAATGTCGGCAGCGGCTTGAGATCTGAAAGCGTCGAATCTTCTTGAGGCCGTCTGTGAAAGAAAACAATGAGTTATACTTAGAGCATCGGTGTATTGTTGCTTGTTTGTCGGTCTTTTGTCGGTTGCATTTCGGCGAGTGTGCGTCAATATTGGGATGTTGACATGAAACACAAAATACATAATTTCTGTCGTTATACATTTTTAAAGTCACATTGACGCAATAAAAATAAAATTCGCAAAAATAAATAATTTTAACAAAGATACTGCATCTAAAATTTTTCAAATTCAACTATTTTTTTATCATTCATCAGTAAATAAATGATACCAACAGATTCTTTACATTTTAACGATAAAAAAAATGTATATGACAACTATGTACTTAAACGCAGTTTTTCACGACCAAATCAACAAAATGCATGTTTTTAGTACAGCTTTACGGGCCGCGTAGAACAAATGACGTCAGATGTTCTGTCCCATTTGTTTCAGACGTTTTAGCGCTCAGTAGACACGCCCGACTCTAACTCTCATTTTTTATTTCGATTTCCTGTTTATTCGATATAAAGATTTAATTCTCATGAGAAAATTAATTGATTGATATCATAAAAAAAATAGAGTCACCAACCCTATTGTTACAGGTTAGCGCTGCTTATCCTCAGGCAAACGGCTCGCTCGTCTTGTTATCCAATAGTATACAAATAAACTAAAGCTACTGCCACTCCACACCTCAGTTCGGAGAGCAGTTCCATCTCCTTCCTCCGTTGCCGCAGCTTCTTCTCCTTCGCCAGGAGCCTGTCCAGCAGGTTCTGGTGCTTCCTCCGCTCTCGCTCCTCCCACCGCTTGCGCGAGTCCAGCTGACGGATGAACGACGTGTGTTGGCGTCTTCGTTCACGCTCCTGGGGATATAGATAGATCACTCTATAGCACCGACATAATTCTATGAAAATTTATGACATATCGACTTATCCCACTAATATTATAAATGCGAAAGTGTGTTTCTTGGTTTGTCCTTCTTTCGCGCAGCAAGGGAACTACGGATCGACGTGATTTTTGGCATAGATATAGTTTAGGGACCGGAGAGTAACATAGGCTACTTTTTATCCAGGAAAACGCACGGTTTTGGGATACAATTACTAATATAAATTCAGGTTGTATATTTAAACAGAGAGCAAATGTAAAAACAACTTAAAGATTATTTTTAATTAGATGTAAAAAATAAAAAAAACGTCCACAAAAACAAAAACGTACACAAAGGAAAACATGCAAATATTAATAAGCAAGAAAAAACAAAAGCATAAACATTTACCTCATTTATGTACTTTTGCTGCATCCCGCAACGCCAAAACGAACACATCGGAAAAGAAAAACACACACATAAAGACACACATGAGGAAACATTTAAAATAGCGCCCTCTCTATTCAAGTTTTACGAATTAAATACCGAAAGTAAAAATAAAATGTTAGAGACAAGGTATTAATCACAATAGTTTTATTTGTTAATCTAGCTAAGATACAGAATAGAGAGGGTAGATCACACAAACAGTATAATTTACAGAAGATTCGACATTTCACTACCTTACGTTAGTTTTTGATATAACAAAAACATTTAAAATAACGCACTTTAGTTATTACTAGAAATATATATATATATTACGTTACTAACCGTATTCTCGCATGATGCTTGCAACAGCGTCGAAATATCAGAAGTCCAATAATAATCATGGGAAATATTATATTAATATTATTAGTAATACTTCAATAGTTTCTTCATAACTAACGTACGTTGGTGAAGGTAAGGTTATTCGAGAATAGTAATCTTCTGTAAATGTATGTAACAAACGTCTAAAAAGTTTGAACACCAAATGAAAGATAAAAGAAAGCCACTAATGAAATCAAACCCTGCCATACAAAAAGACAAGTCTTTCATTTCTTTTGCATTATTTTTCTAGTTTCGCTTTAATGTAGAGCGTGGTTTTTATTCAGCAGCAAATGGTTCACAACCGTCTGTTCTTCGGTTATTGCTGAATGAAACACCCGGTATTAAGTTACCTAGTATTGCAATTAGACCGACGCCAGACATTCATGATTCAACACATAAACGATGAACGAAATGAATGACAAATGACAAAAGAATGAAATAGAAGACAGGAAGAAAATACATTTATTTGTAGCCAATGCTTAAAGTATAAGTTAAAATTAGAAAACATGTTAGGGTTTAATACGATAAACAGTTAGCAGTTTACTACAAAAGGGACACCGCGCAGCATAAAAGCGCCACCGAATTAGCGATGAAATGAAAGGATGTCGAAACAAATGAATGATGAAATGAATGGATGACGAAATGAATGAATTATGAAATGAATATTACCCAATTATTAAATTAATTACCTATGGTATCGAGAGTTTCCATCACTAGTCAGACTAACATGTGCACCACGACTAAATTTTGTCTACTGTTTTGTCTCGCTCTTTCTCCTGCGAATACGAGACAAATGCACGATATAAGCATCGACAAAATGTTGTCATGGCGCGCATAGTAGCTCGGCAGGACAACTTTTGCTTAGTTCATAATATTGCTTAAAGTTTTTGTCTAAAAATTCGCTTATTGACTTACGAAGAGGAGGTGGAATATTGTTCCAACATTTAATTGCCTGATAACTGAAACTTACCCGATACGCAGAAGCTTTATGCTTTTGCAGACAGGTTAAGAAGGCCTGCCTAGTTTAAAAAATGAGTTACATTAAAATGAACGTAAAGGACCGAACAAAATAATTGTGACCGATTAAAACTATAACACTCGTTCTATTTTACCTATTTTTTTTAAATTATTACAATTATTATTTAACTTTGGAACTTTTTATTTCATTCATTTACTACGAATAAATATTTTATCATTCATTTCCTACGAATAAATATTTTTTCTTTCTCTCTTATCTTTTTGCGAATGTCTGACGCCGGCTACAAACTAACTACGGGTTTTTTTAGTACTTGTCAAATAATAGCGTTTAGCAAAAAATAGAACAGCGTATAAATGGGAAAGTCACCTGTTCTTTAAGCAGCAAAGCTTGTTGTCTCTTTATTTCTCTCTCCTGCAACAATACGGTGCCCATTCATAGAAATTCATCCTTTTCTCATGTTTTTACTTATTGGCAAGAGAAATGCAGTATAATCCGCATATATAGACATCGAAGGGAAATACATACGTCTTGTTAAGCGACCGTCATACAAAGAATTAGGAAATAAGAAAATTGGTTCCCCATTTTCTAGCCTGCATTACATAATTACACATTTCTCTTCAATGTTAAATTATTTACAAAGACGATGATGATGATGATGATGATGATGATAATGATGATGAAATGCTTTACAATGATTTTACCCATAGTCGCAATGATTAAATGAATTTGAATGCTTTATTAAGACGCGTGTGATGTCATTGCACAAATCACTGAGCAAAGCGCGCCGGACGCCAGACCAGGGAGGCCTACCACCATCTCTTAGAGCAGTATTACTTCAAACTTACATTGAAAATTGTAGTATGAATTTTCAATGTAAGGTTAAAGTAATACTGCGCTAAGAGATGGTGGTATGCCTCCTGAGCAAGTGTGGGAGTTGTCACGGAATCGAAGTGTTAGGTAGGTATGTCGGCACTATAACCAGAAGTAGTTTCTTAAAGGTTAAGCAATATCGTACCAAACTTCGTATTGCTATTAAGTCATAGTGTGATATTCCATTCATCAAAGATCTTTGTCCATGGTGCATTTGATCAAAGGACTTGGATGACATCATCAAATCACCTAAGATCAACAACGTTTGGTTAAATATTATGACAATGATAATACTCGTAGCAGCACATAAGGTCGAAATTCCTCAATTTTTTCTAACTACGCAAAATACTGTGCAAAATTTACTAAGAAAACTTGGACAAAGATCTTAGAAGAGTGACAACGGCTTCTGTCAAAGAACTTTGATCAATAAATGACTCAGAACTTGTTCTAAGATCTTTGATGAATGGAATTTTGTTAGTGGTAGGACTAACTTTTCTGCGAGTGTCCGTCTGGGTTATTACCGCCGCTTTGCTCGTGAAGTCGAGCGCCAAGCAGTAGTGTGCAAGCATTACTGTGTTCCGGTTTGATGAACAGAGTAGCCAGTGAAATTACTGGGCTTATGAGACTTAATAACTAATGTTTCAAGGTAACTAGCGCAGGCTATTGTGTTTCAAAGTTCTGATTGGCACTGCAATTGTTATGGGCCGGCGTTATGCTTACCATCAGGCAAACGACCAGCTCGTCTCGTTACCAAATAGCATAAAAAACTACTAAGCGGTCCGTCAATATAGACGGCGTCATAATAAACGGATTATACTGTGTATGTATTACTGAAATTATTAATTTTGTGAGCCAGGTCAGACAGCCCGTTTAGTCAGGGGCTAATGTTAAAACTTCGAAGTATCATTTATGTTGTGATATGATACTTGTTATGGGAAATGTAACTTGAATGTAATGTGATTTGAAACTTGTTAAATTCGAGGACATGTGACATCCACCAAGCCGCACTGAGCCCGCGTGGTGGATTATGGCCCATAAATCTCTCTCTCTGAGAGAAGGCCGGTGAGACCAGCAGTGGGAGCGTAAGAGGCTGATAATGACTTGTTATGGCATATTGTTCTCTAGTCTTTCTAATATTATAAACATGTATGTATGATTGTATATCACTAGGTACAATTACGCCTAAACTACTCGACTGATTGACATAAACCTTAAAACCATGCATTCTACAAACCTGTTGTCTTTTGATTTGTTCCTCAATCTTCTGCCTTTCCAATTCCTCCTGCTTTCGCCTTTTAGCCTTCATAAACAACATCGAAAGCGGTACAGCAAATTATAAGTTAAACAGCCAGAACATGGAACAAAAAAGTTTCGAATAAATTAAAGTGTTACTAGCAAAACCAACTACAATGCGGTTAAAATAAGAATAGGATCGGCCTAGTGCCATGATGTGATGTCACAACTGGATTTTTGCAAAAAAAATGTATTAAATAAATATTTTTTTATTTCTTATTATAAATTAGCTGCTGCCCGCGGTTTCACCCGCGGATTGGGATATTGGATTTCATGGCTTTTATTTTTTGCGCGGAACCCTAATTCTTTTTCTGATATAAAAGTGGCCTAAGTTACTCCTTGTAACATCAGCTATCTGCCAGTGAAAGTCCCGTCAAAATCGGTCCAGCCGTTTTGGAGATTACCCGGAACAAACAAACAGACAGATAAAAAATTTTAAAACGGCTGTTTTGTTATAGGTACCGTATATTTCATATGCATTTAGTAAAAAGCTGTTATTTTAATATTACAAACAGACACTTCAAACAATCTTATTTTTTGTATAGATATCGTTATAGCACACAATTTATTGTAAAAACTAATCATCATAGATAGGTATTTTGTACAATCAACACAGAAAAACATTGGACTTTGAATGAAGTTTGGCTAAATACTCTTTGGCCAGTACTGTTTTTATTTTAATCGCATTGTATGTACTTACAGTTACAAGTGTCAAGGGGAGTGATTTTAAACTCCCAAGAAATGTAGCTGGGAATATTTTGGGATCATAATCAGCCGAATAGCATCTACTACAGAACCTAGAGATGCCTCCCCTATAAAGGGTTGCTATAATACAGCAAGCTTGGCAGGCGTCTTAGTCATCACAGTAGATTATAATGTTGACTCAGGAGAATGCTACACGTTTCCTGGATATTCTCTTAGCCGACTCTTAAGGCGCCCCACGAGAAGAGATACAGTGGTACTATTCATACGATGAGACCACAGGGCTATTTTTGGACCCATAATTTAAAAAAAATGACAGTCATCGTGGAGAGAACACGCATATTCTTGATCGTGATACAAAACGTTTCTTACCTTCACTCTATCATGCTCAAGGATATCGGGAGTTTTAGGTCTTAAAGAAATCCTTCTACAAACTATCAATTTAGCATTTGAAAAAAAAAACAGCTTATTTGTACGGTACAAATAAGCTGTTTTTTTCTCTTGGGTGTCTTTGTCTAGACTTTGTTCTAGACGCAAGAAACTCTTTTCAAGACGGTTTGAAGTCGCTTCGACCTTTGACTACTAACATAGATGTTTTAGTTTTTTTTTCAATGTACATTAACTTATTTAATTTATAAAGAACTTTTACAGCGAAATATTGAGCATTACCTAAAAAAATATCATTGACCTTGCCAAAAAACAAATTTCTACTTACTTAAAAATATAGTGATGGAGATAATTGTAAAAAAGCAAGCAAAAAAGTGCAACATTACAACACATGTTAGTATTATGGATTTAATATGTTTGATATAAGTCTACGGTTAGAAAATAAAGCTTTTACATTTTAACTATCCCAGACAACCATAATACATATCTTGCATTACATACAAACCTTACATCATATACATACCCTGTCGAAAAAGGTTGTCTAAAGTTTAATCTAAATAATTCAACATACAAATACTATTTAAATGTAATCCAACAGCATATGCCAAGTTTGTGACTTGCCAAATAATAAACATCTATGATGTTCAATGTTTAAAAGACCAATATATGCATTAATTCAACTTCATTTTACCAAACGAACCTGGCGGTATTTACAACCAATAAAGGATAAACTAAGGATTGGTTGGCAGTGATTTTCTTTTTTTCTTACCCCTGCATTAGTATTCCTGTGTCGCAGGTGGACTAAACACAAGATACATAACGCAAACTGTATCCGAGACCCGAGAACAAGATATTTGGTGGAATCAGGCGTTACTACTTTGCGGAAAACCATTTTAAATAAGATTATATAATGTGGGTAATTTATAGTTTTAATTCCGCGATAAAGAATGTCTAATGGCCTAATTTCGACCTAAACTGAATTTAACCAAACGTAACGCGCGACGCTGGACAAAAATTCAGTATAGATCGAACCTAGGCCATTTGACATTCTTTATCGCGGAATTAAAACTATAAATTACCCCATTATATAATCTTACCCGAGAACAAACTTTATTCTCCCTCTTTCTGCTCGGCCGAGGGTCGAACCCAGGACTCCTCACTTTGCAGGCAGGATTATTAGTTACTACCAAATCAGCCACGAAGGCGTCCGTGGCAGTTTAAAATTATAATGCCCATTTTCCCCAACAATCCCTAAATTTTAAGGGACACCTAAACTCAATTGAGTGACACTTAGCAATGATTTGGTTTTTACCAACGTTTACGGGACACTTACATGCTAAGAGACTCCCTATAGACTCGCACTTTACCATTTATACGGTCTTAGCACAAAAATACTAAACACACTTTAAATCTGTATTAAAAAGTGTTTAACTCATAAACATGCCTTAGTCGCGTGTTTAAATATGAGCAACCACAAATCCTGATTTAAGTAGTGTCTAACCGTTGTCTAACACATTTTTGTTGTGACATTTCTAATCATTTTTGACGCTTGTCTCTAGACACTGTCTAGTTAAACAGACGTCTAAAAGTGGTTTTTGTGGTAACACGGATAATGTTTTATTTATTTATTTATTTATTTATTTATTTATTTATTAAACAATCAATCAATTGCAAACTTACAGCTACATCAGCCAAAACATTCACAATGATATATAAATACAGATTTACAACACAGAACTTAAATAAAATAAAAGATAAGTACTTATACGGCAAATGGGGTCAGTGTGTATATCGACATCTTGGACCTCATTCAGAAAACGGTTAATTAGTGCAACTGCCCTCGCTGTTGGTGCGTTACGTGCGTGCCACGTATGCAACATGGGTGGGATCGCTAACAGCTGATGCTGGCGACGTTGGCCAGTGCGGACGTAGTTCTGTGGCACATAGTAGCTTACGCCGCCCAGCACAGAGGGGTTGTCAACTTTATTACGCATCAGCATACAGTAGTGCAAGACCAGTGAGAGCTTACGCCTAAGTTCTAAAGTCTCAAGACCTACCATTCCCGAGACAAATAATGAAGGGAAAAGAAAGGGGTAATATCCGTAGGTTCTTTTATAGAGGTACCTTGCGAATTTCCTCTGCACTCTCTCTAACATGATAGTAGACGTCTTGGTTTTAGGATCCCAAACTATTGAACCGAATTCAAGTGAACTACGAACATATGCATGGTACAACATAATGGGAATGTTCATATCTCGAAACTGGGCAGCAGTTCGAGTAATAAACCCCATTGTTCTGTTGGCTTTCTTGCATATGGTCGTAATGTGTTCACCAAAATTAAGAGCACTGTCCATTATAATACCTAAGTCACGAATAGATCCTACTCTCTCTAAAACATCCTGCTCCAACGTATATCCATAAATAACTGGTAAAGGTGATCTGGAAAATGTGACTATCTTGCACTTAGATACGTTGAACTGCAAGTATTAAACGAACCAACATGATACACGACAGAACTTAAAGGAACCTTCTTTGATTAGAGTACCCCTAAAATTGCGTAGTTATGACATTACTAAGTAATCAACGCCTCTAAAAATAATGGATCAACAAATTAACTGAAATAGTTTTTACTACCGTTCGCATCGCTCTAACTCACCGCACACGGCCTATCTATCATGTCAGAAACTAATTACAGCGTTAGACTACTTCATTTATGATATTATACCAACAATACCAAGCAAATGACAAGAAATGTTGGACTATTTGCTTTTGGAGTACATTGACTTTATCCGGCGATCGATTGCAGCTCTTGAGTGACTCGAGTCGTATCGAGCAGTCTTATTCCGTGTGCGCTTTTGTGTGTTGGGTGAGCTGAATACCGCAATTTTACAGCTTTTGTTTCCATGTACCTACCTGATTTTTAAAGTACTAGCCCGCACTTACGGGATATGTAAGTATACTCCTTCTATCCCTTTCTCGCATAAAAGTAAACATCAACCATATTACGTAAAGATGCAGAGTAAAAATATCCATATACCATACCGATAGACGAGTGAAGATGTTAGTATTAGTAATATCATAAGAAAATTGTTAGTACTTTAGTTTATATCAGTGCATTTATCAATTCGGGACGTACCGGTCCGTACGTGTCCTTTTTATATTGCTGGACTGATATCGATAAGGCTCCATCTTTGCCGATACTAAAGCTGCCTTTGCTCAATTTCTTAGCTATGAATTCGTTTAAATTCTCGTCGTCCTCGCTCAAGTCTATTATATCTTTAAGGACTGATTTTGTTGGACTCTCCTTAGGCATCAGCATTAGGTTCTGTGACATAAACTCGTTTTTGGCATCCAAGTAATTTTTCTCCAATGATTGCGGGTCATTTTTTTCAGCTTGCAATTTCGACCAATCACAGCCGTTAATGAACTCGCTTATCCTCGAATACGATTCTATTAGCTTTTCGATATTGTTTTCCTTCTCTTTCTTTTTCTCTGGTGCTTTCATAAGAGTGAAATCGTATTGTTTATTACTTTTTTTCACTTTTGGAAGGTCAAAGGAGGCTTTTTCAGCGAAATGCTTCATTTTATCTAAAGCATTATATTCTTCTACCTCCTCTTTCCACGTTCCATGTTCGAAATTCAAAGTTTTGATTGGAGAGTTCTCTTTAGGACCAATAACAGGGATGAGCGAGAGGGATATTGGTGGCATGGTCCTCTCTTTCTTGCCCTGGTTTGCGTCTGGAACTTTCCATTCGTCTCTAGGCATTGGCAATGGTTCTATAGTGAGTTGCGTTCGATTCTTGTTGATATGCTGTTCCAAACATTTTCTTATTAATTTTATTATTCTTCGTTTATTATCAATTGGATTATTGACAACATTGTCAAATATTTTTTCCCAGATTGTTAAGACCCAAGTATAGCTTTTTTACATAGATAGATAAAGAAATATATAAAAAATACTAATACACACAGCTACTAACTAAAAAGCTAAGAATTCCAATGCTTACTACGGAAAAGCGAAAAGTCAAGGGTATTTTTTTTGTCATGGCAACCCAAATACTTTTCGCTTTTTAAAGAGAATCTACTACGGATGTGAGCACAATGTTGCCAAGCATCAAATTGATAATAAAAAAAATAAAACATACACAAGCACATGGTAACAAACATAGAATATAAAAAAATACCTATAGTTCTCATATTTAGCAAAATTTAAAAAGCCAACAAAATGCACATAAATATTTCTATTAAAAATATATAACTAAAGTTTGTTGTAGCACAACTCTACATTACTTTAAAAACTCTCTTTAGACATTCGATCTTTACTTAGTAGAAGAGTCATAAACTCATTGCCAGTGTGGGTATAAACACATATTCATATATTTATTGAGACATTGTCATTACTTAAATAATATTATTATCTAACGACTTCAATATATTAAATCAACCAATTACAAGTCCACGCGGAAGCAAGAAATTGTTTGTAACCCAGTAAGTCAATCAGAGCAGTTCTGCCATACTACTTAAAACTAAAAGAGAAGGCTGTCTCACAGACACGTCTGTCTACCATCAAACGTGTGAAAGGGATACCCTTCTTTTAATTTTACTAGTCGTTTCACGCCAGAATCACGCCTAAAATCCATAAATAAGTATCAAAGTTGAAGAGTTACCAGTCTGAGATCAATATGAGAACTATATTCAACTATTAAACACAGCAAGACAAACAAATAAAAAAACCCGAGTCTATAGAACCCAGTATGTGTGCCCACGAACTTACCTCGAGAAGCTGCTGGCTCCTCGCCTCTTTCTCTCTTTTCACAAGCTCCTGTTTTTCCGACCGTTCTAGCTCTCTGACTAAGCGTGCCTGTAAAAACGTCAGTTCGATTATATAAAATTAGTTTATATTTTTGTAAAGTAAATGTTTTTGTATTAGGTTTAATTATTTTTTATGAATTTACAAATAATTCCTAATATCCCAAAAATTATAAATGCGAATCGACGTGACATTTTTTATAGAGTTAGTTTATGGGCAAAAGGTGTCGGTATCTGGCGGAAACAGAGCAAACCTAAAACTTATTTTAGTTTAGCTCTCTTTCCAAAAAAACATGTGAAAGGGGTGGAATTTGACTGGTCTAAATTTAGGTTTAGAGCTGTCAAATCTCTTCCATCTTTGACAAATCACTAGACACAAGCAAGTGGATTAATTTGACAGGTCTAAAATATATTCTCTCTTTCTCATAATCTTGTTTAAAGAAAGAGTGAAACTGAAATTAGGTTAAGTATTAAAACGTCAGAATAAGTTAAGTGTTTCAGAATACATTTTATCCCGAAAAATGCACGGTTCCAGTGGGAACTCCAAACACAATCCATCGTTTCTTGATAATTTGTAATACCATTACGTAATCACGCTGAGATGTGACTGCACGACACTGCACCGCTACTAAGAGTATAATCCAAATTAAAAAAATATATTGCTAAGAGTGTAGGTAGAAAAAAACTCATTTGGACTCTTGACTTTGACTTTTCTCTGACCTGGCATTCTGAAAGTCAGGAGGTAACGGTACGTTTCCCAAATATAACAATGTTGACTCTTGTTGTTAAAAATGTGTTAGTTTATTTGTGAGTCCTCCAAATTTAGCCGGTCAGTAAATATAATATACGTGATCGTTATTCGTTTGGAGTTATCTTATTTAGTAATATGGAAAAGCACTTACATACTATAGAGGGTGCGAGCGAAGCGATCGACAAATATGGAAAGAAAGAGACAAAACAAAACTTTAAACACAAATATTTCTTCTATTAGATGACAGTTATTATGTTTTGGTGTCCGCCCGAATCTTAATATATCTTTGGGATTTTTATATGATTAAATAAAGCAATGTAGAGGACATTTTAGCCTCAAGAAAGTCATTTTATACTGCATCTGTAATTGTATTGGCAAGGATTTTTTTTCATGGCAATGTCATCCCGCCTCCCGTTGTATCGACTTGATACTTGATCTACTTTTTTTGCTGATGTAAAACGGAGTGATTATGCTCTTTTGTCATATGTTATTTACTTGTCGACCTGGATCATTGTCACCTTCGTTCGTTGTGTACCTAGTTGGGAGAAATTTTTTTAGACGTGAGAATCATTTGCCTGATATAGCATATAGCATAACGCCAGCCCATAGCAACTGCGATGTCACTCAGAACTTTGAAACATAAAGGCACCACGCATGCCTGCAGTGCGCTAGTCACCCTAAGATATTATTAGGTATGCAGTCCCGACCGACTACTTTGCTCATAAACCGGAAAACAATAATGCTTGCAGATTATTGCTCGGCGGCAGATTACACGAGCAAAGCTGCTGTGGTACCGGTACAGGCGAACACTCGCAGACGCGTTAATCCTACCACCTGGTAAAGTGAAGACCGACTGATACTACTGAAATAGCCCGCTTGTCGTTTGATGTAGCATTCTCTCGTCTTGAAGACCAAGATTCAATTAAAGATTTATTCATACAAAGGAGTGTCCAGGATTACATGGTCCCAGTTTCGGTTGGAGGCGTCTTGGAGGCGTCACGGTGGCGTCCCAAGCCGCCTTCTACCAGCTTGATTTGTTGCCAGTGTAAAGTCCAGTATTACCTGGTCCCTGTTCCTGTTGGAGGCGTCCCGGGCCGCCTTTTGCCCGCTTGATGTGATGCCAATGTATTGTCCAGTATTACCTGGTCCCTGTTACTGTTGGAGTTATTCCAGCGCGCGCCCCGGGCCACCTGCTGCCCGCTCGATGTGTTGCGAGTGTGTGTCCAGTATTACCTGGTCTCTGTTCCGGTTGGAGGCGTCCCGGCGCGCGTCCCGGGCCGCCTGCTGCCGCCTCGCCAGCTCGATGCGCCGGTCCAGGGGCGGCGGCGTGGGCCGCGGCCCGCCCAGGGCTGCCAGCGCGCGAGCTTCCTCCAATCTGTACATATTAACAAGGTTTTTTTTAATCTAACCTATTGTGTCTCACTGATTCGTTAATATAGCCTCACTTAGCAACCCTACAGCGACTGACTCCGGCTCTATGCTGCTTCCACTTCCAGTCTGATTCTACTTAACCCATCCAGTGTCGAGGGTCCCAAAGGAGCTGGCGCGGGGGAAAAATACCTGTTTCCCCCACCTTAGCAATTTTAAAAGTAATTTTATTATTTTATTATAGTTCAAGCTATTTTGAACCTTATCACCACTGAATAAGGTCTAACTGGTTTTTTTTTATCGCCGGACCTACGTGGTACCGGCCGACATTTAAGCGTCATTAAGACGTCGAAATCGGCAACTGTAACTTGTAAGTCACAACCAGAAAGAAGTGTCTCAACTGGGGGAGGGTAATGGGAGGGCTGTGGTTGATTCAATAGCATAGTTAAGACGATTCAGATTAACCACTCAAACAGGGGCCTTACAGGCTAACAAAATCGTGTTCGTTATCGACGCCAACCCGATTAAGACCAGCGGTCGCTATAGGTCTTCGGCTGGAAGGAATTGTCTAGAACTTTAGCTGGCATTCATTTTAGAACGAAAGTTATTAAAGAAACAAGTTGTTACAAAACGAAAACTAGCGAAAACTCTAAACAAGTCCTTCCAGCTGAAGACTAGTGACCACTGGTTTTAATCGAAAACGAAGACGATTGTCGTTAGCCGGTAAGGCAGCAGTTTGTAGGTGTGGCAAATTAAAGAGATGTGTCTATACTATAGCTCTTAGGGTCGGTCGATTTTGGCCCGTTGAAAGATAAAATCTATTCAGCCGTTTCAAGATCATCAGCGCTTTTTAATCAGTTTTTTTAATTATTTTCTCTAACCTCTTAGTAATCTCAGCCTCGTTGAACACGAGTGGCTCAGCGGCGGAGTCGGCGGGCTGCACGTAGTCGCCCAGTATGGCGCGCCCACTGAAGCTGAAGTTGTCCGCAGACAGAGGCGGGCACGGGTTCGAATCTAGGAACTGGAATCACACGCTGTGAGTACGCTACCACTGAAGGCTAGCATTCAGAGCCGAATCTAAGGCTGATATTCAGAGACGACAGCTTAAAACGATCTAAGAACTGTCTTAGCCAAGCATTGGCTAAGCCGCTCAATCGAATTCATATTCAGAAACAAAGTTCGTGCACGGTCTAAGCTAAGATCACACTCTCGTTATCTATGGCTGTTAAGTTTTTAATTTTTTCACCGGAACGTTTACCGGTTTTATCATTTATGTATGAATAGCAATACAACAAAGATAGCGATATACAAAATGTCACTGGAGTGAGTGAAACAACAATATTAATGCTATAAATCTATTTTGACATTATAATAAATGAAACATGTTAGTTTTGAAGTTTGACATTTCAATGTTTGGTTATTATGGTTTCTACCGTTATCATTTGGTGGCGCCATTTCTGTTTTGAGAGCGGCTCAAGTAGTCGATATTGCCTACTCAGGCTTTGCTTAGCATACGCTAAGTTTAAGTAGTGTTCCAAATGTCTCTGAATACAAATTAGAGCGTAAGCACTACTTTTTGACATAAGGAAGACAAAGTTCACGCTTAGACTCGTCTCTGAATATCAGCCTAAGGCTGATATTCAGAGACGACAGCTTAAAACGATCTAAGAACTGTCTTAGCCAAGCATTGGCTAAGCCGCTCAATCGAATTCGTATTCAGAAACAAAGTTCGTGCACGGTCTAAGCTAAGATCACACTCTCGTTATCTATGGCTGTTAAGTTTTTAATTTTTTCACCGGAACGTTTACCGGTTTTATCATTTATGTATGAATAGCAATACAACAAAGATAGCGATATACAAAATGTCACTGGAGTGAGTGAAACAACAATATTAATGCTATAAATCTATTTTGATATTATAATAAATGAAACATGTTAGTTTTGAAGTTTGACATTTCAATGTTTGGTTATTATGGTTTCTACCGTTACCATTTGGTGGCGCCACTTCTGTTTTGAGAGCGGCTCAAGTAGTCGATATTGCCTACTCAGGCTTTGCTTAGCATACGCTAAGTTTAAGTAGTGTTCCAAATGTCTCTGAATACAAATTAGAGCGTAAGCACTACTTTTTGACATAAGGAAGACAAAGTTCACGCTTAGACTCGTCTCTGAATATCAGCCTAAGGCTGATATTCAGAGACGACAGCTTAAAACGATCTAAGAACTGTCTTAGCCAAGCATTGGCTAAGCCGCTCAATCGAATTCGTATTCAGAAACAAAGTTCGTGCACGGTCTAAGCTAAGATCACACTCTCGTTATCTATGGCTGTTAAGTTTTTAATTTTTTCACCGGAACGTTTACCGGTTTTATCATTTATGTATGAATAGCAATACAACAAAGATAGCGATATACAAAATGTCACTGGAGTGAGTGAAACAACAATATTAATGCTATAAATCTATTTTGATATTATAATAAATGAAACATGTTAGTTTTGAAGTTTGACATTTCAATGTTTGGTTATTATGGTTTCTACCGTTACCATTTGGTGGCGCCACTTCTGTTTTGAGAGCGGCTCAAGTAGTCGATATTGCCTACTCAGGCTTTGCTTAGCATACGCTAAGTTTAAGTAGTGTTCCAAATGTCTCTGAATACAAATTAGAGCGTAAGCACTACTTTTTGACATAAGGAAGACAAAGTTCACGCTTAGACTCGTCTCTGAATATCAGCCTAAGAGTGGATTCATGTTTCTATATGTCAAAACTATTTGTAAATATGGAAGGATGTGCGCACGCTTAGATTCGTCAAACAAACATAATATTAGTTTCGCCGTCTCTTTCGGGAAACTTTTAGATGCAGTATCTTTACGGAAATTATATATGTATATTTTTGTGAATTTCATTTTTATTGTGTTAACGTGATGTTCTTAAACCTGTATAACGACAGCAATTATGTATTTTATGTTTCATGCAACATCCCAATTGTAGTGTTGCCAAATTAATTATATGTTAGTGGGAGGACTAACTCTTCTGCGAGTGTCCGTCTGGGTTGTTACCACCGCTTTGCTCGTGAAGACTGCCGCCAAGCAGTAGTGTGCAAGCATTACTGTGTTCCGGTTTGATGAGCAGAGTATCCAGTGAAATTACTGGGCTTGTGAGACTTAATACCTAATGTCTCAGGGTAACGAGCGCACTGCAGTGCCGCGCAGGCCTTTGTGTTTCAAAGTTCTGGGTGGCACTGCAACTGTTATGGGCCGGCGTTATGCTTACCATCAGGCAAACGACCAGCTCGTCTCGTTAACAAATAACATTAAAAAAAAAATGTCGCCAATGTTAACGGCCGGACATTGCCGACGAAACACGACACTTGCCGAAGTGTATAACTATCATCGTAGTACTGTGTATTGTACATACCGTTTGCAGTTCTTGCATGGAAGTTATTTTGACGGCCGCGTGCGGCTCGGGCGGCGCGTAAGTCACGTCACCTTTGATATTGCAATTGCGGGAGAGACCCTTTATGGCGGTCACACGCTTCCAACCTGCAAAGGAAGTGATTAAAGTATAACAACAAAATTATCTATACAAATAAATAAAACTGAAGCGTCTGTTTGTAATATCAAAATAATAGCTTTTTACCAAATGCATATGAAAGTATATACAGTAGATATAACAAAAAAACCATTTTAAAAAAATTTTGTCTCTTTGTCTGTTTGTTCCGGGTAATCTCCGAAACGGCTGGGCTTTTTTGACAAAACTGTCAGTGGCAGATAGCTGATGTTATAAGGAGTAACTTAGGCTACTTTAATTTTAGAAAAAGAATTAGGGTTCCGCGCAAAAAAATAAAAACACTGAAATTCAATATCTCCCTGCACGCGCGCGGGTGAAACTGCGGGCAACAGCTAGTTATTTTTAAAAACCCCGGACTGTTAGAGCCGATTATCTTCAAACGGTAGAACAGATTTTTTGGGATCATAGCTAAAAGCTCAAGTCACCTTTCAAACAAAACAAAAGACGAAATCAAAATCTGTTCTAAATCCGTTTAGGAGTTAAAATACGATGCCACAGACACTAAATAAACAATTGTTTTACGTACCTAGTGCGAGCGGTAAACGAAGCTGTGCGTCGTTGGACCGACGGCTGGTGTCGCTTGCGTCAGAATCTGAAGGACCACTGTCAGACGGACACTCGGAATCCGTACTAGCCGCTTCACCGAGCAGAGCTTTAAGCTTCTCCTGTAATAGCGAAGAATACAATACATTACAGGTGTACAAGTAATCTTTTTTTTTTTATCAGTAATAAAGGGCTTTGTCGCTTATGCGATTATGCCGCCCTAGTTTGGTAGCACAACAGGTAGGGACTTAAACTTTTATTCTATACACAACAACACTAATCCCGTCCGTCTGCTAATTTATACAATTTTCTGGCATCATCCGAGAGTGAATTAGCCAGTATACTATTACAGTAGCTCATTTGAGCCAGATTGAGTCCGCAACTGTTTCTAATATGTGCGTTCCGGGCACATTCCATCAATATATGGTATACGTCATCAATAGTATTGCAGGTCTGGCAATTTGGAGAATCCACTTTTCATATGAGAACTTATTGCATGGAATATGTCCGGATCTAAGTCTTAAGCTAGTCACAAAAGTAATCTATACAAATAAATAAAATTGAAAGTGTCTGTTTGTAATATCAAAATAACAGCTTTTTACTAAATGCACATGAAAGTATATACGGTAGCTATAACAAAACAACTATTTTTAAAATTTTTGTCTGTCTGTCTGTTTGCTCCGGGTAATCTCCGAAACGGCTGGACCGATTTGGACGGGACTTTCACTGGCAGTTACAAGAAGTAACTTAGGCTACTTTAAGTTTAGAAAATGAATAAGAAAAATATCTCACATCAGCAGCTAGTATCAAATAAATATACATAGAAAATAGTATAAATACAATGTTGCGCAATGATCTATAGAGAGGGTTTAGGGTTCCCTGCGTGATTAAATCCGAAATGAGATCCGCAAGTCAAAGTCCCAGTCTAAGAAAAATAACTGCACGAAAAAAACCTCCTTTTATTATAGTTTTGCTTAAAATAACAATCTTGCAAAAACGATCCATTAAAAAATTTTCAATAATTCAAATCTGTCATAATTTAAAATCAATTAATAATAATGTCTATCATCAAATTATGGATTGCCAAGTTTTCTATCAATTTTTTCGTTCTGTCAACCCCTTTGTTTACATAAAATATTTAAGATTTTGGAACAGAGTATAAAGAGTAAAAAGGGTTACCAAGTCAGTCTCTCCCAGCAACTGCTGCGCTAACGCTGGCCTCAAGCCCAGCGCTCGGCTCTGCGCCAACAGAGATGCTACTGTATTCTTCTTCGGCTTACTGACGCCGCGGCCGAGGTTCCGGGGTCGGCCTTCCCTATTAGGCCAGGCGGGGACAGCTAGAAATACACCTTTATTATAATGATATTAAAGCCTACAGTTCATGTCGAGCTACGCGTATCTACCGCAGGCTCAAACTCCTAAGGCAGCTTGCTCGTCCTTTCTGGAAGGTTTTAGATTGTTAATGGCAATGTAGCATGCACTTTAAGGTGCCGCTTCATGACCCGCCTAACGCAAAAATCCTAGAACGCAAAAATGGCCTAAAGGCTTTTGTATTCTGAAAATTTTGGAATAAATTTCCAAAGAAAATTTCCGAAGACAATTAGTGCGTGGTAATTTCCTAAAACGTGTTCCAGGAAATACGTGTTTTTGAAAATGCCTTACAAGTTTGTGAAATAATGTTTGTTATTTAGAATCTCCATTACATGTCCAAGGATTATATGGAAGTGTTTTGTTGAATTTTACATTTATGAAAACACTGTGAACGGCTAAAGTCAAGGTAAAATTTGTCCAAAAAAGCTGATTTTTGAAGGCTTGTACTGAGTTGAAATCTCAAAATTTTACATTTTTGCTCCCACGGAATCCTAGATATAGAGTACATGATACCTATTTGCCCAAAACATCTAAAGAAAAATGTATTAGGACACTATAATCGCGTACGAGCGTTTGTATGGAAAGTATGTCGAGCTGTAGCCTCTTAAGGCGTGTATAGCAGCTAAATAGCTTCACTTAAAAGGTTTCTTAGCAAAATCAGATGAGCTTCTGGCACTGGAAAAAATATATGTCATTCTTTATCATATTACCGATAATCATGTTGTAATCAGAACACGTTTTCAGTAAATTTTCTAGATAAAAAGAAATGACAAAAGTAACGTCTAAAAATAAGTTTGAAATGAAATATCTCTGTTATTTATAAATGTATATTGATAGAATTAACAAGACTTACGTATTATATAATAACAAAACACTTGGTTGTGGTACATTTTCAATAAGGCATCTAATTTTGAATTGAGTTTTTTTTTATTTCTACTCAATTTAAGTGGCTCGCGCGGTCTTCTTTCTCTTTTATATCAACGCAAACCGACAGTGTGTGCAAAGAGGACAGAATGATGAATGTAATTGACTCAGGGTACCGCCTTAAAAAAAACTGTACATACATTCACTATCTTCACTGCCGCTCGATCTAGGGCGAGGGGAGTCCGCGATACTGGCGTTCAATTCAGGGACCACGCGCCGCGGCCGTGCGCCCGGCTTTCGCCGCGCTGTGAAAAACACATCACCATCAGTTTTCATCATCACGACACGTTACAAAGTTATACATATAAATTAGTGTCCAACCGAAACGGGGTTTTCAGCCGAAACCGAAACCGAACTTTCGGTCAGGCTCACAGTTTCGGCGGAAACAAACTTACATACACGTATTAAAATTTCTATTTTATACTGAAATCTAGTGTATTTTTAGTCATTTATTTGCATATACATACAGACAGTTAAGGAGTGTTAAATAAAATAAAAAGATAATCATTAAAGTACGTAACAAATTATTTTTTACTTTTTCGCGTGGCGGGTGAGCACGTGTTAGCCGCGAAGTTGGCCGAACGACCACGATAATTCACGAATACTTGAGTTTCGGTACGGCCGAAACTTTCGGCCATATTTTGGCTGAAACCGAAACTACGGCCGAAACTAGTTTTCTTGGCCGAAACTGGCTGCAATAGAAACCGAACTTTCGGTCAGTAACTAATGTAAATATATATGTGGTATTACCACTATAAAGGGGTGGCGCCCAGCCGAACGTCTTGTTGTACGGTGGGAAAAGGGTGATGGGGGAATCAAGTGGTAATGAGCCTTTTAGGACGCAAAGCAAGTTATACAAAGTAGCTAAGTGTTTTGGTACTCACAAGTCCTGTCGTTGGACGAAGCGCTGAGCGAACTGCTGAGCGTTGTCAGTCGGGAGAGCGCATCTGAGGCTTGTGTGCTGGCTGTAACGCAAATGTGGCGTTAGAGTACTAACCTATTTTATATTAATGATGAGATGACTTGGAGATGAAAATAATGTTTTAACAAGCTTTTTGTAATACTATTAGATAACGAGACGAGCGGGTCGTTTCAGCCCATAACTGCAATGCCACTCAGAACTTTGAAACGCAAAGTCCTGCACGGCACTGCAGTGCACCCACTAGTAATTTCACTGGCAACTCTGCACATCAAACCGGAACACAGTAATGCATGCGGCTGACTTCACGTGCAAAGCGGTTACCACTGCGAGTGTCCGTCTGGGTTGGTACCACCAACCCAGACGGACACTCGCAGAAGAGTTAGTCCTACCACCTAGTTAACTGACAAAAATTAACAATTAGAAATTTAGTCTTTGTTATAGGTACCGTATAATATGTACTTTCATATTCATTTAGTAAAAAACTCTTATTTTGATATCACAAACAGACACTTCAATTTTATTTATTTGTAAAGATGTATAGTTCATGGTTTACATTAAAGTTGTTCCACCACGTTCTGTGGCGTGGTGAGGTGAGGCCTCGGGAACTTAATCCCTTTGCCAAAGCTGGACGACAGGGGAATACTGCCCCTGGTGGGTTTATCATGGTTTATGCTTGCACCTTCTATGATGCAATAGTTGCTTCTCTTTCATTCCTATGCAGACTGACAGTGACAGTTTCAGCTGTTGTAAGCGCCTTAAGATAGTAGTCAAATACGGGTATAAACAGCCAAGATAAAAGGAAGTTTTTCACTTACGTGGAGCAGGTTTAAGCGACAGGTTGAGGGGGGCGTCATCTTCACCTTTCGAACCTAGATCCAACGGACTCTCTTCGGCGCTGGCGTTTGATTTGGTGCTAAGATTTAGACCTGGATCTAGAAAAAAAATATTTGAACAATCATTATCGTCATCAACCTCCACGTTACGTACGTTGCCACTGCTGGGATACCAGCATTCTCTCAGAGAGAGAGTATAGAACCAGTGGTGTCGATTCTGTCGTTTTTTACCTAAACCTAATTTTATTTTCGCTCTCTATTTCCAATACATAACTTGAAAATGAGATGGAAGATATTTGACAGATCTGATTTTTGTTTCGAGCTGTCAAATATCTTTAGCATTGTAAACTATTCCGAAGCAAAGAAAAGCATTTATTATTATTATCATTTATAAGCCCAGTAACTTCACTGGCCAATGGCTTGTCAAACCAGCTGCCTTATCAGCTAACAATCTCGTGTTCGTTTTCAATACCAGACCGATTAAAACCAGCGGTCACTAGTCTTCGTGTGGAAGGATTTGTCAATAGTTTTCGCTTCTTTTCGTTTTGTAAGAGCTTATTTATTTATTTATTTATTTGGTTCACCAACGATTGTTACATTGTTTCTTAATTAAACGTAACATAATTTATAACATAGTTATAGTACATATTGCTAAATGCACAACCAATTAAAGGTAAGCTTATTTCTTTAATAACCAGCGAAAATTCTAGACTATGCCTTCCACACGAAGACTGTGACCGCTGGTTTTAATCGGTCTGGTATTGAAAACGAACACGACATTGTTAGCTGATAAGGCAGCAGAACACAGTAATGCTTGCACATTACTGCTTGGCGGCAGGCTACACGAGCAAAGCGGTGGTGTACCCAGACGGATACTCGCAGAAGAGTTAATATAGACAAGTAAATAAACGCTTACACTCATACCCCCGCACTAGGATTACCTGTGTCGCAGGTGGCATGGACACACACAGATACACATCACAAACATCCAAGACCCGAGAACAAATTTTATGGTTACACAAAATCTGCCCCGGCCGGGAATCGAACCCGGGACCCCTCGCTTTGCAGGCAGGGTTACTACCAACTTAGCTACGGAGCCGTCTAATACAGTAGAGATACACAGAGTACAGATTTCCTTACCCGTGCCGGTGGTAGCTCCCGCCAGTTGCCGCTCTAAAGCGGCCAGACTTACGCCGCTTTGACTAGCTATCGTTTGCAGAAGCTCGCGAGATATACCTGTGAAAAGAATAAGTTAATTTGGATTACAATAAAAAATATACTGTACAACGTGGAACCACATTGATTATTTATTCCGCTAGGTGGCGCATTATCGCTGGTGTTGTTTTGTTTATTTTTATTTTTTTATTTTATTTTTCTTAGGGCACAAACAGTATACAATATACTTAAAATTATATCTAAATAAAAATATGTACATACACCAATCAAGCTGCCACTAATAGATAGTATAGATACATTATATAAATTTAGCATTACGGTACTACTCAATCATCAAATTACACTGCCTAAATATTGAACATAAAAAAGAAACAGTATGACGATAAACTAAGTTAAATAAGGTAAATACTTATTTATAACAGAGATACTTGCTTTGCAAATATTGCTGCAGACAACGCAAATATATCACAATCGGAAAATTGCGCATTGTAACACTTCCATGCTCTTGGTATGAATGAGTTAGATGCATAATTGGTTTTAGAAGGATTAATATTAAATAGTTTGTTTGTGTAACGGGCGTTAGGCGTTGTTCCCAAACTTAAGGGCAGGATACTCCACGCCACTTTCTCGCTCGCGCATCTCAACATTTTTGAAGATAAACAATCGTTTAATATAATTATGAAAAATGGCATTCGGTGAATTTGCTCCGCTACCTTACCTCCATCTCCTATTCCTTGCTAAAATACCATTTAAAGTTGTTGGCTTCACACGTCTCTTCCATTCAGCCAGACGAATATGACATTGACAGTTGTAAGCTTACCGGCGTAATCGGCAAGGTTCGGAGGCGGCGTTCCGGCGACGCTGCCGGCCCGGTCCGGCTTCGTCGGCAGCCGGATCACTTCCACAGCCGACCGAGACGCGCCGTATTCGTCCTAAAAGAATTTGTTTCTAATTAAAAAATGACTTCTTGGTGGCACACTACACAAGCATAGCGGTGGTGCCAACTCAGACGGACCCTCGCAGAAGAGTAAGTCCTACCACATTGCCACACCTCCTACTGTAAGGTGTGATTAAAACGATGGCGTTCCTTTTAATTCTCATTTATTTCCTTGCTCCCTTACTCCTATTACATTTATATCTCCTATCCCTCTCATACAGTTTCTAAATTAGCTTTCTCTGTCACACTCGTAGTTATCTCTCATCTAGCCATCGCTCTCACACTGACGTTACGTTCCACTCGTTAGTTCCTAATACTTTCGCTCTTTCTAACATAGGTAATTCTCATTCCTTCCTTCTCTTTCTATACCATAATGTTGCATTTCACGTAACGCTAAATTGAATTGCGGAATTGAAACTATAAATTACTCACTTTATATAATCTTATGTTTACACTACTTCATCTATCCTCATGAGAGGACTAACTCTTCTGCGAGTGTCCGTCTGGGTTGTTACCACCGCTTTGCTCGTGAAGTCTGCCGCCAAGCAGTAGTGTGCAAGCATTACTGTGTTCCGGTTTGATGAGCAGAGTATCCAGTGAAATTACTGGGCTTATGAGACTTAATACCTAATGTCTCAGGGTAACGAGCGCACTGCAGTGCCGCGCAGGCCTTTGTGTTTCAAAGTTCTGGGTGGCACTGCAATCGTTATGGGCCGGCGTTATGCTTACCAACAGGCAAACGACCAGCTCGTCTCGTTACCTAATAAAATAAAAAATAAAAAATCCTCATATAAGTGCATGTATGTTACTGACCACTTTCTGCCGTTTACTGCTGGGTTGTGATATTCTTCCGTCGGCCGTGCTGGGGTGCACCGACACCTGAGGCGGGTCCAATGAGATCGTCTTCTTTCTACCGCGGTTTGTAGTACCTGGTGGTACCTGGAATACGAATAGATATCTTACTAGACTGCGTTGCCGTAGGTAGAAACTGCAGAAATGGTTGGAAGTAAATTGTTTTTATTCTGTGAATATTTTTTTTTAAATTTGGTAAAAATAAACAGTAATTATCGTAGTTTTTTTTAGTGTCATAAGTCCTAATTATTTGAAATTTAATGACTGACTTTTGACGATTCTATTTAATAAAAAATTTGTTAGTTCCTGTTGGACTTGATTTGTTATAATTATTGATGTGACTTGAAGTTTTAGTTATGAAACGGAAACTATTTTGATTATTTTATTGTGAAAATGTAAAAGTTCGACACTGCTTTTCAGTAATTATTTAATAATTTTTATAATAATATTAAACATTTGCATGCTTTTATAGCAAAAAACATGTGTACATGGAGTATAACATCTATTTGACCATTGTATGTAAAGATACCATGTGTTTTATCTACAAATAAATGATTTGATCTGAATTTATGGTATATAATTATTGTTTTTATAGTGTAAAGGAATACCTTAACTTTAAATAATGTTTGACAATAATTTTATTTTAAGAATTAATTAATAACTTAATTTTAATAACTGATTATGACATGCACTGGAATTAAAATGTATAACAATATTTGCACACCTGCCTGCAGGTTGAATACATTGATCAAAAATATTGTTTAAGACCTTACGCTAACATGTATTCTAGCAAATAAACGATTTGATTTGATTTGATTTGATTTGACAAGCTATTTATGAAAAATTTATTTTTCCAGAAAAGCTTTAATAATCTTATGGCCACTTTTCAGCTCAATCATCAGGACCCTAGACATCATCTAGAAGCACAGTACTTGTAAAGATAAAACAAAGAGGTCCAGACTCGATATGGTTACATCCTTTCGGTACAGAGTTCCTGTGGCCGCCTTCCCGATTCATCATCAGACCAGCTGTATGACATTATATTGCATTATCACCCGATTTACATATGTATGTAAAATTGCGACTCAATCGAACACCGGGAAGTGGGTCAAATTTAGCTCATAAGATTTGACCAGTCATTCCATTCTGACTGAGTGAAACATATCAATTTTTTCCCCGAACGATAACATAGAAGCGAAACGCTTCGTGCGTACTGCTTCTTGCTTACCTTAGGTCCGGCTAGTGAAGAGGTGTACTTAATGATTTCCGTATCAGGCGGCAGTCTGACTCCGCCTAACACTTGCGACGGATCACTATAAAAAAATACAAGTATTAAAATATAATAATGGAAAAACTATTTTACTGACTTAAGTCAGTAAAAAAAGGGAAGTAAGTCAGTAATTACTTACTTCTATCATAAAAACAGTTTTTTTTTAATTCTATTGGATAACGATATGAGCAATTCGTATAACGCCAGAAATTTATAAAATATAAACGAATAATATATCCTACTAATATTATACATGCGAAAGTATAGTTGTTGGTTTGTCGTTCTTTCACGCAGTAACGGAGCAACGGATCGACGTGATTTTTGGCATAGATATAGTTTATGGACCGGAGAGTAACATAGGCTACTTTTTATCCCGGAAAAATGCATCCTGTGTGAACGCGGGTGAAAACCGCGGGCAGAAGCTATATAACAAATATAGAAGATGCTTACCCCCCTTCCAAAGCCGCACTAATGGGAAAATTAAAAATCCATTACTTACTATTTTTACAGCATAGTTTAAATTTTAATAAAAATCTTTTGGCAAGACGACAGATTTTGCACAAAGTTGACTAACCAAGGTATATTTGAAAATTGTTGGTCTTACCATGAGAAATGAATAAATAAATATCATTGTTATCATATTCTTCTTATCTATATAAATAATAGATATATTTCATTTCAAACTTATATTTAGAAGTAGTTAAAACATTTTTATTGATCGAATAAACTTGGTTTAAACTTGTTTTGATCATAACAAGATTATCGGTAATATGATGAATAATGACATATATTTTTTCCAGTGTCAGAAGCTCATCTGGTTTGCTAAACAAAACCTTTAAAGTGAAGCTATTTAGCTGCTGTATACGCCTTAACAATTGCAAAGTTATTTCTTACAGAACCAAAATGCTGGTATTTATTTGCCTCAACGGACCATTGCGGTTCTACGAGGCAATGCCACCAGCATGCTGGGCACGCTTCTAACTGGTATTGGGCTAGAACATTTGGATCATCTATAGACCTACATTGACTTGTAGATTATCCAACTGTTTTTGTAGCTAGGTTAGATGAAAGGTTATTTATGTATAAGGCTATTAAGCCTTTCTTACCTTAGTATGGTGTGAGGCAGCCCGGTCAGGGAGTCGATCCCCGCATGGCGGCCATCTTTATCCGCACCCATTCCGAAGGGGTAGAGGGATGACATGTTCTGTTCAACAATATAAAGTAAAGTAAACACTGTATAACTGTCAGTACATTAACATGTCAAATTATAAAATATTATGAACGTGAGTTTACCCATATTGAGCATGCAATATTTTGAAGTTATTTCTTTGGGTACCAAACAGAGCCAATTGATATATTTTGGTGATCGATAATTGGTATATTTTTCACCCTTGACCACTGTGTATGCTGTTCATTTTATTTAGGTCGAACTGTACGTTTGAATCATAGAAGAAAGTATACAAACTTGCTAGAATAATTAAAGACTTATAGAAGGTTCAGATGGTGTAGCTAAATGGGAACAGAAAAAGAAATCCAACTAACATTATAAATGCGAAAGTGTTTGTTGAGTTGTCCTTCTTTCACGCAGTAACGGAGCAACGGATCGACGTAATTTTTGGCATAGATATAGTTTATGGACCGGACAGTAACATAGGCTACTTTTAGTCTGGAAAAATGCACGGTTTCTGTGGGAACGCGGGTGAAAACCGCGGGCAGAAGCTAGTATTATTATAAATGCAAAAGTGTGTTTGTTGATTTGTCCTTCTTTCACGCAGTAACGAAGCAACGGATCTGTGTGATTTTTGGCATAGATATAGTTTATGGACCGGAGAGTAACATAGGCTACTTTTTAGTCTGGAAAAATGCACGGTTCCTGTGGGAACGCGGGTGAAAACCGCGGGCAGAAGCTAGTCAAATTAATTAATATACCTTCCCCTGCGCTGCCGCTGCGACAGCCGCGTGGTATGCGCCGTGCGCCGCCGCCTGCGCCAGCATCAGGTCTCCTCGCAACAACGCCAACTCACGCTCCTTGTTCTTAGAAGACGAAGACGACGATGACGACGGCTTACCTGCAACGAGGACGGTGGTTACCACTGGAAGTCTGCTAGCATCGAATAGCAAACGCATTACTTAAGCTACCACTAGGCCCGGTATCTTCGTAAATGTTGAAATGCGCGAGCGAGATAGCGGCGCGCCGTATTCTGCCCCTTAATAGCAAACGATTATCAGGCGCTTTAACCATCTAAGCCAATGGTTCTCAAATAGAGCTCGTCTAGATTGAGGTCCTAACACGATTGCGACGGCGGGCACGAAATATCAAATGTAAGAAACCGCTGCGTGTAGCCGTAGACAAGTGACCGTGGCGGGTGCCATGCCCGCGCCTCTATTAACTAACAAACTGATGATGACCGGGCCTAGAGGTAGCTTATTGCCCATCCTCTCTCTCTCTCTGTCTTTCCCTCCCTCTCTATCTCTCTCTTTCCCTCCCCCCTCTCTATCTTTCCCAGTGGGAGTACTCACGTGACGTGGAAGGCGGCGGCGGCTGCTTGCTACTCTTCGGCTGATGCGACGCGGAGACCAGGCTGTTGAGCGAGGAAAGGCTCGACATGGAGGCCGAGTGCATCGTGGAAGGGGACGAGGTCTTGGGGAAGCCGTAGGTAGCCGCTGAAATGAATATACGACACGCGTACTATAATAAATGCGAAAGTTTCTTAAGGTGCCTCTTCCCGGCCCGCCTAACGCCAAAAACCTAGAACGCAAAAATGGCCTAAAGGCTTGTTGGTTCATCGAAGAAAAACAGGCATTACGGAAAAGGAGTGACAACGCCAAATTTTGAAAATGCCTAGACGTTAGTGAAAAAAATGTTTATTATTTAGAGTCTCCATTACATGTCCAAGGATCCTATGGAATTATTTTGATTACTTTTGCATTTATGAGAATATTGTGAACGGCCAAAGTCAAGGTAAAATTGGTTTAAAAAGGCTGTTTTTAAGGCTTTTACTAAATTAGATTATCGTGGATGTTTTCAAAACGAGAGTCAATAGGTTTCTTCTAGGCAAGCGTGCTACATCGTCGACCGCGTCGCTGCTTAGCATCAGGTGAAACGTAAGTCAACAGAAGAAAAAGAAATTAAAAACAAAATTGAGATTCTTTGGTTGCACTTACCCCAATCACTTAAATTCTGCTGAGAATTGGTGTTCGTGGACGGACTCTTCTCCTTCGTGGAAGCGCTGGAAGAGGTGCTGCTTCGGCCCGACCTGTAATCAAATAAAAAGTTTTGTTTAACACTTTTGGATAGCGAAAGAGGGGTTCTTTTGCCTGATGGTAATCATAACGGCCAGCCCATAACAATTGCAGTGCCACTCAGAAATTTGAAACACGAAGGTCTGCGCGGCTCTGCATTGCACTCGTTATCCTGAGACATTAGATGTTAAGTCTCATAAGCCCCGTAATTTCATTTACTACTTTGCTCATTAAACCGGAACACAGTAATGATTACACATTATTGCTTGTCGGTAGACTTCACGAGCAAAGCGGCAATTTCTCAGATCAAACAAACAAGGAGATATACCCGTTCGTGCCCGTTCGCGTTCAAAATACGTCTCCATTTTTCATAAATTTTTTTCACCGTTCCACTGCACACCTCATTTTTTACGCACTAAAGCCATACAAATAAACTAATTAATAGTCCACATGCAAAAAAACGGCGCAACAAGGCCGTCTGCAGTGTGAATTCGATTATATGTGTCTGGCCTGATTTAGGCCGGATGCTTTCGCACCCTCTATAACGTACGCCGTACCACATCTCCTTGTTTGTATGATCTGAGGGTGGTACCACTCGCAGAATAGTTAGTCCTACCACCTGACCAAAAAGCTTCGTTTCTACGTTAAAGAATATCTGCTTAGAAAGAAAGAAAAATGTTTAGTTTGTTTGTTTACCTTTCGCTCCGGCCCTGCGGCTTGCTTTGCTTGGGCTGGTGCTTCGCCCCGGCCGCGGACAGAGCCGACAATGCCGAGTAGGGGTCGTTGACCGGCGGGAAGTTCAGCCCTGAAGCCTGCAGTCGGTGGAGGTAGTCCTGAGCAGCCAGGTGGGAAGCCATTGACCACCACGCCGCGCCTGCAATCGAAGATAGGGGATGTTAGGGTCAGATTTTACAAAAGTTAAAAGTCTATTATTTTGTGATATTCAGCCCTTAAGCCGCCCTTACTCCACCGTTTTAGAGCGAGTGTGACAAATCCACACAATCCGCAGGGTGCAGTCCGAACGAGGGCATGGTTGGCTGCCACGCCGAGCGTCGTTGGCGGAGATTAGCGCGAAGCCGATGAGGGATGCATAAGACTGAGCCAGTGAGCCTTTGCCGCTTTTAACGGGGTATAAACCGGCAAGCGCTCCACATTACCGCCACACTGCACCCAGAAGCAGACTGCATGTTCACACGCAAAAAGGGGTCTGAACCGCTGCCATCTCACGCTCCACTGCCACGTCGAGCAATGGCCAAGGCGACTACAACCCAAAGATGGTTCCGAAGCCTGTCAGCATTGGTTGGTAAAGTCATCGAAATACTAACCTCAAGAGGTGCAGTGTGCCGTTTGTATATCACGAATTAATTCCACCATTTTTGCCTAGACATAATGCGCTCTGATTGGCTAAGCCAACGCCTCGCGCCGATTCACGCTGATATTAATTATAGCAAAATCAATACATTATTGGGAGATCGGATAGTACAGAATTTTATCTCGCAGGGTTAGTATCTCGATGAGTAAATTAAACTTGTCCAGTACACATACTTGCAGCAGGGTGCAGTCCCAACGAGGCGGCCTGGTTGGCTGCCACGCCGAGCGTCGTCGGTGGGGGGTAGCGCGACCCGAACCCGAAGAGGGCTGCCTGCGCCTGCGCTTGGGCCTGAGCCGCCGCGCCGCCCGCGCCGCTGCCATCCCGGCCCCAGTATGCTGGAAAAGAGAGGACAAACTAGTAAATATTTATGGTCTCACTTTTTAGCTTTAACTGATCAAAAAATTTATGTATTTATATGTATTATATATTATTTTATTCTATTTGTTTATTTTTATAGTATTATATTGTACTTTTGTATGTATATTATTATATAAAATTATAGATATAGTTAATTTATTATGTATTATCTACATATATAATTTTATTATTATAAGTACTTTCTTCTTTATTGTATGTTTTTCAATGTTTTATGCTCTATCTGTATTAATTATCTGCACCTTGTAACATCACCTGCGAGGGTTTATCAGAATACCAGCGTCAAGTGTTTTTGGGCACTTGACTCATGTGCTGAGATAAATCCCTTTTGGCGCCGTACAATTTATAAATGATTTAATGTTTTGTTCCAATATTACTTTAATCTTTGTGCGTCAAATAAATGATTTTTCTTTCTTTCTTTACTCATATTTTTCCAGTTTTTTTTTTATACTATTTGATAATGAAACGAGCTACTTGCTTGATCGTAAGCATAACGCCGGCTTGTAACAATTGCAGTGCGCTCGTTACCCTGAGATGTTAGGTATTAGGTCTCATAAGCCCAGTAATTTCACTGGCTACTTTTCTCATCAAACCGGAACACAGTAATGCTTGCACGTTACTGCTTGGCGGCAGACCACACGACCAATGCGATGCCAGCCCTGACGGACACTCTTTTAACGGTTTATATCGTGTGTATGATTTTAATTTATCATTTTATTTCGTACAATTTCATTTTACTAACGACTGTACAACTAGAATCGCTTCGAAGTGAATGCCATCTGTATAGGTCCTAAAAACTTCAATCTATCCAATCCCGTGCTATATTCGTACGCGGCAAGAGCGCGCTACCTAAATAGTCAATTTCGTCGAACCACCATTTTGGAACGACCGATCATTAATTATATCATCGTAATCCACAACCATACATTTTCGGCCACTCCGAGCAACTCGATAACTCATAAAATTGTACATCACACACTCACAATCTCACACGTACACGTCAACAAGACTTGCGTGTGTGAGCCGTGTCTTATATCTCAAACCGATGTGTGTATGGGAGTGAACCGCGGACGAATGGGTAAATGGACCCCGCACTATGCATTTCAGCGCACAGGTCACACTGACAAATAAATTATAAACTATTTTGGTTGCTTCGCGCTTTGCAATATTCTCTTCAACAGATGTCAGCAATTTAATTACACGTCGTATATTAATAAACGAACTATTACTTACAGTTATTTTTAGCTTCCTTAAAACTGACTATAACCAAGTTATAAATATTATGTACTAGCAGGTTTTAAAGGTCTGGAATCTGCAGCGCGAGTACCGATCTTTTCGATCGATAAAATTGACAGTTAAAATCGATATAGTGGGTTTTATCGATTTTTTTTATATAATTTATCGAGCCTTGATACAACCGACAAAAGTTATCGAATAGCTAGGTCGAATCCAAAGAGAATATAAAGCTACTACAATACTTTACGATCAGATTTCGGTACTCGCAACATTCGATAAATTTATCACTTTTTTGATTCGACAAATTTATCGTGTGGACTTCCGTACTTGCGCCGCTGGATAGTGGATAGAAGGAGGAAGAAAACGTGCTAATCAAAACTCGTAAGAAAAATAAGGATTTCGATAATGGTGCATGTAATAGTAGAAAATCTTCGAGATCGATCTATCTATACTATTCTATACCTATTTGAAACGACCACTAAGTCATTTATTTTAACTTTCATGAGTACTCTCCTCGGGCCCATGTGAATAGGAAAAGAATTTGAAAATACATTGAACTTTAAATCCTCCAATTACACACCTCTATTACAGTAAAATATTAAACGAAATATGCGCGTCCATTATCTAATTCGTCCATGCAATATCCAAATGTATGGGTATTTATGTATGAGTACGTATGGATGTCTCGAGACGAAATCAGCATGTTTTTGTGTATGAGTCAGAGCACCGGAAAGCAGAACGATTTTGAGAAACGAATGAGTAATGCGCGGTCATTGGGCATGTCACGATGCACTTATAGGTTAACCAACGAATCGAAATGAGTTACTCCGCCGACGAGTTTCTTGCCCTTTTTCTCGATCGATGGTGTAGGCTGTAGGCACACAGATGAAATAAGAGCTATATTCGGATGGCACGAGTAGTTACTCGTGCCATCTCGTGCCACTAAGCGGTGCTCCTGAGCTAGTTAGCTAGTGAGCTAGTTAGCTCAGGAGCAACGCTTAGTAGGAGCTCATTATTACAAGCAGCACTAATCATACCTCTGGAGCAGCTTTGCCGGCGAGCCAAGGTCTTACTCAGTTGTATAAAACAGCTGTGGTGACTTTAGACGCAGGGGGAAATGCAGAATACACCCCAAGCGGGACATCAGTGCAGGCCTAACGCTCACATTACGAATAAGCTTTTGAACTCTACTAGGGTCACTACCACTTCCTCGAGCGCTCACCTCGGGCCCGCGAGACGTAGCGTTGGGTTGCAAATCCTACTAATCCTACTAATATAATAAATGCGAAAGTGTGTTTGTTGGTTTGTCCTTTTTTCACGCAGTAACGGAGCAACGGATCAACGTGATTATTGGCATAGGTATAGTTTATGGCCCGGAGAGTAACATAGGCTACATTTTGTCCCGGAAAAATGCACGGTTCCTGTGGGAACGCGGGTGAAAACCGCGGGCAGAAGCTAGTAATCTATATGCACGGGTTTATAGACCGGATAGTAACATAGAGGAGAGAGGTTTTTCATCCCGGAAAAATGTACGGTTCCTTTGGGAGCCTCCGTGCGGGTAAATCCGCGGGCAACAGCAAGTTATATACCTATAAACACTCACACATCTAAAAACAAAACGTCTCCCTTACACCGAAACCTCATTAGAAAGCAAATCCAACGTTTACATGACACACAACTTTTATTTCTTCATTTATTTCCCTTCCTCACTCTGTGCGTGTAACCATACCATTATAACAACAGCCTCGAGGTCGCTTACCTCGAACAACTTAACAGCCAATTTGTGAACACAGTTTACACAACCTTATCCGTACGTGTTAAAGTATGATTTAGCGTAGCAGGGTGTGTAGTTACGGTTTCCTTGTTACTAGGGTATGTAAGTGGTTACTACACTATACGTGCCGTTGAATGATTTGAATGGTGTTGAAGGAATTAATTTTATCAAGTTTTTAAATTAATTCGATGCGATGTCGAGCGATCTTTAGGTCCAAGGGATTACTCCGAAAATCAAACCTCGGAGCTGCGGCTGTTCGATTGCCGTTTTCCTACCATTAAAGTGTTTTAATCCGACGTCCGGTTCGATGTTGCCATAGTGGCTTTGGCACCTACATTGAGTTCAAGGCCACGTTAGCTGCGAAAAAGCTTGGAATATTAAGAGCTAGACAGTACTTCACAATGGGACCGCTTTTGAATTTGTAACAGGCTCAAGTCCGTTCCTGTATGGAGTACTATTCTCACCTATGGGATGGTTCAGCCAAATACCAGCTTGAGGCCTTGGAGACCATTGAAAGACGAACCAAAAGGCTCATTGTCAACGATAGACTGGTTGATGCCAGGCTCCAGAGCCTCGATCACCGACGTAAAGTTGCTAGTCATTCTGTCTTCTACAGGATACATTTTGGAGAGTGTGCAATGGTACTGCATGACTTGATTCCTCCTTCCCCTTTCCATCATCGGACGACCAGACGTACAGCATTTCACTATCCGCTTATGATTAACATTCCTCCTATCCGCACTAAGCGTTTTGTTTCGACCTTCATCATGCGGACAGCTAAAGAGTGGAACTCATCGCAGACATCTGTTTTTTCTGGACACTATAATCTGGGAGTTTTCAAGAAACGAGTGAACAGGTATCTTCTGGGCAAGCGTGCTATATCGTCACGATTAAATTTCATTTAACCATTGACTCGAAAAGAAAGAATAGCTACGAGTTAGGACATTAAAGCAGGCCAAGCCGAAGGCCACAGCAAGTTTTGAATAAGACAGTAGACTTACCACCAAACAGGCCGGCGGCATCGAGTAGACCGTCAGGAGCCTTCCCTGCCGGTTCGGCGCCGTCGCCCCCCTCCTTGTCCATACCACGCCTGAAAAAAGGGAGGATATTACCATAAAATAATGTTATTTCACTTTCAACATAAGATTACGGTTGGACTAAGGCGTACAAGTGTTTCATACTGTCAAAGAAATAGAAGTAGCACTAGATAAAAACAAAAGATGTAATTATTGAAATACGTTTATATAGTATACCACGTATCATTAGTTTGCGAACAAGCTGGGGTTCGAACTCATACTCGCTCGATTCACTTTCAAATTCAACTAACTCACAAAACATTTACCTAATAAACGCGTAATTAGCAATGCCGTGTGTACGTACAGCTACGTAAACCTCGTAGTAAGCAGCACCCCCGGGGGTGGCGAACTTCAATGAGGGTGATCGCCCCCTTCACGCTCATAGTGAATGGGTATTTTTTTAATGAATTTCCTGTTTTCCCCTCTTTTTTTCGAGATTGCGAGATTGACCTACTTTTTTTTGGAGTTATGAAATCGTTTTAGTTTTATTTTCTGAATTATTGTTCAGAGTGCATATCTCTATACCTGATTATTAGTGCTATAATGTAACTTTTATTTAATTGTCCCTTCCGGGATATCATACCAATTCAAACTCACCCTGTATAGCAACGATTTCTAGTGGCTCGAGTTACGTAGAAAAATCACCAGCCCTAATTTTACTAAACAAATGTTTTTAAAGTAACAATGTTTTCGTCGGAAAATTATTATTTCGATGAAGAGCATACGAAGATTGTCATTTTAAAACTATATGTTTCAAATTAAATTGGGCCCCAAGGTCAAGTGAAATTACTACATGTGGTCTCAATGAATCATTTTATTAATGTTTACTTTTCAATAAATCCACAGTATTACAACTTACAATTATTATTATTTTGCAATATCACAGAAAGTACATTGCGGTATCTTTTGTTGAGTGTGTTTAGGAAACGCTGTTATAGAGTAAGTATAACAGTACAAATGTAGCTGCCCACCACAGGCCTACACAAGAAGCAATAATTAAACTCCATGACCCGTATTCTCAATGTACTTCACACTCGATAAATTTTAAATTAGACGTTTATCACAGTAAATTGTGTTCATAACTTCTACTGTACTATTAACTACTACTAGTTTTTTGCGGAAAAATATATTTTTCCAGACAAGCTTTTATAAAATACGTAATTGGTACCTTCCGGCTCCACCATCAGGACCCTGGACATTATCTAGGATCAGAGTACTTGTAAAGACGAATCAAACTACCCCAAACTCGATGGGGTTATGTCGTTTCGTTACAGAGTTCATAGACCAGCAGACTAGCTCTATTGCATCACTATATTGCCCTGTCATCCGATTTACATATACCATACAGTAGGTCTATGCTCATACTCTACTCATATTATATGCTTTGCATCACTATATTGCCCTGTCATCCGATTTACATATACTATACAGTAGGTCTATGCTCATACTCTACTCATATTATATGCTAAAATTTCTAACTCTCAGCGAGTGTCCGTCTGGGTTGTTACCACCGCTTTGCTCGTGACGTCTGCCGCCAAGCAGTAGTGTGCAAGCATTACTGTGTTCCTGTTTGATGAGCAGAGTATCCAGTGAAATTACTGGGCTTATGAGACTTAATACCTAATGTCTCAGGGTAACGAGCGCACTGCAGTGCCGCGCAGGCCTTTGTGTTTCAAAGTTCTGGGTGGCAATGCAATTGTTATGGGCCGGCGTTACGCTTACCATCAGGCAAACGACCAGCTCGTCTCGTTACCTAATAACATAAAAAAAATGTCTACGTAAAAATGGTGGAATTTATTTCGTGCAAACCAAACGTCACTGCATCTCTAGAGGCTTCAGGCATCGAGGAACTAATTCCTCGATGCCTGAAGTTGATAATATATCGCCAAGCTTCAAGTGTGTTCTGGAAGCTGAACCTCGAGTTCAGCCAGTTCTATTTGAGATTTAGCGCGTTTACCAACACATCTTATAATCTTCTGCCTTATAACGCTGCCACTGCTGGGATACCGCGGCATTCGCTCAGAGAGTAGGTATGGACCAAAATCCACCACGCGAGCTCAGTGCGGCTTGGTGGATGTCACATGTCCTCGAATTTTGTGGTTCCTGAACATGCGGGTTTCTTTACGATGTTTCCCTTCACTGTTTTAGAGCGAGTGTGAAATAAATCCGAACATAATTCCGCACTGTTCAGTGAAGGTCAAACGCTAAAAAAATGTACACAATAAAAAAAAACATAAAAGGGCAGTGAAAAACTGACCTTGAACTAATCAGCCGTTTTTTCTCTACTACATCGATTGCACCCTCAAGGATAATGCAATAAGGAAGAACACCCCACCCCACCCGTGAGTCACGCCCCCTCTCAGCTGATAGGGGGGGTATTTTGGAACTCCCGCGTAACGTACGTATAGAGTAGGTTAGGTCAGGCACGTGACGTCACTAGAACTGGCTCAAACCGGTTTTGACGCTAGGTATTATTTATTTATGCGGCTAGATATAATATTTTTCATTATTATTAAGAATTCCAGTCATAATGCGCAAATATTTTTTGGCAGGTGCCGCGGAGTTTAATATAAATCGTAAACCGGTTTTGTTTAATCTATCACAATTTTTTTATCAAAACTAGCTATCCTTGGTTTCATCCGAAGAATTCCACAGGAATCGTGCATTTTACACCGCACCGCACCACCGCTTTGCTCGTGTAGTTTGCCGCCAAGCAGTAATGTGCAAGGATTACTGCGTTCCGGTTTGATGAACAAAGTAGTCAGTGTAATTACTGGGCTTATGAGTCTTAATTATTCAGGGCAAACAAGCGCAATGCAGTGCTACGCAGGCTTTTGCGTTTCAGATCTAGGTGGCATTGCAATTGGGATGTTGCATGAAACACAAAATACATAATTTCTGTCGTTATACAGTTTTAAGAAGATCACATTAACACAATTAAAATTTCAACAAAGGTCCACTGCGTCTAATACTTCCCCAAATTGCTCATTTGTTTTATCACCCTTTAGATAGTAATTTAAATGATACTATCAGATTTTTTACATTTTTAATGAATAAAAAAAATACATGACAACTATGTACTTAAACACAGTTTTTACAGCCAAATCAACAAAATGTACATGTTTTTAGAACAGCTTTACGCCCCGCGTAGAACAAGTGACGTCAGATGTTCTGTCCAATTTATATGCGGCGTTTTAGCGCTCAGTAGATACGCCCTTTAGACTGTCATGTTTAACGTTTCTAGCGTTAGATTTCCAGTTTTTTCTATTAGACATTTGATTCTAATGATGAAACAAATTGATTGACATCATAAAAAAATGGACTCAACATCCCCATTGTTATGGGCTGGCGTTATGCTTACCATAAGGCAAAGGACCTGCTTTTCTCGTTATCCAATAGTATAAAAAACCTTTATAAAATTCATGAATCGATAACAATATAGGGTGACTTTGTTTAAACCCCTCCCCTTAAAAATGCCAATCGTTTCAAGATCATACGAAAATTGACAGTTGTTTATTGATGACCGCCATCGTCATAGGCAACCATAGACAAGCGATTGTGCTATATAATATACGAAAGTGACGAAACCATTGTCATTTTTAAAACCTTCTGTTTAGTTGGTACTCTGGACAATAGTGTCAGAGTGCACGTGCACTATACTTACACATTATTATTACCAACTAACATCTACAAAACCAACTCATCATCATCATCATCAGCCGGACGACGTTCCCTGCTGAACATAGGCTTCCCCCATAGAACGCCACTTGGATCGGCTACTCGCCTCTTGTATCCAACGGTTCCCCGCGGTTTTGACAAGCTCATCGGTCCACCTAGTGGGGGGTCGTCCTACACTACGTCTTCATGGTTCGTGGTCGCAACTCGAGAGCCTTTCTTGCCATCGGTTATCGGTTCTGCAAGCGATGTGGCCTGCCCATTGCCATTTCAACTTGCTAACTTTGAGAGCTATGTCCGCGACTTTTGTTCTCCTGCGGATATCCTCATTTCGGATTTTATCCAATAACAACTAAGCTTTGTTAATTACATTAAAATTTGTGCGTACAAAAGTAACATGTCCAATAATAGCTGTCAAATCACAGCTAGATATAGCCCGCCTACGCTGAACAAAATGTCGAACATTTACTAACGGATTCGCCCACTATACTCCATTTATGGACATTACCTCTCTAATGGACTTCATTAGATGGATATAGCATCGCCCATACGTGTTCTATTTCGTATTTTGATATGAGAATAAATAAAATAATCTCTTTAAAAAATAGATAATATCAGTTTTTCATACGACTGCCCAAACACGGAGTTTAATGTTTCAGGACAACGTGTGTGAGATTCATTATTCCAACGTAACTTTTAAATGCCTGAACAGATTTGTATCGTTAGAATATATAGCCCCCACACACGAGCACTCCACTCCACAACATTCCACGCCAGCGTTCCAAAAAGCAGAGAAAGTTATTTTTTGTTTATGGATGGGATCTCAGAGCAAAAATAGGTAGAGTACGAACATCGCTCCGGTCGCCTAATGCGCAGCGTAGGCAAGTGAACTATAGCTAGTTATATTGATAGGTAAGTGACTGATAGGGATGGGCAATTGAGCGCTGCAAGCGTAGTTGTCGATAAAAGCAGCTGAACGGCACGGGACCTATTGTTATATTATGTTGTATAATTAATGTATAATGTGAAGTATGTATGGGTGAGTTTTTGATAAGTAAACATTATTATCTGCTTATTTATTTTAAGGTACGAATTTATAGGTCTCGCATATAATCCTAATGACCTATGAATTGATATTGTTATAATTTTATATATTGTAGTTTTAATTTACAATACAATTATTTTCAAATGACATGGTTTTTTATATCGTATTTATGTTATTTACGTTATTGTAATTGAGTCAAAATGCGTTTTTATTTTTATATTTCCCCGCTCTTTATGTAAAGGATAAAAACTAAAAGAAACAAAGAAATAAAAACAGGATTATATGTTACTTATATCTTATTTATTGTTGAACTATTTACTTATATTATAAACGCTATAACGCTTTCACACTCACCGCCTCTAATCATTTACAAAGTAATTAAAGTATTAAAGAAAAGTAATTGTCGCAAGCGCACATAGCGCGCCGGTGTATTATAAACTATTTCTCGCCGTATCGACTCAAGCGCCGAACGCGTCACATCACTGTCCCAGTTGCCAATCCAAGAGGGGTTGCGGGGCGGTGCGGGCGGTGCATGTAGCCTTGCGTCCCGCGTCTCCTTCCACCCCGCGAAGCGTGACTTCTAATTTACTTAAAAGTATTAAAAAATGGTTTACCGGCGAAATGTGATGCTAGATTTCTGTTTAGTGTGTTTCCGAGTATCGTCTTTACAGGTTTTTATTGCACATTTTACCATTTTTAGCAGTTAAATAATCAAATGCTCGCCAGGAACTCGCAACGTGCGCTCACACCGCTAGTGAGCGTATGACTATTAACGCTTGCGGTAGGAACAGTGCGATGTTCTCACCCGTGCATACTGTTCCCACTTGGTAACACGCGCTCTACCTATTTTTGCTCTGAGGATGGGATAGTAACATATATAGGCTACTTTTTATCCCAGGATATAAACGGTTCCTGTGAGACGCGGGTGAAACCGCGGGCAGAAGCTAGTACAATTATTATTAATACAAAAGTATGTTTATTGGCGTGCTGCCGTGCTAACATGCGCGTTGTGACAAAATTTTGTCGATGCTTATATCGTGCATTTTGTCTCGTATTCGCAGGAGAAAGAGCGAGAAAAAACAGTAGACAAAATTTTGTCGTGGTGCGCATGTTAGTCTGGCTGGTTTGTCCTTCTTTCACGTACCAACAGAGCCTCCGACCGACATGGTTTTTGCATAGATTATCTTAGTAGGTAGTATTATAGTAGGTAGTATATTTGGAAACAAAACGGTCTGTTGATAGTAATTCGACAGTTTATATATAATTATGACAAAAAAAATTGTGTGTCTGTCTGTGTCTGCCTGTCTGTTAGTTCCAGCTAATCTCCAAAACGGCTGGACAGATTTTGACGGGACTTTCGCTGGCATGTAGCTAATGCTGTAAGGAGGAACTTAGGCTAGTATTATTACGTGGGCAAAGCCACAGGGCACAGCTAGTCATACCTAGAATTGTCTTTTTTTTAACCAAATCTGTAACGGCTCATCTTCTGGTTTAAGATATTTATTTTCTCAAAAGAATACTATACTCACTTACTTGAGAAACAATTATATGTGCACTATTTTACTGGGCAACATACTAAATCATGCTAAATCTTCTTTATAAAAAGCATCATTGCGACATGATTTCTTATCCATGTACGCCAAGTGTTTTGAAATATAAAACACTGCATTCTTAATCATATCATGTGATTAAACAATGCATACCTACTTATTTGAATGAGTTTATTGCATGAGCGTTTATTTGGACACTCGTGCTGTTGATAAAAGTGTACACTTGATTCAACAATGCGGCCGTTTCAACACTGCAGATAACGGGTTTAAAGAATTAACCCTGTATTAGCAGTGCTAGAAATTTGCTTTTTTGTAGAGGGACAAATTTATTTGCTTCGTTGATAGTACTGTCTCGAAGCCCTGCCTGCCTGGGCTCAAAGCGACAACTGCTCTGCTTTACGCTACTGTTAACTAAATTATTTAATTTTAATATACTTGTAGATATAAATTTAGATATATCTGGTAAATTTACTATGTAGAAATATTTTATTTTGTGCAATAAATATATAACCCTAATTCGATATTAGAGCGATTGTGGCCGAGCGGGAGCTTGTGCGACTCTCAATCCGACGGCGACGCACCATAGTTCGAATCTCGCCTCGGCCCGCACCAATGATAATGATAATATTAAGTTATGTGCGGATTATTCACACTCGCTCAAAGACGGTGAAGGAAAACATCGTGAGGAAACCCGCATGTTCAAGAACTACCAAATTTGAGGGCATGTGATATCCACCAAGCCACACTGGGCCCGCGTGGTGGATTATGGCCCATACCTCTCTCTGAGAGAAGGCCGGTATACCAGCAGTAGGAGCGTAAGAGGCTGATAATGATAATGAATTCGATTTTAAGAATATGAGAAATTATTTCATTTCTAGTTACGGAATACTTAAAAACCTATCACAAGAACGTAACCGTTTGCAAGTAGATTAAAGTAAATAGGTACCTACGTGTGTTTTCTAAACAACAATCTATTTCAGATTTATACGAGCCCCGATGCAAAATAGTTCGTCTAGTGTGAAATTTTCTCTGCGAGATTTTTTCTAACTTCATTATTTTTGTATATCTATATAAAATATTAAGCTGTTCTACTATCACATGTCGCGTTACTTATGCCATTTTTTAATTATGAACCAATAAACTATTTTAGCGTTTTAAATTTATACATATCCTGTTTTAAATTCGAAGAAGTTATAAGCAAAATAGTTCGTCTAATTGTTAATCGATGCATAATAGTTCGTCTATCGGTGAGTTAAATAAGATTATTCCTTCTTTGTACAATTATGTTGCATAATTTAAATTTGTAAAAGTAATTCTGTGTTATTTGTCAAGTGAGACAGTATAAATTCTGAAAATTTCAGTTTTTTTCATTAGTTTTCAAATAACAATGGGTCGTGGCAAACCCGTGTGTGGAGAGCTTCGAAAGCGAATAGTTTGTGGGGTCGATGCTGGCAAATCAAGTTACCAAATATCTAAAGACTTGATACTTCCCAGCTCTACAGTCCAATCTATCATTCAGCACTATAAAAAGAATAGAACGACTTCTTGTTTGAAGAAAACTGGTCGACCACGCATCACAAGTGCACTATAAAACAGAATCCTGAAGAAAATTATCAAAAATAATCGTCGTGCTCGAGCTGGAGAACTCACGGTGCAATGGAAGGACATGATTCACAAAGACGTCTCAGTTGATACTTGCAAAAGAGTCCTAAAAAGAATGGGTTACGGATTTTACACCGCTAAGGAGAAACCACTGTTGACTACTGTACAAAAGAAAAAGAGGTTGAAGTTTGCTCGTGATCATTTAAATTGGACTTCCAATCAGTGGCGTAGTATCATTTGGAGTGACAAGTCCAAATTTGAAGTGACAGTCGGCGATGAAAAGAAAAAAGTGATTCGGAACAAAAATGAGGCATTTCATACTGATTGTCTCAAACGCAAAGTGAAGTTTCCGGGGTATCTTATGATATGGGGCTGCATGTCTGCACAAGGTGTTGGTGGTATGCAGTTTGTGGATGGTTCTATCAATGCTGCAAGGTATCAAACCTTTTGGAAGAAAATTTACTGCCCTCTATTCCGTCACTTAAGCATCAAGATTCCTTCATTTTTCAACAGGATGGTGCTTCCTGCCATACTGCAAGGACAACAAAGACGTGGTTACTGGCGAAAAGCATCCCTACAATCGAATGATCATCTAACAGCCTGGACTTGTCCCCGATCGAAACCCTATGGTGGAAAATGAAAAAAAATCTCCGTAAAAATCCATCAAGATCGAAGAGCGACTTAAAGGCTAAACTCTTGGCTGTCTGGGAGTCAATTACGCCTGAGAAGTGTGCACTAGTGTGCAGCGTCGGTTGCAACCATGCCTCTTCGCATTAAAGCTGTCATTGAGAGCAAAGGCGACACAACTAAGTTTTAGACGAACTATTTTGCGTGAGTGACAAGGGTAGACGAATACTTTTGCGTTATGTTTTTTAGAATATTTTTTAAATTTTTTATGTTATGTAAAGTCATGAAAGAATTTCAGTTATGTTAAAATAAACTTTAAAATGTTCCTAAAATTGTGGTTTACTTTTTATTAAAGCTTCTTAATTATTTTACCAATATTTACTTTCTTATATTTTACGCTTTGCACTACTTTCCATACTAGACGAACTATTTTGCATCGGGGCTCGTAGCCTCTCAAAGCTGTTCGACACGGGCCAGTTGGTTACTGTAAACAATTGCTAGGGAATTTCACGATTCATAGTAGTTTTATGCCGTTTTCACTAACGATGAATAAGGCGAAGCCTAACTAACTAACTCCTATTGCAGTAAGCATGCACTAAACTCCTCTTACTGTAACTTAGGATGCAAGTCCTAGTAAGTCCTAAGTATAAACCGTTAGAAAGCTCTCCTAAAGTTTGCTGAAACGTGTTTTTGCTATATAGGCAACTTCTAAATATTTAGGGTTCCGATTGACGTCTCCTAGGGTTGGTGAAAACGGGCATTATACTTCCAAGTCCTATGGGTCAGTTTTACACGCTTTTATTTAATTGGCCTTGTTAGTATGGGTCAAATCTTGGCAGCTAAATTTGACCCACTTCCCGGTGTTCGATTGAGCACACATTTTACATAATAGGTATATATGTATATAGGTACAATTTATGTATAACATTATCAGCCTCTTACGCTCCTACTGCTAAGATACCGGCCTTCTCTCAGAGAGAGAGGTTTGGGCCATAATCCACCACGCGGGCCCAGTGCGGCTTGGTGTATGTCACCTGTCCTCGAATTTTGTGGTTCTTGAACATGCCGATTTCCTCACGATGTTTTTCTTACGTGAATAATCCGCACATTACATGATATAAGTCATTCGTGCGAGTCGAGGCGAGTCGAACTATGGTACGTCGGATTGAAAGTCGCAAATGTTCCCGCTTAGCCACACTCGCTCTACCATCTACCACATTATGTATATCGGATGGCAATGCAATATAATGATGTCACAGAGCTAGTCTGTTGATGGAACCGAAACGCGGCCACAGGAACTCTGTAACGAAACGACGTAACCCCATCGAGTTTGGGCTCGTTTGATTTGTCTTTACAAGTACTCTGATCCTATGATGTCCAGGGTGCTGATGACGGAGCTGGCAGGTGGCTACAAGATTACAGTACTTTGACGGGACTTTCACTGGCAGATAGCTGATGTTACAAGGAGTAACTTAGGCTACTTTTATTTTAGAAAAAGAATTAGGGTTCCGCGCAAAAAATTAAAAACCATGAAGTCCAATATCTCTGCACGGGTGAAACCGCGGGCAGCAGCTAGTATACATATAAAATTAGGAAAAAAATTCCTCACAGAGGCTGCTCCACATTAGGCAAATTTCCCCATACCAACTGACGCATTTCCGCTAACTCGTCTATGTGGTCACTCAGGCGGGAGGGCGTCGACCCCTCGTTGTCTTTACAAACTCTACATTTCTAGTTAGAAACCGATTCCTTCGTGAGAACGGTTTGTTATAAGTTCAATTTTGATGATGACCTGGGTGAACAAAGTTGAAATTATCGCAAGTAGGATGCGATAATTTCCACTTTGTGGAATAAACCGGTAGTATCGGTACGGCGCCCGCTCTGTAGTCTATACTACAATACAATAAACATTTACACACCGGGAGTGGGCTAGGATTCCCTGGGTCACAGGTGGCATGGACACACAGATACACAACACAAACAGCCAAGACGTAAACGTTATTATTACTAAAAGTCATTCTAATGAAGCACTCTGAAGATATTACGTTACAAAACAGATATTTCACATGTCCCATCAAAGTCTGTTAAGACGATAAATAAACATAGCCGATTGTATGTAAATCGTAGTCGCTTACTTCAAGATATTTTGGTACTTTATGAGTAACACGGCTATACACATGCAGTCAAGTACAATATGTTCATATTTTTAACAAGGTCTTCTGGAAAAATATATTTTTACAGACAAGCTTTTTACCCACGACGGAACGGAGACGGTATATGCGTTTAGGGTGAGAGGTTGTTTGTTTGTTTGTTAGTGTGTGCACACATGAATGTTCCCATTTATCTCCAGAACGGTTTGACCGATTTAGATACGGTTTACTGCATAGGGTTTGTGACACATCGGCGATGGTTCTTTAAAACACGTAATTGGTATTAAGTACTATCATTTTGTGGCCACCTTCCGGCTCAATCAATAGGACCCTGGACATCATCTAGGATCAAGTACTTGTAAAGATAAACCAAACGAGCCTAAAGTCGATGGCGTTACGCCGTTTCGTTACGGAGTTCCTGTGGCTACCTTCCGGGTCCATCATCAGACCAGCTATGTGACATCTTTATACTGCATTGTTAGAAAGAAAGAAAGAAAGAAAGGAATACATTTATTTCAGGACATCACACAACATTACAGTTTTACACATATAAAAAAATTAATGAAAATAAGGGATAGACAAGTAGATAAATAATGTTATCCGATTTACATAATTATGTATGTAAAATTTCGACTCAATCGAACACCGGGAAGTGGGTCAAATTGGCGGAAATATCAAGAGACATTGCCACAAAAAAAAATACAGACGGATTGAGAACCCTTCTTTTTACACGACTGCACAAACAAAGAGTGAGAAGAGAAGAGTGAGAAAAAAGAGATTTTAGGGTTCATGTATGTGAAGTCTGCCGCCAAGCAGTAGTGTGCAAGCATTACTGTGTTCCGGTTTGATGAGTAGAGTATCCAGTGAAATTACTGGGCTTATGAGACTTAATAACTAATGTCTCAGGGTAAGACGAGCGCACTGCAGTGCCGCGCAGGCCTTTGTGTTTCAAAGTTCTGGGTGGCACTGCAATTGTTATGGGCCGGCGTTATGCTTACCACCAGGAAACCGACCAGCTCGTCTCGTTACCAAATAACATAAAAAAAAATGCATGAGAGTTTCATTATTCAACCATAACTTTTAAATGCCTGAACAGATTTGCATGTATGTGGTATCGTTAGAATCCTTACATCATCCCATGTGACACTGGCAAGGGCAGACGCGTTTTTATGTAACTTTAGTTCCATCGATTTGTTTTTGAAGTTGGTTAAAAAAGGAAAATGATTGTGCTTCGTTCGGTTTCGCAATTTCGAATGATTGTGTACAACAAGGCTAGATTTAAAGACGAATCTAAGCGTTCTTTCTTTCATCGTGCATCATCAGAATTCTATAGGATTTTGACATATGGAAGCATCCACATTTAAGACGCTGACAACAGCCGAAACTGTCACTGTCAGTCTATTATAGGAATGAATGAGAAGCAACTATTGCGTCATAGAGGATTCAGACGTGAAAAACCATGAAGAAAATTAACTAGTTGCTTAATTAAAATTAATCGAAAATATAAAACATTGAAGCCTTAAAATAATGTATGAGAAATTATTATTCTTAATTTTATCAACACACGTTGTTAAATACTCGACATACTTAGATTGCAAACGTGGTTTAAATTTTTCTATGCAGTAAGTTGAGTGATAACATGTATTGGAAACAATATGGCTTTCAGAAATACGATTAAGATTAACATACTTAATTTTTTTCCTAACTAAATTGATTTTGCTGCTTATATTTGCCCTATTTCACTGTTGTCAAAGTCTTACTCGTCCTGTCATCTCTAAATCTTAGCCTAAGAGCCCACGTACACGAGCACTCCAATCCTCAACATTCCAATCCAACGTTCCCAAAACCGCCCGCGTGTAGGGAATCTCAGATGGATTACGTGGAGCGATAAAAATATTTGAAATGCAAACGTTCCAACTGATAGCTAGTGGCCGATACGACGATCCATTTCGCGCTCACTCAAGACGCAGAATTACCGAAAATGGAGCTATGGCGCGCCCGGAATGGAGTGTCCGTGCTCCAGTGCAATCCACGACGCGCGGAGCGATGGATTTCAAACGCTCGTGTATCATGAACTTGTACTGAGTAGGCGCCCAGAACCAGTATTGCACCCTGTGACAGCGTGACTGGATCGTCTTAACGGGTTGGTGACCTTTGTGACGCACCGTGACTTCCGGTGTCAGTGACATTGTATCGTGCTTGTCCGTTCTAGAGATCATGTCTCTTTGATTACCTGCGCGTCATTAGAAATAATAATTTATTTATTCAGCACAAAGTAGTTGACGCTGCAACACCTGACCAGTTTCGCTTTCACCTGTCCGGAATCAGTATGGAAGTTGGTACTCGCGTACAGGTCCTACAATTTCATAGATTTTTTTTGTCATCGGCGATTTTTGTTTGGAAGAGTAATGCCCATTTTCACCACTGGCACCTAAACAATCCCCTAACTACAGAACCCTTAGCGTAAGGCATCACCTAACTCTACCTTTAATTTCATGTTCATTTTCACCGTGCATTCTTCGCGACTGTCACCGCTACGACCGTGACGTCTTACGCTAAGGGCTCCGTAGTTAGGGGATTGTTTAGGTGCCAGTGGTGAAAATGGGCATAAACCTACTAAACAGGTTGCGGTTCAACGAGGCAATGCCGCCAGCATGCTGGGTACGCTTCCAACTGGTAGTGCGCTAGAACATTTGGATTATCTATAGGCCTGGCCTACTAGGGCTTGTAGATTATCCAACTGTTTTTGTAGCTAGGTTAGATGTAGTGTTTGTCTATGTATTAGCTAGTTAATAAAGGCATTTAGCCCATTACTAAACAGGGACCTACAAAGAAGTTTGCTGCGGCGTCATTTATCGGCCGATTTTAATAATATTCGGTACTCAATTGTAAACAAGACGGTGTGCAAAAAATTCGAAAGGAGTTAAAAATTAATTTACATTGATTATGGATCGACATGCTATTGAATAATTACATCCAAACATCATCTTAAAATACAGACCAATATTATACTACATTTGCTGTCAGTATTCTCAAGCAGACACCCCATCAAGGTGGTATGTAGCTAATAGATGCACAAACTGAACACAAAAAAATTGTGCTCGCGAGATAAAACGTTCGCAGTTGCCCATAGGTAATTATCTACGTAACTAGAAACATCTAATGTTATTATTGGTAGCGCTAACTTATAAACTATTTAGCTATTTTACTTTTGTATAGTGTTCATCATCATCATCAGCCGGAAGACGTCCACTGCTGAACATAGGCCTCCCCCATAGAACGCCACTTGGATCGGCTACTCGTCTCTTGCATCCAGCGGTTCCCCGCGGTTTTGACGAGGTCATCGGTCCACCTAGTGGGGGGACGTCCTACACTACGTCTTCCGGTTCGTGGTCGCCACTCGAGAACCTTTCTTCCCTATCGGTTATCGGTTCTGCGAGCGATGTGGCCTGCCCACTGCCATTTCAACTTGCTAACTTTGAGAGCAATGTCGATAACTTTCGTTCTACTGCGGATCTCCTCGTTTCGGATTTTATCACGCAGGGAAACACCGAGCATAGCCCTCTCCATAGCTCGTTGTGCAACTTTGAGCTTGCTGATGAGGCCAACAGTGTACAGTTTGTATAGTGTTAGTAAGAGTAAATCATGTAACTACAGAAACACAAAATATGGTTTTCTGTAAACCGATGCGGATCTCACAGCTCCGGTCCGTGCGTTATTTAATTATCTATACAAATAAATAAAATTGAAGTGTCTGTTTGTAATATCAAAATAACAGCATTTTACCAAATGCATATGAAAGTATATACGGTACATAAAACAAAACAACCATTTTTAAAATTTTTGTCTGTCTGTTTGTTTGTTCCGTAACGGCTAGACCGATTTTGACGGGACTTTCACTGACAAATAGCTGATGTTACAAGGAGTAACTTAGGCTACTTTAATTTTAGAAAAAGAATTAGGGTTCCGCGCAAAAAAATAAAACCCATGAAATACAATATCTCCACGCGGGTGAAACCGCGGGCAGCGGCTTTTTTTATGTTATTTGGTAACGAGACGAGCTGGTCGTTTGCCTGATGGTAAACATAACGTCGGCCCATAACAATTGCAGTGCCACCCAGCACTTTGAAACACAAAGGCCTGCGCGGCACTGCAGTGCGCTCGTTACTCTGAGACATTAGGTATTAAGTCTCATAAGCCCAGTAATTTCACTGGATACTCTGCTCATCAAACCGGAACACAGTAATGCTCGCACACTACTGCTTGGCGGCAGACTTCACGAGCAAAGCGGTGGTAACAACCCAGACGGACACTCGCAGAAGAGTTAGTCCTCCCACTAACACAGTAGTAGCTAGTTTCTAGTAAGAAAAAACTCACCTTCAACGGTAGCTAGCATTCAGAGCCGCCGGTCCGGTGAAACAGTCGATTGTCACACAACATGGTCACTGCATGCCACCACACTGCACATCCAATGACACTGACACTCGCACTCACAGGCACTTAGCACATGGTCAATCCGGGTGGTGAACTGAAACAAGGAAATTCAAATTTCAAATTCAAATTGCTTTATTCAAATAGGCCCCAAAGGAGCACTTATGAAAGTTAAAATAAATGACTCTAACAGCGGGCCCCTGCAACATTCGACTACCCGAATCACAGACTAAAACTAATGCTGAAAGAACTGGTAAGTAGTACTTCTGTATTATGTTATCTATACAGATAAGTAAAATTGTAGTGTCTGTTTGTAATATCAATATGCTTTTTACTCAATGCATATGAAAGTATATTATACGGTACCTATAAACAAAGAACCATTTTTAAAATCTTTGTCTGTTTGTTCCGGGTAATCTCTGAAACGACTGGGCCGATTTTGACAGGGCTTTCACTGGCAGATAGCTGATGTTATAAGGAGTAAGTTAGGCTACTTTTATTTTAGAAAAAGAATTAGGGTTCAGCGCAAAATATAAAAACCATGAAAGCAAATAAATGTTCTCTCTCTCTCTCTTTCTCTCTAAATCCAATATCTCCGCGCGGGTGAAACCGCGGGCAGCGGCTAGTATCCTATAAAACAAAAGATCATTCACTTCACTATGCCAAAAAATCTGCAAATATATGTATGCACATTGCACTCACATATTCATGTCTTAAATACTACTAGATCATAGCTATTGAAAACCACAGAATCTGGCAAAGAATTTCACTAATTAGCCGACCGCATCCAATAGAACAAATGTCTTGGTACAGACAGATACTAACCATATCCGAAAAAATAAAAGATCATTCAAGACACTTCGCTATACCAAAAACACTAAACCTGCAAAAATATGTATACACTCAAATTCATGTACCTATTAATTTTAACCATAAATAAATATAACACAAGCAGTAACAATCATATTATGTTCCCGACTGATTCGGTAAAATTGCCTTTTACATCAACAACCCTTATACCGCCGTTTCTCACCCTATTATATGCTCTCCCGCTCTAACCGGTTACATTTTATTGCCGTCTCGTTCATTTGGGTAGGACATAGCGACTCGTTCGGTCTATAAGGCTCGATTTTGTGATGTAATTGTTTTTTTATGTAGACGTAGTACCTACATTGTCTGGTTTGATTTGTGCGAAAGTGAGAACTGTCCTGTTTTCGGGTTGCGTAATCGGGTTTTTTAGCGAATTGGACCATTATGCGTATATACGATTGTACGCATTTAAGTAAGAATTGAAACAAATCGATTACACCAGAGATGATACAGAAAAAAAAATAGAATTGATAAAAAAATCGTCAAAATAAGAACTTTATACAGGTTTATAAGAATCCGTGCACTTGTTAAAAATACCTCAATAGTTATTCAACGATTGACTTTTCTTTACTTACCTATAAACATTAGTTAGCTGTTGCTTAGTTAAAGACAGATAGATAGATTAACTCTTTATTGAAACACCGCAATACAGATACAGTAACGTAGGCTACTTTTTGTCCGGGAAAATGCACGGTTTTTGTGGGAACGCAGGTGAAACCGCGGGCGGAAGCGAGTATTATCTATACAAATAAATAACCTAGAAGTCTGTTTGTAATATCAAAATAACAGCTTTTTACTAAATGCGTATGAAAGTATGTACGGTAACATAATAACAAACCAATCATTTTTAAAAATTTGTCTGTCTGTACTCTGTATGTTTGTTCCGGGTAATCTTCAAAACGGCTGGACCGATTTTGACGGGACTTTGACTGGCAGATAGCTGATGTTACAAGGAGTATTTTAGGCTACGTGAGCGAATCCGCGGGGCACAGGTAGTCTACTATAAAAACGATAAATTCAATTTTAAGACTGAATAAAAATTGATTAATATATCGAAACAACTCCATAGGTACTTAGACTAAATATTACATTTAGGTCAGTTATTTTAGTAAGTAACATACGATGACCTCACTGAAAGCGAAACAACAAAATAAAGAAAATTAGATGTAGTGTTTATGTACGTATTAACTAGTTAAAAAAGGCCCGTTTAACAAAAATGTACAAAAACATAATATAAATAATAATAACAATAATATGAATCAATGCATTTCTAATGGTCACAGATCATTAAACCTATGGAGTTCGCTTATCCGGGCTCCCCTCCTCGTCAAGATTGAGCATTATCACTGCTTAAAGCCACCCAGCCGAACCAATCACAACACGCCGTCTTCACTCATCTGATGTTGAGTTTTAAACTGACCAATCACAACAAGCCGTCTTCCCTCGTCCCCCGCCAACATTTGACGATAGTATTTCATACAAAACTTGGATTAAGCGGCGTCTACGTTTACTTGTCTGTGCTAATGGTAAACTAGACAAATTAAGCTAAAAGACCATAGTTAAGACTAACCTTATTTCGCAACAAAAAGCTTAGGGGATCACCCCAATGGCCTAGAATAAGTAATAGTCGCAACGGGGATCAGGGCGGGTGTTCAGAGAGAATAACTAATAGTTTGAACGAATCGACGGTACAACGAATTTTACCAGACGGCAGTTTCTCTGAAAGACATCGCTTTAATCAGTAAGACCGATCTTTACGTTGATTTTGGTCTGTATAGCGTCGTAAATTCTAAACAGCTACTTTTTTATGAATCAAAAAGGATGAAACTTTTTAATACTATTGGGGAACGAGATGAGCGGATCGTTTGCCTGATGGTAAGCATAACGCCGGCCCATAACAATTGCAGTGCCACACAGAACTTTGAAACACAAAGGCCTGCGCGGCACTGCAATGCTATCTTTACCGTGAGACTTATTACAATGTTCTTTAAATGTGTTTTATCATAATAAAGAGATATAATGTAATTATAAACTAAATCCCACACATTCAGAAGAAGTCCCCAACAAATAAAAACAGTGGCCGTGTCATATAGTATTGATTCTGGCCCTTGGGGCGCCGTCTCGCTCGCACCCAGGTGTAAGTGTCACGTGTGAGCGGGACAGGTGTATAATTTCTTGCCGTTTGAGATGTAGTGTTTACTTGTGTGCATTAATAGGGGTAACGCCCTATAGTCTCTATAGAGTAATAGTGGAACGAGGTACGACTCGGTTCGCGGATTCCGGAGTGAATCTCGGATCTAATTCTAAAATACCTAATAATAAGTAGAGACCCTAAGTTTTAGAGGCGAGTCCGAGCGTGGACTTGTGCTTCCGTATGTCAAAACTGTATAAAATTTTGACATATTCTTTCTTACTATTATGCAGACCGTAGACGCTTATGCAAACGTGCGTTTGCTTGTAAAAATAACAACGCTTTTGCATCAAGCGTCGATTACGAGATACTCGAAATCCGCGCTTGATGCAAAAGCGTTGTTATTCTGACAAGCAAGCGCACGTTTGGATAAGCGTCTACGGTCTGCATTATAAACGCGAATGTTTGTGAGAATGGATGTATGGGATGGATAGATGTTTGTTACTCGTTCACGCAAAAACTAAACGAATTTTACAGTAATATAGCTTAAACGTCGGAATAACATAGACTTCAATTCATATAGATATACAGGGTGCGTTTGAATTGGTATGTCATCCCGGATTAGGACGAAGCCGCGGGCAGAAGCATAGTATTATATCGTACAGTTTAGTGTGGTGGAGTGTTGCTGGATGGAAATGTAGCCCGAGGTAATCGTGGTAATCACGTCAACGTGGTATTCAAGAGAGTGCAGGGTTTCGAGGGAGAGAAAGAGACAACACTATCTGGCCCTATTGCTGTTCTTGTCTGTTTTATGAATTTACTGGACATAACAGACCGAGTGTACATTCCGGTAATAGGACTTAACGCGCCAGAGGGAGAGACGGATCATTACTTCAAGCCGCGCGTGAGCGAGAGACTGAACTAGTCAAACCGTGCGTGAGCGAGAGACTGAACTAGCTAGGTCCTAATTTCACACCGGCCGAGATTCCCGCATATTGTAAAGGGTTACTTTGCTATAATCAAATATGCATGATGGACACAAATTGATCGCCAGACAGGGTGTACTCACCCCTAATTTAATAGCTCCATGTACATAGGGGCGGAAGTTTTAAGGGTACAATTAAACCTTCTGTTTTAATCCTATTTATTATTGTTACTATTTGAAATTAAATAAAGGAAACTTATTTTTGGAGTTCCGTAATTAAAATAACCACCTTATCGTCACTATAAAACTACGTCGATGTCTATTTATGTGTCACAGACAGTTTTCTTCGTAAGTACTGATCTCTCAGCTAAGCACAGTCCTTAAACGAATTTGTCCCATGATTTTTAAATAGAAGTCTACAAATTAAATAAAGATTTTAAAATCTACATAATACAAGTTAATTTATAAATAGAGAAAATATTTATAGAATTTATAGCAGTCGGCATATATCGGCAGTCGGGAGTCTCGCACTTGAAGATTTTGTTACACAGCACTGACTGGTGTGATTTATTGTAAACTAATCTTGTAACTATTTAATATTATCAGCCTCTTACGCTCCCACTGCTGGCATACCGGCCTTCTCTCAGAAAGAGAGCTATGGGCCATAATACACCACGCGGGCCCAGTGCGGGTTGGTGGATGTCACATGTCCTCGAACTTTGTGGTTCTTGAACATGCCGGTTTCCTCACGATGTTTTCCTTCACAGTTTTAGAGCGAGTGTGAATAATCCGCACATAGCTTGATTAAGTCATTGGTGCGGGCCGAGTCGAAATTCGAATTATGGTGCGTCGGATTGAAAGTCGCACAAGTTCCCGCTCGGCCACAATCGCTCTAACTCTAGCTCTTTGTGACTATTTGCAGCGACGATATGAGCAGACCACTGTTCTAAAGGTAAGCGCCACACTTAGCCCTTTCACTCCGCCTCGGTTAATAACAAGTTTACGTAACTACTCCAGTCTGGTTTTCCAGCTATTGCAATAATTCCAAGACAATCACGGCTTCTTGAAAACACAGATTCTTTGAAATTATGAAAAACTAGTTACGACTTACGAGAATTAAACATAGAAACGTTCTTAGAAAAAGAAAATTTTATTTAAGACTTAAGAAATTTTATTTTCCTTTTTAGATGTGGTATAAATAGATTCAACTTTTTAAACACCCCTTCTGTGATGAAGAGAGGGAAAGCTTACAAATACTACTGCAATTAAAAAGTTCAGAAAAATATCGAGTTTCTGAAGAAAACATGTTTACGTTTTCTTAAAGTTTGCACTTATTGGGTTTTTTAAAAGGACTGCGGTTTTTTCTTCCTTTACAGCCCACATACACGATCACTCCAATCCACAATATTCCAATCCAACGTTCTAAAACCTCCCCTTTGTGGGGAATATCAAATGGATTACGTGGAATGATAAAAATATAACAAATCCAAACGTTCGTAATCGAGCGAGAACTCTAGACAATTCCTTCCAGCCGAAGACTACTGACCTTTATTACTTTTATTAGCAGTAACCAATCTACCAAATATAATGAAAAATAATTTAGACATAAATAGTCGAGATAAAAAGGCCGTTAAAAATCCAAAAAAAATCTGACCATTTCCATTCTAATCGCAATAAAACCGCACACACTGCAATCCGATCGCCATCGCGAATAACCTTCCCCTCGCACGTTAGGGGTGCATTAGGGGGTGACGCCATGGGAACAAGCGGTGAGTTAATGGTCGATATTATGCAGCGAGGGTCATGACGGATCGCTGTATTGTTCTGAGAAGCGTTCTGAGAAGAAGAAGTGTGAGGAAGATAATACTATGTGCTTTCCCATACTCATCTAAATTGACGGACAAACAAAATAATGACATTTTTAATTTAAATATGACATTGTATAATTTGACATATCGTCATAGCGACATATTGTATTTTGACACTAATTTATTTATTAGTGAATTTACTTTGACTCAGGATACATTGTACCTGTCAAAATTTAATAAAATAATTATTGCTAAGTTGTTAGCATTTAATATTGAGAACTCCGTTATATGTAGTATAACGCAGACAAATGACAATCTCATTGTTAGTAGTGTTACTAATGAGAGCTATTTAGATCAAGCGTCAGGTTACAATAATTTAAACTGACTAGTCCGACAATGGAAAAGCTCAATACCCCACATATAGTACAAGTCAATAAAAGCATTTCCAGCAAAAAGGTAGATCCCGTTATTTGTAGTGATTTACCGACGACAGAGAAGCATCAAATGCAAAGTAATGAATTAATTTTATATCACCAAAATATTAATCGCTTCTCAGGCAAAATTCTAGATATCGAGTTATTGACCGATAAGTACAATCTAGACATTTTATGCTTCTCTGAAACATGGCTGAAGCCAAATACAATGCAATTCCATGTAAACAACTATGTAGTCGCCAGTACGTTCAACAGGGTGTCTGCTGAAGGCGGGGGCTCAATAATATTATTGAGAAATAATTTGAAATTTAAAGAACGAAGTGACGTAGTGGCTTGCTCTGTGGAACGAGTCTGTGAGGTTGCCTGCGTTGAACTAGCTGGATATATAATTTTATGTGTGTATAGACCTCCTGCATCTTGTTTTTCCCACTTTTTACTGATTATGGAAGAGATTTTAAGAAAAATATTTAAATGTAAAAAAAGTATATGTGTTTGTGGGGATTTCAACATAGATTTATTAGGACAGTCATCAGATAAACAAAAATTTGTGTCCCTATTTGAGTCATTTGATTTGAAATTTCTGTTTACAGAACCTACTAGGGTATGTCATTCCTCTGCTACCTGCATTGACAACATCGTTGTTAATTTTAGTGTTAAACAAAAAAGTCTATTAACTGGTGTTAGATCCGACCACATGGGACAGAAAATAGGCTTAGAAAATAAAACTAAATCTATAGACGCTAAGATTGAAATACGAGCCCTTACAGATAATAAATTAGAAATACTAAATGAAAACATAGATTCAAGACTAGCCCTCGCGAATTTTCCACTTGAAGACCCAAATGATATCTATGCAATGTTGTCTTCAATTATTTGTAATGAATTTGGCAAAGTGTGCCCCAAGAAAACAGTAAAAGTAAAGAACAGATTTCAATTTAGTGACTGGGCCACTAAGGGTATTAGAAAAAGTAGAGATGTTATGTACGAATTATATTATAAAAAATCACTCACTAAGAACAAAAAATTTCACGAATATGTCAGTCAATATTCAAAGATCTTTAAACGCGTATGTATGCAAGCTAAATCCAACTACATTAGGGATAAAGTAACAAAATCTAATAATAAAATCAAAACTGTTTGGAAAATTATTAACACAGAAACTGGTAAAAATAAAAACAGAGATTGTGAATTTAAACTAAAAATTAACGATAAAGTAGTTACTGATCAACTCGATATAGCCAATGAGTTTAATAAGTTTTTTACAAACATACCATTGGAGGCTACTAAATCACTAGACTCTTCTCCAGCAAAAGCAGAAATGCTTTTGCTAAACAGCTTTTCTAAATTAATTCCGGATTTTAGTTTTCGTTACATAACAACCACTAGTATCAAAAAAGCGTTTAAATCCATCAATATGAAAAACACCGAAGACTTGTGGGGTATATCGGTAAAAGTAATAGGATCCTTAATTGATACAATTGCGCCCTATCTAGTTATTATTTTTAATCTTTCTATAGATCAGGGTGTCTTTCCTGATCTAATGAAACACAGTAAAGTCACCCCTATTTTTAAATCTGGTTGTAAGGACACCCCCTCTAACTATAGACCAGTTTCTGTACTTCCAGCTCTTAGCAAAATCTTTGAAAAAATTATTTTAGAACAGTTACTTTCACATTTCAACGAGTATAGAATATTGCATGGTCACCAGTTTGGTTTCACGAAAGGCAGATCAACAGTCGATGCCGGAGCTAAACTGATGTCCCACATCTTTGAAGCTTGGGAGGGTTCACAGGATGCTATTGGAGTATTCTGTGACCTCTCCAAAGCATTTGATTGTGTGGACCACAGAACGCTTATTAAAAAAATGCATCATTACGGCGTGCGTGGGACAGCTCTTGATCTTGTAAATTCTTACTTGACGGGTAGACAGCAGAAGGTTGGCATCGATAGAGTAACATCTTGTGGTTCTTCAGTGAAGATAGGCGTACCGCAGGGATCAATACTGGGCCCCTTTCTCTTTCTAGTATATATAAATGACTTACCCTTTATGACAGACCATATAGCATTGGACATAGTTTTGTTTGCTGATGATACTTCACTCATTTTTAAAACTGATAGGAAAGACAGTGAACTAAAGGAATTAAATGATAACCTTGACAAAATCTCAGAATGGTTTGCTGCTAATAATCTACTACTTAACGCTAGTAAAACTAAATGTATTAAATTTTCACTTCCCAACGTACCACACGTGGAATCTAAAGTGGAATTGGAAGGCAGCAAACTTGACCTGGTGAATAACACTGTATTCTTAGGATTAACTATTGACTCCAAAATGCAGTGGGGTCCTCACATCAATGCCCTATCGGGTCGTTTGAGTTCCGCTGCATTTGCAGTACGTAAAATTAGGCAGCTGACTGATGTGGCGACGGCAAGGTTGGTATATTTTGCATATTTTCATAGTTTGATGTCTTATGGCGTCCTACTTTGGGGATCTGCTGCCGATATAGATACCATCTTCATATTACAAAAGAGAGCAGTACGCGCCATCTATGACATGGGTCCACGCGAATCTCTAAGAGACTTTTTTAAAGAAATAGGTATTCTAACCCTGCCTTCGCTATACATTTTGGAAAATATAATGTATGTACGGAAGAATATTACTAAATTTAACTTAAAAAGTGATGTACATGAGTTAAATACTAGAAGTAAACATAAAATTGTTGTACCCGGGTTCAGATTAAGTAAAACTAACAAATCGTTCCTGGCAAATGGTGTCAGATTCTACAACAAAATTCCTAAAGTATTAACTGAATTACCACAAGGAAAGTTTAAACGTATAGTCAAGAGTGTATTAATTAAAAAAGCGTATTATAAAATTAAGGATTATGTGGATGACAAGGATGCATGGAGGCAAACAGCTCAGGAGCCTCCTGGCGACTACTAAACTTTAAATTGTTAGTTGTTAGCATTAGAATCATTGTAATAAACTACTTTTTTTTTTAAAAAAGAATGCCGTGACGAGTTTCTTGCCCTTCTTCTTGCTCGGCCTATACCAATTTGGAACGGGCACGGTGGGTTTCTGGAAGGTTCGTTGACTTTGAGCACGGATTGGGTCTGTTGGTGTCTTTGTCATTTATTATGTTCTGATAAAGACAGCATTAGTTTTAGTCTGTGATTCGGGTAGATGAATGTTGCAGAGGCCGGCTGTTAGAGTCATTTTAACTTTCATAAGTGCTCCTTTGGGGCCTATTTGAATAAAGACTTTTGAATTTTGAATTTTTGAAAGCGTGTTTACGTATAAAACTTGCGAGGCGTGTATTTCGGCTAGCCGTACTAGACGTTAACCAGCGTATCTTGAACCTTTGGCAGTATACACGCGCTTTCGACGCAGGGGTCAGTTAATAATTGGGAGTTTATTGCAAATTAGGCGGTAATATACAAATTAATTAAATTATATAATGATGTAACTGTGTTTAGAAGCCTTTATTTATGTTCACTCATTCTTCACTAGTTTGTTAGAACCTGTTAGTCAAATTTTGTAACTGAATTGTTAATCAGTTCCCTGACTCGAGTAGGTTGAAAATTTTTATTCATGTGTAACCTCACTGACAACGCAATAGAATGGAGAATCATCTTGTTTTAAAATTCTACTAATATTATAAATGCGAAAGTGTTTGTTAGTTTGTTGTTTTGTCCTTCTTTCACGCAGTAACTGAGCAACGGATCGACGTGATTTTTGGCGTAGATATAGTTTATGGACCGGAGAGTCACATAGGCTACTTTTTGTCCCGGAAAAATGCACTAAAATAGCATAAAAAACTATTTTGACCTAAAAGATTGACAAAACAGTGAGGCAGAACACCAAATGATGATATTATCACCGAGACGCTTCTACGATACTTTTTGACTTCTATGTTATAGGTAGGAGTGTTTTGCTGGTTGAGCACCGTCCAAAAACCAACACAATCGAGAAGGGGAAGAAACTCGACGGGCGACAATAAAATTCGTCCGTTTTATTATTCATTTACAGCAGCCGATTACCGTGACGGCGACATGGCAGCACCATCGATTAGATAACGGAATAGAAAGTGACTGATGGCCGGTGACCGTTTGTTTCTCAGGCATTGTGCCACAAATGGGGGCGTTTACCTCATTCCAAGTGCTTGTTAATGGATCTAGAGAAGGTATAAAATTATTGAGGCGAGTGCTTTGTTTAATCCATAAGACCCATATTTACTAATCCATATGCGTAATATAGATGGTGTATTAGTGACAAATTCGTGAAATACAGTTCAGAACATTCTACTATAGGTATCTTAAGCGACGATGTGGTCGAAGAATTCGGATTTTTTCATTGAAGAAATGGCATTTAAAGTTTACGTCAAACAATAATAATAACAATAAACGCTTACACACTCATACCCTCGCACTAGGATTCCCTGTGTCGTAGGTGGCATGGACACACACAGATACACATCAAAAACATCCAAGACCCGAGAATAAATTTTATGTTTACACAAAATCTGCCCCGGCCGGGAATCGAACCCGGGACCCCTCGCTTTGCAGGCAGGGTTACTACCAACTTAGCTACGGAGCCGTCAGAATTCTACTATAGAATTTCCGGGCAGCCCTAGATCAGCTGATTCATTTGAACTATGTTGAACTTTGTTAAATGATGATGTTGATTAGAACAGACTAGAAACATCACGTTTGGAGTTGAATATTTTTTTGGTATGGAAATTTGGAATGACTTATTCCCAATGGAGCTCACAACTTGTAGACAACCATGGTCCTAATGACCTCCTTCCGGGATAACATACCAATTCAAACTCATCCTGTATACTAGAGCATCTAGAGTCAACTTGCAAGAGCGCACTCCTGAGGCCCTGGGTTTAAAGAATTTCAAATTTGAATTTGAATATCATATTTTTCTACGTAATCAGTTCTTGATATAATCATACGTTGTAATAGGTTGGATAGCATAGCAATTATGTCCGTACAGCCGGCAAGGTTACGACAATTTACGGATCGTTATGCGAGTGAGTACCTACACTTAGTATCTATTATCTTTATAGTGGTTTATAGGAGACTAGCTTCTGCCCGCGGTTTTCACCCGCGTTCCCGCAGGAACCGTGCATTTTTCCGGTATGAAAAGTAGCCTATGTTACTCTACGGTCCATAAACTATATCTATGCCAAAAATCATGTCGATCCGTTGCTCCGTTACTGCGTGAAAGAAGGACAAACCAACAAACGTACAAACACACTTTCGCATTTATAATATTAATTGGATTACAGCCGACTATGCACCTGGTCTATCTCTGCTCGGGTCTTTAATACCTTAGTCCGTCCCATAACCTGACAATACCACTGCATTGTCGATTCATTTCCTATGAGCGTGATACCGGGAAACTGGTCAACTGCGTCAGTCGAGTTACTGGGACCACCAGTTTACAGAGATTATTACGTGTCGTGTTTTTGTTGCAAGCGAGAACAAGTTGATTATTGGATTGTCATGGCTTGTTGCTGGTCTTTTAGACAGAAAGAAAGAAGGAAAGAAAATATATTTATTTGTAGCTACTGTACATACATTTTATAGCTAAAATTAGAACATGAAAAAGTTAGGCAGTTGACTTCAAAATGGACACAGCTCAGCATAAAAGCGCCGCCGATGTATCGCGCTGTTATTCAGCTGTGGCCCGTTTTGCATTTTATACGCTACTAGCTTTTGCCCACGGCTTCGTGCGCGTGGTTTCGGGTAAAAATAGCTTATAGCGCTCCGAGATAATGTAGCATTCAATTATGTGAAAGAATTTTCAGAATAAGACCACTGTAATTTTGTATGAAAAAATGAACAGCGCCCCTAGCAAATTTATAAACTATCAACGCGCATTTTTTTTGTATGGTGTTTACTCGACATATGCGTTTGTCGAGAATTGAACTGCGAAACTCACACTCAGCACACAGTCGTCGCTTTGAGCCCAGGCAGGGCTTTGAGACAGCACTATCCGGCCGTATTGCTGTTCTTGTCTGTTTCGTGGAATTTTGACACGCGCGTGCGCGTGTATTACCCCGTACTCCGCGCTTGTCGCAATACTTTGGTTATTTTGAGAGGAAAACGCAAACTATTAAGCGTCTATGGCAGGCCTTACACGATAATTACGAGGAAGTAGCTCACATCGCGTGGCAAGATCTCTTATTTGAATACGTCAAGTTAAACGGCGCGGCCTCGATGGCATTTCCTGATTTTTATTACATTTTTTACCACAGAATATATATGTAAAAAAAAACATAGATTGTAGTGAAGCCGTTTTAATTCGCCTGGCGAGGAAGGCTTCTCCACGTGCCCCTCTGAAAGAAGTAGCAGAGGTTTCAGTGGATGAGGCACCGCGGTTGGCTACTAAAATGGACACGCAGCCCGGGATTATGACGCAAAGGAGGAATCCAAAATAACCACCACGCGCTCAGGGCGCGCGCAGGGGGTGGTACCTACCCATGAGAATGTATACGACTTAAAAAAATGGTAGGGAACTTTCTAGCTATTGACTATATTATGGAGAAAATGTATCACCAAGCTTCGTTATAAATTGTTTCAGCAGCTAAAAGCTTTCTATGCACTATTGACCTAATAACATTCGAAATTAATTTTAAAATGATACCTCGTACCATACATAAGAGCCGGAAAGGTTCCTGGACAACAAGGATTCAGATTTTAACAAGCTTTTATTTAAATTGCAATGTTTGTAATCTATATATGTATGTGTGTTTATTTTGGTCAAAACTTGCAAGCTAAATTTGACCCACTTCCCGATGTTCCATTAAGCCCAAATTTTATATACATAGGTAAATCGGATGATAGTGTAATAGAATGATGTCGCAGAGCTGGTCCAATGATGGAGCCGGAAGGTGACTATAGGAACTCTGTAACGAAATGACGTAAGTCGTAACCCCATCGAGTTTGGTTTCGTTTGATTTGTCTTTACAAGTACTCTGATCTTAGATGATATCCAGGGCCTTGATAATGGAGCCGGAAGGTGGCCGCAAGATTACAGTACCGTTCGTGTTTTATAAAAGCTTATCTGGAAATAATATTTTTCCACAAAAAACTTGTTCATTCCGAGGTGAAAACGCTAAAAAGAACTTCACAAAATTATGTATTTTTTTTATTAATATTTTCCTCAAAACACTAACTAAATGGACTGGATACATAGGACATAGGACTGGATGGTTGTAGAAAAACATGTGACTCGACAGTGGCTCAGAAATTATCAATTTGATAGATATTATATTTTCGGGCTCACTTTTTAATGCGAATCGTCTTCCTATACGTTTAATTCTAAGGTTATGTTTAAGTTGTTTATGAACTTGATTAGATTAATTATAACATACTTTTCTTGGTGTTAGTAAGTTATAGACATTAACAGGAAAAACTAATTATACAACCTGTGTTTAAATTGGTATGTTATCCTGAAAGGGGGTCAATGTACTCCTGGAGGTCAACAACATTTATGTTACGAGTTTGTGAAATTCAGAATTTTTCATTGAAGAAAAGGCATTTAACTTATGCTGAACTTTTTCAAATGATAATATTGATTAGAAGAGACTTAAAGGGAGGTTCATATAACTTGTAGACAACCATCGTCTTAAACACCACCTTCCAGGATAACGTACCAATTCAAACTCACCCTGTATAATAATGATTAGATTCCCATAAGTAAAAAGAGAACCAAGATTGGAAAACAAAACGGACTACGTTCTCAACCTGACGACCTGTATATTTATTACTAGCTTCTGCCCGCAGTTTTCACCCGCGTTCCCACAGGAACCGTGCATTCAGCAGTCCGTTATTGATTCTATTTTCCTAAAGGTAGGTACCTACATCCTCTCTCAATGAGAGTCACTCTTACACTGGACCTACTACAATTAGCTACCGTGCAGAACTCGCACCAATCACAAAGATAGGTTATACCTACAAGAGGATGGTTGGACGTCCGCCTAATGCACGCGTGTACTGAGGCAGTAAGGGTAATGCAGACTAGACATTTTGGCGCACTTCACCCGCCGCGCCGTTTTGGCTGATGGTATTTTACACAGTACTACTGGAACTAAGCCAATGACAAAAACAAATTGATAAAAAAAATATATGTTTGACAACGTATCTTTTCTGCTACAAATTATAAAGGTAATAAGTAAGTAAAGTATATATTTATTGAATATTACTAGCTTCTACCTACGGTTTGCTCCCGCGTTCCGACAGCAACCGTGCATTTTTTTCGGGATAAAAAGTAGCCTACGTTACTCTCCGATCCATATACTATATCCATGCCAAAAATCACGTCGATCCGTTGCTCCGTTGCTGCGTGAAAGAAGGACAAACCAAGAAACAGAAAAACACACTATCGCATTTATAATATTAGTAGTAAGTAGGACTAGAAGGATGTTATTTTAGTTCAAGTAAATAGTGCAATCTATAAATACTAATATAATAAAGAGGTTTTCTTTTTTGTTTGTTAAGTTTGACTAAGAAAATTGGGACCGCTGGTCACATCGCAATACCCTTGAAACGTTAAATAAATTATACATAGTACAGTTATATTATTATACGAGAGATCATTGAGTCTCAAGTCGTGCGCGAGCGATTATTACATTTTGTAATATCATTAAAATATAGATAGAGCACTTTGAAAATTATCATTAAAAACGGGATATTTACCATGTATATTATTTGATTTGAGTTTCCGATATTTCGGCGCTGTTGCAAACGCCATGATCACGCCGTTCTCCCGTGATCATGGTTTTGATGACCATGACAGTTTAAAAACCTATATAGATAGAGCAGTATTGCTCTGTTAAAACGATTATATACCTTGAGAAGTTTTGAAGATGATCCTAGTCCTTTTGTATTCTACAAGATAACGAAAGGAGCGGGTCTTGTGTCTGATGGTAAGTATAGCGCCAGCCTATTTTATATAGAGCAATAATGACCAGACTCAATCTGGAGATAATCTAGCCATTGTAGGTACTAGTGCCTGGTGTGTGGCCATATTGAACGATTCTAATGTTTTTCGTAGCTAGGTTATATGTAGTGTTTATTTATGTTTTAGCTAGTTAATAAAGGCTATTAGCCAGTTGAAAAAAAATGTGTGGAGTATTGTAGAGAGCGTCGGGTGATACATTATAGCCTCACTGATAGATCTCTCACCAGCCTGTCTAAAAGCAAATGAATAAATGGTGACGTTAGGGGTTTGTTTTTTAATTATGCTTACCACCAGGCAAACGACCAGCTCGTCACGTTACCAAATAATATTAAAAAAACTCGTCCTTTTTTTATACTATTGTATAAAGAGACTTTAGTCGTTTGCCTGATGGTAAGCATAACGCCGTCCCATCACATTTGCAGTGCCACTCAGAACTTTGAAACTCAAAGACCTGCGCAGCACTGCATTGTGCTCGTTACCCTGAGACATTCATAAACCCAGTAATTTCACTGACTACTCGTCAAACCGGAAAACAGCAATGCTTGCAAATCGGTTAAAACATACTGTATTTCACCCGTATATACCGCTATTGAATTCTGTTCACGTAATCATTTCCAACATAATGACTTAATAAATACTATAATTTGTCAACACAAACATCTGTATTATCTTTTACTGCACTGTCTGGTAATAATACTATTGTACATTGAAAATACGCTGAATTCATCATTTGTTTTAATACGAGGAATACACAACACGATTACTGTAATGGGGAGGCACAGGCAAAGCTAATCTCAGATGGCGCCACCACCACTGTTGCTTGTCATCGATATTTATTTTGGGGGTAACCTTACCTAACCAGTAAACTTGCTCGCGTCATAAAAATCTTTAGATTTGAAATGGTCACTACATAACCTAGAAGATGAATTTGGTTTCCAATAATTTTTGATGGGCAATCAAAGATCGACGCGATTTTTGCATTAAGATTTAGTTTATGGACCGGAGAGTAACATATAGGCTATTTCTATCCTGGAAAAATGCATGGTTCCTGTGGGAACCTCTGCGTGTATGAAACCGCGGGTAGCAGTTTATAATATATCCACAGGTATATATGGCCGCGCGGTCATCCCGCCTAGTGCGCGTCTACACTTCAGTTGCAAAAAACGGACCAACACGCGAGAACCCTTTCAAGAATCTGTCTGACGGCCATAAAATACACGTCAATAATTAAAAAATATTTAGTCAGGTAAGCGACCTTGGTCCATGCTGTTCCACTCAACTGGCTTTGTGGATTATTTTAATAACAATAAAATTTATATTCTATTATAGGTTATTAGTAAAACAAATTCATCATTTATTTATTATGTTATTCTATTCTTCCGAAGACGACAACAATTTAACGGAATCAGATTTCTAAAAGTGAAACGTGTCTGTCTCAGTATGCAGAACTAGGTCACAAGTTGAGCACTAGCTCTATAGACATATAATCTAGGTACAAAGGACGTATTTAGGGAGATTCGCTGGGTTATCTATACAAATAAATAAAATTGAGGTTTACAATGTCAAAATAACAGGTTATTACCAAATGCATATATGGAAGGATACGGTATTTATAACAAAAACACAATTTTTAAAGTTTTTGTGTCTGTCTGTTTGTTCCGGCTAGTGTCCGGCTGGACCGATTTGACTTTCACTGGCAGATAGCTGATGTTATAAGGAGTAACTTGGCTACTTTTATTACGTGGGCAAAGCCGCGGGGCATAGCTAGTAATTTCATTTATTCACCAGCTTCTGTCCGCGGGTTAGTAATAATATTTTTTAACCCATTTGGAAATGTGTGTGACAAGCTTATTTTTAAAATCGATAGGTTATCATTTGACAACCATCTCGCATGACCTGACAGGTTTTCAACATAAAGGTTGGCCGCTAGTCAGATGAGCCACCGTGCCCTTTTCACAATTCCACTCATTTTTTGTTGGCAGCGTGTTTTAATATTTACTTTTTACTCGAATGAGATTTGCGGCGGGTCACTCAAACGTTTGCTAACTTGAACTACTTTTTTAGCTAACCCCTCTCCCCCAGCATCCTAACTGCGTCCACTACTAAGTACTAGACTTACGTAGGTACAGTGCGCTATGAGATTTCCATTATAAGTGAACACTGTTTGCAGATTGGACATCTGTGCAAATGATCTCTATGTATTGTTCGTTTGTAAGTGCATCTTATTTAGGTTATAATATACATAAGTGTCGAATGCTGCCCTGACCTAATATAAGCGCAAATATGGCATCGATTCTTTTGTTACAAGCCTAATTTTGGTATCACTAGTCCAACCAATCAAGAATATAAGAAAGGGATGGCTCAGTTGGCAGTAGGTATTCGAGACGCAGAATGACCAAAAAATGGAGCAATAGCGCGCTTGGAATATAGTGACCGTCTGTGTGCTCGAAATTGGATCATCGTTCCACTCAACCCACGACACGCGGAGCGATGATTTGGAACCTTCGTGGGGGTTATTAGACAGTGAAAAGGGGTGCACGCGCAAAGCACGCAGACCAAGTCGCGAACCAGAGCTAGTCTATATGGTCTTGGCCCTGACATGCTTAAATTAAGGATATACAAGACAATGACACGATTGAGCTGGTAATCCGACGGTGACCTACTTCTGAGTGCCAACTACTTTTAATTGCACATATGTGTAATTTAAAAACTTGGTGGCTAATCCAGCGAAACATGATATTCCACCTTGAAGCATTGCTTCAACATCTATTACGCGTACCGCTTAGGAGTGGAACTCTCTGCCTGCGTATGTGTTTCCCGATAATTATACCCTGGGCTGCTTACTCACTGATATCAACTTTTCTTTTTTTTTTTTAATGCCATAGGTTGCAAGCAAGCTGACGGCCCGCCTGATGGTATGCAGCTACCGTCGCCTATAGTGGATATCTGCAACACTCGGGGTATTACTGATAAGTCGCCGACCTTTGAAGACTCTGGTGCAATACCTGCAGTAGTATTCTTCTAGGTAAGCGTGCTCTAGTTTGTCTGTACAGTATTTTGATCCTAGATGATGTCCAGGCTCCTGATGACAGAGCCGGAAGTTGGCCACAAGATTACAGCACCAATTTTATAAAAAGCTTGTCTGGAAAAATATATTTTTCCACAAAAATCATATCATCATCATATTCCTTTAGTTTTGGGTGTTTCCTAGTAGCCTAACTAGGTTGCCTAACTGATTAGCCTACGCGGTTTGTTTTACCTCGTGTCCTAACTGTAACGTCATAGTGGGATAACACATAATTAACTCATTTGTTTATCAGTAGGTAATGTCGAGTAGAAAACCGTAAACTAAAACTGTTCTAGAAGTACCAGGCTATCATAGAATAAAGGAGTAAGACTGATTTATCCAGTGAGGTGAGGTGGTCACTAGTCATAACGGTAATATATCAATTAACGGCTTCAGTAAGCAAATTAATTTCTTTTTATACATTTTAGGCTTGGGTTAGACTATATCTTTTTGTATTATGTCTAAGGCCTAAGCTAAAAGAATGCTCGACGCCATACGCAAACTGGTCAACCGAAATTAGTTTTTGTGAAACAATGCATTCCACAGGACGAAAGGATGGTATTTCAGTTTTTACATCTGCTTCGTAGTCGGGCCGAATCAAACTGCGCGGCAATTTTGTATGTGTACAGGTACATTATTTATACGCTTTTACAGTCTACTAGCTTCTGCCCGCAGTTTCACCCGCGTTCCCACAGGAACCTTGCATTATCCCAGAATAAAAAGTACCCTATGTTACTCTCCGGGCCATAAACTGTATCCATACCAAAAATCACGTCAGTCCGTTCCTGCGTGAAAGAAGGACAAACCAACAAACATACAAACACACTTTCGCATTTATTATATATAGAGTATGGACTAGTGGTTGCCCGCAGTTTCACCCGCGTGGAGATTCCGACAGGAACTGTGCATTTGCCGGGGAAAAAATTGACTATGCCATTTTCTGACCCATAACTTGCCATTTCATTTATAAAAGAAGCCTTTTTCCCATACAACGAGGGATTTTGAACTTGAGTGTGATAACTGGGTGATAGCCAGGCAGCAGTAGAAAATGCCCATGCACCTACGGTCGGATCACCATATTTTATTTCACCGGAAGGTCAAGCTCTCTGTAGGTTTCGAACCAATTCTACTAAACAAACGGTTTAAAAATGACAATAGTTTCGTCGCAAAATGATCACTTCGACGAAGAGCATACGAAAATTAACAACGGTTTATTGATGACCGCCATTGTCATAGACGACGTTCGAAAAACGATTGTGCTATTAAAAACTTCGAAGGTGCCTAAAGTGATCATTTTGCGACGAAACCATTGTCATTTTTAAACCATTTGTTTCGTAGAATTAGGGCCTATCAGCCGACGTTCCTACCACTGAGTCACCATCGCTCCAAGTCTTCTTGCCGAAAAACACGTCTAAAGCATGTAACAGTAAGGCCAAAGTATCAACGAACATCGATCTCTCTGTATTGCCGTATCGAGGGCAAGGCCGCTAGTTGCGAATCGTTTTCCGACTGCCATACCTACTTCGCATACTGCTGACACTGTTCGTCTGTGGACAGTGACATTCATATGTTTAATTACTTGAGAGATTAAACAGCAAAATGCAATACTAGCTTCTGCCCGCGGTTTCCACCCGCGTTCCCACAGGGACCGTGTTTTTTTCGGTATAAAAGATAGCCTATGTTACTCTCCGGTCCATAAACTATATCTATGCCAAAAATCACGTCGTTCTGTTGCTCCGTTACTGCATGAAAGAAGGACAAACCAACAAATCAAAAAACCAAAAAACACACTTTCGCATTTATATTTGGGTATATTATATAATAATTTATATATAAGTAGGAAGTAGGACAGTAGGATTTAATAAGCTAGCTTGTGCCCGCGTTTCACCAACGTGGCGATTTCCAAAGGAACAGCGCATATTCCCGAGACAAAAAGTGTCTATGTTACTCTCCGGTCCATAAACTATATCTATATAAACACGGATAATGCAGCGTGTGTGGCTGATCGGGGTACTTGCGCGATTTTCAATCTGATGCACCAGAGTTCAAATCTCGACTTAGCCACGCATATCAAGTTATGTGCGGATTTTAACGAACGAATGAAAACTTCTTGAGGAAACCAGCATGTTCAAGAATCGCAAAAAATCGTTTTTTTTATTTATATTATTTGGTAACGAGACGAGCTCTTCGTTTGCCTGATGGTAAGCATAACGCCGGCCCATAACAATTGCAGTGCCACCCAGAACTTTGAAACACAAAGGCCTGCGCGGCACTGCAGTGCGCTCGTTACCCTGAGACATTAGGTATTAAGTCTCATAAGCCCAGTAATTTCACTGGATACTCTGCTCATCAAACCGGAACACAGTAATGCTTGCACACTACTGCTTGGCGGCAGACTTCACGAGCAAAGCGGTGGTAACAACCCAGACGGACACTTGAGGACAAAAGAGATCCACCAAGCGGCCCCAATGCTGATTATTATACTCTCATGATTCCTAAGGAAGTATCGGGCAGGTGGCCGGCTGCCATTCGGTAATAGGACTAACTCTTCTGCCAGTGTCCTTCTGGGTGGGCAGCACCACTTTGCTCGTGTAGTCTGCGGTCAAGCAGTAATGAATAAGCATTACATGTGTTCCGGTTTGATGAGCAAAGTAGTGAAGTTACTGGCCTTATAAGACTTAATACCTAATGTTTCAGGGTTACGAGCGCATAGCAGAGCCGCGCAGGCTTTTGTGTTTCAAAGTTCTGAATGGTTATGGGCTGGCGTTATCGTCTAGAAGAAGATTCAGAAGCGCCTTCCACAAATAACCCAAGATCAGCTGAGTTAGGTACATCAAACGCTACAAAGCGTAAAAGAAATAGCCAAACAATCCCGAATCGAAACGAATCTTGCACATTGTATCGCTAAATCAGCAAAAGTAGCAGTTCTTCGCTCCCAAGCATTATACGTAGGGCTGCTAACATTTTTTATACTATTGGATAATTAGACGAGCGGGTCGTTTGCTTGATGGTAAACATAACAGTTGCAGTGCCGCGCAGAACTTTGAAAGATAAAGGAGGCTTGTGCCGCATAGCACTGCGGTCATTAACCCCGAGATATGAGGTATTAACTCTCATACTACTAATATTATAAATATGCAAAAGTTTGTGTGAATGTTTGTTGCCACCTATCTCCGTAACTACTAAACCGATTTTGATGAAATTTGGAATGTAGATAGTTTAGGTTCTGGAATATTAACACATAGGCTCCAAAGACCCACGCGGGCGGAAGCAAGTAAGTCTGAAGTCCAGTAATTTCTCTGACTACCTTACTCATCAAACCGGAACTAATTACTTAATTCGAAGTAATGCTTGCACATTACTGCTTGGTGGCAGACAGCACGAGCAAAGCGAAGAAATATAGTTAGAGATTAGAAATTTCTATAAAAGACAAACATTATGCTCTAGTTGATATTTATTAATTTTATAAAAACATTTTTTTAACCAGCTGAAGCTAAACAAATACATTCCCTTCATCATACGATGCGTTCATAATTTTTACAAAGTTGAAAAAAGACTATAATTTATTAATTACCTAAAGTATAGTATTTTTGCGTAACATATATTTTTTCAACAATATATTAGAAAGTAAACCCGAAATATATAGTACAATATAAATAATAGTGCGGTTGGCAACCATATTTATACGACCAAATGAATAGAGAGGATGAAACAGCAACCAATTCGACGAGAGAGACAGAAGTATGTCCGTCGGCAAACGTAGACAAATCGATTTATTAGGTAGGCAAAGTCGTTAGGGTGCCATCCTTGCAAAGGTTCCGAGAACCCGATTGCTAAAAGACTGAACACCAGCCTAGTCGTCTTTTTACTGCATTAACCTTTTAGCATTGAAACGATGTTGGCTAAGTGACGTCAGACGACCTGGGGACTGGACGATAAGACTGCCAATAAAATTGTAACCCCTATGGTTATGTTGTTTTAGTATTAAAATATCTGTATTACTCATATGGTGATTCAATGAAAAGAAATTACTGGGTCAATGTCTCAGGTCAACGAGCGCACAGCAGTGCCAAACAAGCCTTTGTGTTTTAAAGTTCTGGGTTTTGCACTGCAATAGGGATGTTGACTCCATTTTTTTTATGTTGTCAATCAATTCGTTTTCTCATGTGAATCAAATGTCTATATCGAAAAAACTGGAAATCGAACACTAAAACGTCAAAAATGAGAGTCAGAGTCGTGCGTATCTACTGAGTGCTAAACTCCCCATACAAATTTGACAGAACATCTGACGTCACTTGTGCAACGCGGGCCGTAAGTAAAACTGTACTAAATACATGCATTTTGTAGATCGGGCCGTGAAAAACTGCGTTTAAGTACATAGATGTCGTACAATTTTTTATTCATTAAAATGTAAAGAATCTGTTGGTATCATATTTAAATTACTAATGGATGTTAAAAAAAAATATTGAATTTGGGAAACTTTTAGATGCAGTATCTTTGTGGATTTTTATGTTATTTGGTAAAGAGACGAGCTGGTCGTTTGCCTGATGGTAAGCATAACGCCGGCCCATAACAATTGCAGTGCCACCCAGAACTTTGAAACACAAAGGCCTACGCGGCACTGCAGTGCGCTCGTTACCCTGAGACATTAGGTATTAAATCTCGTAAGCCCAGTAATTTCACTGGATACTCTGCTCATCAAACCGGAACACAGTAATGCCTGCACACTACTGCTTGGCGGCAGACTTCACGAGCAAAGCGGTGGTGACAACCCAGACGGACACTCGCAGAAGAGTTAGTCCTCCCACTAACGATATTATATATTTTTTTTAATTTAATTTTAATTGTGTTAATGTGATCTCTAAACTGTATAATGACAGAAATGATGTATTTTGTGTTTCATGCAACATCACAATTGTTATGGACTGGCGTTATTCTTACCATCAGGCAAACGCCCCGCTCGTCTCATTATCAAATAGCATAAAAAATATAGTTTATCTATCTATCATTCCGATTCCGATATTTTTTATGCACAAAATATGTCAAATTATTAGCAAGACGCACCCATATTTTTGCTCAAAGAATAAACAAATGATTTATCATTGTCGAAAAAACGGACCGGACCGAGATAACATCTCTTGGCTGTAACGACCGATGAATCAGCTTGTAGAGGCTGGAGCGAGCGATTTATGAACGCCACAGATAATTGCGTATCAGTCGACCGAGGCAGAGAGGTAGAATTTTGTGTTATACTAAGGTAACGCTGGCAGGTTGGCACGGCCATCTTGGACGAATTGGCGGATATCCGATATTATCTTCTATACTTTTTGATAAATAGTTGAGCGGTCGTTTGCACATAGCGCCAGCAAATAATAATTTAAATTAGTGTTAGGACTAACTCTTCTCCGTCTGGGTTGTTACCACCGCTTTGCTCGTGAAGTCTACCACCAAGCAGTAATGTGCAAGCATTAATGTGTTCCGGTTTGATGAGCAGAGTAGCCAGTGAAATTACTGGGCTTATGAGACTTAATACCTAATGCCTCAGGGTAACGAGCGCATTACAGTGCCGCGCAGACCTTTGTGTTTCTAAGTTCTGAGTGGCACTGCAATTGTTATGGGCCGGCGTTATGCTTACCATCAGGCAAACGACCAGCTAGTCTCGTTACCAAATATCATAAAAAAATTGCCGTGCTACTCAGAACATTGAAACACAAAGGCCAGCGAGGCGCTGCAGACCAGAAGCCCTACCACCATCTCTTAGAGCAGTATTACTTTAAACTTACATTCATTCGTAACGCATTATCAATGTAAGGTTAAAGTAATACTGCTCTATGAGCTGGTGGTAGTCCTGTACAATAATTTCAGCGGCGCGAGTACGGATCTTTTCGATAAATAAAATTCGATAAAATTGACAGTTAAAATCGATAAAGTGGGTTTTATTTGATAACATTGACAGTTAAGACCGATAAAGTGGGTTTTATCGATTTTAACTGTCAATTTTATCGAATTTCATTTATCGAAAAGATCCGTACTCGCGCCGCTGAGACGCCATCCCATCATAAGAAAATATATCTAAAAATAAATGTTATAAGGTACCTACGTATGTCATAAGTATCGTAATATTAGAGATAAGAATAAGTACAGTCACCGAGAGAGCGATAAGCGAGGGTCAACAGAATTATCTACCATTCATGATAGTAGATAGGTTCCGCACAACCATGCGATACGTCTGCTGCGGTAATAGATAACGCATTGACACAGATACGTGATCAATTTTAATTCTTTTTTAACCCATCTCCAAAATATGAGGAGGATCTCGATTCCTCTGTATTTTTTTGTAGCGATTTTAGTCGATTTCTCCGTCAATTCTCAACCGATTTAAATGATTGTTTTTTTTTAATGAAAAGGGTGTTATATCAAGGATGGTCCTTCTTAATAATGAAATAACAAAAACGTCTTTTTGGTCCGTCTTCTTTTCTTTTCTTAATTTTTGGCTCCGGAAAATATTAACAGACAATATTTATCCAATCCAATATTATTTCTACCATTTGTTTTTTTCCTTGTCTACGACAAGCACAAAATCCGGCCTTGCCAGTCCTCTTTACTAAAGAAAACACCACCCCTAATGGTGGAAAAATGGGAGATGAAATTTCAAAAATCCCGAAATTTTTGTCGATGTCGCTTTTTTTTTAATACTTTTCTTATCAAGCTTTTATTTAACTTGTTTTGGTAGTAAGTTGTGGCTCAAAACTTGCAAGTTACATTTCCAGTGTTCGATTGAGCCGAAATTTTACAAATATATGTTCATATATCGGATGACAATGCCATATAATATATATTATATATATATATATATATATATTATATATATATATAAATATAAATAATACCATGCGTGTGAAGTCGCAGGCAAAAGCTAGTGTCACAATTGTGAAAAACTAAGAAATTATCCGTACTACATACCTATTATATATATGTGAAAATGTATTTGTTGGAGTTTTAAATGTTGGTTTGTCCTTCTTTATTCACACCATAAATATAGTAGATAATTTACATTAGTTATTGCTACGATAATGTATATGATCTACTTCTGCGTAGTTCTAAGTACTTCAGAGAATATTCTCTATGTAATAAATCACGTAGAAATAGATCTGTATATACAGATAGTTTATATAAACCCCGGACAGTCGCATAGGCTACTTTTATCCCGGAAAAAAAACGGTTCCTTTATACGAACCCCTACGAAGGCCAAACCGCAGGCAGTCGCTAGTAGGTATTTTTAATACTATTTGATAGAGACGTGCTGGTCGTTTGCCTGACGGTATGCATAACAATTGCAGTGCCACTCAGAACTTATTACAAAGGCCACCGCGGCACTGCAGTGCGCTCGTTACCCTGAGACATTAGGTAAGCCCAGTAATTTCACTAATAAATGCGTGGGCTATATTATTTCCTAAACGTGTTCAGAACCTCGTCCATAAGTAATAACAATTTAAAGCCTCAATCAGCATAACTTACAAGTATAAGTAGGTAGGTACTAAGGTATTCTATACGAATCTCCAGGTTGTATAATATGTTAGGATCAAGCGAGAGACATGATAATGCGAAATACTGTCCAAAAAAGGGCTGTCTTTTTTTCAGGGTTCGTGTATGTGAGTTTCTTTATTCCACCATAACTTTTAAATAGGTATCTGAACATATTTGGATTTATGTATGGGGTATCGCTAGTCTCACTCGGGAATAATACGAGTGATAATGGCTAGAGCAGACGTGTTCTTAACCGACTTCCAAAAAAGGAGGAGGTTCTCAATTCGGTATGTATTTTTTTAAACATTTGTACGTCAGACCTCCGTCATTTACAAACCGATTTGGAAAAACCATTTCTTATTTGAAAGAATTTTCTTTCAGATTGGTCCCATAGAAATTTCATCTAAATCGGTCCAGTAGTTTGTCACTGAAGTCGGTCCGTTGCTTTTGTAAGCATTCTTTTGATTTATAAATAGGGTTATTGTCGTGCGTGCAGCTCAATTCAATATTTACCATGATTAATTTTTTTAAATTATTGCATTATGTAGGAAATGCAATCGATAACAGATTATTAGTAAAATTTGTCGTCGCCGATTTCGGAGATTAGAGTGAAAAATCAACAACGACCTACTTCTAATTTTAACTTATAGAAATGTCAATTTTAACGATTGCAATCAATCGCAAAGTTCCGTACTTACACCGCTGCGCTCGCACGTTTTGTGCCTACTTTATTATTACAACGTTAGTGTAATCCGTGGTCCTTGTAGATTCTGACTCATCCTAGATTCAAGGTAACCTAATGTGGTGGTAGCTTTGTACGTGAGATCACTTTTTCACTGAGCATTTGTTTTAATTCGACGCTGTTTACTTTTATAGTCTGTGTATCGACCATCATAGGCAAAAATGCGTAAGTCTAAAATTAGCCAATTTCATGTCTGCCAATCAAACAATAACCAAAATTAGTCACATTTCGTTTATTCATTCAAAATCTCGAGTCGAATTATGTAAACCATTGTTACCAATTACAGTTACAATAGCAATTGTCTACGTGAAACGCACTTTCTCTAATAATCACTCGTTGAAATGCTATCGCATTTAAAGGAACCTTTATGAACCAATCGTGCATTTATAAACGCAAAACTCTGTAGCACTTATGCGTGATTTACCAACTGCATTAAGTAACATGGTTACACACCTGGCCGCTTCTATTTATAGAACACCAAGCCTTGTTTAAAAGTAATAAAAAAAATGAATACCTGAGACACTTATCGGAGTTGTTATTAGCAACGTTGGCATTAACTTTCGCACGACGTTTGCTTCAATCCATAAATTAAAAAAAAACAACACAAGGTACGGGATTTGAGAGCGCGAAGGACTAGCAAGCGGGCAAGCCACTTCGCCACTAAAATTATTGATTTCGTAGCGTTACAAAACAACAAAAGATATAAAACGGGCCGGCTGCACACCCCCGCGCGGGCCGAATCGATCAGAATGATAATTGTCGCGCACAAAGACTAGTGACTACTCACCTAGACAGGCGGAATGCACACACACATAAAACAACAACACACCATTTTATGTCAACAATGTTTGAGCACAGAACGTTCGTGGCACTAACTAATACTTTCTAGCACTGGTTTTTTAATGTTTTTGATCGTTTTTATGGTTAATTAGTGCGAATTAAGAGCGATTTGTGTCGCGGAGACGCGAGCGATTCGACGACCGCTAGCAAGATGGCTCCGTGTATGCCGCGCGGCGGACACCCCCCCGCGCGCCTCGCGTACGTGCAATGAAAGATAGGTGGCCGGTACACGAGGCGGTGGCAGTGCGAGGATTCGTTCGGAGATATATTCGACGGTGTTATAAAGCACGTAACTACAAATTTAAGATACGGATACTAATTTTGTAAAATTGTACCGTCTTGTTAGCCCAAATTTAGACCGAAAAACAAGTATATGGTTTAGAAATCATGATACACGCGCTCACTTTTATGAGTTTAGTATACGAATGCATTGATAGCGCAATTTACAACAGTTCTGTTTTTAAATTGAAATTTAAGATTTGAATCCCGGAAACCATTCGGCTTAAGCATTATTATTATTAGTAACAAATAGTCAAATAAGATTAAGTAATTCGTAAGTAATAGTCTAATTCGAAATAAAATGCATTTCGTAGATGACTGTGTTATTTCTTAATAAAAAAATTGTTCTATTTTTAATTACTTAGTCTAAAATAATAAATGCCACATCGAATTTACTTCTTCTAATAACATTTAGAGTAACATTACGTTTCATCCATGTACTTTTTATTTTAAATTAAAAAAAAATGCTTAACCACTTTGATTTATGGCCGAACTATCTCACGATAGGTCTCGAGACAGCTCGCCCCACGTAAACCGGCCGCAGTTCTTTCCCTTCACACCGCTTTGCCCGTGCGGGATCCCCCCCTGCCCCCGCGCCGCCCTGTCCTCTGCCTACCGACCTCTTATATACTGCTCTCTTTACAACAGAAAAAAACACCAATTTCCCAAATTCCCGATGCGGACCGCGCTCTCTCGCTCGCGGCGGACCTAAGATGGCCGACCGGCTTCCATTTTGATCGCAGATTACGACTCGTCGCGTCCCCGACCGCTCAAAGCCTAACCGATGCGTCGTCCTGTCATTACTCGACGCTTTATGAACGTATCGCACACGTTTTTAGGCTAATTTTTCGCGTTTGATACAACGGTAACATTATTATAGGCGTAATAGTTGTTATTGGCGTCGAATGGCGCCGATTCCGGTTATTGTATTGATTGAGCATGCCCTCTGCGGGGTTGAAAAGAAAGTCCACGAGCGAGTATAAATGCCGTGTTAAAATGTAGCCGCGTAAAGCCGATGGTTTTGTCTCTTTCGCGTCTACCTGGCCGTGCCCTGGGCCAGTGTTATACAGCTCTTTGTACTTAATGGTGTATTAAAACGCTTGGACGGAAACCTGGTTGAAGTAATAATATAGCTCTAAAGAATCCGATTAGCAATGCAAATTTACTCACAGAAATAGCTGCAGAGACTTTGTTTAAGTACATTAAAACAAAATACTGTTGATGTGAGCTAGCTATTCAGTCGAAGTAACTAGAGCAGTAAAAATATAATTATGAGATATAATCAAGAACGCAAGGAGTTTTCACAAAAGAAAATAAAACTATCTTGACCTTACACATGCCGTCATTATCGTAATCGCTTGTATAGGTACTGATTAATAAATTGTGTAATTAAGTAAGTACCTCACTATTGTGACATGGTTTACATTTATACACGAGATAAAACATCTGTACTTAACAATGTCACATTGCGTTATTATGTTACCTTTACATATTTATACAGTTGCTACAAATTAAATACTTTGCGTTGAGAAAAAATCCTAAGCAATACAAAACAAAAGCGAATGCCACAAAAATTTTAACAATAAAAAAACATGTTTGTTTTTCCCAAATGTATGCAACAAGGTGCAATTAGTGCAACTAAATAAAAGCTAGTAATTATGCAAGCTTTCATTTAAATGCACTAATTAGTTTGTTAGTGTGGGTCAAATTTTGCAACTTTAAACCAGTTTCCGGAGTCGAGCAGGCTGAAAATTTGTATTTATATTTATTTATTTATTTACCAACAAACATGCCTTTGGTGAGCATTACAATCTCCAAATTAGCTCACCAAAAACTCAAAAAACAATTGCATATTACAATGTAAATTAACTAAAATAACACATTAATTCCTAGATACTATAGTGAAAACAAACAAAAAATTAAAATGATATTTAATTAATATGTAACCAGTTTGTATCCATGTTCACCCAGCATTGAAATTTAATTGGGAAAAAGCTGGTTTTAAAAAAAAATTAAACAGTAGTATTTAGTTACCTATATCTGGAATAATCTGGATGACTTCAATATTACGGAACAAGTACAGAAGTTAAACGGTCTTACCACAAAAAATTTAAACAGATTCTAAACAGCCTTTAAACACATCTTAGTAGCGTGTTTAAATATTAACAACCTCAAATCTTGATTTCATTAGTGTCTAATCATTACCTAACTCCATTCTGTTCTGACATTTCTAATCATTTTAGACGTTTATGTTTAGAAATTGTCAAGCTAAACCGACGTCTAAAAATTATTGTTTGTGGTAACACGGCCTGTTTGGCCTCAGTTGGTCGTGTTTTGATTATTACGAAAGTGCTTAGTATTAATTATAAAATAATTATTGACCATGTTCATGGCACAGATTATGCTAACTGCTAATGTGCCTTCAGATAAACAGATTAACATTATACCTATTCACACTATTGTAAATTTTAAGTCTAAAAATTCTTTGTAACCTAAATTGTTGTCAAATTATTAAAACAAAATGCTTATTGTAGATTAAGAGTAAGATAGTCTTAAAATAATTATTACTAGCACGCGTGGAAACACGATTCCAAAATGTTAAATGTCCCTATAGCATTCCAGGGATAATTTGACTCTTCCTATTAGTGAAGGAATTTTTAGAATTGGAGTGGTTTCAGAGATTAGCACTAACAAACCCACATTACCTCTTAATTTTCTTAGTATAGATATAGTCCATGCATATAATTATTTTCATTATTAGTTTTATAACCACGCTGTATGTAAGAACGACCATGCTAGGCAAAGCAACGAGGTTTGTACCACAGTAAAATATCAAAGTAGAACTATAAACCAACCGCATTCTCTGAGTCTTTGTATCAGATGTCACCATAGATAGAAGCACAGTTAACGGCCTAACTTACGATAATAGAAATCCATATTCCTTCATTTGAATACCTAGAATTGTATAACCACTTGTTGGATTCCGAGCAAGGATAAGAAAATAACATACATTTCATACTTGCAACTTGCAAGCTCCGTAATTTTTCTCCATGTATGAATTCTTCGTTTTGGTTCATTGCAAAGCATTGATCTTGGATGTTATTACTATCTCCGTCCCGCTCCGTCATCATGGCCCTGGACATCATCTAGGATCAGAGTACTTGTAAAGACAAATCAAACGAACCCAAACTCGATGGTGTTACGTCATTTCGTTACGGATTTCCTGTGGCCACCTTCCGCTCCACCATCAGACCAGCTATGTGACATTGACATCGTTATATTGCATTGTCATCCGATTTACATATGTTTGTACAATTTGGGCTCAATGGAACACCGGGAAGCGAGTCAAATTTAGCTTGCAAGATTTGACCTATACTAAGCAGGTTAAATAAAAGCTGACACAAAAAAAACCACGTCGCGTAACTCGCATGAGAACATGACGTTAGAAACACGAGAATCTGAGATCCACGATTAACCCACGTGTACCAATTTATCTTTCAATTCAATTTCGTCGCTACAGCCGAAATTAATAACAAACATCCATCCAAACTTATAATTTATATTATAAGTGGAATACACACATTAGTTTTTAGTACATATTCATTAGTTAGAGATTTCTCAAACTGGTTTATGATTAATAGCGGCATTCGTTTCAATTTAGTAAATGTCTCAGCGGATGATTGTGGTACATTAGAAGCCATCATCGAGTGAAACAGAATTTTTGAAAAATGGACTTATACTGTTTTATTTTTAGCGGTCGATTTTAATTTTAACAGGTTTCTAAAAGAAAGAGGTGATCAAGTTGATACATATTTTAAAATTTATATAAGTAATAGAAATTGTTCGGTCGGCGGCGTGATATTTTTTACACTTCCTGTTTTCACCACCAGGGTTGATTTTAAAAAAGCTGTGTAATATTTCTATTATTTTTAACCGTTAAAAGTTGTTTTTTGTGATAACACGGCAATGTCTCAGGGTAACAAACTGCAGTGCCGCGCGGGCCTTTGTTTCAAAGTTCTGAATGGCACTGCAATTGTTATGGGCTGGTCCACCCTCTCGTCCCATTATCAAATAGTATAAAAAAACAAAAGTTGTGTTGCGTTGTTTACCTTTTAGACACTGTCTAGCTAAGCAGGCGTCTAAAAGTTGTTTATTGTGGTAACACGATACATTTCTAGCTTCAGTGGTTTAGGCTGAGCGTGGAACTATAAACTATTTTAACATGACTGCCTAAAAAAGGAGTGTAGTGTTTTCAGGGTTCTTGTATGTACCTATGTGAGTTTTTTTATTCCACCATAACTTTTAAATGCCTGGACAGATTTGTATGTATGGGATATCATTAGAATCCTTACTGCATCCCGAGTGACACTGGCTAGGACAGTAGTGTTTTTTTTAATAATACTTGTTTTATACATTACTTAGCGTCTGCCAGCAGTTCACCCGCGTTCCCACAGTAAGCTTGCATTTTTCCGGGATAAAAAGGCGCCTATGTACGTATATGCTGTCATATGCATTTAGTAAAAAGCTGTTATTTTGATATTACAAACAGACACTTCAATTTCATTTATTTGTATAGTTATAGTATATACGGATAGCCATTTATAACCGTCGACTACGCCGTCTAAGATTATAACGGGATATTTACCGTGGTTATTGTTAATTGATAAGCTCCGATATTCCGACACTGTTCACTGTCTATATTCCCGTGTACATACTAGCAACAATGTCGAAATATTGAGAGGTCATCTATTAATCCATACCTACCTATACAGGGAGAGTTTAAACTGGTATGTTATCCCGGAGGGGGTGATTAGAACCATGGTTGTCGATAAGTTGTGAGAATCTCCCTTGGAAATAAGTCATTCAAAATTTCCGTACAAACAAATTAATACACTTCACTGCGTAGCATTTACTGGAATTTATTTTGTCTTTTGTATTTTTCGTTAGTGTGTACAATACAAGCATTTATCTTTGTCGATTTCGTACAATAATGAATTTGTTTTGTTTTCAGTGAAATTATTAGACTTATGAGTTATGATTATGACAATACCTAATGTTTCAGGGCAATGAGCGTGTTTCAAAGTTCTGGGTGGTACTGCACGTGCTATGGGCTGGCGTTACACTTACCATCAGGCAAACGACCTGCTCGAATCGTTACCCATTAGAATTAAAAAGATTTGAATAAGCTTTTTAAATAAGATTTAATAAAACTTTAAAAAAAAAAACGATAAAAATATTGCGACATGAAATTTTACCCCCCTATTTTTTCACCTTTAGAGGTGATATTGTTTCAGTTAAGACTGAACAGTGAACGTACATAAAAAACATCGACCATAGAACCTCCTCTTTCGAAGTCGGTTAAAAACACCAAGCAGTCAATAGTTCCGCAGAGTGTTGCAAAATCTGATTCAAACTGGAAAGCATAAGAGCTACACATATCGATGTATTGGATCCGCGTGCGATGGTAAACGGTCACCATGGAGGTCGTTGCTCTCGACGAGGTGATCCCACCAACGCAGCCGGACCTCTCCCACCCCCCGCGTTGTACCAACTACTGCGATATCCGAAGAGCAGGCGTGGACTGCAGGGGTCTTGGTACCTTGGACATAGTTTGTTATACGCTTTTGAGGGAAGTTGACATGATGTTTTGTTAGTTTGATAAATTGGTTTGGGTGTTATGAGGATTGTTTGGTTTGATTGAGTTTGAATCTTAGGTTTAATCTATAACAAAATTGTACACAATAGAAAATGCTGCTTAGCAGTAATGACGCTGATTTCAGTTTTATCACAAACTAGTTTTTGAACGCGGCTTCACACGCGTGGAACTATCTCTTACTACTCAAACGAGTCCACAACTTAGTGGGGAAAGCATCGTATTTATTTTTTGCATGAAATTTGTCGTACAACTCGTGCAGCTGCCGATCCTGCCCTTACTGGCGAAAGATATCCTGTTTTTTTAAGCTTACATATAGTTTTGGGACTGTTGGGAAGTGACATTCTGAGTAATTTGGGTTAGAATTTTTTTTTAGTTGTTGATGAGTTTTCGAGAGCGAGTGTGGCCGAGCGGTAACATAGTGCGTCGTTCAATCTAACCCGTGCTCAAGTCCCAGCTCCGCCCTGCACCAATGACTTTAAATATCAAGTTCTGCGCGGATTTACCACACTGGTTCTTGAAGGACAACATCGTGAGGAAGGCCGCATGTTCAAGAACCACAAAATACGAGGGCATGATGTGAGATCTACTGGGCCCGCGTAGTGGATTGTTGCCCATACTCTGACACCTTTGAGAGAATACCGGTGAACCAGCAGGAGTAGCGTAATAAGCTGATGATGAAGAGTTCATATATGTATGTACATAAGTGTGAAACTTCCTTGCTTGATGACAAGCCTTGTTTCATACAATAATCGACTCTGAAGAAAAAAAGAACCAAAGGCAAAAGAAAAAGTGGACTGGTAGGAGCATGGAGACTTTGTAAATGTATAGACTTTTCCTATTTAAATAGAGAATCCTCCAATATCATGGCAAAGGCGTCAGCAAACACACAGCCTGAAACGGCGCCAATCAATAGACATTCATATCTTTATAAAGATACAGTGGCGTAGGTAGTTTCGGTGTTGCTAGTTGTACGCCTCGAATCTCCTAAATTAGGTGTCAAAACTATCACCAAAGAATATGTTTTATAACTTTTTACGAAGAATATAGTAGTATTAGAAATATTAACAGTTAATGAAATCAAAATGGATTTTTATAGGCCCTTATATATCATTTGTATATTTTTGGTTTATCTAAATTAACACCGTCTCTCTCACTCTCCTCTCCATCCACAAGTAGACTAATGACAGGTCTAAAATATATTCCACCTCTTTCTCATGTTCCTATTTGAAAATAGAGAGTGAAACTAAAATTATGGTCAGGTTTATAACGCCAGAATAGTTTTTTTCAAGCATTTATTTAACTTGCCTTGTTAGTGTGGCCTACCATGCTGTGGTATGGATCAAATCTTGCAAGCTAAATTTGACCCCCTTCCCGGTGTTCGATTGAGCCGAAATTTTACGTACATAATATGTAAATCGGATGACAAGAACTTTTTATCGGCATCGGATGGCAGGAACTTTTTATTTAGAAGAAATATTTATTATTACAAATCACCATTCAAATTAAACTGTGATCAAATACATTACAAACGAAACAAAACATATCCTACTGGATAAAAAGAATTGTCTAAGTACGTAGTAGGGTGAGGTGGGAGAACTATCGCCGTCCCGCTCATACGTATGCGGTTTATCGGTCCGTCTCGTTTTCACATCTCACTGCCCTCAGACGTGTGACATCCCAGGAGCTTTAACTCTGCGGTTTAGGGTTGCCACTTGCCACTAAGTTTATGAATATTTATATTGTTTTTTTAAAGATTGTTATTTGAATGTTGTTACGGCATATCCTAGCGCTCATCTGGCTACCTACCAACCTCAAATCGAAAATCTGTCGCAAAGCGCCTATTTTTGTGTTACCTGCTACCAGGGGTGAAAACCAACAAGTTTTAAAGTCGATCCGCTTCGATTTCACTGCACTGACATCGAGGTCGAGCGAACAATCTACTTTTTATGTACTCGATAGATTAACGTTTGACCAGTATCTCGCCTAAACATAGTCACTAAGATTCCCTGTCGCGCAGTTGGTTTGGACACACATATTCAAGATCAAAATGTATGTGCATCAAACACAGTTTTCTAGGACCGGAGATCGAATTCTAGGCTCTTTTCCAGGTAATTACCAACTTTGCCACGGACTCCCCCAACTACCTAATTTTAAATTTCGAAATCACAATAAACGGGATATTTACTTAGTAAATTATTTGTTATATACAAATATTTCGGCACTGTTACAATCACGAGAGAACTGTTAATTGTGACTGTTCAAAACATTAGTGACCATTTAACTGTAAATTGAAAATCAAAATCTATTTTCTAAAACGTATAACCCTAGAAAAAATTCACAAATAACCGAAACATGTAAAGTGTCGGGGTGAGCGCCAACCCTGGCCAGCCGCCGCCCTCTCACATAAAATCAATATTTATGGAGGACGCCGTATTTCACCTCTGGCTGTATACGCATACTACCTTGGCCACTGTCTCCGGGTAGTGTTGCCAGTTTCCAAAACGTTTGCCCGCAAACGTTGGTAACAATACAACAATCCTACTAATACTATAAATGCGAAAGTGTGTTTGTTGGTTTGTCCTTCTTTCACGCAGTAACGGAGCAACGGATTGACATGATTTTTGGCATAGATATAGTTTATGCACCGGAGAGTAGCATAGGCTACTTTTTATCCCGGAAAAATGTACGGTTCCTGTGGGGACGCGAGTGAAAAACGCAGGCAGAAGCTAGTAGATTATTAAATCCTACTTCCTACCAATATTATAAATGCGAAAGTTTATGTATGTGAATGTTTGTTACCACGTATCTCCGTAACTACTAAATCAATTTTGATGAAATTTGGAATGTAGATAGTTCAGGTTCTGGAATAACACATAGGTTATAATGATAAATAAACGAGGGCGGAGACACGGGCAGAAGCTAGTATAGAATTAAAAAAAACTTTTCAACCAAAAATTGAAATGAGGACTACCTATTTTATATTCCTAACTTCAAATTTAAATGAGACCAACTTCGAAGTATACCGAAACCAATGAAGAAATAATAAAATCTTCTAAATCAGACTATTCTGTAAAAAGTTATGTACAATTATACTTAAAATATTCATAATCAGCCTGCATCAATCCACTGCTGGACATAGGCCTCTCCCAATAAGTGCCACAGAACTTGATCTTCAGTTTTCCTCATGAAATTGCTGTCAACTATCTTGCGCAGATTGTTGCTCCATCTGGCCGGGGGGCATCCCAAACTATGTTTGTCTACACATGGTCTCCACTCTACAACTCTAGACGAGTTTCCATCGGTTATCGGTTCTTCTACAAATGTGACCAGCCCATTGCCAGTTCAGTGAGGTTATCCTTCAGGCTATTTTGTTACTTAGTGCTCTATCTGATCACCTTGTTCCAGATTCGATGTCTTAGAGAAATGCCAAGCATAGTTCTTTCCGTAGCTCGCTGAGAGACTTCAAACTATGTGGACTAGTCCCACAGTTAGTGTCCCAGTTTCGGCCCATCGGTGTCATAAGTAAGTCATAAAATATTATTAGGTGTAAAAAATATATGGGTTGACATGAGAACTTGCGTTTTTTTTTTGTCTTTCAAAAAATGATGTTTATGTGCATAACCATAGCTTCATCTTAAAATAATTGGAAAATGGCAATGAGAATTGAGGACTGAAACAGTTTTGCAAAAATTATGCAAGATATTATAAGATGAAACAGGTATTTTCATGCATAAATTAATATTTATATTATATAAAGCTTGATTACCACTGACACACAATATAATTTTGACTAATATCAACTTTTGGATGAAGTTTCATTGATCATGGTCAAGAGACTGAAGAAATGGTGACAAAAAAGATAGACTGGTCACTTTATCTCAATTTTGTGCAACTTGTGGACTGGTATGTCTTCACATAACTATGTCCAATTAACATAATACAAGCCTTACAAGATTTAATTGGCTTCATAAATATTATTTAAGTAGAGTATACTAATTATTATTGATATTAATTTGATGTTGACAGACGACATAGCGTTAATCAACCATCTAGGTTGTTTAAACACCCAAACGGACCACAGAAACCACAACCAAAGTACTGAACAACCTAGATTTACAAACAATGGCAACCAAATGCTCTAACTAAGCTTCTGAAAGACTTCAGAGAGTTTAGTTGCACTTGGTTTATCGACAGTGAACACAGCCCTGCGTAATATTATCTTGTTACCTTGTAGTAAAAAACTGTTCCACATTGTATTTCCAAGTTGGCCGCTTTACCTGTATTAAGCAATTATATCTTCAAAAACCTAAAAAAGGCCAGTTTTGAAAATAATATCTAAGCAAAAGAAATAAATAAGTAGGTATATTATGTAATTTTTATGAAAATTATTGGTTCTACAAACTATATGAAGCCAGAACTACGGGCAAACTACAAAGCAATGACACAATGACTTCACTGAATTGACCGAATAATGCTAAGCAATTTCAATGTAGTTCTAAAGGTTTGTTAGTGGTAGGACTAACTCTTCAGCGAGTGTCCGTCTGGTTTGGTACCACCGCTTTGCTCGTGAAGTCAGCTGCCAAGCAGTAATGTACAAGCATTACTGTGTTCCGGTTTGATGAGCAGAGTAGCCAGTGAAATTACTGGGCTTATGAGACTTAATACCTGATGTCTCAGGGTAAAGAGCACACTGCAGTGCCACGCAGGCCTTTGTGTTTCAAAGTTCTGAATGGCACTGCAATTGTTATGGGCCCGACGTTATGCTTACCATCAAGCAAACGACCAGCCCGTCTCGTTACCAAATACCATAAAAATAAAAGTTAGGTACTTACCCCTACTTACTTTCAGAATGTCTAATGACTATCCTAGCAAACTTTGCAAAATAAAGTAAGTAAAGAACAAGAAGTTAGGTAATAGAGAGAACTTAGACACTGGTTCTAAAAAACTTACCGTACTAATTATGATGTTAGCCGGTTTCAACTTTCAACTGATGCTTGAAGGGTCACTTAAACCTTTACACGTTTGTTAGGATTAGACCTTGCAGGTATCAATTAGCAAACTCCCACAAACTAAATTCAGTTTTAGAATGTTTTTTAATCACAAATCACAAAAGCACAAAATTGTTTTTCTCAACGCTTTTTCGGTTTGAGGCTAAGAGAATATAATCACTACGGGGAAGGGGATCCGGGAATAAAGAATAACGATACAATCAGCCGAGCCAATCGTTTGCGACAGTTTGACTTAAGTTTTTGTCAATGGCTTTGTTTTGGTGACACATTAAGACATCTAGTGGATTTTGTAGAGAATGTAAATGCTCTCAGTTCTTTTTATTATAGATGACGCTAAACTAAAACGTATATTGAAGTATTTTTGCTACTCAACAATAGATGGCAATGTAGAATTTGAAAAATAAATTACCAGTTAATGATAAAAAAAACTCACACTAATAAATCACAAAAAACTAATTCAACTTCCAGTTTTGTATTAATAATTATTGTAATAATTGATTGTAAAAAAGAATGGCAGTGTACCGTGTAACGTTGTTTCTATTATACGCTAGATGGCGTTTTGCTCTTAAATTTTAGGTAAATACATACTAAACCACGAGTAGTTTAGTCTTGAAAAGCACTTAATTTAAGCATTTTGATTTTAACTCAGCTACTTTCCGAAAATGACCGAGTGGTCGATACGGACTTTTTTTACTCCGCCCGCATCAAGTATTTGAAATGCAGTATAGAATTTATTGTAGCCAATTTGATGTATTTGACTTTAGACTACCCGCAGCGCGAATGGACTGCTTTGCTCCCCATAGTGCTGCCAGAGCTCAAAATGGAAAAGCCTGACAAACATTTGGAAACCATAAATCTGGTCAATATAATATTGGAGAAATAAACTGTATCAGTAATTTCTTTAATAATTTTCGATTCTATTTATCAAACAAATAACAGCCTGAATTGCTGGACTATATGGATACCATAGACTTATTAGTTAGGATTATCCGTGAGGTGGCGGGAAATTTGAAGAAAATATGTTCTTTTATAATTTTTACCCGGTGAGGATAAAAAGTTTCAGAATATTTTGTAATTTGCGTAAATAACAAACAGTTAGGCTACTTATAATGTCTTAGTTTGGCTTTTAAACTAAACCAAATTTAAATATCGGCACCATAAATGTAAGAACTGTCACACGTTTTAAATAAGTACCAATCTTATTTCTATAAAGATACAATCTTATTTTATAAAGATATAACATCGCTCGTTCTTCATTTTCCGTTTTATTACTCGATCGATCGGTTGCTCAAAAAACTCAACAAAGATAATTTAAATGATATTTTTTGGCTAATAACTTTCCTAAATGGATCTCAAAGTAACAGAAGCGAGTATTTTTATAACTATCTACGGGTAGTGTGCATTATAATTTTTATAATTGAGAAAATATTGAATAAAATAATTATTGAATTGCTTTTATAAAAAACCGAGAACGAATTTCGATGAAAATACTGCGATATATATAAATTCAACTCACATTTTGCGCCTTTAGGTTTTCTTTTATAAATTAATATGCGACCAACTCGAAAGTATGGTATACTTCAAACAAAAAAAAATATTTTCAAAATCGATCCACACACTATAGGGATGTTGAATCCATTTTTTATGAAGTCAATCAATTCGTTTTCTCTGTGAGAATCAAGTGTTTAAAAACTGGAAATCGAACGCTAGAAACGTCAAAAATGAGAGTTAAAGCCGGGCGGATTTACTGAGCGCAAAGACGCCCTAAACAAATTGGGCAGAACGCGTGACGTCACATATTCTACGCGGGTTGTAAAGTTGAAAAACATGTATTTTGTTGATTTTGGCAGTGTTTCATGGAACATCACTATTGATGGAGAAATCGGTGAACATACATAAAAAATACATGCGGTCGAACCACAGGGTCGAACATAAAACCTTTTTCAAAGTCGGTTAAAAAATCATTTTTTAGGGGATGTGCGCCATCTATTATCGGGTAGCATAAGTGACGTCACAAAACACCAGTCGGGCAAGATTGCGCGGTACCGTTGGGTTCATCGACCGGCGTCGGTTCTGTTTACGCGGGAACAACCGCAAACGATTGTAATTGTTTTTTTGTAAGATTTTTCGAATTCACAATGTTGCTCAACTTGTACAAGTTTGGTTGGTCGCGGTATCAGGAGTTATATTCATAACATATTATTGCAATGCTAATAATGTAGTCTACATTGAAAATACACTAAAACCTTCTTAATTTTTTAAAAAGGTGATATTTTATTAACAGATGTATCAGGTTTGATCGCGTAGTAAAAAAAAATGATTGTAATTTGTACCTTATTTTGCTTGAAAATATTTTTTGTCTCAAAGTAACGGCACAGTTTCTCAACCTTTTTGAAGTTACCATCGGGGGTGCAATTTTTGAATGTCACCGAGTGACTAAATATCAACGATATGACCGATAGTTAGCGATTTACAAAAAGCCGTATTTTTGAATCTCAGCAGGTGACTAAAATTATCATACCCACTCCACCGAATGGGTACCCACTACACCGAATGGGTACCCTCACTCGTAAACGATATCATAGGTATGAGTATTTAGTGCCTTTTTTGACATGAAAATAATGTCCAACTTAAAAAAAAATGAAAACAACACAATCATAATTTTATCTATGATTAAAGTTGAGAAATAGTTGCATGTTGGTATACAGGGTATGACTTTAAAAAAATACGACTTTTGCAAATTAGTAATTTCAAAGTCATCGCTGAGAATTTTGTCACCGGTGATTTCGAAATCACTCGTGAAATTCAAAAATGGGTCCATAAAGAAGTCATTTGTGTATACTAAAAATAGACAGGGGCCCAGTATTGATCCCTGCAGTACTCTTATCTTCACAGGTGACTTAGAAATGGTTTATAGGCCATCACATAGGCTAGGTACTTTACACCCGGAAAAATGCACGGTTCCTGTGGAAGCTCCCTGCACAGGTGTTTCCACAGTGCTATAAAATGCAATCACACAGCATTTATAATAAGGCTACTATGCAGTCCTTCAAGATGGGTATCAAACGAGTTCTCAAGAGTCGGCAACGCATTGGTGCCAGTATTGTGTCCAGTAGTGGTCCATAAGCGATCGCTTACCATCAGAAGGGCCGTTTGCTAGTTTTCATAAAAAAAATTTCGTGTGAAACCACGGGCAGCAATTAGTTATCTATAAGCCGTGAATTCTTTACTAAAAGCACTATAAATAATAAAAAATAATTTTATTGCTAACGCCAGCATAACAGCTATTTTTAAAAAAAAGCTAGGTTATTGACCTCTCGCAGTTATGAGACGTTACGTTGTTAAATTTTATTTTGCGAAGCATGTTTTGGCTTGGCAACTTGTTTTATAGCTCCACGCGATTTGCGTAATTGGCCAGTGTCAATTTTTAATAAATTTCAATCTTTGTTCTATAAGTCGTCAAAGTCAGGTTATAGTTTAGTCTAATCACGGTCAAATCACGCTTTAGTTAACTATAAAGCTGTGGATACTTTACTGAATGCTTAGTTTTCGATAGAATACGAAAATACACGTTTTTCGTCTTTGTACTATTTGTTTATACCACTCATGCACGTTTACGAACACTTAATGGTTAATAATACACCTTACCATACATAATACACATTAACACTGGATAAAACACAGGGTAAATAACACTAAGGCTCTTATTAATAAAAGAAATATCAAAGTTAATTGACGGTTTAAACCGTCGTTTAAGTGAATTCGTGTTTAAATGCTATTTAGGGCTCTGAAATGGGTAAACTCGAATGTTTAACAACTTTCAAGTTAAACTACCTCGACACCTTGTAGTGGGGATTCCTTAGATTAATAACTCCTAGGCTAGTGCTGCCAACTTGGTATCAGGTTTTGGGGCTAAATCCAGTTTAAAATAGCGCAACATCTGCCCAAACATAACAAATAGGGAGTAGATCTGCTCAAAAATTACCAAAAAAGCTTTATTATTAATTAAAGAACAACAGCTGTTGATTTTCTGTGAGATTATATACAAACTATTGATTAATTATAGATTAGCATTTCCTTGCTTGGTGTGAGCTGTGAGGGCAACACAGTTACTATGTTCCTGGAAACATTAATTGCTTTTAGGATAAAACATTTTTATTTTAAAATGGCATATTAACGTTTTTCATGAATCATTTGGTTACTCCCAAATGTGCCAAAACCAACCACGTTTTAGAAAACATTAACATAATAATCTGAGAATTCATAATAATCAAATCAGCCCAAATGGCACAAATCTACCACAAATGGTCACACTGGAAGGAAAGAAAAAGAAAAACATTCAAAAGATTCAGTCATTCGGCCTTTTGTCTCTATTTTTTTTAGGGAAACACTAAACAGTGGCATAACATCTTGTACAGTGCGGAGCTAAATCACTGTTTAAACAACCGTTTAGGAAGTTTTTATTAATAAGAGACCGCGCCGGACTTTGTATAATAGGTGCCAATGCTGGCTTTAAGCTACATTTTGTCACAGAATATAATACGAATAATAATTTTTGCGTAAAGCCGCGGGCAATTATACGCGATATAAACCGTTAAAAGTTTGTAATTCAATGTAGGTACGAGTATGGATTCAGTTTCATAATCAAGATTCTACTGAAGTTAGAATAGGTATTTTCGTTTGAACAAAACCCCGTTTTGTAGGCTAACTGTGAATTCTATAGAATTTCGTTAGACAAAGGATTTGTATAAATATCTAAAAGCTTTTGAAGTCTAATATTAACTGACTGAACCATTATCTTGCGTATTTCTACTTATACTCTTGGGTAACGAGAAGAGCGGGTCGTTTGCGTGATGGTAAGCATAACGCCGGCCCATAACAATTGCAGTGCCACCCAGAACTTTGAAACACAAAGGCATGCGCGGCACTGCAGTGCGCTCGTTACTGCAGTACCCTGAGACATAAGTCTCATAAGCCCAGTAATTTCACTGGATACTCTGCTCATCAAACCGGAACACAGTAATGCTTGCACACTACTGCTTGGCGGCAGACTTCACGAGCAAAGCGGTGGTAACAACCCAGACGGACACTCGCAGAAGAGTTAGTCCTCCCACTAAGAAAACTTTTGTTTCTTTGCTTATATTTTGTTCTCTTTTTGTTTACTTTGTATTATTTGTGTTTTTATTGTGTATTTTGTTGTTTTGTGTAGTGTTGTCTAAATAAATGTTCTCTTTCTTTCTTTCTTTCTTTCTTACTACTGAGCGCACAATTCCCAACATAGTGCAATTTGAGAAAACTGGAAGCATTGTAGATAAAATAGGCCGTGTGCATCATCGTAGCGTGCGTTCAGCCGAGATTGTAATAACGCCGGCCCGAGTGAATTAAAATCACCCTGCTGATCATTTGAACCCGGCTGAAGTTTCAATTGTTCCTTTTATACTGGCTTGTTTAACATTTGACCAGTATCTGCCTGATCTTAAGCAACGATGTTGTGGAAGATGGTGACTATTGGTACTAAACCTAGATTAGAACTGGCTCTCAAGTGCAACTGCTTGAACACACTGACAGGTGCTATACACACAGGACTGGCAGGTGGTTGATGTTTATGCATCAATCATAAATGCATTACCGTCTAATGGCTGCTCATTATAAATCTGTAGGTCGAACCATCGACCTACTATCATTGAGCCTCATCGCTTCAAATGATTTTGTCTTTTTGGATATCTCTTCGACGTGATTTGACTGACAGTCATGTTTTGGTCCTCATCCTAACTCAACTTGAGAGTCTGTTTTCTGTCTTATATTCCTAAATCAGTTTGAGTTCATCTAGAATTCACCAGCCAATTAAAAGTTACACCAGTTCATCAACATCTACCTCATAAAAAGGCATCACGTCTCTCCAATCGGAGATGGCAGTAAATCGTGTTATCCACGCGTTTCAAGCATTCATCGAACGCCAATCGATTCAGCAGAAGATCCGAGGTGGCAGAACCGGCCTCACCGTTACCACTGTTCGCACCACGAAAAAAATTACAGTTACTTGGAGTCTCGAGCGCACCGCGACGAAAAAAGCACAAACGGCCGCCACACCACGTCTCTAGGACGTATAGCGAGCGAGCGCTTTGCCGAAAGAAAGCGCGGGAAATTTGACATTGACAGCTGAAGTGGCGCGAGTGCATGTGTGTGGATTTTGAAATTGGAAGTGAAAATGGAGTTTGGATAATTTATCTGTGGTGTCTGTGACTGTCTGGATTGTTTTCTTTTCTTTTCGTGATTGTTAGGCAAAGGATTTTGACAAAATGCCGAGCACTATACGAGGTACGTGCTATTTTTTTTTAATTATCAAAATCGTTTATAATCTCATAAATTAAAGTTAAGCGGATGCGAAAGAAAAGCGGTAATAACTTTTTGAAGTACCTAAAGTTTTTTTGCGCTAAGTTTTGCCAACTTCAAAGGTCATTGTACCTGACTACTAACATACCGTATTGAAGCAAATAATGCGTTTGACTAACAGAAGTAAAAGTATTACGAAATTTGCAATTTCATAATATTTGATGGATTTTGGTAAGAATAAATAAATTAAAAATTAATAAATAGTATGTTCTACGTATTGTTTTTATGATTTATTTGAATTTTTATGTATTTATGTGACGTAAGTAATTGTTTTAATTTTTTATAGCATTCCTTAATAAATACAATAGATGGTCGAATATAGATAATAGAATAATAATTAATTATGTACGCTATTCCACGAACAATAAATTAATCTAATTCAACTAAATTAATTAAAATACAAAATAGTTTACATTCGCAATAATCATAACTTAGTAGTAGGTATTATTGTATATTATGATTAAATACGTTTAAATATTTAAAAAATACTATGTCTGTTAATGACTTATAAAGCTAAAATAAAAACGAAAAAATCTTTTAGCCAACCAGACAAAACAATAATTAAGGGCATCTTTACACAGTTACTATGTTGCATTTTGGAAAATAAGAAAATATTATTTTCTAAACAATAAGTAATTATTCACATAAATTATTACTGTCATTAGCATAGTCTATGGCCGTTGCCATGGTGTTTGTTTAGAATGCGACAGCGGACGACGCGCCTCATTTTACATTCTACCCGCGCATTTTCACGTGACCTAGGTTTAGGACCTGACTAGACTCCTCTTCTTGGCCTCCTTCTGTTTGAATTATGACACTTTTAGGTCATTTAACTCAAGTATTACCTATCTGGAGTTTGAGTTCGAACTTATAATAGTGAAAATCAAGATTATTTTTGTTTAAAATATTTGGCTGAAAATACTTTTGAGTACCAACTCAAAAGTATTACACTATTATAAATTTGTGAAAAAATACTTGATCTGTCTCTTAATTGGTATCTAGCTAAAAAGGTAATTACTGCACGATTTTTCACCGTCTTCTCTTCTTCTCCATCACAGCCAGCATCCTCGTATACAAAGCCACTCATAGAGATGCAAAAAAAAAATTTTGTCTTATAAGTTAAATATTTTTTGTCTTTCTGCTCATTGAGCGTTTGTTTTTTAAGAACGCAACCTATTTTATTTACTAACCAACGCAACCCCTATCTGTAAATTTAACAATGGATGGTTTAGATCCGGGATTATCTCGTTGGATTTTGCAAATTCACAAAAAGCAGTAACTTCAAGCCAGCGTTTCAAAACGCATGACCCCTAAGAAAAATCCGAAAGTGGAAGGTAGATAGTATCCTTGTCCTCTGCTCATCTATGTCTGGCTGCTGATTTGCTCGTTCTAGATTTAGGTGTCCTACCTGCTCGTCTCCATTACCTTGTAGTAAGAATCTATAAAAAACACAGTGCGTTCCGTGTCAACATAATCCCGCTATCTATTAGATAGTGAGTACAGAGTCCGTATCTCTGCGTCTGTGAGCGAGCGACCGAAAAGCGATAGTTCGCCACGCGACAAGGCTGGGTACCGTTGCCGCGATCCCTTTCTTCGTGACGTAGCGTACGGTACCCGCTAGTGATGCCGAAGGCTTCGCGGGTCGATGTTTTTGTATCGATGCCTTTTGAAATATCGATTTATTAAAATATTCAAATTATGTAAACATTTACAAGTTTAATATTATTATAGTCTATTATATATCAGTTGGTTTAACTTAATCTTCTGTGACTGTCCCCTCTGATGGCTTGAAGGGTGGGTTGTGGTCTGGGTACCATTGCTTTGCAAAAATTGTTAGGTGGTAGGACTAACTCTTCTGCGAGTGTCCGTCTGGGTTGGTATTACCAATTTGCTCGTGAAGCCAAGCAGTAATGTGCAAGCATTATTGTATTCCGGTTTGATGATCAAAGTAGTCAATGAAATCATTGGACTTATGCATTTTTTGAAATTTCTTAATAAGAATGATAAAAATTACATTAAAAAAGATGAATTGTTTGCATTATGTAATTTTAATATTTTAAAAATTTTAGTTCCGTTACAACTGATAAATTGCATTATATATAGTATGGAAGGAAATGGTTTCTTGTTTTGCTCAAACAAGGCAAAAAAAATCATTTTTTACAGAGGATCTAAGGGATCGCTGGCAAAATGTACTCTTAGTGTATATTTTTCGAACAACTGGGGACCGATTTTTGAAAGTCACGAGTGATTTCGATATCAGCGGTGACAAAATTCTCAGCGATAACTTTGAAATCACTAATTTGCAAAAGTCGTATTTTTGAAAGTCATACCCTGTTTACCAACATGCAACTATTTCTCAGCTTTAATCATAGACAAACTTATGATTGTGTTCCATTCAATTTTATTTTTTAAGTTGGAAATAGTTTTAAGCCAAAATTGGCACTAAATACCTACTCATATCTATGATATTGTTTACGAATGGGTACCCCCACTCGTAAACGATATCATAGGTATGACAATTTTAGTCACCCGCTGAGATTCAAAAATACGACTTTGTAAATCGATGACTATCGGTCATATCGCTGATATTTAGTCACTCGGTGACATTCAAAAATCGGTCCCCTGATCGATAAAGCGAAGCAACTGATCAGCATTCTCTTTTTTAAATGACATCATTGTTTGGTTCGAATACCTTGTTAGTGTTTTTATTACTCAATCATAATCAATCGATGATCGACACCACACCCCCGCCACCCCATCACTAGACGCTAGTGACGTGACGTCGCTAACGGTGCCCGCAGTTAGCCTCACCCACATACTGAGTAACTGCGCTTGCGTCCGTTATATGAACGCGTTCTTGCATACGCCGCCGTGGGACCGCCCGTCGCGACGCGATTAAAAAGTAAACAGGCCGAATGGTTTGTTTGCCTTTGCCAGATTCGCGTGACGTTTGTTAATCTGTGGATGAAAAGATAATAATTAATGGCACTGGTTGATTATACAGATAACAAAAAAACATAAAACAATGTTGGACAGATAATAAAATAAAATAAACTGTGTCAGTTCTTCTTTAAATTAATTTAGCTTTCCTTTTTAAACCCTAGACATGTTTTTTTAATTTAGTACCTATCTAAGGTGTTTTCTTAATATAGAAGTCATTGCGCTGGCTTGAGAAGAGTTGGACAGTAATAAGAACTTATATTAAAAATAAAAAATGTTCGCACTGCCTAAATATTGGAGAATAAGCAAATCAAAATGCACTCCTGCCTTATACACGTTTACTACCTTCTAATTACTAACCTATTTTTGCAAAACTTACACAAAGGCTCACAATAAAAAAATAAAAAGAGGCTTTTCAACCTTCATTAACCATTTACTACATAAACACTACTGCTAATTAAGTACACCCAACTTAGCTACAGAATCATTTTGAAAATTTGCAGACCATTATTTATAAGCCTATCATAGATAGTCCAAATATCTAATAATAGTACCAATAGATAATAAATAAAGTAATAAAATATTTAAGAACTAGGTTATGGCTTGTAAATTTATTATGTACCTTTTAGTTTAGTTTGTGTCGATAGATTATAAGAAAATAGGCATGCACAAAAATATTTTTAATTTATTACGGTCTAAAAAATTTTCGTTCAAAACTTTTCAGGTGTATGCAAATTGAAACTAGGTTTTTATTTTTAAGTACTCAGTATTTTTCAGTAATTAAAGTCGCCAGTCTAGACTTGACCGTATCTCCAAATCTGTCGCTTCCAGTTTTCGGCTTAGGTCACCGAACTGCTTTGACTGTTTTTATTTTTATTGCTGAAGCAATTAAGCTGTGGCTGTTAAAATGTATACTTTTTTGGTATGTACTCATTTGTTTTTTTCGTCGAAAATGCTGGTGTTTATCTAGCTCAACGGATCAGCATTGCGATCCAGCGAGGCAATGCCACCAGCATGCTGGGTACGTTGCCAATTGATGGTGAGCTAGAATATTTGGATTATCTATAGGCCTACATTGGCTTGTAGATTATCCGACTGTTTATGTAGCTAAGTCAGATGTCATGTAGTAGCTGGGATTTTAGCACGAAAAAAATATTTTTTTCAATGTTTTGGTGCGTAAGGATTAGCCGGTACGTGGTTTATATTATTTAACTAGCTGCTACCCGCGGTTTCACCCACGCGGAGATATTGGATTACATGGTTTTATTTTTTTGCGCGAAACCCTAATTATTTTTCTAAAATAAAAGCAGCCTAAGTTACTCCTTATGACATCAGCTATCTGCCAGTAAAAGTACCGTCAAAATCGGTCCAGCCATTTCGGAGATTACCCGGAACAAACAAACAGACAGACAGAAAGACAAAAAATTTAATAATGGTTGTTTTGGTATAGGTACCGTATATACTTTCATGTGCATTTAGTAAAAAGCTGTTATTGTATTTGATATTACATACAGACACTTCAATTTTATTTATTTGTATAGAGTATAGATGATGGCATAAATCAATGCTAATAATTCTCATCCTGTCAAAGTTAACCATTTTCTAAAATAAAATAAAGCTAAAATTATCGTTATTTATCCTTCATAACCGAATCATTCGTTCGTTATCGGTCAATCATTTATTCATTATAGAAACCGTGCCGAAAGAGTTCGTTCACCCCGACCGGTTTGCGACCACACCGAAACGACCGAAAGCTTTTTTAAAATAAAAAACACGTAGTTTGGGCCCGTTATATTTGTCATGTAATCTTGAGAAAGTAATAAAATTATTTGCGCGGATGCTTCAAATATTTGTCTAAAATATTTTCCGTGACAGTGTTCAATGTTTGGTTTATGACTAATAAAATATGGAATTATTTTAGCCATAAGTAATTATTATTTTAATAATGAAATATTCACTTACTCTCTACTTATTTTTAACAGAGGTACGTAAACCGAATGTCCCATACAAACGAACTTCCCTGTTCATTTGAAAATTACAGGTCAGATTTAAATGAAATTTTGCATGTATAAGCGGATAAGCAGTATCTAGGGGCAAAACGCTTTCGTTTTGGTTCAAACACAACTAAAATCAAATTAGAGCGAAGTGAATTTTCAATATTTCCACCACTAAAACGACTCGTTTTGAACTGATTATTTTCATATAATAAACTCGTTTAATCAAAAAACTGTTGCACCTTACCCCTCGGTAATATAGTCAACTTTGAAAATAATACATAATAATTGAAATAGATTATGTACATTCAAAATGAAAAAGGAACTTCGAAAAGTTATCAAAAAAATGTAAAATATTGTCGACATTTTGCAACCGCTTCGTCACACGCGGGGTGAGGTAACGGGGAGACGCAGTGAGGCTACGGAAACTCCCGAGTCCCGACAATTGCCGATCTAGCCCTGACAGTCTTCGAACCGTCGCGGTCGACGGACTATTTCTCTGTCTACGCTTCGAACACAATAATTCACAACTCAAATTGTACGCGGCATGTTCGTTTATTCTTTCGAATTTCGTAGAGTGTATCTATTGATGAAGTTATCAACTCGTATTCTGTAACTGAGACACAGATTAGGTAATATTTATAACGTTATAGAGACGTATTTGACAGTTGATTTGGTAGGTATTTAGGAACCTATTGATTCGTATCAGTAAGTTACATTTTCAACCTTTAGGTACTTTCTCGGACTTCGGAGGTATGAAAAATGGATGATTCAACGCGAAAGTATCTATGACTAGTTGGAGAGTAGAAACCTACCTACGGTCTTACCACAAAAAAATATTGTTATTACATTAAACCTGTGATAAACAGTGTTTAACTCCTAAACATGCCTTAGTCACGTGTTTAAATATGAGCAACCACAAATCCTGATTTATGTAGTATCTAACCGTTGTCTAACTTAATTCTGTTGTGACATTTCTAATCATTTTAGATGTTTATCTTTAGACACTGTCTAAAAATATCGTGATGATTAAATTCCATTCTAAGGAGTATTCTTTCATAAAATTTATTAAACCACCCATGATATAAACCCTAATATAAAAACAGACGAATTGTGAACCTCCTCCTTTTTTAATTCGGTTAAAACAGAACACAAATAATAATATGAGGCAAGCGATAACTGCTCACGAGAGACTGTGCGCTACGGTTCGTTTCCACTGCGATGTTATGGAAAAAATAAATTATTTTATTTTGAACCAACTTCAAAACAAAAGAGGATCTCAATTCGGTTGTATTTTTTAATGTATATTCCGCTATTTATAAACTGATTTGTAAAATTAATTTTTTTTGTCTGAAAGGATACACTTTCAGATTTATTCCATAGACTAGCTGCTGCCCCGCGGTTTCACCCTCGTGGAGATTTTGGATTTCATGGTTTTTATTTTTTTGCGCGGAACCCTAATTCTTTTTCTAAAATTAAAGTAGCCTATGTTACTCCTTGTAACATCAGCTATCTGCCTGTGAAAGTCCCGTCAAAATCGGTCCAGCCGTTTCGGAGATTACCCGGAACAAACAAACAGACAGGCAGACAGAAAGACAGACAGACAAAAATTTAAAGAATGGTTGATTTGATATAGGTACCCTATATGCTTTCATATGCATTTAGTGAAAAACCAGTTATTTTGATATTACAAACAGTGTGCTCGTGTATGGGTACGCTATAATATACGATTGATAAGTGTATAATGTGTGAGACATTACAGGGAGCAGTAACAAATTTGAATCCTGACCCAGATAAATAGCTATTTTTGCATAGCTATTTTATGTGATAAACTAGATAATCAAAGGCTGTGCAATATCAACTAGCTTCTGCCCGTGGTTTCACCCGCGTTCCCATAGGCACCGTTCATTTTCCGGGATTAAAAGTAGCCTATATTACTCTCCGGTCCATAAACTATTTCTATGCCAAAAATCACGTAAATCCGTTGCACTTTTACTATGTGAAAGAAGGACAAACCAAGATATCAACAAACACTTTCGCATTTATAATACTAGCTTCTGCCCGCGGATTTCACCCGTGTTCCCACTGCAACCGTGCATTATCCGGGATAAAAATTAGCCTAAGTTACTCTCCGGTCCATAAACTATATATATGCCAAAAATCGTCCAAAAATCAATACGTTGCTTCGTTGCTGAAGGACAAACCAAAAAACAGACAAACACACTTTCGTATTTATAAGGAAGTAGGATTGGTTGGATTAGAATGAATTTAGCTTCAATATTTTTAATGCGTTATATACTAGCTTTTTCCCCGCGGCTTTACTCATGTGAAATCAGGATAAAACTACTACATCTATTCTACTCGTATTTAGATAACAAAATTTCATTATTCCGTTTATTATGCTGAGCGTACCAAACATAACGCAAGCACAGCACGGGTGCTGCAGCTGACTAGTCCGCGCTATCATAATGCAGACCGTTGACACTTATGCAAGTATGCGTTTTGGTATCAAAATAACCATGCTTTTGCATCCAGCGCAGATTACGAGATAATACACGAGCAAGCGCGACTGGATGTAAAACCATCAAAAAACCACTAAATAGACAAGAACTTCAATATTCAAAATTCAAAATTAAAAAGTCTTTATTCAAATAGGCCCCAAAGGAGCACTTATGAAAGTTAAAATGACTCTAACAGCGAACGTCTAACAAGAACGTCTGTCTCGAAGCTCTGCCTGGGATGAAAGCAACGACTGCTCCGCTTTACGCTACATACATATCATGCGCACTACCGCTTATTTACCGCGGCGTCTGCACTGAGCAAGCAGTGGTTGTGAAACCATTTTTTTTTTAATAGAGGTCGTAGAAGCTTAGGTGCATAGGTAGAAGCGGGTACCGTGCTCGGAATAGATAATTCCATCAAGCCCCAACCACAACCACAATAGACGATACGATATGCGTCAAACGGGGATCGTGGTTTTTTCATGGTGTTCTCGTGATCCGCGATTGATGCTTATCTATCAATCATGAATTAGGTGTAAGCGCTGCCTTAGGCCACCGCCGCGTCTTCATTTCACATTATCCCCTAAAGTATAATTATGCAAGAATAGCTTATTTGAAGTGATTAATTTAACTTTATTAAATAAGACTGATGATAAAATAGTTTATTTTTTTATATTACACAAATATTGTGTTGTTTATATGTACATTGTACATAAAAACATTGTAAGTCGATAAAAATTCTAAAACTGCAAAAACTTGCGGTTTGGATCCTCGCAGCTGAATGCGAAGCAATATGCTTTTGCTCCGCGTGAGTGATTACGTAGGTACTGCTAACGTATGACCCGGCCGCACGGCAACACGCTGAATTCGTCCCGACAGTACGAGCCCGCGCGCCGCGTACTTGTAGCTTTATACCTAAACTGTGGAGTGCATCTGGAATGGTAGCCAGGTGGAATTTCTTTCACAAACAAACAAATTTTATCTCTTTATCCTAGTAATCCTACTATATATCCTAGTAATATTATAAATGCGAAAGTGTGTTTGTTGGTTTGTCCTTCTTTCACGCAGTAACAGAACAACGGATCGACGTGATTTTCGGTATAGATATAGTTTATGGACAGGAGAGTAACATAGGCTACTTTTTATCCCGAAAAAATGCACGGTTCCTGTGGGAACGCGGGTGAAAACCGCGGGTGAAAACCGCGGGCAGAAGCTAGTATTGATATAGATGTGATAAGTGTCAAGTCAGTCAGGTGAAGAAAACAACAAATATTCACGATCAAAAAAGTCAACGTTATTTCTGTAAAAAGGTTTTATTTTATTTTCTTTATAGCGTAATAATAATTGACAAGTTGGACTTTATCTTTCAGTTTCCCTCATCGGAAAAGTTTTGAATGATCTTACAGCCAATTTGTTAATCTAACACGTCCATAATGAAGGTCAAAATCGGTCAGAAGCAATCCGAAGCCTATCCTATAATTCCTATACTTCGATAATTGATATATGAAAAAAATCGAATAGGTGGGTCATGATTCAACTTTGTCGAATGTAGTTGCATGAATTATAGGTATAGTACCATCAACTTATATTCTTGTCGATTGCTGAACGAAGGCAAATTATTCAAGATCACGCCACTGAGCTGGGGCTTCAGCTTTCGAGTCCTGTTTCCAGCAACTGTAGTTCCCAGGTCACGGACATGAACATGATTTTTTTAAAAATCCATATACTTACTAATTTTAAAATTTTATTAAAAGCAATGTGTCATTGTATCTCCATGGTGGACAACGGATAGGTAGAATCCAATAAGTAGAGTATTAATATACCTACAATATATGACTAACCATTATTTCAGTAGGTAACCATTATTTCAAATTATAATAATGTCGACATCGTCATAGGCGTAGGTTATTTATTACTCTATGGCCTGTCTGTCAAATTCGCATCTGCGCTTCACCAACTTCTTGATCTTTGACTAGACGTGCTGTCTTGCTCTTTTCCGCGCCCCGTCTTGCTCGTGGTGAAACAGGAACAATATTTACCGCTCGGCGCTAGGCCCATCACGGAGTTGGGCGAGTTATACTTCGGGTTCTTAACTAGCTGTGCCTGCGGCTTCACCCACGTGAAAGTCCCGTCAAAATCGGTCCAGCCGTTTCGGAGATTTACCCGGAACAAACAGATAGAAAAACGTTTTTTAAAATGGTTGTTTTGTAATAGGTACCGTATATACTTCATATGCATTTAGTAAAATGCTGTTATTTTGACATTACAAACAAACACTTCAATTTTAGTTATTTGTTTATAAGATAATAATCGTTACTTGGTATCTAATAATAAACTAATAAAGTCTTATATTTTTGAGTTAGGTGATTCAAATTAAACGCATATCGAAAATCTTGGCGTTCAAACCACTTTTACACCAAAAGTGGGCGTTCTACGGAAGTGATCATGTTCTTATATACCTATCTATCTACATATCCTCTAGATTCTTATTTATCATTGCATCAGTGAATAAAAAATAATTAGTAAGTATAAGACGTATATTATTATGTTATTAGAAATAGGTATTTATTATTATTATTATACCACAATTTTATTTAAATATATTGATTTATGTTGTACTCGCTTCTGCATGCGGTTTCACCTGCGCTACGTTCCCACAGAAACCGTGCATTTTTCCGGATTTTACTCTCCGTTCCATAAACTATATCTATACCAAAAATAACGTATTTCTGTTGCTCCGTTGCTGTGTGAAAGAAGGACAAACCAACAAACAGACAAACACACTTTCGTATTTAAATATTAAATAGGATTTTTGCAATGTTGCCATTTTGGTTTTTACTACCGACCTCATCCAAAATTTGACTGGTACAGACATAGTAAATAAAAAAAAAATATTTGTATCAATTCTTATTTTACATATGGTAGAAATCTCTCTTAGCGATAATTCCATCCATAACATTGTTGATCTGTTACTGTAAGATTACATATTACTCCATCAGGTTTTATTGCAAATTTACTTTACTGTTTTTCTTTGTACTCTATTTGTATGTGTATGGTATAGCATTGTGAAAGCATTTTTACATATTTTTAGAACACATGGATCAATTAAAAAAAAAAACTCCCAAAACATCAGCTCAGGAAAACAGTACTTACTTCTTTTATAAAACTTTTTGTCCTTGATAAATAAAAAAAACCGTTAAAAAGTGTGTCACTCCTAACAAATCGTCTTCACGAGTCACGACCTTGCCCACAACATAAGCTATTATTCAAAATCCTACGCACCAAAAAAATTACAAACAAAAAAAACAGCTAAAATCCGTTGAAACAACGCTTTACGCTTCATTCATACAAAATGTCGACCTCATTTTCGAACGTAGCATATTATACAGTTCCAATTTTAAAATTCGCGCCGCGATTTCCAAATGTTTTTTTCGACGAATGTGTGTACGTGATATTCCGTTTTGGATTCACATTTTAAAGTGCAGTGACATTAGATGATTACGTCACAGGGAGATTGGCTTAGACAAAACAGTTTATTTTTTATTATTATTTTGGGACTGTTCACGATGGACCTATCTCACTTGCCTCTGTAGATAAAATCCACGTAGGTACAAATAGATAGATACCTATACTTCTCTTTCCTCTCACGCTAACGTCAATACAATTTACGGGAATGACATGCCAACCATAGACTAATAGACCAATTCTGAAGCGGTTGAGGCCAAGACCGAATATGTCGATATCATTACATATTAACTTCTGTGTTTAACAACAACTCTAACGAGTGTTTATTACGAGCGTTACTACTTTACTTTATTACGCTACTTTATTACGAGGCACTGTAGTGCGCTCTTTGGCCTGAGACACAAAAGCCCAGTAATTTCACTGATTGTTTTGCTCATCAAATCGGAACACAAGGTTGCACATTACTGCTTGGCGACAGACTACACGAGCAAAGATTTTGCGTGTTATGTTTAATAATCCATGCACGCAAAATAATTTACAGTTAGAAACAGCCACACAGTTTTGCAGTCGACATTACGAACAGTTACTTCAAGAAGCTTGAGAAACTGTGCCGTTGCGCAATTCGGCGGCCAGTGACCTTTAGTTTGGCTATCTCCCGTTATGTAAACCGAGTGCGAGGTTTTACTTTTTAAAATTCGCGAGTAGTTTCGCTATCGGCCGAAAGATGGCAGTTATTCGCAGTTTTAACGGTATCAGCGTTTTTTTTCCAAATTTATAATTTTCCACATCTCTTGTTTTTATTAATTTTTTACTTTGCCACGTTCTCAATTTTACAAATTCTCATATTTTAACCTAGACATAGGTTACAAAGAAATCCAGAAGACGCGGGTTGGGAGCGAAATTTTTGAGATGTAGACATCTATATGTATACTATTTACGTGAACATCCGTCAGTGTAGGCACATACTAGAACAGTACGTAAGTGTGGGTAAAACCAAGGAGGATCACAGTCAGTAGTTAAGACACGTTTCTTATTTCTCCGAATTCTGCATTTTTCGAATTAAAGATTGTGGAAATTGTAGAAACAAAAAGCGTTCAAATTAAGAACTTTAGAAAATGGGTTAACAAAACCTTCTCCGCCTCGAATCCCAATTGCGACCAAGCACTGAATCTAGACCAAAACACAGCCTAAACTATACCTACGCGTCCGACCGGCCTTGAAAACTCCGCAGTACCACAGAATACGACATAGTACCTACATAGTAAAAACAGAAAAGTAAATAATATCTAACGCATGCCAAGCGCGCTGTAATAATAAATACAAGACATAATAAAAAATTAATACATCGGTAGACTAGTATATACAAGACTTGAATGCTGCATTTTTGCTATAATTACAGCACCACTGGGCTTATGACACTTAATACCTAATGTCTCAGGGTAATGAGCGCACTGCAGCGCCAGGCCTTTTGTGTTTCAAAGTTCTGAGTGGCACTGCTTTTGTTATGGGCTGGCGTTATGCTTATCATTAGCTCGTCTAGTTATCTATTTGTACAAAAAAACCCTTTATGGGGGAGACTAGTGTTATGTTCACCAGTGGACAATTCAATTCAATTTATTCATATTGAAAAAATTACACACTCGACACTGGTTGAAATATTTGTGAAATAATTGTACATCTGGAAACAATGTACATATGTTGGTCATCTCTTCACGGATAAACTACTGAACGGATTGAAGAAATTTATTCTCAAAAGACAATTATAGTCGCTTACATGAGAACAATGACAAAGATAATCCATTCTTATAATATAATAGCTTCTGCCAGCGGTTTTCCCCCACGTTCCCATAGGAACCTTGCATTTTTCCGGGATAAGAAGTAGCCTGTTACTCTCCGGTCCATAAACTATGTCTATGCCAAAAATCACGTCGATTCCAACAAATCAACAAACACACTTTCGCATTTATAATATTAGTAGGATTAGTAAGATGGACCGGAGAGGAACATAGGTTATTTTTTATACCAGAAAAATGAACTGTTCCTGTAGGAATCGTCACGTGGGTACACCGCGGGCAGAAGCTATTATACCATTATTGTCGCACACATACAAGCCGCGTTCTGTACCTTCACAAAGAAAACATACTTTTCTGTTTCTACTATGGCATCTCTCATTACATCACACGCACATGCATACCCCCAACACTGACTCAAAAGTCAACTAGGTATACAGGATATCCCTGAAGGACTAAGTCTGAGTTGAAGGAAGGTATTTTTAGTATACTATCTTCTCACGCAAAAATGTTGAAAGTGAACGGCTCCGTAGCTAAGTTGGTAGTAACCCTGCCTGCAAAGCGAGGGGTCCCGGGTTCGATTCCCGGCCGGGGCAGATTTTGTGTAAGCATAAAGTTTGTTCTCGGGTCTTGGATGTTTGTGATGTGTATTTGTGTGTGTCCATGCCACCTGCGACACAGGGAATCCTAGTGCGGGGGTATGAGTGTGTAAGCGTTTAGCGTTTATTTAACTAAAGTACTTTTAGTGCTTTATAGCGATGAAAGGGATATTCGTATTAAAACCGTTTTGGGATGTGTGGACCGATTTATTTTTCTTTACTACTAATCTATGGAATCCCTACTATGTGTTTGTTGGTTTGTCCTTCTTTCACGCAGTAACGGATCAACGGATCGACGTGATTTTTGGCATAGGTATAGTTTATGGACCGGAGAGTAACAAAGGCTACTTATTATACCGGAAAAATGCACGGTTCCTGTGGGAACGCGGGTGGAAACCGCGGGCAGAAGCTAGTACATTTATAATGGCAATAATCTGTTTCAATAACTGGATTCAATGAATCCAGTTATCGAAACAGTTTAGTAGGTATCTTGTTTCGTTACGGCGGTACAAAATTAATATATTCGATTGCAGACGCTTCAACATACTACGGTGTTTACGGCCGGCTTCCATGTTTTGGATGTTGGCATTATATAATATGGCAAGTACGGTGCGCAGGACAAACATATTGAACGTTTTTTTAAATACTGCTCCCTGCGGCTTTGCTCGAGGTGAAATGTAGCGTAGTGGTGTGTTATTCTAAGTTCTAATGGAAGGTACATAATATATCAATCTTCGCACCAGTTTCATGTAAATTCATAAAAACATATGGAGACAAATAGAAAATGGCACAATACTGCGTCTAGATTATAATGTGTCACCCTGATATATAAGCTCTCATCATCTTCATCAGCTATAAGACGTTAACTGCTGAACATAAGCCTCCTCATATAAATCGACTAGGATCGGCTTGTCGCAAGTCCTATTCTACTTCCTCCTTCCTACTAATATTATAAATGTGAAAGTGTGTTTGTTTGTTTGTCCTTCTTTCACACAGTAACGGAGCAAAGTATCGACTAGATTTTTGGCATAGATAAAGTTTATTGCCCGGAGAGTAACATAAGGTACTTTTTATCCCGGAAAAATGCAAAGTTCCTGTCGGAACGCTGGTGAAAACCGTGGGCAGAAGCTAGTCATCTATACAAATAAATAAAATTGAAGTAACTGTTTGTAATGTCAAAATAACAGCTTTTTGCTACATGCATATGAAAGTATATAATTACGACAAAAAAACTATTTTAATTTTTTTTCTAGGTATTGTAGTTGTGGTTTAGGTTTGTTTTGGCTAATCTACCAAACAGCTAGACCGATTTTGATGGGTCGTTCACTAGCGGTATGTTATAAGGAGTAACTTAGGCTACTTTTATTACTTGGGCGAAGGCGCGGGGCACAGCTAGTGTGTAACAGCTAGTTAATATATAAAATGTGTTAGCAAACGATTTACAGGTCCCTCAAAAAAGGAAAAACCAAATGAAGAGTGAAAAGGTTTTTACAAGCTTTTTTCTTTAACTTGCACTGTTTGTTTGTATGTTAGTATGTTTAAATTTAATTAAGATAAATTTGGCCCACTTCGTACATATGTAAACCGGATGACAATGCAATATAATGATGTCACAGAGCTGGTTTGGTGATGGAGTCGGAAGCTGGCCATAGCAACTCCCATCGAGTTTGGGCTTGTCTGATTTTTCTTTACAAGTACTCTGATCCTAGATGATGTCCAGGGTGCTGATGATGGAGCCGGAAGGTGGCCACAAGATTACTGTATCAATTACGAATTTTCTAAAAGCTTGTCTGGAAAAATATATTTTTCCACAAAAGGCTTATTTATTACTACTACGTATTGGATAACACATTTCACGAGCCCATAACAATTGCTGTGCAATTTATAACTTTGGAAACACAAAGGCCTGCGCGGCACTGCATTCCACTTGTTACCCTGAGACATTCGGTATTAAATCTCAAAAACCCAGTAATTCCATAGCTCTATCAAATAGCAAAACATTGAAAAAGAAACAAAGCATTTTCAACGAATATAGCTCAAGGCCATTCCTTCCTCGTTCCGGCTTTTCTTCGAACGGTACAGGCTGGGACATAAATTCGATTACATACTTTTTCGTCATTCTGAAGCGATCGAAGCGCGTAGAGAGAGATGGAAGTACAGCGTTAGAGAAGGATGGAATATAGGGAGGAAGGCGCATGCGTAGGCACGTGCCGGCGGTTTTGGTATGGCGCACACGGGGTGAAATTTTCCGGGCATGTCAGGAGATGTATCTTAATGGGATTGATTGGAGGTGAATGAAATCTGTTGGTTTCAATTAAGTTTGCTTAATTTTTTACTTTTGTGCAAGTCATGAAAACTGTCATATTTGATTTACTAAAATAATTTAATTATATTATTACATACTAATTTTATTTTATTTATAAGTTGCTAAAATCTGGAGATGTGATAGAGTTTTGTCGAACTGATTTGTTAAAATATGCCAAGTTTTATAACATAGTGGCATTTTTTTTAATAGCTTAACGTGTGTATTTAACTTGATAAGATTGATCACATGCAATAATAATTTTAACAATAATAATTTAATGATTTGAAACCCATAAAACAAAGTATGTTTGAGAATGTTTATGTTTAGAGTGTTTGTTAATGAAATAGCATTACAAAATACGACAAATTGTAATGAAACAATTGTTATAAATTTAGCATTTAAATAGAACAAAGAATTTAAGATAATAATATTTTAATAACACTATTATAGTACGATATTGCTATAACAATTTATTGACTTTCCGGGAAAGCAAATAAGAGCCAGCCCCATTCTAAATAAGCGTTTGACCATATTGTTATTAAATGATCACTCAAATAACATTAACAAATAAACCTTTTTTTTAAACCACGCACGATATATCCCCAGACAAATACCCGGAAGTGTAACCCAGCCGCGCCTACGCCTTGGCGGCGTAGCGCTTGCTACGCTTTCGTAGGCCTTGCAGTGGCTACGACGGGCGCCGCCGCCCGCCGTTTGTGCTCAAATATAGGACACCGTGTCATTGTGTCTTCTCATACAAACATAAACAAACAATGTGACATAGAATCATCAGTGTCCACCTCTGTGCCTCAAAATACTTACCACTGCCCTTTATCAACACGCACAAAGCGGAAGGCCATTTTTCGGTAGGACATTGACCCCTGACCCAGATATCCCATGCACCTGCGCGCTGCAATGCAGTAGACTAAACAAGGACCCATCGAAGTGTGTTCAAGGACTCGAACTGTGTAATACAGGACCCAAAGGCACCATCAGAGTGTGTTCAAGGATAGCCCCTTGTGATTAGTAGTGTTCATTAGTTAGTAACCTGTGTACTTCATTTCTTCTTCGACTGAAACTTATAAGTCTGATTCTTCTTTAGTGTGTGATGGCTGCGTTTATTTGAAAGTGGGACAAGATGGCGGGCAACCGGGAAAGCTTGGAAGGTCAGCTGACGCATGTCATTCAGCAACACATGTCCCAGCCGGGATCGGAAGCATCGATCAGCGTTCATCAAGTTCAGAGCCCCTCGGGTAGCATCACTAAAAGGCACCAGATTATAATAGATATCAAACAGGATATTGACATAAACGAGCTGTCGACTAGATCCCTCGCAGAGAGCGTTATGGAGCAACTCGGAGCTAGATCTGCTGCAGTGTACATAGACAACCAGCACGTCAGCAACGAAAACAACGACCTGGAGTCTCTGACAACTGTCAACGTCATAGTTGCGAACGACTTGACCCCAGCTAGCCCTCAGGTGGCAGAACCTGAAGAGCCAGCCGAGAGAAGCCAGGAGCCAGCTGAGAGCACTGGCATCCTTCCTGGGAATCGCATCGCTGTCGACAGGATTGTCGAAATGTCGAATGCTTCGGAGTCGACGACGACTGCAAACACGACTGCATCGAATACGATGTCGACTGTTTCGATAACGACTGCGAGCACGACGGCGTCAGGTAATTTTGACGGTAACGTGTCGAAGTTTTGTGTGCATGTGTGTTTTTGGTGAATGACATTCTCTGTTATCATCTACCCTCTGTTCTCTATCTCTTTCCGCCCAGTTCGCTCTAGTTTACTCCAAAACTAGCCCCATTTTCAGCAAGAAATATATGTATTTTAGCATGAAAAGGATCCATAAAGGATCATAAACGACCCATGTGTCTATTGCCCAAACCCATAAACCTTTCAATTTCAGTCAATTCTGTTTAGTTTTCATTCAGCATTCATACCATTTTGTAAGAAGGATTTACACCAGTCTTATTTCAATGGGCTAAATGGCTTTATAACTAGCTACTACCTAAACGCTACATCTAACCAAACTACAAAAGCAGTCGGGTAATCTACAAGCTCTCTCAATCTCGATAAAATGTACATATGATTGCAATAAATGATTGAGTATTGAGTATTGAAAGCCAATGTAGGCCTATAGACACAGTAGATAATCCAAATTGCGTATCGTAACTTCGCGAGTAAAAGTGGCCAGGTTTAGGGATAATACATAAATAATCTATCTATAAACGTAAGTAACATAAATATCGCGGAATTAAAACTATAAATTACCCACATTATATAAAACATGTACTTCCGCAAAGTAACGCCTGAGTCCATAAAATATAAAAAGAATGTGCAAAACAGTTACAGGAAATGGTACGGAAAACAAAAAGATGTGTCAAAATCGATTTGACGTTTCGCACGACAGCTGGATTGCGTTCGGCATTCACGCGAGTATAGAAGCCATTCACGACACAACATCTTGAAATCCAATTGAATAATATTTTCATACTTACATAATAAATACAAAAGTGCGTTAGTACGTTTATTGGTTTTTCCTTCTTTCACGCAGCAACGGAGCAACGGATCGACGTGGTTTATGGCATAGAGTCCGCTCCATCACTGAAGTCCTTTAGGGGCGGCGCTGTTGTAGCTCAGAAATATGAGGCCAACGATATTTTCCATTTTCCCTTCCACGTATTAAAGTATAAAATATTAAAATCAGTGCAGAAGCTACCATAAATACACGGTGGTGCGCAAGTGATATACTGTAGAGCAGTCGTCGCTTTGAGCTCAGGCAGGGCTTACAGGGATTGAATGAGATAGCACTATCTGGTTGTATGTGTTTGTTCGACAAACACAACAGGTTTTTTGACGGTTATTATTCAAGCCGTGCGTGAGCGTCCAAATCCGTGCTCGTTCTCGTAATCCGTGCTTGTTGCAAAACTATGGCATAACGCAAACTTGCATGAGCGTCTAATGGCAGCTTAAAATTGTATCTGTAGCTGTTTTTAGAGCGTCCTGTGCGTTGCGTCAGTCACCTGTTCAAGAGCCCTAGACCTACTTTCCAGTACCAGGTCAGGTCGTCGACACTTGTATTGACGGAACTGCCGACAGTGACTTCACCTCGCGATATTTATCGCCTGCTTCCTCAGTTGATCTGGTCCAATCTTATGTACTGAAATGTAATACACCCCCATTAGTTGGTACTAGGTGGTAGGACTAACTCTTCTGCGGATGTCCGTCTGGTTTGGTCTGGGTGGGTACCACCACTTTGCTCGCGAAGTCAGCCGCCAAGCAGTAATGTGCGAGCATTACTCTGTTCCGGTTTCATGAGCAGAGTAGCCAGTGAAATTACTGGGCTTATGAGACTACACATATGTCTCAGGGTAACGAGCGCACTGTAGTGTCTCGATACTAAATAACATAAAAAAAAGGGTTCCGCGCAATAAATAAAACCCATGAAATCCAATATCTCTGCGCGGGTGAAACCGCGGGCAGCAGCTAGTATGTTATATAACAACGTTATACCTAATCTACATACCTCTAATACGTTATATAACAACACAATACCTAATCTAACTACCGATATGCGTCCTTGGCGTTACCTAGCGTACCTAGGCATCTAGGTATACAAGCTAGCATACCTAGGCTTTGCGATTGCGTAATCCTCAAGGATACGCTCAGAGTTGAACTGGATCTAGGTCTCTTTATAACAAATACGCTCAGAGTTGAACTGAATATAGGTCGCTTTTTATTGCTCTGTCTGAAAATGTTTCCAAGTAAACATTGGTCAGTTGACGCGTTTAATTCTTTTACGTCAGCCGGAAATAACCTAAGGTTTTGAATTACGGTCTCGACAGACAGACAGACGAACAACAAAGTGAGACTGAACTGAACTGAAAAATAAAGAATTACACGTGAAACGAGGCATATGCTGTCAATGTCAAAAAGCTACCCGTGCGAAGCTAGGGCGGGTCACTAGTCCATACTAATCCATATCCATACTTCCATATCCATACTAATATTATAAATGCGAAAGTGTGTTTGTTGGTTTGTAGGTTTCTCCTTCTTTCACGCAGTAACGAAGCAACGGATCGACGTGATTTTTGGCATAGATATAGTTTATGGACCGGGGAGTAACATAGGCTGCTTTTTGTCCTGGAAAAATGCACGGTTCCTGTGGGAACGAGGGTGAAAACCGCGGGCAGAAGTTAGTGTGACATAAAATTGACATTGACAGCTTTCAATCAGATCGGTTTGACGGTTCCTGTGGGAACGCGAGTGAAAACCGCGGGCGGAAGCTAGTTACTTATAAACACAGACCAGTAAACCTAGACGCCGCATAATCCAAGTTTTGCATGAGAACACAATCGTCAAATGTTGGCGGGGACGAGGGAAGACGGCGTGTTGTGATTGGTTAGTTTAAAACTCATTCATCAGACGAGTGAAGACGTCGTGCTGTGATTGGTTAGGCTGGGCGGCGGCGTTAAGCAGTGATAATGCTTAACCATTATGAGCAGGGGTGCCCGGCTAAGTGGAGGTATAGGTTTAATGGTCTGTGCATATAAATAAAAAGCTTTGTATTGTATTCCGCTGGTGAAGTCCCAGTACGCTCGCGAGCCGGTCAATAAGTCCAATGTTACGCTGTGATTGGACGGGAGCTCACCTTCACTCAGGTGTATAGAAGACTGCGAAGTAGTACGTACAGTTTAACACATTCGGTGAGCGATACGAGTCTGTGCTTTCAAATTTTAAATATTCTAAATTTATATCTCTTGCACAATGTGGTAGGACTAGCTCTTCTGCGAGTGTCCATCTAGGTTGTTACCACCGCTTTGTTCGTGTCGTCTACTGCCAAGCGGTAATAAGCAAGCATTACTGTGTTCTGGTTTGATGAGCAGAGCAGTCAGTGAAATTACTGAACTTATAAAATATAGCTTCCGCCCGCGGCTACGCGTGGTATTTATCTTTATAGCCTATGTGTTACTTCAGAATACAGAATACTACAATCTTTCGCATTTTAATATTAGTAATAGGATATATAAAATAGTGATTTGCATTGTGTTTTATGATCCAGCAAAAAACACAATCTTATTTAATTTTATAATCACTACCTATGCTTTATTTTGAAGCAACTATTAATAGGTATTTGTTTTTTAACGGGCTCTTTATTAAATGTAGGTACAACATAAACACAACATCTAATCTAGATTCAAAATCGGACAAGACAATGTAGCCCAATGTTCAATGTAATCCAAATGTTCTAGCCGACTACCAGTTGGAAGCGTACCCAGCGTGCTGGCATTGCCTCGTTGCAATCGTACTGCTGATCCTTTGAGCTGGATAAATGTGTGCCGTTTGGTGTGGAAATATTGGGTCCGTGAGCAGCTCATAGTATTTTCAAAATTTTATCGGAGCGCCTGGTTAAAGCGACGCGTATCCATAATGGCGTTTATCTGGGTCAACGGATCAGCATTGCATCCAACGAGGCAAAGCTGTCAATATGCTGGGTACCAACTGATAGTGGGATATTTGGTAACTGGCATGTTTATTTATTTATTTGAAACACCAACAGTACACATATTAAATAATTTCTAGTTTTACATTTACTTATTTCTAAATACCTTTAACAGGCGTTTACAGCATGTTGATTAGTAACGATTTTAGAATTTGTATAGTACTGAAACAAATCTTTTTCTATACAAATAAATAAAATTGAAGTGTCTGTTTGTTATATCAAAATAACAGCTATTTACCAAATGCATATGAAACAGTCGATGAATATGAAAGTATAGTATACACGGTAAGCTATAATAAAAACATTTTTTTTTCCGGGTGATCTCCGAAACGGCAGGACTGATTTTGACGGGACTTTCATTGGCAGATAGCTGATGTTATAAGGAGTAACTTAGGCTACTTTTATTTTGGAAAAATAATTAGTGTTCCCGAAAAAAAAACCTAAGAAATCCAATATCTCGCGGGGAGCAGCTAGTTTTAAATAAATGTTGAAATAATACTAACGTAAGTAAAGATTAACCGATGATCAATTAGAGATTTCAAGTGGTAAATGATTAATTGTATATCTAATTGCTATTCAGCGATTTCTGCCAAATGACTGAAATATTAACGTCACGGTCTTAATCGCAAATCTGGCAACACTGCTTTTTATGACAGGATGTTTGTTTGAGAAAGGGAAGCGTTTATTTCCTCGCGTATCCCAAACAACCCGCTGTAGGAAACCCGTCCAATCATAGCTCAACATTGAACATATCGATTGAGAAGCAACAGGTTCCCCGAAAACCGGAGTTCTACCGCTATGTTCCTTCCTACTAATATTATAAAATGAAATGAAATGAATTTATTTCGGTGGTAGGTAGGTAATCCGTACTTCCGTACTGTAAGAAATGCGGAAGTGTATTTGTACGTTTGTTGATTTGTTAGTCAGTTGGACAATTCATATGTATTGTCAGGTTATGGGACGGACTAAGGTATTCATGACCCGAGCAGAGATTGGTGCAGTCGGCTGTAATCCAACTCATATTATAAATGCAAAAGTGTGTTTATACGTTTGTTGATTTGTTAGTCAGTTGGACAATGCAGAGGTATTTTCAGGTTATGGGACGGACTAAGTTATTCATGACCCGAGCAGAGATAGGTGCAGTCGGCTCTAATCCAACTTATATTATAAATGCGCAAATCACCACCGTAGGGCCTCAACTAGGCAGGTACCTATTCATCCGATTTTGATGAATAAGGTGGTGTCAATCGATATGGAAGCAAGACGCAAGATTACTTACTTAGTAGCGCGAGCGAGATAGCTAGCATAATTCTATAGCTATATTCCTTAGTGACCTAAAATAGTGATCTCAACCAGGGGACCGATTTTTGAATGTCACGAGTGATTTCGATATCAGCGGTGACAAAATTCTCAGCGATAACTTTGAAATCACTAATTTGCAAAAGTCGTATTTTTGAAAGTCATACCCTGTTTACCAACATGCAACTATTTCTCAGCTTTAATCATAGACAAACTTATGATTGTGTTCCATTCAATTTTATTTTTTAAGTTGGAAATTGTTTTAAGCCAAACTTGGCACTAAATACCTACTCATATCTATGATATTGTTTACGAATGGGTACCCCCACTCGTAAACGATATCATAGGTATGACAATTTTAGTCACCCGCTGAGATTCAAAAATACGACTTTGTAAATCGATGACTATCGGTCATATCGCTGATATTTAGTCACTCGGTGACATTCAAAAATTGCACCCCAAATACGACAAATTTGTGAAGCACGTATCTTACCTAAGATAGGTAAATATATCCAACTAAGTACCTACCTCTCTTTCTCTTGGATGTCAACAAATAACTTTAACCTATGCAAAATCAATAAGCTAACAATTATACGGAAACCTCGACTGAAACTCGTTTCGCACTTGACTGCGTCCTACCAATTTTATTAATTATTATTTCTACCATCTATCGTCGAGTAGCGTTACTAACAACAAAAACAACTTAGAACCAACGGTAAAAGCGGTTCATAAGAACCTTTCCCAAGCAATCATTTCGTTTTAACTGTGATAAAACTCTTAGAGATTCCTAATTATTTCAATTGAGTTCCGAGGCTCTCGACTTTGTAGCAATCCCACTTAACCTTAATTGTTACTTGTTTATTAGTAGCGACATCTAGCGTCGAGTAGCAGAACAGCAAGTACTGCAACTGTAAATTTTGTTTATTAATTTTATCGGTTGTTAATATTATTATGTTTAGATCACTATTACAATAACTTTGTTCGTTTATTTGTATACGAATTGACTTTATGACTTGACAATCAAAGATAGGTACTAAATTAAGTACGTCAAGAATGAAGTGCTATTATCGGCGTGACCTACATACCAATACGAGCAATCAACTGCACTATAATACATATAAACCTACGTATTTCATTTCTAAACGATATATTAGACATAACTAACTCATCAAACGTGCATTTTATAACAAAAAATACAAATAAGCTGCGGCATAGTAGAGCCATCTGTTGTTGAATAGCAGCGACAATTTTTACCGTTCGTCGGGACCGCTTGACACAGTTTCGGCTCAGCTGATATCTTGTTTGTGTGCGTGACAGTAAATACGTGAGAATTTCGTGTGTGTGAGATCCGGGATGCGCCGTTCCGTTAGCTTTTAGATTCTTTATACAGAACCCGTTCTGTCTTTGAGTGCTTTAGCGTGTAAGTTTTGTAATATGCGCGGGACTCCTTTGTGATAGGTCTTTGACTGTTGTTTCTTTTTTTGTGCAGGAAATTGGTGATTGCGGAATTTTCGTTCTTTCTTTGAACTTTCTAAGTATTTTTTCTTGTTTGAAATTGAAATTTGATTACATTCGCGCGCCCTCATTGGCAATAGATGAGAGATCAACTGTACTATAACTCTATGGTAGAGATCAATTGTCTTTCATGGCAGGTGCGATTACAGAGAATAAAAACTTAAAAAAATTAAGAAAGAAAATAAATCAAATCTTATAGTGAAGTATAATACTCATAAAAAGAATATAATGCCCAACGCTTACACATACACCCTGACCCCTAACTAGGATTCCCTGTGTCTAAGAGATCAGGAGCAAAAAGACCATGTTCACACAAAATGTCCTAATGTCTCATGGTAACGAGAGCACTGCAGTGAAGCGCAGGCCTTTGTGTTTCAAAGTTCCGAGTGGTACTGGAATTGTTATGGGCCGACGTTAAGCTGCCATTAGACGGTAATGCATGGTTGATGCATCAATCACGGACCACGCGCAAACCATAGAAAAACAACAATCAGGGCCACTTCTACGACCTCTATTCGAAATAATATAGTTTCACAACCACTGCGTATTCAGGGCAGACGCTGCGGTAAATACGCGGATCTGCACATGTATGTAGCGGAGCAGTTGTCGCTTTGAGCCCAAGTAGGGCTTCGATGGAGTGAGCAGAGACAGCACTATGTGGCCGTGTTGCTGTTCTTTTCTGTTTCATGGATTCTTGACGGATTTTCCTCAAGCCGCGCGTGAGCTTGTAATACCTCGTAATCCGCGCTTGTTGCAAAACCATGTTTATTTTGACAGCAAAACGCAAACATTCATTACCGTCTAATGACAGCTTTATGCTTATTATCAGGCAAGCTCCCCGCTCGTTATCTAAAAGTATTACAAAAACAAACAACACCCAGACACGAACCAAATAGGTAGGACCAAGTAAGTAGGACTTACTTGGCCCTACTTCCTCATCTTAGTAAGCAATGCGTTCATTAAAAAAGTCATTTGTAGAAATTGTAGATTGTTATACAAGGGGCTAAAATGACCCGTTATATACGAGGTAGTTTTACTCACCATCTTTAGCGAGGGAGTAAATAGAAGCTGGTTTTTTGCGCCGTGTATTTACACTCTGCTTTTCACTATGATTGCGAGAAAATTAAATAATCCAATACAATATTAAATACTTTATTTAATTAAAAATTAAATGTACAATTTGTACAATTCTGGATATTTAAGGTATAATACAGACAATCGGTCACTAAACTTGTCATACCTATGATATCGTTTACAAATTGGTACCCCCACTCGTAACGATATCATAGGTATGAGTATTTAGTGAACATTTTGACTTGAAAACAATTTAGGTACAACTTAAAAAATAAATTTGAATAGAACACAATCATAAGTTTATCTGTGATCAAAGCTGAGAAATAGTTGCATGTTTGGTATACAGGGTATGACTTTCAAAAATACGCCTTTTGCAGATTAGTGATTTCAAAGTCATCGCTGAGAATTTAGTCACCGGTGATTTCGAAATCACTCGTGAAATTAAAAAACCGGTCCCCAGTTCTCTGTGAAAATGCATAATATTGAATGTTGGGGTAAACGCGGTAGATACACGTAGATCTCGTTGATAATAGACAAAACTTAATAAAAATACCTTTTCCCTCAGAGGAATAGCATTTTATGAACCTAGGAGTTTCTGTTTATAGGACATACAAGAATTATCCTAATCTACGCAAATACAGAATATTTGCGCTTTAATATTTTTACGGTTTAAAATAAGTACTTTCTCAAAAGAATAATAATTCACTTACATGAGCAAAACATAAGTAATTATTCTTATTTTTTTCACTTTTTTTTAAATAATTCAATAATCATTTCACAGATTAAAAATTCGTAATACTTTTAGATTATCATATCCATCTTAAACCCGAATCATTCTTACGACTTTAATGTTCATGCAATTTATTTTATTATTGAATTTTCATTCAATCATTACTAAAATATGTAACTTTAATTATTTTTCAGGTAAGTTCCATTGGTTTCCAGAATCAGATGCGTTAGGATCAAGGTAAGATTTTAAGGTAAGTATTTTAACAGGAAAAACCGCCTTATAATAATAATATAATTGTAAGTTTTAACCAAAAATTAAAATAGATCATCATTAACCTATTAGGTGTCCATTGTTGGTATACAGGGTCTCTCTGAGAGAGAGTGAATGGTCCATAATCCACCACGCGGCCCAGTGCGGCTTGGTGGATGTCACATGTCCTCGAATGTTGTGGTTCTTGAACATGCGGGTTTCCTCACGATGTTCATTTACCGTTTAAGACCGAGTATCATAAATCAGCAAGTAGGTACATGTAACGTACGACAAACGTACTTTTGCATAAGCGTCTACGCTGCCTCTTACAAGTAACTCTGGCACGTCAGCAGGGGCGTATTTACCCTAGGGCCAAAAGGGCCATGGCCCGGGGCGGCATCGGCAGGCTGCTAGGAGCGGTGCAAGGCAAGCAGAAGAAATTTAAAAAAGATTACCTAACTAAGGCTCTTATTAATGAAGTGTTAAACTGTGTTTTGTTAATTCGATTCAGTTTAAAATTGTAAAACGAAAAGGGCGGCGGGGCCTGCAGGCCCAGGGCACTGAGTTCTAAAATACGCCCCTGCACGTCAGTTAAAAGTGACACAAATTCAAAATTCTTTATCCATATGAGACATTCTTTTCTCACTCTCTTTACTCACAGGAGAGATTTTATTAACAATTGTAAAAGGAGAAGTTTTTTTTTTAATTTTTATCTTCATCATTACTACCCGGTTTTACGAAATAATTTGTATAACAATGACAAATTTAACAAATAAATTAATGATCACATAGTTGAAATGCAAAATGCTACATTTGGTCGTGCCATAGTGAAACTCGTTCGGTCGTGGGCGGACAAAAAGAAAGCTACTATATAAGTAGTTTTTTTATATAGTAACATATTTTATGATGTTATTATGTTATGAATTTACAATTGGCTTAGAAATTATGTTAAGCATATTTTTCATATGGCAAGTATGGTAATAAGAGATCCGGGTGTTCGGAATTTTTTTGTTTTATACTTTTTTATTTGAAATAGTTTATATACCAAAGCAAGTCAAAGCATACCTATGTTTGACCACGATCTGACGTGATGTTAAACCGGCCTTACATAAGTCAGTGGCCTTACATGCTTATACATGTTTGCGTTTGCCGTCAAAATAACCATGGTTTTGCATCTAGCCCGGAATACGAGGTACGAGTATAACACATGCAAGCACGGCTTGAAGACAAAATCCACGAAACAGACAAGAACTTTGACAAAGTCCTGCGCTGCACTGCAGTGAGCTCGTTACCCTAAGACATTCGGTTTAAATCTTATAAGCCCAGTAATTTCACTGGCTACTTTGCTCATCAAAGTTGAACACAGTAATGCTTGCAGTTTAGTCATTGGGGGCAGAGTACACGAGCAAAGCGGTGGTACGGACTACGGACTTGCAGAAGAGTTGGTCCTACCACCTGATGAGAAGTTGCCTGTAAAATTGGTTCTCTTATACAAAGACAAGTCCCGGCCTTGAAGATAAGGCAAAAGCCATCAGGTAGAAAAACAAATCAAGCGTTTTACTAGGTGTTAGGACTAGCTCTTCAGCGAGTGTCCGTCTGGGTACCAGCGCTTTGCTCGTGAAGTCTGCCACCAAGCAGTAATGTGCCAGCATTACTGTGTTCCGCTTTGATGAGCATGGGTAGTCAGTGAAATTACTGGGCTTATGAGACTTAATACCTAATGTCTCATGGTAACGAGACTGTTGTCTAACACAATTCTGTTGTAACATATCCAGTCATTTTTGACGTTTATCTTTAGACGCTGTCTAGCTAAATACGCGACTAAAAATATTTTTTTTGTGGTAACACTGTAAATTCTCAACAGTTTTTTTACAATACAATTATTAAAGTGTAACAATATTTAATTTTATACGGGTATCCCTAAACATTTTAGCTAAAGTAAATACGGTATGCTGCGCGAACGCACACAAAACTTCGATAGCCGTTGTTACTTTATGGTGTGGTGAAAAGAATGCTCCCATATTTTATGCAATACTAGCTTCTGTCCGCCTTATAGGGACCATTTTATCCTGAGTTGAATTGCTCTTGAGTGCTATAGCATTCTGGGATTTACCTTTCATTAGAAAAAGTTTTTTTATCAAGATGCTTTTTTTGATCGTCATCACCAGGGGCATATTTACCCTAGGGCCAAAAGGGCCATGGCCCGGGGCGGCAGGCTGCGAGGGGCGGCGCAAGCAGAAGCATTTATAAATCCCTATCTAACTCTTAAGGCTCTTATCAATAAACAGTGTTAAACGGTTGAATACTTAGTTAAAATGTGTTTTGTCTCTTTCGATTCAGTTTAAAATTGTCAAATACCAATAAAGACAAAATATAGTTTAACTAAACCACCGTTTAACACTGTTTATTAATAACAGCCTAAATCTAGTAAGGTGGTCGTGGGTGTGCGGCAGGGCGGCGGGGTTTGCAGGCCCAGGGCGCTGAATCCTAAAATACGCCACTGGTCATCACTCGTCTACTGCTAATGATAGTGAGTGAATTTACCTCGTGCAATATTATCGTGTCATTATCGTACATTGACCGATATATCGGACCTGGTACACCTTATCATAGTGATAAGAGAATTGGGTCGACGTATCTTTGTAGAGCTCGGACACCTCGAAAGAATGGGAGAAGATCGGGCAGTGAAAAGAGCGTACCAAGGACGGCCTAGTGGTCGACGACCAGTCGGCCGTCCTAGGTACCGCTGGAGTGATGAGGTCGACAAGGACTTGCGCGAACTCCAAGTTGCGAATTGGCAGGAGATGGCGCAAGACAGACCGAAGTGGCGGCTCTTATTATCGGAGGCCAAGACTCATTTTGGGTCACTGCGCCCTCTTAGTTAGTTTAGTTATCTTTGTAGAGCACTTTGGTTCGTCTTCTACTTTTGGGGGGGAATCGCGTGGATAATGTCTTCTTGAAAACAAGAAGGAACACAAGACAAAACAAACAAGAACGCGGCTGCTCTACTGAAGAATTTATTCAGCCACTAAAAACTTAGTTTAGGTAAAAGAAAATTAGAAATCTCTACAAGCTTTTGCAATGTCTGTACGTTTGTTTAGGTCAAATCTTGCAAGCTAAATTTGACCCACTTCCCGGAATGCGATTGGCCCGAAATTTTACATGTAAATCGGATGACAATCCAAAGTAATGATGTCACAGAGCTGGTCTGATGATAGAGCGAGAAGGCGACCACAGGAACTCTGTAACGAAACGACGTAACCCCATCGAGTTTGGGCTCGTCTGATTTGTCTTTACAAGTACTCTGATCATAGATGATGTCCAGGGTCCGGACGATAGGGCAGAAAGGTTTACAGTAGGCCACAAGATTGCAGTACCGATTACGTATTTTATAAAAGTTTTATTATTTTTCAACAAATAATTTATTTATACTATTGAATGACGTGACGAGCGAGTCATTTACTTAATGGTAAGCATATCGCCAGCTCATAACTATAAATAGTAGATAATCAGATCAGAATTATAATAAACGCGAAAGTGTGTTTATAGGTTTGTTGGTTTGTCCCTCTTTCAAGCAGCAACGCAGCAACGGATCGACGTGATTTTTGGCATAGATATAGTTTATGCACCGGAGGGTAGCATAGACTACTTTTTATACCGAAAAAATGCACTGTTCCTGGAGAATCGTCGCTGGAAACCGGAAGCAGAAGCTAGTATTCAAATAAATAACGATGTAAATAACTAGATGGGAAAATAAATGATAAAAATAATTATATAATCATTATTTGTTTTCTCTAGATAGTAGAGAATACAAATAATTATACAATTGGTTATAATAAATAATTACCATATAATTTTTCCCAGCGTGATTAGACATCCCTGACCAAAATTGGGCCCCTAAAACCCGTTTTATAAATAAAACAGTTTGCAAATCCACTCGCTGATTTTACCCCATGTCTGGTCCAAACCTTTGTGACAGGACATGCAAAGTCCATTGGCTAAAACTGGACACGATGAGGGGAGATTGGCGTTATTTTATGAATACAGCATTGATTATGTGATCTGGCAACTTCAGAATTGAATTGAGAATGTGATTAATATTTGTTTGAAATTTGACCCTTACGTTCTTTTTTTATAGTTGGTACTTAGATGTTGGAAATTTAGAGACTAAATTTTCTTTTAGTGTGTATTGACTTCTATTGGGTTTTTTTAGCATTTACTTAGGTTTTCGCGATTGACATACTAGCTGTTGCCCAGGGCTTCACTCTCGTGTAGATTCTCACAGGAACCGTTGATTTGTCCGGGTTAAAAATTTGTACGTATTTTCCTTTTACTTTAATTTTTTTGAATTCCAATTATTATGAGCTCAAAAAATCTTTCGATTATAAATAATAGTTTTTGTGAAGATGTTACATTTTATGATTTAGATTTCAACCGTGTTACCACAATAAAAACAGTTTTAGACGCCGGTTTAACTAACACAAAAACGTCTATAAACCCTAGGATAACCTTGCCTAGGATAGGTTAACCTTAGGATAAACGTTTAAAAAGATTAGAAATGTCACAACAGAATGGAGTTAGGCAACGGTTAGACACTACTTAAATCACGATTTGTGGTTGCTCAAATTTAGACACGCCACTAAGGCATGTTTAGAAGTTAAACGCTGTTAGGTACAGGATTAAGATGTGTTTAATTTTTTGTGGTAAGATCGTAAGTGTCGTAAGATTTAAAAATATGCAATTTAATTTTTTTAAGTTTCTTTACAAGAAGTTATATGAATAATATTGTTTTTAACTTTTTGGTTTTTGCAACACTGTAGATATGAAGATTCAAAACAACACTGTGTTGTAATTAAAAATTAAGTCAAATCGTTATAATCTTTCAATACTCCACAATATAATATACTATATAAACAATATAGGTACATATGTACTATACTTAGTATTGCTACATCCTTTTTTTCTCTTGGCCAGACATGGTTTGTGTATTTGTCCGTTTCAAGTATAATTTTTTTAATCTCGTGTTTTTTTCTCACACACACTACCAGCCAGCGCCTACGGCGGCTATACCAACTCTTCAATTGAATGCTTAGGCGGTGCCTTCACAGTCCTGCGCTGCGGGCCGGCAAACGCCAAACCGTTCGCTTGCGCTTACAAAATTCAGTTTGTGTCTCTGTGTTGCTGAACGCGCGCGCGCGGCCCGATCCCGCCAAAACTTTCAAATTTGGAAGTCGGAGCTTCGTTGCAATTTTTTTTCGCACGCACGTTGCAAACCAGTGTCTTAACTTTTTAATTGCATCTCAACTTTTTAATGCTTAGTGGGATTACGATTCGGATCTCTTGTGATAGTGACTTTTGGATTGTCCTAAATGCATTGTGGTGGATGTAAGTATGCGTTCATAGATTGTTCGTCCGTCGTAATTTTGTCTATTTTAAGTCACTCTCACTATCATCGTATTATTTTAAGAAATTTAACAGTACCGTTTAGGCAACATATTTGGCATTCGCATGACATAATATGACATTAAAAAAAAAGTGCATATTGCAATGCTAGTTTAGGCAAAGGGTCCAAAATTTTCATCCCTTTTGGTTTCGCGAAAATAATTTTTAATTATTGCCTAGAGAAAAATTGCATTATTTTTTATATTTTTCGTAACAATACGTAAAGGCCCGTATAATAATCACCCGTATACCAATTATCTATCACGAAACTTTGCAATTTATCAAGGTCCTTCGTTGCATGAGATCTTGTATTGCATACCGTGCGAGCGAGAGGCAACTCAAACGACCTTGCGTTGGAACGAGACAAAAGATGTTAGGAAACTCTTGGGAAATATCATTTTTCTCTTTCGGCGCCTGAAGGGCACTTTTTACAAATATTAGTTTTCGGAGATAATAATTTGTTTGTCGTTTTTATTTTTTTATTTGCATATTATTTGGGTCGATGCTAAAGGGATTTAATTTTTGTGGTTAATTAAGGTTTCTAGAATTTACCGCCGTATGTGTACACTTTATTTAAGATGCAAACAAGATTACTGTTCATGCCATTTCACGATAAAAAAAAACAAAATGAAAAAGTTGATAAAGACCTCGATAAAAAAACTTTTCTGATGCTGTCGTGAATTATGTCAACATGACTATCAAAGTGCCTATAAAACAATAAATAAAGCATTGAACTATTTTATGACAACAGTTTTTATTCCCCCCTTTTTTCGAAAACAAAAAAGCTTACATCTTACATTGCGTCCACACATTCACCGCGACATAATGTCTTTTGAAAAAAGAATCATGTTCAATATTATTAATATTCATACTAATAATTGATCAATCAACTATCGGTGTACAGAACGCATATAATTGCTTCCAACACAGGTATAAGCTTCTGCGTGACACAAGGACAAACCGACAGATCTCCGCAAATTATAATTGGTTAATAATAATATTGGTAAAATAATTGCTATTTATGTTGCTTAGGATTTTTTTTAATTTTTGTTCATCCCACATACAGTTATGATTATGACTTATTATTAGTAGTAAAAAATGGAGTTATTTTTGCAATCTAGAAAGATAAGTATTGTAATATCAATAACATAAATAAGTTCCCCTAAATAGTATGATAATCACGCGGATAACATAAATACTGTCGAAAATAAGCTAGAAATCTTGAGGTTTATAATGTCTCAGGGTAACGAGTGCAACGCAGAGTTGCGTAGGCTTTTGTTACTTGTTTTTCAAAGTTCTGAGTGGAACTGCAATTATGGGCCTGCGTTATGCTTACCATAAGGCAGACGGCCTTCTCGTCTCGTTATACAATAGTCTATCTATACATCTATACACATAGATAAAACAGAAGTGTCTGTTTGTAATGTCAAAATAACAGCTTGTTACTACATGCATATGAAAGTACATACGGTACATGACAATGTAACAAAAAACAATTTATAATTTTTTTATCTGTCTGTCTGTTTGTTCTGGCTAATCTCCGAAACAGTTGGACCTATTTTGACGGGGCTTTCACTGGCAAATAGCTGATGTTATAAGGAGTAACTTAGGCTATTTTCATTATGCAGGCGAAGCCGTGGGCCACAGTTAGTATAAAATAATATTTTATTAATCAGCTTAGGACAGTTGGCTTAATTTATAAAAAAAACCTTTAAAACTCAAACATAATTGTAGTTACATAGGCGACCATGAAATAATAGCGCAATTTCATCCAGTAAACTCGGTTAACGTAAATTTCAACCATTTTGTGTATTAAATACTTTTAACTTTCATACTAAATTCTGTTTAAAATTAGAGCTTACAGCTTTAACAACATTATTTCCATCGGAAATAAGTGACGTTTATTTATTAAACAAACCATAAACAGCAGCGTGTTAACAATTAAAACTAATTAGTCAGCAACATGACTACGCAGCCGCAGTCACTAAATAAGCCTACAAAAAAAAAAGAAAAAGAAACTCAGAAATGGCGTAGGTACATTTTGCACACGTAATTGTATTCAGATTTAGAAAGTCATAAATGAGAAGGCAGTGTTTAACACTTTTTCTTGAATACTCTTTGGAAAGTATCCTTCTAAAAACTCTAGTTTTTTTCTCTTTGTCTGTTGCCGAAAACGGTTAGTATACTGTGTCAATTTCAAGTAAATTATCTTTTAATTAGCTAATACTAGCTTTTAGTTTGTTCATTTGCGTCATTTGACATTTCTACCAACTGACAATGGGAATTAAATAATAATTTATAGTAAAATATATGATCTTTGGGCAGTTTTTGCACAAAAAAATACTTACATAGTGGCAATCACTGAAGAGTGAGTAGAGACTCTCTCTTCAGTGGTGGCAATGTCGAAAATTAAGAGTGTAGAAATATAAAAATTTATAAAAATTAGAATGTGGACATCTGGTGGATCTGGATTATTAAAATATATATCAAACAACGAGAGAGGTTTTTATTGTATGGAGAAGCTTTCATGTAGTTATTATTTTGAAACAAATGATACTGTCTCTTCGACATAAAAATTTTTTGAATCTGTATTTTTTATGCAGATTGCCATCTGTCAAAAGTCAAGTATATAATTATATTATTGCGTTAGGTGCCCTTTTTTTAACCAACAATAAAATGAGTAATAATTTTTTTTGAACGATACTTATCTCATAAGTTTAAGTTTAGATTAAATTTAGTATTTTGCTTTTTTATTAATACTTTCGGTAGATAAGTTTTATATTAAACTACAACTATATCTCTAGCATATAAAAAATAAAATCAAAAATATCTCTAACATTATAAAAATAAATGCATAAAAATCTCTAACGGTAACTGAGACATTTTTAAACAATCATTTATAAAATATTCAAATTGCCTAAAAATTCGAAGTCTAGATATTTTTTATATCGTTTTACATCCGGCTTTTGCTTTTAGCATATCTCTTATAATAGGTAATAATAATTATGGCATCGATCAAGCGGACTCTCGCTTACTTTCACATGAGATTTTGGCAGTTGCGACTTTCACTTGGTGGGTGCTATTCGAGTCATGAGCGTAACGCGTTTTTACTTACTAGCTAGTAATTCCTAAAAAATCCACCAGGTGGTAGGACTAACTTTTCTGCGAATATACGTCTGGGTGGATCAAACGGTTTTGCTCCTGTAGTCTGCCGGCAAGCAGTTACGTGCATTACTGTTTTATGGTTGGATGGGCAATGTAGTCAGTGAAATGATTGGCATTATGAGACTTAATACTACTAATAATAATACTTAAGAAGACAAATGTTTCCCACCTCAGTAATTGTGTCTATTTTCGTCGTCATCGTCATCAGCTGGAAGATATCTACTGCTGAAAATAAGCCTTCTCCACAGAAAGCCACTTGGATTGGCTACTCTCTTCTTGTCTTTTTTAAGTTTTAACCTTTGCAAATACATGTCATCACTCCGATGCCAATAGGTGCGTAAAGAAATCCAGCTATGGCCTTTAGCAAACACATCTGGTTTGAACTCGTTAGATTTGTTTTAACGAGTGAATAAAAGTATGTTGTATTTTAAACCATCCTAGAATGTTGCAATTTTTGGACTAGCTGTACATTTAGACATGATTTATAGTTAAAAGCAGATGAATTTCATTAGGTGTTGTTTTAGTTTAATTCTAAATCACAGACAAGAAACACAATCTAAGACACTTTTTTACATATATTACCTAGTTAGTTATGACTTTTCGGTTTTCGGCAATGCCAAATTAAAAGGTATGCAAAAAATTTTGTACTTGACACCCCACCTTGTAATTCGATTTCTTTAATAAAGCAACTATTAAAAAAATTGTTTCCGGCACGTGCTTACCATATTTAGATGTTATTTGAAATTATTACTCGTAGATGGCTGTCTGCCTGATGGTAAGCCAGCCCATAATAATGGCAGTTCTCGTTACCATAAAGAAATTATCATTAGATATTGAGTCTCATGCACAAGGCCAGTGGAATAGTAATTTTACTTACTGAATCTAGAAATATAATTTGAAAATATATACTTAGGAACTAGGAATGTAAAGGAAATAGATTTTAAAGCATTATCCCGTAGTTTCAAGACAGTTTTAAGTAAATAAAACATCTCTAAATTTTCGCTGCCATAGGGATTTGAACCCTTGCCTTCTGACAATCCGGGTAAGATGCCTTTTCATAGAACAAGAAACATACATCTCGAGAATTTCATCATTAAAACATCATTCGTTTTCATAGCTTAGTTGATCATCAATGCCCTTGGTGACATGATTCATATAACTCACATCATAAAGGCCAGTTCAGACCTGAGCGTTGTTCGGTAACTTTGTGGGTAGAGGGAATGATTTAGCGTTGATATCGCCCGTATTTGTATGAAATTTCTTGCCCAGTCGAAACCGACTGGACACAAAAAGTAGAGAAACCTCTACTTCAGGCGGTAGCGAATAACGCTTAGGTCTGCACAGGCCAACAATGAACAATGTTTAATGCATGCGCGACCGCGTTCACTCTAAGCTATACGCTTCCGCTTCCACTCATCTCTTGGCCATCAACCTCCAAAACTGGCTTTCATCTGTGTGCGTAACGGCGAGTAGTGTGCGTCGCGTCATTCGCGTCCCGTAACGTAATCTTGCGCAATGACTGTCGCCGCCGCGCACGCATTCGATATTTGAATTTCGTTTCATTTATCGAGAAACACCGATGCTACTGGCCAGTTCGAAAACAGACTAACAAAGTAACAAAACTTATTTTTTTTACTTCTAAATGGCAAAAACACTAACCGTGTAAAGCTTGCTAAGTTTTTTTAATCCAGGGTCCACAATAAATTTTAAGTTAGGTACTGGAGGTAAATTCAATTTAGGTGACATTTCCAGGGCCAGTTACGCAAAAGTTTGTGGATGAATGGTTGTTACTCTTTCACACAAAAACTACTAAAAGGATTTTGATGAAAACTTACAGTAATATAATCTTACTAATATCCTACTTCCTACTAATATATAATATTATAAATGCGAAAGTGTGTTTGTTGGTTTGTCCTTCTTTCACACAGTAACGGAACAACGGATCTACGTGATTTATTGCATAGATATATTTTATGGACCGGAGAGTAACCTAGGCTACTTTTCTCCCGGAAAAATGCAGGGTTCCTGTGGGAACGCGGGCGAAAACTGCGGGCAGAATCTAGTACTATATTAAATGCGAAAGTGTGTTTGTCCGTTTGTTGGCTTATCCTTATTTCACGCAACAACGGAACAAAGGATCGACGTGATTTTTGGTATAGATGTAGTTTATGGACCGGAGAGTAACACAGGCTCCTTTTTATTTCGGAAAAATGCACGGTTCCTATGGGAACGGGGGTGAAATCGCGGGCTGTAGCTAGTAAGCTTATATATCAGAATAACACACAGACTACAATGTATATAAATATATTTACCACGCGGGCAAAGCCGCGGGTGGCAGCTAGTTGTATACATAAGAATAGGCTACCGTTAGACCACCATCTCACCTGATGGTAAATGATGATGCGGTCGACTATGAACCACGCTTACCTATTCACTCTCGTGACTTGAAGAAAATGTATAACTTCCATAGCAAGAAAGATAAAACCTTGAATAAAAGAAAATTTATTACAAATAAGTATTTCAGCAATGGCAAGGTCGTTTTTGCGAGTAGAGTAGGTAAATAGCTACACAACCTGTAAGTACTGTTTGACTTTCTAAAAAGTTTTTTTTACACACAGACACACACACACACGCAAACACACACGCACACGAACACACGCACACACACGCACACACGCACACACACACGCACACACACACACACACACACACACACACACACACACGCACACACACACACAACTTATAGCAATTCACTGTAACCCATTTTCTGAAAATAAAAAGTTTTACGTTAAATTATTTTTAATAGTACTTTATATTATTAATAAGAAAAATTTAATAAGTTTTTTTGGTATTTTCAAAAACTTCGACATAATTAAAATAGTGTCTAATGATGGGAAGTCACTGGTTGCTGAAACAGTTTTCACTAGGTCGGCAGACCATGGGTTCATTGAAACGAAGTACAAAAGTTATCGAAATAAATTATTTTTTACTTTACTTTTACTATAGTTTGTTGGGCTAAGGGGGCCGTGTGCCTGGTGGTAATCATAACGCCAGCATAACAATTGCAGTGCCACTCAGAGCTTGGAAAAGCAAAGGTCTGCGCGGCACTGCATTGTGCTCGTTACCCTGAGACTGAGCGACACTAAGTCTCATAATTATAAGCCCAGTAATTTCACTCCCTACTTTGTTCCTCAAATTGGAACACAGTACTCTTGTGATCCAATACTACCATTAAACAATACCAAAAACAATATTGTTTATTAAATAAATCTGTCTTTGCCGAGGTAATCATTATTCAATATCATTTTTTCCATAGACATTGGAGTGGCTGTCAAAATATATGATTATATAGGTATAGTGCGGCAATACGAATGATCAAAGAAAAGTAGGAATCTCTTTGGGCAATACACATAATTACTAATAACTTTATTTAGGTCCAGGTCAAGAAATTAAAAAAGAACTCGCAAAAGAAAAAAAAAGAACTCCGTCACCAAAGCGAACTCAAATTTAGAATCGCCTATGTCGAAGTCGTGTTAAACGAAATTGGCTCGTAAAACAGGCCGGTTTGATAAACCAGCAATATAACCTCATTTGACCTGCCTCTATAATACTCTACCAACGATAGTCCTGACCTATTTAACATCTATATAAAGATATACTTGGAACTCACCACACCAACGTATAAAAGGTTTTTTCAAGTCTTTCAGTGAGCTTGCGTTTTCCTGCAAAGCCTTCCTGGAATGTAGGTCAAAAAGAATCAAGCACTTTTTTTTCTGAAAGATTTTTTTCATAAATAGAACACAATGATTAGATTGTAAAAGGTTTTAGAAAAACGTTTGATATAGGTTTTTTTTTCAGTAGCTATATTTTTATCTTTAGTTACTGTAGGTAATTAATGTTGGTATGTGGAATTTTTTGACCCAATCTACGGAAATAATTTTAAAAAATACAATGTTTTTCTATAAAACATCAACTATTGCTTTGTTGTAACACTTCTTAAGTTTAAAGCTATTTTTTTTTATAAAGTTTTATTTTTTTATTACTATATATATATGAGACGAGCTGGCCGTTTGTATGCCTGATGGTAAGCATAACGCCGGTCCATAACAATTGCAGTGCCACTCAGAACTTTGAAAAACAAAGGCCTGCGCGGCACTGCAGTGCGCTCGTTACCCTGATATATTAGGTATTAAGTCTCGTAAGCTCAGTAATTTTACTACTTTGCTCATCAAACCGGAAAACAATAATGCTTGCACGTTACTGCTTGGCGATAGACTACCGGTACCAACCCAGACGGACATGTGCAAAAGAGTTAGTCCTACCACCTAGTAACAGCAAAATCTTGTATTCGGCCTCTGATAAGCGTAATAGAATAATTACTCACAGATTTTTAGATTTTTTTTCTAATTTAGAACCTTTTTTCGCTCCATTTTTATTTAAAAAGTGTGACGTCAGTTGCATCAAACCAGTATTTTCTAAAACTATTACTATCTCTGTTACAAAGACATAGTTACAATTATAGACCTCCCCCTTTATCTAAGTTCATTCTAATAAACAAATTATATTATGACAAGAGATTGTATAGCAATATTAGAAATAGGTTTGCGGTAGTTTCCAATGAAGTGTTGCGCATTTCGATTAGGTGGTGAAATAGAATCGATTTTTTAATGCAATTATGTTTAGGCTTTTGTATCGATAAGAGTCTATGATGTGGTAAAAAGACATCAACGAAATACGTTTATTAGAACTTATAAATAACAACATATTATTATGCTTACTAAATTATTTAAAATGGTCGAAATTCTTTCATCTATACATAGATTAAGTAACTGACACAGTTTCCTTCCATCAACAAGTTTAATTTTCAATAAAAAATAATAAATTAATTGTGATTGGTTAAAGCTAGATAACCCAGAATACGCGGGTTTGAATCCCGTTATCAGCGAAATTTTTGAAATGCATATTTACTTAGCTAGTATTATTCACAATTCTACAACTCTCAATATAATATAGTTACTTTTATATAAATTATTACAATAAAAAAAAAGTTTTTATTATGTTATTCTTTAATACACATGTAAGGTGTATCGTTTAGTGAACAAAAAAAATATAATCACAATGTAACATATCAAACTGAACAATGCACACGGTTACGCTTAATACCGGAGCGGTCAACAAAGGGATTCGCACTATACATCTACATACACATTCACATCAAAGTATCAAAGTGAATGACATAATAGAACTACGCCCATACATATCACCGCAAAGCCATAGCCTAGTCAACATAGCATAAAGAAAAGTAGTGTTTTAGGATACCTCACTGGCACGAGGGATCGATTGCAGGCATGCGCAGAAGCGGGCAACACTTCCGCCCGCACCAATGGTAGCGAGAACACATTGCAACTGCACTCCAGTGCATGCAGGGCCGCGCAAAAATACACCCTTAACGTTAAAAGAACAGATCATTCGATTTCCAAATTGACGTTCTAAATTCAAGATGTTCGCGTGTGCGTTGCCAGATGGAATAGTGCGCGTGGTTTAAGACTGGCCGGTAGCAAGAATATACGCCGAGTGAACGAACTATGAAGAGAAAAAAACGATTATACGGAACGTATATTCATATACAATACCACATCACTAACGCAAATTATTTTGTATGAGACCGTGACAATATAATAGAATAATTTTTTCTTCACGTTATAAATTACACAGTTTATAAAAAAAATATTATACACATTATAATCAGTAATCACAAAATTAAAATAGTATTTAAACCAAATAATCACAAAAATAATAGCTGTTATAATCACGTTTAAATCCCAAGCAAGTAAACCCAAACCTTACGAACGAAATTTTAGACTGATATTTAAATCCGAATAAAAGTAGTTAAATAAAAAAATTATAAAATAAAAATAAAAGTATAGTGTATTTACATTAGTTGAGAATTTGAGAAAGTTTATATAGCAAATAATATTTATAAATCGCAATATTATAAATTATAACAAATATTACAAATTATAAAACCGGGGATCAGTGATAGCCTTAAGCAACTTTTTCTACGTTTACGACGGACGATCAATTGACAATTTCAGACTTACAGTGTACAAAAAATTGGAAACAAAATGGAGAAAATTGCGTAGTGACTATTGCGAATTGTGTAAGTTGACTTAGTCGACTTTTTGAATTGTGGAACTAAGTTGGGAGACTCGGAGAGGATTGCGCTTGACTGGTGATGATGATTTTGTAGCGACTTATGGAAACGATTGTGTAGTGACTTATGGAACGATAAAGTTGTTTAGTGGTACGGTGCCGTTGGGCCAACATGCTGAATATGTTTGATATGTGGAACTCGGTCAGCACGAAGCTGGAAGCCCAGAGTAACGTCCAGCAGAGTCAACAGCCGCACACCTCAGGTGGGAGCATTAAAGGTAATTTCCAGTTAATAACCGGATAGTTGCGAGTTTGGGGCAAACTAATTCGCTATAATAATGACAACTAAAACCAGTCATTTTTTTAGTTTTGATGTGGGACAAATACTACATGAAGTTCATTATAGCTTGAAGCTTCATATAGATCTGCCGGCCGGCACGAGGCGGCGCGCGGCGCGCGTGGCTTAATTTTATACGTATTGACGTGTTGACAGCCTTCCTCGCTTGCTTTTACTTTAATTGGATAACTATTTATAAAATATATGGATTTCATAAGTAAAAACTCCTTTATTTTTGGGCTATTGCTGCTGAATTTATTTAAAATACCAGCGTTTTTTTGAATAAGTTCCACCACGCCTTCCCATTTGGCACAAAGCTTTGATGTGATCTTGTGCTGAGCGAAGATATTAATTTTATAAAATTTAATGCCCAACATATTTGATAGAACCGTTCAAACTGCAAATATTTTAATACATACTGAATTAGTTTTTCCTAGAGTTTGCCCCAAATATGCAAAATTGTAGAGACATTACTATAGGCTATATTAATATGACACAAATAACATTAATTTGGACATTTTAAAATGGGATGCATGTGGTTGCACAATAATTTAAGTATTATAATATACAGTTTATTTATGTAATAAAATAGTTACGTTTATTTGTCTTGTTATTTCAAATATTTATTAATTACCAACTTATTATAAACAAAACATTATTTACAACTAAATTAGTTAACACAGCTATTATATCTCGTTAATAATGTAAAATAAATAAAATCTTGCATCAATGTAACAAAAAGCATATATGCTAAAAATAGAAAAAAATCCAACCTGTATAAAAAAATGCATCGGTAATAAAGTTATAACACGTTATATAATTAAGTTATATCGTTATAAAGCGAGTGAAAGCTTTTCCAATTTCTAGCTCTGTTGTGCGTGATCAAAATTCGCAAACCTATTCTTCACTAGTATTCACGCATAATCGATTTCCAAAAAAAATAATTGCGTGCATAAAATCGTTAAAAATACCGTAGAAAGTCCAAAAAGTATTTTTTCCGGTGTATTAATACATACATAATTACGTTACGTAATTGAAAGTTGCAACGTGTAGGAAGGCAGCCAATTATAATACCGTTAAGTAATATAGAGTTGGGTATTTTTGTTTTTGTCATTAGTTGTATTCAACGTTATGTTGTCTTTCGCTACGTTTACTAATCAGAGTGTAAAATAAATGCCTATATTTAAAAAAAACTATGTCACCTTCAATTGGTATAAATTATCATTATTTAAATAAAAAACGTCTCAAACAGTGTTCACTGCCAACGAGATTTGAATTTTAACTCTTTGAACCTGCCTTCACCCCTCGCCTTCTGTATTTTTTTACAATATTTTTTGTACTAGGTACTTTCTTTTTTTGTTTTCAGAAGCTCTGTGCATACAATTACTTTGCTACACAATGATTTGGTATGAATACGGAATTTATGATTTGCATTTTTGAGCTGTTTTTAGGTTAAAGCGCTACCCAGAGCCAATGACATTCATCATTCTGTCCTCTTTGCACATACTTTCGGTTTGCATTGAAAGTAAAAGAGAAGGAACACCGCGCGGGCCACTAAGATTGAGTAAAAATTAAAAAAAAACCGTGAGAATATCCAAAATTAGATGCCTAATAGAAAATTTACCACAGTCGAGCTTTTTTGTCATTCTATAACACGTAAGTGATATTAGTTTTATCTATATACATTTATAAATAACAGCGATATTTCATTGCAAACTTATTTTTAGAGCTAAGTTTGTAATTTTTTTTTGATCGATCGATTTTGTTTTGATTACATCTAGATTATCAGTAATATTATGATGAATAATGACATATATTTTTTCCAGTGCCAGAAGCTCAGCTGATTTTGCTAAAAACTTTGTAAGTGGACCTATTTAGCTGCTATATTATAATTATACGCCTTAAACTGAGATGGGAGAAAAATGTAAAAATTCTTACGTCTTATAAAAATGTCACATTGGCACTAAGAAGTCTACAACAAAAAAATGAACAAAAAATTTACATATGTAATTTATATAAAAAGTCAGATGAAAATTCTAAGATTATATGAAAACGGAAATTGTAATTTGAGCCATTTTATTTATGCTTGGTTTTTTAGATTGAACTGAGATATTATTAAAAATAAACAATCCCCTTTGTCGTGTAAAAAATATCACATTTGCCACAAGTCTAGTGAATAGGTTTCTTCTAGGCAAGCGTGCTCCATCGTCGACCGCATCGTCGCTTAACATCAGGTGAGATCGTGGTCAAACGTAAGCCTATTTCAGATAAAAAAAAAAACAAAAAAAAAAAAGTCTCTACACAAAATAAAAAAACATACAATTGGCATGTACAAAAACGCCAACCGAAATTCAAAAATCGAAAGAAAGCTTTTTAAATTCGCAACCAGTGATTACCGCGCCAACCAGCGCTCTTTTAATTTTAATTGACATTTCGAACGCACTTTCACGTTCTCGGTCCACGAAAACGTAATAAAGGACATTTTGAGCATATCTTAAGCAAGAAAGTACAGCTAAATCAGGTTTCTTTTTAATACGCGGCTTGCGTAACTCGAGTTGTATGAAACCTGTTTGATTATAAACTGTTTTATGCGTATGTGAATTGGTCAGGGCATGTCCAGTATTCAGCCACGTATAAAAGAACGATATTTTTAAATTATTCGCCTTTTTGCGTCCCTACCATGCCAAATTATTTTTTTCTTTGTTTGTGGCCTTGCCAAACATACTTTCCCAGACTAAGGGGATATTTGAATTTTGGAAAGAACATCCGTCCAGTTTCTGTGTTTTATTTACTACATACTCATTTTCACATTGCTTCTTTTTGTTTGTTTTTCGCACGTTTTTTCTACATTTAGCCGGAATTATAAAAGATTTTGTGTTGCTTCCATATGATCCAGTAGCTCACTAATTAGATCAAATGGCTTAAAATGACAATGGTTTCGTCGAAAATTATAGCTTTAATAGGCACTTTCAGTATTTTATAGCACAATCGTTTATCTATGGTCGTCTATGACAATGGCGGTCATCATTAAACCATTGTTAATTTTCATATGTCGTACTCGTGATCATTTTGCAGCGAAACCATGTCATTTTTAAACCATTTGCTTAGTAGAATTGGGGCACAGAATAAGTAATAAGCCCGGGCGATAAAGTGATCAAAATGCTAACGTATGAAATATTTAAAAAATGCATTGATTGAGTACTCAGATGTTGTTTATTAACCAACAAGTGACGGTCAGTAGGTGATGTTACATTCGAACCATTTCTTGTTCTAGGAACTGAGTCCAAAGTCAACATTTTATATGAAAATAGTCATTGCAATTATACTGGGCTTAAGAGACTGAATACCTAATGTCTCAAGGAATTGAGGGTAATAAATATGCAATACCACGCATGTTTTTAAAAGTCTGATTGTGACTGCAATTATTATATGGCGTTATGCTTACCATCAGGAAAACGACCTGCTACTCTCGTTATCTACATCTATACAAATAAATAAAATAGAAGTGTCTGTTTGTAATATCAAAATAACAGCGTTTTACCAAATGCATACGAAAGTATGTACGGTCCCTATAACAACACGACCATTTTTTAAATTTTTGTCTGTTGTCTCTCTGTCTGTTTGTTCCGGGTAATCTTCGACACGGCTGCGCCGATTTTGACGGGACTTTCACTGGTGGATAGCTGATGTTACAAGGAATAACTTAGGCTACTTTTATTTTAGAAAAATAATTAGGGTTCCGCGCAATAAATAAAACCCAAGATATCCAATATATCCGCGCGGGTGAAACCGCGGGCAGCAGCTAGTCTGAAATAAACTAACAACATCTGCTAATAATTACGAGTAATTTATTTAGAACTAGCTATGCCCCGCGGCTTTGTCCACGTAGCCTATGTTACTCCTTGTAACATCACCTAACTTCCAGTTATAGTCCCGTCAAAATCGGTCCAGCCGTTTCGGAGATTACCTGCAACAAACAGACAGGCAAAATGTTTAAAAATGGTTGTTTGGCTATAGACTTTCATATGCATTTAGTAAAAAGCTATTATTTTGATATTACAAACAGACACTTTAATTTTATTTATTTGTATAGACTAGGCGCTGCCCGCGGTTTCTCGCCCTTATAGAAACCTACAAAAAACGTGCATTTTTCAAATACATTTGTATTGCCTAAGATTATTAAAAATTAAATTAAACAAACTAAAAACGTTACTTAGATCAACACTGATTACTAAACAATAAAATAGAAAACAAAAAGTGTGATCGACGTAATTTGATACTTTCGGACCAATCAGCAAAATACTGATGCATTATTAGTAGAATTGTCTAAACAAACATGTTTATATGAAATTACGTAGGTAGCAGCAAGATTTGGTGATGTGTTATTTTTATTTATTGTATTGCTTATTATGTAATTTTGATTGCTAGAGTTTTATACATTTTAAAAGGAATATAGAATATAGGAAGAATAGTAATTAAGTAAAAATATTATAGCATGGCTATCGCCGTATGGTCCCGGCATCGAGATACTAACCTCGAGAGATGAGATACTGTACTATCCGATCTCACATCAATGTATTAATTTTGCTATAACAAATAACAGCGTATCAGCGCACAGGGAATCGGCGCGGGGGGGGGGGGGGGTGGCTTAGCCAATCAGAGCGCATTATGTTTAGGAAAAATGATGGAATTTATTTCATGCAAACCAAACGTCATTGCACCTCTTGGGGTTTGTACCTCGATGGGTCCCGGCTACGAATAGTACGTAAAATAATTTTCCGTGGGTGTCGGTTAACGGAATAACCAGGCAATGGGCATCAGCATTCTTCTCGGTCTAGTGCGGTCACCAAGACGCCTGCCAAGGGTGGTGAATTGTGTTTATGTTTTACTACTTGGTAGGACTAACTCTTCCGAATCTGTCTGGGGTGGTACCCCTGCTTTGCTCGTGAAGTACGCCGCCAACAGTAATGTGCAAGCATTACTGCGTTCTGATTAGATGAGCAAAGTAGTCAGTGAAATTACTGCACTTATGAGGATTAATACCTTATAGCTGAGGGTAATAAGCGGACTGCAGTGCCGCGCAGGCTTTTGTGTTTCAAAGTTCTGAGTGACAGTGTAATTGTTATGAGTCGGCGTTATGCTTAACAGGCAAACGACCAGCTCATTTTGTTATCAAATACTATAAAAAAAGACAAAATCCCCCCTTCATGGGCAAGGTTGATGATCAGCAGTAGACGTTTTCCAGCTGATGACGATGACAAGTTAATGAATGAAAATATAGCTACGAATTTATATAACAAGAAACATAAACATAAACGCTTACACACTCATACCCCCGCACTAGGATTCCCTGTGTCGCAGGTGGTATGGACATACACAGATACACATCACAAACATCCAAGACCCGAGAACAAACTTTATGCTTACACAAAATCTGCCCCGGCCGGGAATCGAACCCGGGACCCCTCGCCTTGCAGGCAGAGTTACTACCAACTTAGCTACGGAGCCGTCAAACAAGAAAGCTATAAACGAATCTATATTTTTACGAACAATTTTTTCTTAGCTACTTGACACATTCTCACGAAGATTCCTGTCTCAATGTGTCATCGTTTCATGGTTTTGATGACTCTAATTGCACTTAAAAGAGACACAGACGGTCATAAGACCAACAGAAGTGTAATAATTATGTAATTGTTCGCTCGTAATCCTCTCCAACTTCGTTTTGCATAATTGCTAGATGAATTTTTAATGGAGAAACGCGTAACAAGTTTTAAAGCGATACGCCTCAGAAACGAACTTCGTGTAACTGTAAGGCATAAGTAAATATTTTCCTTTAAATTCAATCACATATAGATAAATACATTTTTTATTGAAACTTTTTATATAGTACAGAAACAGTCACAAAAATTATAACTTTTGAGACTTTTTTTATACTATTGTATAATGAGACGAGCTGTTTATTTGCCTGATCTAAGCATAATGCCAGTCCATGAATATTGTAGTGCCACTCACAACTTTGAATCAAAACGGCCTGCGTGAGACATTAGATATTAAGTCACATAAACCCAGTAATTTCACTGACTACTTTGCTCATCAAATCGGAACACAGTCACGCTTGCACATTACTGCTTGGTGGCAGACTACACGACCATAGAGTTGTACCCACCCAGACGAACACTTGCAGAAGATTTATTCCTACCACCTGGTACATGCCACTCAGCCATTGCAGCAGTAATCAATTTTTTTATATACTAGAAGGTTCCGCGCTCGTCCGCCTCTCTCTATAATATTATCTATATCTATGTGTCGTGTGTTCGCTCATAATAGACTGTTCAGACTTCAGCCAGTATTTTATTTCTGCTGCAATGACCATTAATTTAATAAAAAAAAGTTTTAGGTACCAGATGTCTAATAAATTTATTTACACCCTAAAATTACTAAGGTTAAACGATTGTGTTCCTCTTATTACGTTATGAATAAACAAGGAAAATTACAAGACATTTTAATATTACATAGACTACGCACCTGATTAAAATATACAATATTAGTTTGGAAGTACTACATTAAGATAACAGGATAACATACACCGATGACTATAATTGAATAGTACTAAAAAACCCGCCAAACTGTAGAGCCTTGAATTAAAAAAAAATAGTTTTAGGCACCATATGTCCAGAAATTTTGTTTACTTACTCACTATTTTAAAGGACCCTGCTTTTTGTACAGCGTCCTTTACAAATTATAGCATCACTGAACAGTTATAGGAGAGTGTAAAAGGCGCTCAACCTCTTGCATACTAATGTAGCGACCACCAGACCTCTATTGAAACACGCGTGTCTCATTTCGATTGTCCCCAATTACTAATTAACTAAGGCTTAGTAAATTTATTCCCTTTACCACAGAGTAGTTAATAGTAACGATTTTCTTACATACTATAATATAATATAAGGAAAAAGACAAGACATTCTAATATAAAATGCACACCTGACGCACAAAGTTATACAACATTAGACCATACATACAACATTAGGGTACCAGGATAACATACACATGTGACTATGTGACTTTAGTACTAAAGTGTGCGAGAAAAAGTTGCTCGGCCAAGACCCATATAGTGGCAGTGCGTGCGGCACAACCGATCTTGGTACTTGTGTTACCTTCGCAAGTTTAATGACATCAACTGTCTAGGGTACTAACTAGAGGTGCAGTTAAATGATAGGAATCATCCATTTAAGTACTTACCTTTATTGAAGTACGTAGATGGAATTGGTAAGTACGGTTAACAATCGACTATGTCTACTACTATGACAACTATCTCTGTCCATTACTACAACCTTTTATTTTTCATCTATAGAAAAAAAGTACTGGACATAGTCGATTTAGTCATCTTTAATCTATAAATGAAAGTTTTTCCAAATCACATTTTAACATAGTCGTATAGCTCATATAAAAAATTGGCCAATTGAGAGACGCTATATCAAAAACGGACACCCAGGAAGCAAAGTAAAATAAAAAGCTTGTTTCAAATGTTGTATAATTGTTAAAATCAGTCTTATTAGATGATTGGCATCACAGAAGTAGACAACGCCCTATTTATTTCATTTTTTGCTATTTTTGGCTAGCTTCTTTTTCTAGCCAGCCTATACCTCATCACTAATTACAACGCCTAGTTACATGCAACGTTGTCACCGGTAATGGCAGCCATTGTTTTCATGGGAGAAGCTGGAAAACAATTTATTACATTAATTATTTAATTGGCTTATTCATATTTAAACTGCAGGTGCAGAGGTTAAAGATAAATAAATAACACTTATTGAACTATGCTAGGTACGCTAGCTAGATAGTTTGCGGCTAGCTATTAAAACTATCATTAAAATTAAACAACTTTTGAAGTTTATTGAATACAATATAGAAACTATAAAACTAAAACTACTTAAGATTAAGTTATGCATTACATTTAATATGTGGTAGGACTAACTCTTCTGCGAATTTACGTCTGGGGTAGTACCATTGCTTTGCTCGTGAAGTCTGCCACCAAGCAGTAATGTGCAAGCATTACTGTGTTTCGGTTTGATGAGCAAAGTAGCCAGTGAAAATATTGGGTTCATGAGACATAATACCTAATATCTCAGGATAATGAGCGCAGTGCAGTGCCATGCAGGCCTTTGTGTTTCAAAGTACTGAGTAGCACTGCAGTTATGAGCCGGCGTTATGCTTACCGTCAGGCAAACGACCAGCTCGTCTCGTTAACAAATTAATAGTATAAAAAAGTCAAATGACAAAATGGTGTGTTTCGTACAGCAGTCACACTTGACTTCAATTCTAGGCTTAGCATGTCATGAATTCTTGATTACATCGTAAACTAAGGTCAAATGATGTAGTGATCAAACATATCGAATTACTTATTAAGTTTCGATATTAGACGAAAACCTACAAGTAAATTTGCTTTTAATAAAGTGGGGACCGACTTAAATGACACGCTACTGAACCGATTTTGATGAAATGTTCATGGGACCAATCTCAATACCTGAAACCTTTCAAACAAAAAAAGTATTTTCCAAATTGGTTTATAAATAAATGACGCGAGTTCTGAGATAAGAAACATAAAAAAACAACAGAAAAGGAACTTTTATATCTTTGATATAGATTATAAGTTCTTACATTAAGTACAATGTGCAGAAAAAATAAGGTACGAGAAAGATAATTTATTGCCAAAAGTTTACATGTTTATAGGGTACACAACAGAAATTTTGTTATTTAATAAAGTATTTACGGTCTAACAATGATAGGCAAAGCTAATCTTAGATGGCGCCACATCGCTGGTTCTTGTCATTGATATTTACTTTGGAGGTTAAAGAATTAAATTAACCAGTAAACTTGCTCGTGTCATAAAATTAATTAAATTTGAAATGGTTAATAATTTTTGATGCGAATTGCTTTGATCCACATCTTTGGTTTTTTTCTCGTCAGAAGGGAAACGCGTATCTTTATTTTAACACTGAAATGCACTACACAGAAGCATACTTTATCGCAGAGAAGATTTTTTGATTACTTACTAAAATTCTATAATGAATTTGGACAGCGAAACAACACCAGCTATAATGTGCCACCTAGCGGAATAATTAATAAGCAGTGTTTCTCCATTAAATAGACTTGCAAACAAAATATAAGTAAGCAAAATTTTTTTTATTATAATTACATAAAAAAAATTACGTATATTGACTTTTTTTAAAATAATTTTTTACTGTTTATAAAATGTCTTATGTTGATGTAGTTTTATCTACAAATCAACTCTCATGGATACATAAGCTCTCATCACTATTAGCCAAATCGTAAAGTATCAAGTTGTCTTAGTCGCCGTCACACATTAACGTTATGCGCGTGCGTAGAACATGTCAGGTACCTAGTAGTACTGTTTAGTATACTATAGTATATAGTATACTTACTATAGCCCGCTGATATGATAATACTACCTGTGTATGTGTGCGAAAGAACGTGTTGAGTGAGACGTACTGTCTTTTTTGAACCTGTATTTTTTTGCAATTTATTTACAGGGTACAGATAGACAAGAGTACTATATTTTTAGCTCTTAGTAGCTTTTAAACTGAACTCTAGCATAATTTTTGGGTAAATAAACAATATTTTTTTTATTGCATACATACATTATTATTATTCAGCTTATTTATTTGATTGCTTAGACCTAAGTATTTCACAATATTCCTATAAAAACTTAAAGCTAGAGTGCTGTTGGCAGCGGAGCAGGGCCCAAGCTACCCTGTGGTTAGGGCTGCAGAGAGAGGAACCTCCTAACTATACGCGCCGTGTCAAGGAGTATAACTGCCTTCTGCATCTGACCCTTGATCCAACTGTCTATCGAAAGCCTGTTACGTCTTTATTATTATTATTATATAATGTTTATGAACTGAGGACTGAGGATTTGCTATTGACTTTTCGACCGCTTTCCTGGATATCTCTTTCTTCATACTTTGGGGTCACGAGACTAGCAGCTTTGCCTGATGGTAAGTATAACGCCACCCCAATTCAATTGCAGTGCCACTCAGAACTTTGAAACAGAAAGGACTGTGTGGCACTGCAGTACGCTTTTTAACCTGAGACATTAGGGTTTATGTTTAACTAGCTATACCCCGCGGCTTCGCCCACGTAGTCTAATTTACTCCTTATAACGTCAGCTATTTGCCAGTGAAAGTCCCATCAAAATCGGTCCAGCCGTTTCGGAGATTACCCGGAACAAAGAAACACAAAAATATTAAAAATTGAGTTGTTTTTGTAGGTACCGTAGATACTTTCATATGCATTTAGTAAAAAGTTGTTATTTTTATATTACAAACAGACACTACAATTTTATTAATTTGTATAGTTAAGTCCAGTAACTTCTCTGACTATTTTGCATCAAACCAGAACACAGTAATGCTTGGTGACAGATGACACCAGTAAAGCAATGGACCCACCCAAACGGACACACGCAGAAGAGTTGGTCCTACCTGATAAATGCTGAGTTTACTCAGATGTTCAGTTACGAAGAAAAAAAAATTAAAAAACTTGCAAAAAAGACTCCAAGGACAAAATTGCTTAGATAACATTTCGGCGATAAATTACATATCATTTTGTATGTAGTGCAGTTTAGCAACTCGGGCAAGTTACTATCCAAATTTAAACGCACACACCGTTTAACCGTTTTTGTATGTGTGAGTAAACGCGTTTGATAACACGCGTGCAATGCGTTTATGACGTCATGGGGGAAGGGGGATACACATAGGATACCTACACTTACCTTGTAAACCAATATACGATCTTTGGGTTGATTGGACACAGATTCTGCAACCGTTAGAAAGAGACAGCCAACGCGAAAATGCTGATGAGTGAGCGATGAAGATATATACGGATATGACTGATGTGTAATATGAAGATGATCATGGATCAGTGGTAGTTAAGTCTACTGCCGTCGGTCAATGGTTCGAATCAAAAAGCTTGAGCTTGCAGTGAAGGTAACCATCGTGATGCACAGCGTGGTAATGCATTTTGTAGTGCTTACCTGGCTAGCTACCATGCTCAAGTTGAAAATCCGTTGTCAAGCATTTGTGTTTGATTCCGACTGCTGCACCATGTCCTAAATTAGTAGCTAGTCTTGGCGTATCTAAATTTAGCGTATTAGTCCACCTTAGACCACATCGATCAAGATAGCGGTCAAACGCTAAGCTATTTAGATTTCTCACAAACCCACTTTCGGATTTATAATATTAGTAGGATCGGTCATAACTCTAACCACAAAAAAATTTAAAACACCCTAAATGCATCTTAAACAGCGTCTAACCCTAAAAGATGCCTTAGTCTCGCGATTAAATATTAACAACTGCAAAACTTGATTTAAGAAGTGTCAAACCGTTGTCAAACTCAATTTTCTTGTGAGATTTCTAATAATTTTAGATGTTTATTCGCGTGTTTATGTAAATATCAACAACCAAAATAAGTGTCTAATTATTTTCTGCTATCACATTTCTAATCATTTTAGACGTTTATTCACGTATTTATATAAATATCAACAACCACAATAAGTGTCCAATTCAATTCTGCTATCAAATTTCTAATCTTTTTGGAAAATATCTTTAAGGCTAAGATTCAGAGACGATTCTAAGCGTAGACTTTGGCTTCCATATGTCAAAACTGTATAGAATTTTGACGTATGGAAGCGTGAGTCCACGCTTAGATTCGTCTTTGAATCTCAGCCTTAGACTCTGTCCAGCTAAACAGGCGTCTAAAAGTTGTTTTTGTGGTAACACGGTATGTGTTTAGTAATCATAAAACCCGATCGTCAATTTATTCGAAGGTTTTCCACTCATTTAGTACTATTAGTACCTACCCTGTTATTACTAATATTAGTCATAAAATTACTAATGGAGTCTTTATTTAGCACGATGAATGAACCAAACCGGCGGATACCGCCAGCTCTTCAATAAATTTTCTGTGACGGATACCTGGTGGATAGAACTGTTAGCTATAGTGCCGTCTAATTTGTTATAGCTTTCTATAATGTGTACTAAATAAAACGTTTTCATTCTATTTTTTGCGTCTGGCCACTAGGGAAATAGGGAGACCCCACACCTAATTCATGATTGATGGATAAGCATCAATCGCGGACCACGAAAAAACCATGGAAAACCACGATCCCGCTTGACGCATATCCTATTATCTATTGTGGTTGTGGTTGGGGCTTGATGGAAATCTAGTCCGAGCACGGCACCCACCTCTACGTATGCTTCTGCGATCTCTATTCTAAAAAATTGTTTCATAAACATTGCGTGCTCAGTGCAGACTCTGCGGTAAATAAGCGGTGGTGCGCTGTATGTAGTGTAAAGCGGAGCAGTCGTCGCTTTGAGCCCAGGCAGGGCTCCGAGACAGCACTCTCTGGCCGAATTGCCGTTCTTATCTATTTGGTGATTTTTTGATGGTTTTGCATCAAGCCGCGCTTGCGCGTGTATATCTCGTAATCCGCGCTCGATGCAAAAGCATGGTTAAATTAACAGCAAAACGCATACTTGCATAAGCGTCTACGGTCTGCACAAGTCACGCGAGGACGGATTCTGAAACACCTGATGAATTGCAGATTCGATCTCCAGCGCGTCAGATTGACCACCGAACAAGTTCCCGCTTGGCCACTATACAGTTCAGTATCTACCAATAACTCTGATTTCTCAGTCCAAGGACTGACCTCGTTACGGGTGATATCCGAAAAAAATCGTCACCTTGGCTTGCTGTTGCGAAAATGTAAAATCGGTACATTTCAACAGCAGGAAGGTTGAATTTCACTTGCCTTTGTTTTGCGACAAAGACTTTGAGGGCCTTTGTCGTGTGTCCTTGATTGGTAGAGCAATATCGGATGCTAAACTAATACGTAGTGTAACTCCGGGACGTCGAGTTCCTTGAATGGTGACGATATTTACAACGTTACTGAACGATGAGAGAGAGCAGAAGGCACATACAAAGTGGTTACTAAAATACGTAAGGTTAGGAGAGAAAAGCTCTTCTTTATGCTATTTGGTAACAAGACGAGCTGGTCGTTTGCCTGATGGTAAGCATAACGCCGGCCCATAACAATTGCAGTGCCACTCAGAACTTTGAAACGCAAAGGCCTGCGCGGCACTGCAGTGCGCTCGTTACCCTGAGACATTAGGTATTAAGTCTCATAAGCCAAGTAATTTCACTGGCTACACAGCTCATCAAACCGGAACACAGTAATGCTTGCACATTACTGCTTGGCGGCAGACTTCACGAGCAAAGCGGTGGTAACAACCCAGACGGACACTCGCAGAAGAGTTAGTCATACCACTAAGCTAGGCTGCTCACGAAAGTATCTGTTTCAAATGGGCTCCGAGTGTGGTTTTCCACTTGTCAAAGATCTTTGTTTAAGTTCTGTACCCCATATTTGATCAAAGTTCGTTCACAGAGCCCATTCCACTCATCCAAGATCATTGTCCAAGTTTTCTTTGTAAATTTTACACTGTTTTTTTTGCGTAGTTTGATGAAAGGAATTTCGACCTAGTGTGCTGCTATTATTGTTGTTGTAATCCTTGATGAAGTCATCCAAGTTTTTTTAATCAAACGTAACTTGAACATCATTGATGAATCACACTAATCTGAATATTTATTCAGATTAGTAGTAGATTATTAGTAGTAATTATGAAGTAGCTTTAAAGCTACTTCATAATTATGCGCCTGAAGTGGGCGCTCATAGAAGTACTGCGGAGCGAGTACGGATCTTTTCGATAAATTAAATTCGATAAAATTGACAGTTAAAATCGATAAAGTGGGTTTTATTCGATAAAATTGACAGTTAAAATCGATAAAGTGGGTTTTATCGATTGTAACTGTCATGTTTATCGAATTTTATTTATCGAAAAGATCCGTACTTGCGCCGCTGATGTGCTATACCTAGTGGTAAGTACCTATATGAATTTTCGTCTCGATTCTAGGATGTTTTTTTTTGTTTTTGGCTCCACGTGGTTTGAGTACTCAGCCAGTGTCAAGTTATAATAAATCTCTAGTTTTGGTGCATGAATGTCGTCAAAGTCACGTTAAAGTTTAATCTAGGCGCGGTCGAGTCGAAGTGGCGCTTCAGTAAAGCGGTGGATACTTTACTGAATGTCGTCGTACTATTTGCCTTTCACTCATGCACGTTTACTAACATTAACACTCAATCCACCATTATTACACATTAACACTCGATAAAACATAGGTTTTAGTAAATAACAATAAATCAGCAACAGCACATTTTCGCATTCCCGCCAAAACTCTTCTTTGATGTTCCAGAATCTGTCTATGCCATAGAAATAATCCCAGAACAAAAAATATGACTATTTCTTTTTTTCTTGGTAAGCAGCATAACGTCAAGTCGCTAACCTTTGAAACACAAAGGCTATACAATATATGCGAGGAATTGCAGTGCGGTTGTTAGGTATTTTGAGACATTAGGTATTAAGTCTCCTATAAGCCCAGTAATTTCACTAGTTACCTAGTGACAACAATAGACTAGTTCTAGATGGACGTTAGTAACAAAGTCCGTGTTTAGGCACTAAATCATTGATATCAACCCTGGACCTAGGTCATAGATAATATTCTAACATTAAACTCGGCAAAATAATACGAACTAGGTACTTACATAACTACTGGGGCTTTTTAATCGATTTCAAAATATATTTTTCCACACAAGCTTCTATAAAATACGTAATTGGTCTTCAGTCTCCATCATCAGGACCCTGGACATCATCTAGGATCAGAGTATTTGTAAAGACGAATCAAACGAGCCCAAACTCGATGGGGTTACGTCATTTCGTTACAGAGTTCCTGTGGACACCTTCCAGCTCCATCAGACCAGCTCTGTGACATCATTATATTGCATTGTCATCCGATTTCCATATGTACCTATGTACAATTTCAGCTCAATCGTATACCGGAAAGTGGGTCAAACTTAGCTTCCAAGATTTGACCTAAACAAACAAACAAAAATTTCAGCTCAATCGAATACTGGAAAGTGGGTCAAATTTAGCTTCCAAGATTTGACCTAAACAAACAAACAAAAATTTCAGCTCAATCGAATACAGGAAAGTGGGTCAAACGTAGCTTCCAAGATTTGACCTAAACAAACAAACAAAAATTTCAGCTCAATCGAATACTGGAAAGTGGGTCAAATTTAGCTTCCTAGATTTGTCCTAAACAAACAAACATACATACAAACATTGCAAATTAAATAAAAGCTTGTGAAAAGGAGGAGGTTCTATGTTCGACTAAAAATACATTAGTACATTTTTTTGTGTAGATATGTGTTCACCGATTTCTCCTTGAATAATTATTGTGGACCGATTCTAAAAATTGTTTTTGTTTGAAAAGCCATTCTTTCGAAAATTTGTATGGGACTACCCCACACAAATTCTATAAAAAAACATTTCATACATCGCTATATTTTCATTGCAGTCTATTTACGTTTAGGTACTTTTTGAGATAGGTAACTACTTATAGAATACTTTTTTTGTAATTGATAGAGAAATTGATTGAGAGACCTTGTTACCGCAAAAACACTTAGACGCCTGTTGAGCTAGACAGTGTCTAAAGATAAACGTCTAAAATGATTAGAAATGTCACAACAGAATGGACTTAGTTAACGGTTAGACACTATTGTGGCGGCTCATATTCAAACACGCGACTGAACAACCACAAATGTACCCTAAGTCCATTGTGACATTTATAATAATTGTAGATGTTTATTTTTAGACACTGTCTAGCTAAACAGGCGTCTAAAAGTGGTTTTTTATGGTAACACGGTATAAGGCCTGGTAAATTAAACCTATCATCTGTAAGTAAACGTAATTTGAAATATGTAAGTACATATTAAATATTGTAGGTATTTTAAACTGCCTAATTAATTTTAAAATAGACATTAAAACAATAGAAATATTGAACTCGTGTGCAGTTTGCGAAATGCAACTCCATTTTAATTACAGATTTGACAAACGTCGCTAATGCACTTTGGCGTTTTTGCGCGCGCATTTATAGATAGGTAGGTTGACCTCTGCCTGTGCTATTACATGACTTTTGCTTCCATTTACAGCTTAAATACGTGACTTGTACCAACTAAACGTATTAATTTGGCAGTAAGACGCCATTTATATCAAGAAAATGCAGTAGTTGAGCTTTAAAATCGTTTTTATCTTCAATTTTGTCGAACGGTAGCGTCGCACATACGCGGTTTTGCGCGCGCACTCGCAGATAGCTCGGCCTTGCGTGAGCATTCAACTCAGTGACACACTTTTGAGTTGGCTTTACGCCTTCGCGGCATACAAACTAAAAACAACCCTAACACTTCCTGTTTACGGTCGATATTTGTATGAATCGAAGTTTAATTGAGACAACGCTCCGCGCGTCCTATCGCAAATTTCGAAATTTAAATTTCAAATTTGGCGGGTTTTTATATGTTTTTATTGCTGTACTTATGTACAGGTGGTTTTTGGTTTTATGGATCGACGGATTTGAAAATATCAGGCGGAATGCACAAATGTGCATTGCCAACTTCGAGGTTAGAATAATAATCATACATAATTTAATTAAAATAAAATAAAACATAAATATATATACGCGTTCGTTAGGGTTCCCTATGCCACAGGTGGCCTACATGTTCATGTCACCTGGATATTTGTGTTGTTTATCTGTAAGTACACAGATACACAAACATCCAAGACTCGAGAACAAGCTTTGCACGCCACCCCAAAATCTGCTGCGGCCGGGAATCGAACGCGGGAAAACATACGAAAAAAAAAAAAATTATAACCTCTGTACAGTATATGCACAATACGTACTAACCACAGTTTTGTACCTTACCTGACGTAATACTAAATGGTAAGTCTAAAGGCAAACAAAAAGCGCTTGCGCAACGAAGGGCTCTATACGTGTGGTGAATTAAATACGCTTTGTTGGTAGTACAGTACGTTTAGTTGAAAATCTATTTATAGCAACATAAATACAGTTCAATAAATTCTTCTTTCACGAAAAGAGTTGTTTATACACGACCGCCCAAAAAGGGATGTAATGTTTTCAGGGTTCATGAATGTGAGTTTCTTTATTCTACCAGCGCAGCGGCGCAAATACGGAAGTCCAAACGATAAATTTGTCGATTCGAAAACAACTGATAAATTTATCGAATGTTGCGAGTACCGAAGTCTGATCGTAAAGTATTGTAGTAGCTCTATATTCTCTTTGGATTCGACCTAGCTATTCGATAACTTTTGTCGATTGTATCAAGGCTCGATAAATTGTATAAAAAAGCGATAAAACCCAATTTATCGATTTGAACTGTCAATTTTATCGATCGAAAAGATCCGTATTTGCGCTGCAGTTCACATGTAGGTGATATGAGTATGACCTAGATGCAATTATTCCTAGGTGAAATGAAGACAGTATAATTTCCACTTTGTTCACTTGGGTGATATCTCCCAGGTGAACATCTAGTGGAATAAACAAACAAATAAAAAAACAAAAACGGGTGCACTTCCATCACGGTGCATCCTGCAGACGTGACCTGCCCAGTCAAGTCAAAACTAAGGATTTAATAATTTCTTCACACAATTACTTTCTACAAACAATAATAACCAAGTACGGTGTCTCTTAGCGGATGTTAGCAAAATTTTCCTTGTTGCAACACCGCTAAAGGGAAAGCGGTGACGCATCCTAGCCGTTGGGATTTTTAGACTATTCTAGAAGACAGGTATAGTATTACTTGACAGGCAACCGGGGGCTAACTCTTCTGCGAGTGTCCGTTTGGGTTGTTGTAGTCTGCCGCCAAGCAGTAATGTGCAAGCATTACTGCGCTCCGGCTTGATGAGCAAAGTAGTCCTTACTCTCATACAAAAAAATACACTAAATTAAACACGTTTTTTGTACCTGAAAATTTTTATCTTCTAATGCGATTGATGTTTGTGTGACTAGTGACTAAACTTACGCCCTTTTCAAAATAATCGTTTCAAATAAGGTTTCAAATGCAGAACCTGATGCTAGTAACACGTGACGTAACGTTCGCGTGCGCCCGCGCAGCCTTGGATGCTAGCATTCGTAATGAGCAGCGCTTGCTTTAAATGGTTAGCGCTACGAGTCGGTTTTAACTCCTTAAACGATATAAACTTCTGCCAGTCTGCCATAAACTACAATTCAGTGATTTTCAATCTGTGGACCGCGAATAGCGAACGACCCACAGGAGGGTCGCGAGCTTCGGGATTCTCACCACATCTCGTGGTCAATAATTACTACCCGTGAAATTTCTCTGACGAGATACGATTCCGAAATATAAACGATCAAGACAGTTGCTTCCGACACGGATATCATTTCCAGTGAATTAAAATACACTGCTGGTCGTCGTTAATTTTAGTTTTAATAAGTAATTATTTAATATCAATATTTATTTCATTTTTTATTTATTTTTTGTATCTTTATTTTGATAACTAGAATTATTGCGTTTTAAATGTTTTTTTATTTATTTGAATATAAAATAAATGTGAGTACTGAGTACCTACTAAAATTATATAAATTGCGTGTCTAAATAAGGTGAAGGTCTAACCGGTAAAATTATAGCAACTTAACCGTACTTTATGGTTATATGCGATTTTATCTCTTTAATCATTGTTTTTAATAATGAATTTGAGGGAAGGAACTTATAATTGGTTTGTAGTTATTTAATGTCGTAATAATAGATAATTTAGTCATTACTAGCCCCGCGACTTCGCCCAAGAAGCCTAAGATACTCCTTGCAACATCAGTAACCCGTCAAAATCGGTCTAGCCGTTTCGGAGATTACCCGGAACAAACAGACAGACAAAAATATTAAAAATGGTTGTTTTGTTATAGGTACCGTATATACTTTCATATGCATTTAGCAAAAAACTGTTATTTTGATATTACAAACAGACACTTCAATTTCATTTATTTGTATAGATTTTAATTAATATTCATTTGTGATAATTTGATAAGCCGTGTGTTCCCGGGTTTTGAATAGTAGTTAAAACCCCATCTTTTCCCGTGGGTGCCGTACTCCGGCTAAGGGAATAACCAGAGAATGGGCTTAGACAAAAACCGCTTTGAACAAAATATCGATCTTATGAATTAATATTTAATTTTACTACCATTTATGTACATTTCCTTTAGGGTTGCCTGACAAAAAAGTCATTTCCAATCACAATTATTATTATCGACATTAATTGTATCTATTAAAGAAATAAAAATTAATTTTGCATATTATCGTAATATACCTTGCCGTTTCTTTTTTGTTTCCTATAAAAATAATTATTTAATATTTATTTCGCCATCCTTTCTCCCAATTATACGGAGTATTACATATTATATACACAAATTACGTAATTCCTTTACAACAGTTACATTTTATTATTCGCCTTGTATCATAAGTACGTATTTATTATTTTTCCCGCGATCCTTTCTCTTGAACAGTAGTGGGTAAACCGGTTTATTATCTAACTGGTGAAAGTGTGCTCACGACTTTTCGGCACTCTCGAATTTCGTATGCAATTATACTAGTTAGGGTTGGCAGGCGTGAATTCTTTAATTACTATCATCAAGCGATGGTGGCTTATGTGTGCGACGTCGCGTCGGCTGCTGACCTCGACGGTTCGAATCCCATAATCAGCTTGAACTTTGGGTACGCAACCATAGGGGTGGTAGCAAATATCGCTGTATACCTTGTGTATCGCTGTAATTTACTAGGTGGTAGGACTCTTCGGCGACTGTCCGTCTGGGTTGGTACCACCTCTTTGCTCGTGAAGCCTACCGCCATGCAGTAATGTTGCCCATTACTGTGTTCCGGTTTGATGAGCAATGTAGTCAGTGAAATTACTGTGTATATATCTATGAGACTTAATGCCTAATGTCTCAGGGTAACGAGAGCACTGCAGCGCCGCGTAGGCCATTTTATGAAAGTTCTGGGTGGCGCTATAATGGTAGGCGTTACGTCTAACATCAGAAAAACGACCTGCTTGCCAAAAAATAAAAATAAAATTTCATAATCATAATGAAAATTAATGTTTCTTTTTAACCGACTTCCAAAAAAGGAGAAGTTTATCAATTCAGTGGGTATTTTTTTTTATTTTTATGTTTGTTACCTCATATCTCTGTCATTTATAAGCCGATTTGGAAAATTCTTTTTTTATTTAAAAGGATATACATTCAGATTTGTTCCATAGCAATTTCATCAAAACGGTTCAGTAGTTGCTCACTGAAGTCGGTTCATCGCTTTTTTAAAGCAATTTTTTAATCATTTATTTTCTTTTCCTGTGATAACCCTAAAAATTACCGCAAAATTATATTGCGTGAGAATGCGTCACAGATAAGCGAGATAAAGGTGAAAACACTTACATTCTGCAATTATTTATAAATGTTATGTATGAAAGGCTTTACAGATTACGCCTCGCAGTTTAGTCTGTAACTAAGTAAATTATCCTACTATATAATTATTAATAAAATAAAAATAATATTATAATTAATCATTTTTAAACAGATGCGAAAGTTTCGATGTTTCTTTGTTCAAGAAAATACGTCGAAAGACCGATTTTTGTACCCGACTCGGTAGAATCGGATTTGTTTATTGTTTTTATTATTTATTGTTGAGCCAGATTGCTAAACTGTCTACATTCCAAATTTCATCAAAATTAGTTTAGTAGTTACGGAGATACGTAGTAAGAAACATTCACACACAAACTATCGCATTTATAATATTAGTAGGAGTAGGGACTACCCTAATCTTATAATTCCTACTAAGGAATATCATGGATGGTATCATTTAAATTACTAATGGATAGTAAAAAAATGCTGAATTTGGGAAATTTAGATCTTTATGGAAATTATTAGATATTTTTAGTAAATTTCATTTTTATTGTGTTAATGAGGTCTTAAACCGAATAATATGTATTTTGTGTTTTATGCAACATCCCACTCCAGGGTTTTGAAGTCAGTCCGTCAGGCTGTAAAAAAAATGCCAAAACTTAAAAGCAGTAGTTTGTAAAGATGTACTGCGCCAACCCCATCTAAAATTAAACAAGGTCAGGAACACGGCAGGAAGGAGGATGGAGTGGCGAATTTTATAATTTTCACACGAATATCACATCAAAATCATAATACAATCTATAGTTACAATAGTAAGTAACTTTCCATCGCCTAGTGAAAGTCGCCGAAAATATGTTTATGTGTGTGTGTGGATCGAATGTACGCTACGTCATTTGCGTTAGGGTTCAGTAGAAAATTAGGGGAAAATTGTTCGGGTGACATGTGAGGACGGGTGATAAGGGAAAAAGGAGGGGTTGTAAACAATAATGAAATAATAAACGTATTTCCACGTTTAGCGGTCATGTGAAAATTATTTATACACTACCTATACTATAGCGCGCGACTTCATGCACCTTGTATTTTTCAATCTTCACAACACTTTGTTTTTCAAAAACTATGAAACTTTTATCGATTCTTTTTATGTGCTCAGCCCATTTCCAAAATTGTTCCGTCCAGATACAAAAATAAATAATTCTTCATAACCTACAAACTTTGTAGAATTAGACTCTAGGCCAGTAACAGTCAATACACCTCCTCTTTAACAAAATCCTACTAATCCTACTAATATTATTAATGCGAAAGTGTGTTTGTTGGTTTGTCCTTCTTTCACGGAGTAACGGAGCAACGGATCGACGTGATTTTTGGCATAGACATAGTTTATGGACCAGAGAGTAACATAGGCTTCTTTTTATCCCGGAAAATGCACGGTTCCTGTGGGAACGCGGATGAAAACAGCGGGAAGAACCTAGTATAGAATAAAGATGTTTATGATTATTCAGCCTGAGTTTAAATTGGTATGTTATCTCGAAAGGGGATCATTCTACTTCTGGAGATGAACAAAACTTGTTTTAAGAGTTTTTGAAATTCGGAATTGAAATGTTTAAGAGGGAAATGCGGTTTAACACATGTTTAGCATGTGTTTAACTTTTTTGTGGTAAGATCGAATATCTTTAACTTTTAAACGTGGAGGTAAATATAAACCTGTGTTTTTATCGCGATTAAGTCCCGTTCTTAAAAGTAAACAATGTTTTCGAATCGCGAAAGTTTAAAAGTTACTATCTTTAACTTTTGTTTTGCCTTGTGGTAAGCGTAACGCCAATCAGAACTTAGAACAAAAAGACTTGCGCAGCACTGCATTGCCTGTTACCCCGAGACATTAGGTATTAGGTCTTATAAAACCAGTAATTTCACTGACTACTGTGCTCCTCAAATCGGTACATAGTAATGCTTGAACTTTACTACTGCTTTTGCGGATCCCCAAAATAACGAACACCGGAAGTGATCGGAAACGCTCACGAGCTTTTCACACGTAAACAGTTATTTAGCAATAACGTTACGTAATAGCTAATAACGAATATTTAATTGGTATAAGTAACGTTACGTAAGCTGTTACTTTTCGCTAAAGTTCATTTCCTGATTGTTTTAATGGTAGGTATTGTTGACACCTTTGTTTTTTTTACAATTGTAGGTACTAAAATAAATAATAATATATCATCATCAGCCGATCAACTTTTCATACATGAAAATGGCTTCGAAGTAATAAAGTATTCGCACTCAACCAACTCAATTTATGTAGATACCTAAAAGGGCAGGTTTTATCTTACGTACGTACATATTGTAGTAATCATATTTTTAAGCACAGGTTAGGAAGTAAATGGTCTTATCACAATTCACAATGACAAGATAAAACAATTTTTGTAAACAGTTGACAGATTTTACGTAATTCATGGACCAGATTCACTTGGCCTTTCACTTCTAAATATTTCCCTAATAACTATTTCACACACCGTGGGTCTTGATATAATGGGCAGGTGAAGTCAATAAGCAACATGGCGGCATGCGGCGAGACACATGTTCCGACCAGCGGAAACGCTCGAAGTCGCCCGAGCACCGTTCGTAAGTGGGTCACACGGACACACGCACACATAGATAAATTACGCTCGACGCATCCTAGTGATTACAGGCGAAATGTTTTTTTTTCGGTGTACGGGCGGTGACACACTGGACGTGTTTTCATGCGGTATTTTGCGAGGTCTGGTTATTTTTAATAATTTATGAAATTAATTCTGTGGATTATTTTGAATATTAGGGCGTTAGTTACAGGAAAGAAAATTAAATTATATACCTGTGTTGTAACTTGTGAGCTGCTGAACTTTTAGCTAGTTAAGGCGTATATGGCAGCTAAATAGCTTCACTTAAAAGATTGTTTAGGAAAATCAGATAAGCTTCTGCCACTGGAAAAAATATATGTCATTATTTATCTTATTACTGATAATCTTGTTGTAATCAAAACAAGTTTCAAACAAATATACTCGATAAAAAAATGACGAAGTTACCGCTAAAAATAAGTTAGAAATGAAATATCTCTGTTATTAATAAATATATATCGAAAAAATTAACAAGACTTACGTATTATATATTATGGCACAAACATAGAAGTATTACATTTTCAATTAGGCATCTAATTTTGAGGTAAACACGCTTATTTTGGATGTGTAGTGTGTACTCATTTTTGGCGCGCGCGATCTTTTTTTCTTTTACATCAATGGAAGCCGACAGGTATGTATCACGGACAAATATCCCGTTTCAACGTGAATTAAAAAGTTATTTATTGACATAAATAAATAAATGAATTAAATGATGTTAGAGTCTGTTCGCAAAGAGTCCAGTCGCGCCCAAATTGTGAACTAACGTTTACATACATATTTCAACAAAAATTAGGAGCCGGTTTCTTTCTCTCGGCATTTTAAATCATAAACTAAAGAAATAGTTACAGTTGTAATAGGATTAAGACGAAACAGACGCGCTATTGTATTGCACACCAAACCAAAAAGGTAATTAAGTACAGCAGCGCCCTCAAATCCCACGACGGCTCTCTTTCTGAACATACTCCACTCCTTCACCCTTCACAAACCCAATCTAAACCTTACATAATATATTTTTTTCCCTTGTCTAGGTTTCATTTTGTAACGTAACCTACTTATAATACAATCAAGCCAAATATTGGGCTAACAAGTAATTTAAATTTAACTTAAACTTCTAAATCAACTGTCTAAGAATGTGTCCATTAACACTTTTCCTATTGTCTCTATTAAGGGACGATACTTTGTTCATGTGTTGTTTACAGATAGCACTTGTACTACATAACACTAACACTTTAACACTATACTCTACACTAATTCGAACGGTTTGTTCTTTATAGTCTTCTTAGTATTTCTGTGTGGTCGAGAAGCTTGATTGCTTCGACGTTCACATGATGATGAAGTCTGTGTTGATGAGCTTCTCCATACTTTTTAATAATGCTGTCAACAAACTCTACTTTTAGGTCCAACAACACACAGGTTAGGTTAACAATTTACCTCAATAATTTGTTCGGGAATCGCTGTATCATTAAGATGTTGCTCTGTTTGGTAATGTTTGTTATAAAATAATAAATAAATATATAAATAACCATAATGATAACTTAGCAAGGTTAGGTAAAAGGTTAGGCTGGACGCTAATATTAAACTCAAAATATTATGTCATTTAGTGCCTATAACATGCACTGACGCGGCATTGACCAATTTTAATAATTATTTATTAAGTTATAATTTATGCAGACATGCTAGTCTTATGTTTAGTGTTGTGATGTACCTAGCAGGATATATAATTTACTACTTATATTCTGCCCACGGTTTTCACACCCACAGGAACATTTTTCCGGAATAAGTAGTAGCCTATGTTACTCTCCGGTTCATAAACTACTATATCTATGCCTAAAATCACGTCGATCCGTTGCTCCGTTGCTGAGTGAAAGAAGGGCAATCCAACAGACAAATAGACTTTAGCAGGGATTCAACGTAATAAAAATATTATACATTTTGTATGTACTTTGTAAGATTACCGTTAGTATTTGTCCAATTACTTATTTTGTGAGGAACAGCTACCAAAGGACTAATACCAAAAATTTGACTATAATCTCTTCCAAAGATAATGGGTAACAAAACGATATACTGCATTTTTAAATACAAAAGATTAAAATGGTAGGTACCTATACTTATAGTCCTTCAACTCACCACTCTATACAAAGTTATAATCTTTTAGTTTTACTATTATATTTATGGTCTAAGGACTCTAAGTGGACATAATTGCATTGTGCGTTAAATGTATAATGTATTTTATTAATGATTGTAAACGATTAAAGTAGAATTTAAAATAGTAAAACTTTCATTATTTTAAATTCAAATTTCAATCTATTGGATACTAGAATACAATCGCAAATAAATTACATTAATTCTTGTGAATTATCTCTATTTTCAAGAGAATTTAAGCTTATCGTCAAGTAAGATTATGGAAGTACTAAAAAGTATCTAAACAAATAAAAAGCGTTGAGATTTCATTGTATTTAAATGCTAGTCAATATTTACCTTAGATATTACTAAAACGCAATTTCAAATGCCAGTTATCAAACATAGGCATATAACAAAGTTTCCAATAAAAAAAACATTCCTATAACCACATGTCTGTGGTAAAACCCGGCCACAAGTACATAAAATCATTAAGTACCAAAGCGTAGATTCTCGACCTCCATGAGAATTACGTGTACCCGGCCAAACTAGTATCTGTCTATTAGTTATTCCATTCGGGTAGGCTTCTAGCTATAACTTAGCGCTTAGCTTGTACTTAGCGCTTAGGTTATGTGAGGTTAGGTATATCTGTGTAATGATAAAAGTATGAACGTACAAAACACAATGGCTTCGATGCGGTGGCCAAAAAACTAAATTAACTTTAGTGACAATATTGCCTCGATTCTGCCGTCACAAACTTAAACCTAATTTAAATTTCGTTCCCTTTCTTTCTAATGAATAATATGAGCAAGAAAGATACAGTTTATGAGCCGGGAGTGATATAGGTCACTCCCCAAGTCCCCAGTCAATTCAAAAATCACATTGTTGACAAACCAACAAACACACACCCGTTGATCTGTTGACAAACCAACAAACATACTTTCGCAGTGAAGCAGGGATTTCACCCCGTTATGATTGTCAAAAACTATTTTTTGTGACAGTAACAATACCCACGTCTTTGAGGCTCTTATTATTTGAGTCAGTAACATAATTCCATATGTATTTAGTTAAAGGACATTACAAGCCAGACAATTTACATTTCTCCGTATTGACGATCATCAGGGCCAGTTAATAATTGAGAACGTATCATTTAGCGAGAACTATGTATGATTGATTATGTAATACTCGGTTTATTCTTTGGATTGAATGATTGAGTACTTGTGCAGTAAATAGCGCGGTTATTCTTTGGATTGAGGGCGTTCAGATTGATAGACAAAACAGTTGTTAATATAACGGAAGATTAAAAATAGATAGATACACACTTTATTGCACTATAAAGAAAATTACAACAATTCTTATAAATTAGTACAATCGGTGGGGCTTATCAATAAGCAGCAATCTCATTCAGGTCATTACGGATACCATTACGAATAAAACTCAGGGTTTGTTAAATCATATTGTTTATTTTATTTTATTTGGGGGCTTACAGCCTACATGACGAAAGAGGTAAAGGAACAATAAACTGACAGATATTCCCGTCATTCCTCCATCTTGCTCTTGTATAGAATCCTGTAGGACCGCCAGTTTTTATTTACTGCGTTTGACACCATTGCCTCTCACCCAATCTTAAGTGATGATGAGTCGAAAAAGAAAAATTGGTTGGTTTTTCAAGAGCTGCCAGAACATAAACATATTTATCAGAGTTTAGAGAAAAGCTAGTAGAGCGAGCGATAGAAATGTCACATTGAAAGCTCTAAAATAACAACCCAACTTACACATCCTGCAATAAACCGAAGTGAAGCGTACAGTTTAGCAATTGTTGGACCTATCTAGGCGGTGACATCATAACAATGGGCACAACCGCGCACTAGGTCAGTAGACTCGATAGGTGCACTGATTCCGAACGTCACAGTAGTCAGTACTCACAGTTGTGTCTGTGCAACTGATATAGCAAGGTTAGTTTATACTGTGTACAATTTTTGTAGTTTAGACTTTCCAGAGTTTGGCATGGTGATAGAAGTGTTTCTTTTTTTTTATGCTATTTGGTAACGAGACAAGCTGGTGGTAAGCATAATGCCGGCCCATAACAATTGCAGTGCCACTCAGAACTTTGAAACACAAAGGCCAGCGCGGCACTGCAGTGCGCTTTACCCTGTTACCCTGAAACATTAGGTGTTAAGTCTCATAAGCCCAGTAATTTCACTGGCTACTCTGCTTGCACATTACTGCTTGGCGGCAGACTTCACGAGCAAAGCGGTGGTAACAACCCAAATGGACACTCACAGAAGAGTTAATCCTAGCACTAACAAAATTGTGCAAGTATTATAGAAGAAACTTAATACTTTAGCATTAAGTACACCCAAGTTGTACTTTTCAGATACAAGAAATCTGGCGAGTTCCACTCCTTCGCAGTACGCACAATAATTGTGGACACATGATATTCATTTAGAATTATACAAGTACAGTGTTTATGATGACTCGTGGTTAGCCTTTACCTATAGTACAAACAAAGGAAACAATAAGAATTAGGTATATTCGCGAGTTAAATTAGTTGCGAAGGAAAAATATGCGATTTTTTATAAAATAAGACGTAGTTATGATTGCAACCTTGAATTATATCTGATGCCCTTATTTTATTATTATTTAGGCATAATTATTTTGTGCTTTTCGTGCGCAACAATTTGAGTTTTAAGAAGTACAGTTCGGATCAACAAGAAACCATGTTGGGTGCTACAGAAACGGTAGCGGTAGGTTAGTTTTTAGTTGGTAAATTAATAAAAGATGTTTTGTATTATTTTAACATTACTAACTAAAATATTTAACGTTTTGATGCGCTGAATGAGGAGCAGATAAATTGATATAATTTCATTTAAGAATTTTCATTTATTTTGTAAGAGGTGAATTGTATCTTTCCAATGTTAGAAATGTCGTTTGGGTATTTCCCCTTAGTCACTTTTTATTCGTCTCCAATCACTAAAAATGCTTTCCCATGGCCTATTTCTATAATAATATAAAGCTTTTTTTAGTTTTTACTCTTTTCCGTTCCAATTGATGTCAATTCCGGTAAAGTTCTAACAACTGGTTTTTAGTAACAGTTACCAATATAAAGATTACCAGAACAATCCGGAAAAATAATAATATTTTGGGTTTTGAACTTATAAGCACCATCAATCACTACTTACAGTGTAAGTACCGAAATATCAAATATATTAAAATTAATTCGGTATGTTATTATATCTAAGAAGTATGTATTCGGAGAAGTGGCGTTCCCTGACCTTTCTGGGGTGCTATTTTTGAATGTCACCGAGTGACTAGATATCAGCGATATGGCCGAAAGTCAGCGATTTACAAAAGCTCGTAATTTTTTAATCTCAGTTACCTATGATATCGTTTACAAATGGGTAAAATTATCATACCTATGATATCATTTACAAATGGGTAAAATTATCATACCTATGATATCGTTTACGAGTGAGGGTACCCATTCGTAAACGATATCATAGTTATGATAATTTTAGTCAACCGCTGAGATTAAAAAATACGACTTATTGTAAATCGGTGACTATCGGTCATATATCGCTGATATTTAGTCACTCGGTGACATTCAAAAATTGCACCCCTGGTCGACCTAAATTTTTGCATAGAGATATGTTATGGGCCGGATAGTCACATAGGCTACTTCCTATCCTAGAAAATGCATGATTTCTGTGCGCACGAGCAGCAGTTAGTTTCGAAAACTAGTCGCTTTAAAAAGGTATTGCAAATTCAGTTAAAGTATTTAATAGATCAATAAACACATATCTATTATCTATGTCTAATCCTGACTCACATCCGTTAGAAACAGTATACGAATAGAACACACACATAGTTCCCACGTATTCATTGTATGTACATACTATGTAATACACGTTGTTATATATATGATATTGGATGCATTGTTGTAGGTCAGGTTTAGCAACAGGTACACATAATAATTATATGTATAGTTAAAGTGTTTTTTATTACCTTTATAGTATACTAGCTGCTGCGGTTTCACCCGCGTGGAGATATTCGATTTCATGGTTTTTATTTTTTTGCTCAGAACCCTAATTATATTTCTAAAATAAAAGTAGCTTAAGTTACTTCTAGTAACATCAGCTATCTGCTAGTGAAATTCCCGTCAAAATCAGCCCAGATGTTTTGGAGATTACCCGGAACAAACAGACAGCAAGACAAAAATTTAAAAAATGGTTGTTTTGTTATAGGTACCGTATATACTTTCATGTGCATTTGGTACAAAGCTGTTATTTTGATATTACAAGCAGACACTTCAATTTTATTTATTTATATTATATTAAAATGGTTGTTTTGTAATAGGTACCGTATATACTTTCATATGCATTTCGTAAAAAGTTGTTATTTTGATATTACAAACAGACACTTCAATTTTATTTCTTTGTGTAGATTTGCGGTTGTGTTTGCTTTACGATACATTCGAGAAATTGCACGTTTTGTTTGTGTACGTGATGTGTATATGGCATAATATTATTTACAGATGTTATAGTAATAGTTTGTGCTGTTTTATTGTTGGGACAACACACAACTATGATTTCCAGAGCTTACTATCTTGGTGTATTCGGGCAGTCAGCCTGATCTATCTGACGAGTCCTATAAAATATTATATTTTTCTGTTTACTTTTTCCTTCTTTTGTTTGCTATTGGCAGCAAACAAACATATTTTTACTATACTTTGTATCGCGATCGCTATTTCTCCTATAACTTTATTTTTATGATATCCATGCCATTTTTATTTCGTGTTTGATTATAATTGTATGCCTAAACATTTAGTCAATATATTATATTTTTTTAAATAATAATTATACTATTATAATGACATAGTAAAAATTTAACATACTAAATTCTGCTAAAATTTAAACAGATAAGTACCGTTTAGCTTCACCTACATTCTACAGGTACACAAGTACACAAAGCTACCGTTATCGCTTCTTTAAGCAAAGCTATAATAGCATTAAGTAAAACCTGAATTTACGACTAACGTGTATCACCATCACCACTTAGCCTTTGACTCGTTAAATTACGTGTCGTATTGACGTTAATTTAATGTTTACACCTTATCTTTGCACTTAAAAATTCAAATTCAAAATTATTTAATTCATATGGATTCAGGAGATGTCGTGAAAGTTGAATGATTTTAGTATCTCTGATAATTTAATACTTGACATAAATTAACTTCAATGATGGCTTAGTGGTAACGTTGATGTGGTAAATAAAATAGTTGTATCAAATACTGTGCAAAGTCAGGATTATAGTAAAACGACAGAATTCTCTGTTACTGTGCAAAAGGATTTGTTTTATATTAATTGAAGCCTTTGTTGAAAAGAGTTTGCGATAGGTTTTTTTACTTCTATGGCCAGACCCGATTAGCGTATTATGCCAATCAAATTTAAAAAAAAATAGGTAATAAACCAAAGAGGAATAAATAAAGCAGGCTGCAAAGCAAAACTCTCATGTTCTACACGGTTAATTTCTCCAATCCCCTAATTGAAAAATTTAACGCAAACCAAAAGCACTAACGATGCCAGCCATCTCATTTGCGAATTTAAACTGGAAACGAGAAAACCTGAAAGCCCAAGTTCCCTTTTCAACTTTTTAAAAAGTACTCATTAGGCGTATGAAACCCGCATTCCTCAAAAGATTAGGCCGCACACACCTACAGCACAGTTCACGGAGCACGTGTCGCGTTGCATGTGTTGGTGCACGCACACACGTGAAGCGAGTGATGTAACGCTAGTTGACGACTCGCAGACATTTTTTATGGACTCTGACGCAACTTTTTTATAAGCGTAGCGGTGTTAGGCGGGTTTTCGTGCGATTGCTATGCGTCACTTATTTAGGGGTTCTGTACGTTTTTATTATTTTATTTTTGTTTGCGATGTGTTTTGTTTTTCTTTTGTACCTTGTATTTTTTTTCGAATTATCGCAAAAGCTTTGTGAAATGAGATTATTACTATATTTAATTTGAATAAAAACCTAATTACCTAATGATAGTATGTTGTATGTGTAACTGAATTCAAATGAAAGCCACCGTACCATAATTTTAGTTGCTTACTTTAGATACTGGGTTGTCTGGTAGAGATCGCAACGAGCGAGAAGTTGTGACAGTTTTAAAGATTTTAGGTTTTAAATTTTTTTTTTGCGGTTTTTCTATAAAGTGTAGTTTAACTAATAATGTTGGCAATCTATCGCTAATTATTAATATCAGTGCTTACGTGAAAGTAGAACGGACATTTAAATTAAAAATTATTTCAGGCATATAAGTACTAAAGTAGTTCAACGTAATTAATTAACAAAATACGGATTTTGTTTCATCAACAGTAGTTTTGTAGACACCAAGCATTTCTTTAGTTAATTATATTTCTTTAACAACATACTTTTTGACATAGGTACTAACATATTCATATATAATAAAATAATTCTTAACTGTATTTTTTCTCGTTACAGGTAAGAGCACAACCTCCACAATGATTCACGAAAAGTCCATCTCTGGTTGGTATATTATGTTATAAAATCAATATTGACTATTTGTAGTTTAATGATCAATAAAAAAACTCTATAAACTCAAACATAAAAATCATCAGTGTGAACTGCGCCTTATGATGCACGCCACACACATGCAAAGGTTGTATAACTGTAAAGCAAGGCTGCACACATATACAACAAGGACAGGTCAATGCACTCCGTTGCCTTGCACGAGTATAGTCGCTATATACGCAAGGCTCCTAGTGCGAGCGAGACGGGAGCAAATCGTCGCTTCCGTGCATCAAGCGTAGCTATCTCCATGAGTGACAGGGATGACGACATTGCAAGAAAGGGAGATAGCTATATAAATATTATGACTGTTATTTCACTTCCTTCGCTGTGATGCAACATCAATTTAACAGTAAACTGTCTATTTTGAGACAAAGCTCGATTTATTTTTAGGAGACAGATAAATAGAAATTATTTACTATTAATAAGCTAACTTTTTGACAAGTATAATTATATTTTTATCTGCAATAATTCCTGTGACGTCATCAATCAGTGAGAATATTTAACACGATATTATTTAATCTGAAAATTTTGCCTCTATTAACTTTTTCAGTCTTAGAAAGTAAGTTGTAACAAATTAAGTCATTAACTAAGAATAGTTATATAATATAACAATATAATTTAAGTTTGGTACATAATTGAGAATTATTCTGCCTATAGCCCTCGGCACTCTTTGTATTTTAGTTATATTTCCAAAAAAGATTTGTAATCGCGCCATCTGTCGTCGGGTAGCTGCACTACCAAAACTTGATTTATCACCCACCGAGCTCGTCCTCATTTTGGGTCATTTCTCGCAACAACCGAATCATTGCCGGCAAGTGAATACATTAAAAACTTTTATCCTCGTATTTCGGGGAAAACAGTTTAAAATACGCGCGTCCTAGTTTCAGTTCTGTAGAAATGTCCTCTTTTGTACGTTGAAAAAAATCGGTAGGCCCAAGCGTGCCAAACATTGTGTCATTGAACTCTTTCGAAAAGCTGCCAAGCCTACTGCACTTTAAACTAAAATAGACCCAAAAACGTTGCCGTCAAAGTCTAAAATAGTACTTCAACGGTGCATAAAAAGTCCATTTTCAAAAAACAAGCGCGTGTCTTACGCTCTTTCGTTTGAAGCACAAAAATGTAAAGACCCACGCACACTCTCGTACAACATAAAAGACGTAAGCGTGTTGTTATGTTGTGTAAAGAAAGTACGTATAAGCTTTCCCTGTGTTGAGTTACACAACCTCGCGAGCCTCTCTTTCTGATCTATAGGAGAAATGTTTTTTCTCTCTTGCGCTGACTGTTATGCAATAACGGTTGTTTTGATTTAGCGGGTGTAACATTTTTCTTAGATCCGCTAGGTTGTCACCGCAATTTTCATCTGCCATTTCAGATGCAGTTTTAATTGATTTAATTACTTACTGTAATTACCCCGTATAATTATATCCCGTTAGAACTTAGAATATAAACTTTTATTCAATCCAATAAGATTCCAATGTGTGTATAATATGACTCGTCTCACATTGTTGTTGATGCTATTACAAAATCTCGCGTCATACATAGGCCTATAAATAATTGGTCATGTCAAAAACGCATATTCAATACATGCACAGGCGTATATGAAGGGAGAGAGTGCGTAAGTGTGCAGCGGAGCTTGGGTGTGTGCGCGGCTGCCTGTTCATTTCCTAGTTGTTCCCCCGATGGCCCGCTTGCAGCATGTCGGTGTGAGCGGGTCCTTATTCTTTAACAAATTCGGCGCGCATTTTCGAAATTAGAATACTTTTTTTTTGTACCATTGTTTTTGTGTAGTGAATTACAAGTGACCAGTTGTGGTCACGTGATCTGTGTCAGTGATTTTAGTGTTTGGATACTTTTTGTATTTGGAATGCTTAGAGGTTTGTTATTTCTTTTATTCATAGGTTGTGGCACAGCTCGGAATTTTTATACATCCTAATTTTTTACAACTTTTTTTATTACTGGAAAGTTCAATGATGTAATTGCGGCACGACGTGCGAAATTTTAATTAGATCATAAAACTAATTAGGTTTTCTTATTAATTTACACAATTAGTTGCAGTTTGTGTGTGAATTTAAAGTTTGTTCACAAACGGTACATTAACGGTATAATCTAATCTAACTGTATTTGCTTACAGTTATGCAAGGTAGCGTTATAATAGGACTATAATTTTACAATAAAGATATATACTGTACATAACAGCAAATTTAATATTTATAAAACAATTAATCTTGTTAGATTCACTGAAAAAGTTAAGTTTAGCGCAAGAAAATTATTCATTCATCTCTTTTATTTCAATATGCGTTTACAATGTATCACGAAATTCTTTATACTTATGACAGTTTTTTAAACTTATGACATCAACGTTAATGATGAAAACTTTTCCTTTCTGCTTTTTTTTTAATTTTTGGTTTAATACAATCCATGTTTTGCTTTAACAACCAATTTTTTTTTAAATTTTGTAGCTACGCCATTTCCAAGCTTTATAACGATAATAATGCTAAAGCTATATTGCAAGCAGTAAAACACCTTATTGTACACCATACTAAAAAGCAAAAAGCACAGAAAAATTATTATTACTACTTACCTAAAATGGGCAGAATTATCGCTAAACGTGCTGTCTTCAAGCAAGCTTTGGATGGAGAGAACTAAGTTAACATGGAGAATGTGTGTAAATAAATTAAATATAATGCAACTGTAAAAACTGCATTATTAGGTTTTTAAACTGTCATTATATTATAGGTTTTTAAACGGTTATCAGCATTCAACACTAAACATAGTCACAATTGACGGGATATTTATCATATACAAAATATCCCGTTAATTGTGACTTGGATCATAGTGTTGCATTAATAGGTAATATAATAAAATAATAACCTTAAGTATTAAAACCTCATTGAACCAGCGCGACTGAGCCCTAACTGGGAATTATTCTATAGACATAAAAAATAAGCATTAAAAAAGTTTTTGGCATTAACATTTCACCTTATAGACTTTTATTTTAATGAAAATGTTTTACAGTACGGCCTGAAAACAAGTGCAAAATTTTGAAATCTCAAGTAAATTCGAGCCATTGCATTAATAAGTAATTTAAAAAAAGACATATCCTAAAAAGATCACGGACCACGTACGGTCACTGATATTTTTCGGCCTTTTATGAAACAAGTCAAAACAAAAGTTATAAATATACACTGACATATAACATTTTTGTCTATAGATTGAAACTACTGAGCTGATTTCGTTGAAACTTACGCTGTTCCCTAGGTTGAAGTAAGTGTAAGCCAATAAAAGGATACTCACAGTCCGATTAATAGTTTAGGAGAAATTCAAGGACAGATAAAAACACCTATAAAATTTTGTATATTTGTCTACTGTCCTAATAGATTGTGATATGTGAATATATTGCAGTTCCAATAATATTACATACATACGTGTCGAATTGAAAACCTCCTTTCTTGAAATCGGTTAAAAATATATTAAATCAATTGTAATCCTTCTCGTTTATAATTTCAATGCTCTATACCTAGATCTCCATTGTGATTTGAATAACTGTTAGATACTCAAATTACATGTAGCGCGTAAATATCTAAACTACCTGATATTATAAAGAATAACCGTCTTACGGCGCGTCTAATCCCTAAACTTGCCTTAGTCGCGTGTTTAAATATGAGCTAACTAAATATGACCACAAATCTTGATTTAAGTGTCTAACCGTAGTCTAACTCCATTCTGTTGTCGCATTTCATGATTATTTGGATCTGACCACAAAAAAATTAAAACCACGTTGAATCTGTTTTAATCACTGTTTAACGCCTAAACATGCCTTAATTGCGCGATTAAATATGAGCAACCACAAATCCCGATTTAAGTAGTGTCTAACAGTTGTCTAAAACAATTCTGTTGTGACATTTCTAATCATTTTTAACGTTTATCTTCTGTCTAGCTAAATAGGCGACTAAAAATGTTTTTTTTGTGGTTAACACTATTTATGTTCAGGCACTGTCTAGCTAATCAGGCGTCTAAAAGCTTTTTTTGTGGTAACTCGGTTAAAGTTTGTTCTATGTTTAATATTGTTTGTTTTCGCTAATCTATGGAACCGCTGGTCCGATTGTAAAAATTCCTTCACTTGGAAGGAGCTTACATTATAGAGTGCTATAGGCTACTTTTATCCTTATTTCACACGAGCGAAGCCGCGAGCAGGAGCTAGTTAAAAAGATTGTTTTTCTGCTGTTGTTGTTTTTGTGTCTGGTGTACAGTGAAGTATTTTGTATTGTGTATGCTCTATAAATCTATACTTACTGAGAAATTGGGTTACGTAACTATAATAATGCCATTCTTTATCTTTTTCCCTTTTCAGACCTATATCTTTTTTATCTATAAACAAACATGACGAGTGCGTCTATGATCAGCTTTATAAAGCTTGTAACCACAGGTTATAACCACAGAAAATAAATTTATTTGCACAATGACATAGTAGATAAAGTACCTATAATCTTGGTTTCCATGAAAAAGATAACGCTCATTTCCGCACTACAACATGCACTGTGTCACTATCCTAATACAAAAGTCACCCACTTGCAAACAAAAGTCCAGTTTTGGAAATTGCGAGGGGAGAACATCAAAGACTGCTCATCCCTTTCATTTCTATTGTGTATTGGGGAGGGGGAGCGAGACGACAAGACAGGAGCTGTCGATAAAGAATGACCTATTTTCTAGCCACGTGGCCGTTTTCAAAAGCCTCGGTTTCCCTCGTTGGGGTGATAAAGAGGTGTTTCTATAGGCTTGGACAGTGTAAGGTTTCAATGCGTGGGGGCTTTAAACAATTCCTCAGTTTGTAATACCCCTTGTGCTATGTTATGTGTGAGTGCACTTATACAAGTTAGTTCTGTATACGTATACAAAGTCTGGTCCTACTTATGATTGTTTTGATGTCACGTGCATTAGCTTTGGGGAAGTTGGTTTGAAGTTTTGAATCGCATTCCTATTAGGTATGCATTTACAACATCACGTATATTCCATATAATTACGTTAAGTAAGTTCATAATCAAAGGTATATTCTTTCTCGCAACTGTATAGGGGAGAAAACCAAAAACGAATATTCTTTCTCGCAACTTTACAAAAAGTTATATAAAACGGAAATAACAGGAAGTTTTTGTGTTTAATTCTAGACTCTGACTGGTGAGATTGGTTTTGGACACCACTTCTAATGCGGATTTTTTCTCTATCCAATGAAATTTAAATGTGAGTAGGTATCGAAAAGTTATGCAAATATAATAATACTAGCTTCTGCCCGTGGTTTTCACCCGCGTTCCCACAGGAAACGTGAATTTTTCGGGGATAAAAACTAGTCTATGTTACTCGCCGGTCCATAATCTATATCTATGCCAAAAATCACGTCGATCCGTTACTGCGTGAAAGATAAACCAACAAACACTCTTTCGCATTTATAATATTAGTAGGATAGCTGCAGCTATGTCAATAAATTCAAATTCATCTGTTTGGTACAAATACCAAGGAGGCATACATTACATGGTAACAGCAAACTGTATCTCGTACTTGCGATGCCTAAGGCTGAGATTCAGAGACCTCCGTACCCTATAACGGAAACTCCACCCTACCTCGACTCAGTCGATGGGTTAATCAGTCGATTAGCACTGAGTCGAGGTAGACTGGTATTTGCATTATAGTTTGCGTGGGATTTTGGTTCAATATGTGAAAACTGTACAGAATTTGACTAATTATGCCTTAGATGCTTTAGCTGAGCGATACACCTGTGATATAAGCATCTGCTCTCCCCCAAAACATTCTTAAAATAATGTGTTCGTTTTTCATGGACGTGTTGAATGGATTCTTTCTAGAAAAGCTCTACAGGAATGTTCTCTCCACGTCTACATAAATGCAAATAGCTATCAAAATGAATGAGTATATAAGTGACGTTATTATTCAGGCAGAAACTGTGTTTGCATAACATTATTAACAGTGTTTACTTTAAAAACGGGACTTGATTGCGATAAAATACAATGTTTTCGAATCGCGAAAGTTTAAAAGTTACTAGTAGGTATTATTCACAGTCCACTTGCAATTTGTGCAACTTAAGTTTTACTTTATTGGTCGTTCTTGTTAAGACAAAAATAGTTATAACGCACACTTTATAAAGTTTTACGAATTGAATCCATAAGGTAGCAAGACAAGAAAGGATCTATTATAAATAAACTCTAAATCCTTATAAAACAACTGCAAATCCAGGCTCTATTCCTCGAAAGCATTCCAAAACAACTGCAATCGCCAGAGCCCCCATTGCTCGAAATAGCCCTAAAGCAAATACAACGCCAGTCTCTATTGCTCGAAATTACCTCAAAGCAACTGCAATTTCCTCCATTGACGCTTCAGCCCAACTTAACGAAGTCAGTGGGTTACGCGAAATCGGTTCACAGATTCGACCTCAAACTTGAATCATACGTATGTAGGTCACCCAGGTCGCAGCCTGGCACATTTTGGCTAGCTCTCGAACGCCCTAATCTGACCTCAGCGACCTTGGACCTCACGTTTTCGAGGTCAAAGTTGAATTTGAGTTCGCGGGTTACTGGCCTAAGTGGCCTAGTTTGTTTCTGTTGGTATGGCTTGTTGTTCTTTCGCGAAATTTCGAATCAGAACTGTCATTTGTTTTTCACGATAACTTTTATTGCTATTGTTTATTTTTCCATGATTAGATGGTTACTCGTCACTTTGTGCGTATTGTGCCAACGTCAAGTGACACATTGCTCTGCTGTATGTAAAAAAAAACAACATTTTTTTAAATAATATTTTTGTTTAACTTTCATTTCGAGACGTTTATTTTATACAACTATATACCACAATCAATATAAGTATAATATAATCCTTTTTGTACAAATATACGTGAGGACTTAACAATGATATAGTGTAATTATCTAATGGCCATTATTGGAAAAGAAAAAGAAAATGTAATCAAAACTCTTGTTTCAGCACTTATCAAATATAACATTTACCAGATGTTACATTTTGTACGAATTTTGATGTTATGTTTTGTTATCATCATCCAGCCCATTTTGCGCCCACTGCTGGGATACCAGCCTTCCCTTAAAGAGAGAGAGAGAGTAAAGACCATCCACTACGCGGGTCCAGTGTGACTTGGTTGATGTCACATGTCTTCAAAATTTGTGGTTCATTAAAATGCGAGTTTTCTCACGATGCTTTCCATTCCCTTTTGTAACAGTTTATCATATTAAAACAATGTTAATAAGTCAAAAAAGTGAGACAGTTTCAACACATAAGGGACCAAATAGCCACTGTTATTACGTTAGTATCTACTGTACTCTCCATGGTTCTATACCTTTATAACCCCACTCAAACAGACATAATTATATACTTTTGTCCTATCGGTCAGGCATAGACAACAAAATGTTGTATCAGCGGGTCGATAGTTTGCCAGTTTTCTGAGAACCGCAACACAGTAACACTGATGCATATTAATTGAGAAGACGGAAATAGACACAGTGAATATTTAACTGAACGTTTTCAAAGGGTTTCATATTTCATTGTAATTGGTGTGTTTAGGATTTAACTTGGAATCTAAATTAGCTTTGTCTATGCACTCGTTACTCTTAAGGTGAAAATACACGGTTCACTTTTGTCTTTCAATTTGGATGAAGCAACCAAATTGATCCATGTAAACTTATAAGTGAATCATTCAATGTCATTGCAACAACAGCATTCCTTTAATTTCTGCTCCATTCAACCAAAGTGATTCAATTTGGTTGAACCGTGTATTTTCACCTTTAGACATTAGGTATCAAGTCTCATAATAAGCCCAGTAATTGCACTGAATATTTTGCTCATCAAATAACAACACAGTAATTGCTGCTTGTAGGTACATTACCACTAGCTAAGCGGTGGTAGGTTTATAAGTCAGAACAGTGTTCCTCCAGATCCATATAGATATGTTTATATTGTACGCTAAGTTTACACAACGGAAATAATTATATGTAGTTTAAAGATACTGAAAAACACACTTCCATCTCCTGGCCACCAGCGATGGTGGCACCATCTGAGATTAGCTTTGCCTGTGCCTCCCCAATGATGAATAAACAGTGTGTTTTCTTGCGTGTCACTTACGACTCGACAGTAGCAAAACGCCTGTCTAAACTAACAGGAATCTCACTGTAGCTAGCTAGTACACTTTAGCAACGACGCGTCGCTGCGAGTCGCATACAAACTAGCTAGTTTCATTATAGTCACGACTCACGATAGTGCAGACGATTGTTGGACTTGCGCAACAATGTCTGCCGCATGGACGCTCATAGACTCAGTAGGTAGTAGGTACACTGCGCGGGCTTATGTTTAGTACGATTAGTATGAATTTTGTCACAACTTGTTTGAACTTAGCTGAAAATAGTACTCGTACATTTTTGAACGTATATAAGATTTAAAGTAGAATTTTTAGCTGGCTTCAAATAAGTTATGGTAAAATTGAATGTTATACAACAGAACTTCCAACAGTTCCAACAGAAATACACTTATGGAATTCCAACATGAATAGATTTCATGAATAGGAAAGACACAATTATTATCTAAGAAAAAAAAATTGAATTATTTTTGTTGAGTATTTTTTATAACGAAACGATGACATGAATGAATGGCTGTGCCACTCAGAACTTTGACACACAAAGATCTGCGCGGCACTGCATCGCGCTCGTAACCATGAGACGTCTCATAAGCCCAGTAATTTCACTGATTATTCTATATTTAGTAGAAATTTGAGCCAACTGCTCCTATTGCTGCCAAAATGTAACTCTAGCAAGAATAATGTCCCACACACATTATTATTTTCTCATTTGCAAACGGTCTAAACCTTTTTCTGTAGATAAGTAAGTAGCTGCACTTATCATACAATAATTTTCCTTGTAACTTACAATTACTGTTACCCGTTTGAGTGATATGGAAATAAAATACCTGAATTACATTAATATAATTTAATTTTTATGTTAATGCAATTGTTACTGACGCTCGCTGCAGCGCTGGTCAACTTAAAACGCGCGCTATTTACAAGTTAAATTTTAAAAAATGTCATAAATATTGCAACAGCCGTTATTTTATTTTCGCCTCCAAGGGCCAATCTTTCAATAGTCAGATAACGTCCTGTTAGATAATTCCCTGAACCATCTAAGTCTGTGGTGCAGACCGACCTAAATAAATTGTGTGCCATTCTAAAGAAATAAACCTTAAATAACGGTCCATTAATTTCGAAATTAAAGATCCGAAGAACACGGTAAAAACACGAAAATTTATTGATTCAATAGCGATCAGTTAGTTAACGTGCAATTGAAATATCAGCCTAAAATGTATTCTACAACAGTATAATTTTAATTTTTGATTATTCGAATTGTTTGACATTACTCGGGGACAAAATACCACAAAAGGCTATATTTTATCTCGATTAGACCGGACAAGTGTTACGTTACAAACATTATGAGTAATAGATATTTTTTTTAAATTGATAGGTTAGAGTTTGACAACTATTCTCGCCTGATGTTAAGCGATGATGCGGTATAAGATGGTGAACGCTAGATCTAGATTAGAACTGGCTCTTAAGTGCAGCTGCCAGAACATACCAATAGGTGCTTGGTGACAGATTTTCAACTCGAGGGTGGTAGCTAGGCGGGTGTGCTTTAGAAAATGCTCTACCACCATGCTATGGTTATGTTATGGTTGTATCACGATTTTTTCCTTCACCGAATGCTCAAGATTATTGTAGGATTCGAACCTTTGACCTGTAGATCTGTGGCAGATGGCAAAGCGCCAACACCGCTGAAAAATTTAAAAAAAAATTTTTTTTGCTACAATACGGTGTGACAGGCGAACAAGTCGACTTAGAAACGTAAGGACCCTTTATATTCAAAATCCGCGTTCCCACTTGACCTTGGATTGCTCTCACATTCTTGCTAAGGGGAAAAAGATCCTTCCTTTTTCATCCTAAATTCCACGGAATATTCTTTTGTTTGCCGGAATTTTGTTTACTCCGATATTTTGCGTAGGTACCTACTATCTATCTACATAGGCTACAATACCTACTATATTATAATTATTATCATCACCATTGATTATGACAGAACTACCTATAAAATATTGATTAGTTATAGCAAAAGGCGTAGGTTCGAGTGTATTTAAAAACGAACGTTTATTTCTTGTGTTTTGATAATTAAAATACAAAACAATGTTAATTTTATTGTGTTGTCACATTGGAAATAAAGGAAAGCGACAGTGGCGCCGCTATCAAGTCTGACAACGTGTTACGTATTCGCCTCACACAACGTTAGATAACTACACGAAGTATTACAAAACCGATTTTGTTTGCGTAACAACTGCAAATACTCGTTCAACTGGCTTGTTAGTACAATTCACTCAATTAAATTTTAAGGCTGCTTGAAAAATGTTCGTTGTATACTTTTTGTAAGCACTGCCATCTAACGTGTAGTAGCAGTACCAACGTTTAGCGCGTGTTCGTTATATTCATATTATATATTACGTAATATTTAAAATTACTATTATTAGTGTACTACGTTACTAAGAAAAATAAACTTCATGTCAAGTTTAACTAAACTAATTAAACATTCTCTACAAAACTGTTAAAGAGGCCAGTTAAAAGTATTATTAACAGATGGCGCTAAAATAAATAAACTTTATAATTTTTTTCCACAACAACCACAAATGAGTAGGTACCTAATTTTTTATCGTATAAAGCACAGACTGTGCTATGCATAATACTAGCGTACAGTGTACTTAATCGTTCGTTGACCGATTGCATTATATTTACTGTAGTTCTTTTCCTGCCTGTTGCTATGTAAAGAAACAATGAAGTGCATGGACATACCTAGTTACCTATGTAGGTAGGTATTTTAGATTACGTAAATTGTTTACTAGTCTACGACTTGCCGTTAGAATGTTGTTATTTTATTAATATCCTAATATGAGTCATGCTAGTTTGTTTGGGGTAGGAGATGAGGTTAGATCACCATTACTTAAGTTATTTATGAGGTAGGAAGGTAGGTAAGCGTCTAGGTGTAGGAAAAATGTTTTTTGCTTAGTACTTGAGTAAAAATAAAGCCTATTACAGTTTACTATAAATCAGTTTCAATAAGTATTTAAACCTAGTTTGCTTACATCTCGTAGCGGAAATAATTTTAATATTTTTTTTTTGTTGATATGATTATGTTTATTGATGGGATATATTATGACTTTTGCAAGGTTGGCACTGTTTTTATGTGGGTACGAGATATAATAACGCTTTTATTAAGTTTTAATTTTTAGCCACAAAATTTTACGAGGTTAAACTTGACTAACCTTAAAATCACAACTCCCGTTTTTCTTAAATAAAGACAATACAAAACAAAACAGGGGTGCAATTTTTGAATGTCACCGTGTGCCAAAATATCAGCGATAAGACCGATAGTCATAGATTTACAAAAAGTCTATTTTTTAATCTCAGCGGGTGACTAAAATTATCATACCTATGATATCGTTTACGAGTGGGGGTGCCCATTCATAGGGATGAGTATTTAATGCCTTAAAAACCCGAATTAAAAACAATTTCCAACCTAAAAATAAAATTGAATAGAACACAATCATATGTTTATCTATGATCAAAGCTGAGAAATAGTTGCATATTGTTGGTAATACAGGATATGACTTTCAAAAATACGACTTTTGCAAATTAGTGATTTCAAAGTCATCGCTGAGAATTTTGTCACCGGAGATTTCGAGATCACTCGTGAAATTGAAAACTCGGCCCCCACATTCTAAGATAAAACCCCTTCGAGTTTGCGAGGTCGATGCACGAAGTTTGGCAGTTGCTTGAACTTCAATACCGCCAGTCGATGATAGATGGCGGTATTGGCGGACGAATATTGAGCTATTTATGGTTCTTTCTATATTTTATTTTTAATTATTTATTTTTGTAATTAGTGAAACGTGATTTTTAAGCTTTTATCTCACTGCTGGGCGAAGGTTAACTGGCCAGCGGCCTTCGTGTTCCACTTAAATTATAGGTGTATTTTGGTTTACAAACAGGAAATAAGTGAGACTTATCAATGTGAGGTAATACAACAAGCACTGTTGTAGAAGAAGGATAGTTATTAGGCTGTAAACTCATTCCACCTACTTAATATTTACTGAATGGTTTTTTTGCATTTTGTAGTTTCATTTTACGCTATTACTTTCGTAACCAATTAGGTAGTTCCTTAATAAACTGTCATTAGTCACAAAATTGCTGAATTCTTAAAGTTTATGTATTTCTAATGAAGGCTAATATCATTTGTTTGTCAGAATCATAAAAATTGCAACTACTTACGTCCAATTGTGAAACGATTCAACAGAATTACCAAAATTGGTCATAATTACGCACTGCTACCTCATCAAATACATAAGCACCCAAAAATAGAACCACAATCATCTATAATCGAATCTTAATACAGCTGCAGTTCGACGACCTTTGATACTATAAATTGACCTCAAGTTCCACTACTCGATAAAAGATGGCGCTACCCGGAAGTCAGTTGCCAAACATTTCGCAAAATATTTTTAGCACAACCAATAATGCTAAAAAATACCTTCATTAATTAATTTAGTGTTAATTCCATTGCTTGCATATTATTATCATAGTAAAACGGATCCAAAATTGTGTTAATTTGTAATAGTTTTTCACAAAAAGCCTAAAGCCATTGGAAAATTCTCTGAAAATGTTAGTTCCGGTTTCCACCACAGGGGGTTAAGTGGCGTTATATTCGCAATGGAGTCCAATGCTCTTTCGCATAGGTTATTGGACCTTTATTGAAGATATTCATTTATATTGAAGGAAAATGTTGTCTCGTGATAATTACGTATTTTAAACGAGAATATAATTCCTTAAGAAATAAACTGATACAAGAAAGAAAAATTCTTCATTTATTGATACTCGAATAATTTTACTTGAAATTTTTTAGTTGACAACATTGTAGATAAATTTACTCTAACTGTGAATTTTACTAGTCATACGCATAAAGCTGTTACAAAAACGGACAAATTAACTTAAGGGGCTGTAACAAGCCATCTTTAGGTATAATCCTTTTGTAAAGAAATAAGGTTGAAAATGGCGATGCGTTTGCTTTTAGTTAAACGTTATTTCGTAGTTTTTATTTAATTAAAAAATGAGACGTAAAATGTAAATATTTTTACAAGATTAATTATTAGATTAGATGATTAAACTTCCTTTCTGCTGGTTACAAAAATATTATAGTTATCAGTCAAACTATTGAGCACTTCGATACAAAATAAATTTTACGGGGTCTTTATTGTGATTTTTTTACAAGATTCTAGGCAATTTCTTTAACATTTGTTATACAGAAGCTTTTCTATAAACACTTGGCTATACTGATGTATTTTTTTCGCTGGTAATATGTATGGAAACGGACAGTTTCACGACGAAAACAGGACGTTATGTTTCAAAAAGCGCCTTAAGCAATAATTTTTAAAATGCTTTAATTTACTTTTGTATATGATACCTGAGTGACTGATAACCCACGTTATGACTATTATTTTAATTTAAAACAGCTGATTTAGGAACCGTGCTTTTTCTGGAAAAGTTTGTCCCTTTTTGGTTCATGGACTATCTCTACGCGAAAAATCAGATCGGTTCGTTGCTCCGTTGCTGCGTGAAAGTAAAAAAAAACAACAAACACGTTTCGCATTTATAATATTATAATAACTAGCTGCTGCCCGTGCCTTTACCCGCGTGGTGATTCTCACGGGTACAGTGCATTTTCCGGGATAAAAAATAAACTATGTTTCTCTCCGGTCCATAAACTATATATATGCCAAAAATCACGTCGATCCGTTGCTCCGTTACTGCGTGAAAGAAGGACAAACCAAAAGACACACTTTCGCAATTATAATATTAAGTGGGAGTAGGATATATTATATAAAAATAATTAAAAGATGAGAAATTAAGCTAGAATACACTTTCAATTATATTATACAAAATAAAAAAATAACATGCGAAAAGAAATGTTAAATTTCATATTATTCATGAATTGCAACGCTAAGTAGTTGAGCTACTTATGTTAAAATGTAATGATTAAACGACAAAACAAGGTAAATTAAATTCCATACAATTGTGTATGATGCAGTCACTCCCAAACTAGGTCAGTGACCCAGAAAAATAGTTTTGTTAGCGGAATTCGAAATACGTAAATTACTTACAGCAAAATATCTAAGAAGGAAAAGATTAATGTTTCCTTATAATAGGGAATTAGTTTGTTAAGGATTAGTCACGGATAATTAGGCTAGAAGTTGTTATCTAAGAACAGACTAACAACAGTGAGTAGATCAGCACAAATCAACAAACCAACAAACATACTTTCGCATTTATAATATTAGTACGATAGGATAGTAGGATTAATATAATAGGATAAGCGGCGCAAGTACGGATCTATACGGGTCGATAATATTCGATAAAATTGACAGTTCAAATCGATAAACTGGGTTTTATCGATTTGAACAGTCAATTTTATCGAATTTTATCGAATATTATCTAATTTTATCGACTGAAAAGATCCGTACTTGCGCCGAAGGTCCGCTTGCGCGCCAGCCTGTTTGTTGCTAATACGGGAATTAATTACCATTAATTTGTCTTGCGTCATTACGTTACGTACATATTGGTCTTAATCCGGATTAGTTAGCTTTTTTTAAAGTGATCATTTTGCGACGACACCATTTTAATTTTAAACCATTTGCTTAGAATTGGGGCTCTCATCGTGAGTAGGTACAGTCATGGTAAGAATACCTTCGTCAGTTTTCAAATTCTTTCCTTAATCACGTAAGGACAGTTAGTACCTTTTGATCTTACGGCAATTAGCAGGCTACTTTATAGAATAGTAGTATTTAATACAGTGATAACAAAGGTTAATGTTTTCTTTGTTCATAAATCTTATTATAACAGAATCTTTGTCAGAGTAGCGCAATACTGGCATAGACTAGACAAATAGGTCTATGTAGTCTTAACACAAAATCACTATTGCACGCAAACCAAAATAGACCTTAAGTTGACGAACATTTTCTTACTATGACTGTACAAAGATTTAGGTATTCCTAGTTAAAGACTTAAAGGTCATGGTCTGAAATAGCTAGGAATTATAATATATCCAAAACATTTACAATAACATAATCGTGTACCTAAAAATATTTTAGGTATGTTTCTTATCAAAGTCTGGCGAGGTCACCGCCCTCGGATAGCCAAATCGTTGTGAGAAAATTACTACATTTTGTTGAATGAATTCGCGTACGTATTTGAATGATGTAATAGCTAAAATCCCGTATAAATAGGATCAACTCTTCTTTTCCCATGGGTGACGTATATGTACCGGGAATATTCAGGGAATGGGCAACAACATTCGTAGGTCAATCTACTGTGATCACCAAGACGTCTGCCAATCGGGTGCCATGCTCGGACTAGATTTTCATCAAGCCTCAACCACAATATAGACCATACGATATGCGTCAAGCGGGGATCGTGGTTTTTCCATGGGTTTCACGTAGTCCGCGATTATCCATCAATCATGAATTAGGTGTGAGGGCTGCCTCGTGCTAATCCGTCCATTTTTAAAAGGAGGGCTGTTCAGCAGTGGGTGTCTTCCGGGTCCAGGTGATTACAGGTGATTATGATGGAACGATGATACAGTAGTCTTTCTACAATATGACCTCGTGTGTAAATCTTATTACCTAACATTGACCAACGGAAACCCGGTCAAAAACGCGATCTGTCGATTTCGCACGATACGCGTTACTTCTTTTTTTAACACAACGAAAATATACCTACAGACGCGTTCGTCGACCGCGCCACAGAATAAGCGCTAGTTAGTATGCCGAGCGTTGACCTGCCGAAATTCTACGGGGTCAACGAACGACCGCCGGGTTGAACGAACGGAAGAGACTCGCTCGGATCAGGTGGCTCATTTCGCGGGTTTTTGCCTAGTTTTTCGCGATTTTTTTTATGGAGGACTAAGTTTTTTGAATTTATTCTTTCTGGAATTGACGGGAGACTACATTTTGTGTGTTTTTGAAGGGAATTTTGTTGAAGGCAATTTTAAAGGTTGGAAAATTGGTTTGCCATTTAGTTTGAAACTATTTTTGTGTTTTGTTTTTTTTTTGTATGTTATTGTGAGGTGAAGATTGCGAATAAAATACTAGAAAAAAATATAACTTAGCATTTTTTTCATAAAATGATTTAACTATTCTAACGATAATCTTGTAATTTGTTTTTATAACAAAAAATATCACACCGCGATTAAATTTAAAAAAGATATAAGAATACTCTGTATTTATAAACAAAAAGATTCTGTTTATATTTTCATCGCATCATGTTTGCCAATGGTATTTTTGTAAAATTTAATCACTTATTTTTTAATAACTGAAAAAAGTTTCTTTCATTTTTATAGTTCTTAAAAACAAATTATAGCACAATTTTACAACCACTTTCCTGTGCTACACATTTTACTCGCTATTTCTTTGCCAAACTCAATAAAAATATATAATTAAAAAACTCCAAATTTCCTTTACAAAACGTAGTATTAATCTTCAAACTGAACCTAAAAGGGGCCCGGCAGGACGCAAAATCTACGCGTCGACAAAATATTTTCAGAGGTTATCGAACTTTCTAGGTTTAACGTACTGTCTATAACTATATACCTACTATAAAGTCTGTATATATGGGTGAATGTGCTAGAGAGGTAGGGGCAACTAGGGTTCGAAACCTAGGTCATTAGGGCCATTTGTCAGGGAAATTGATGACAATGGTATAGAATTTGTGGTCTATTGTTTGGGGGTCGAGATTTTGACGGTTGTATATGTACTTGATGTGTTTTAGGTTTTACTATTTGCTCTGAGATAGCGTTTGACAACTGAGGAGTAGGCGAACAAAACGTCACTTTTCCATTTTTTTTTACGTTTTTATTTTTTTGATTGACTCGTGTTGGCAACCCTGAGACACATCGTTTCATGCGTTAAAATCTCGACAAAAAGCTTTTTTTATCGTAGAAAATCGACTTCAAAACACAACTACTCCTTCAAAATACTTTTTTAGTTTCTGTAAAAAAATTAAAAGTGGAAAAGTGACGTTTTGTTCGCCTACTCCTCAACTATTCTAACAGATCTTAGGCTGTGAATGAAAAGGCTCTAAAGTTCTGTCTTAACAGCTGCTGACTGAGTTTCATTTTGAGTGTGGTAGCTAGGAGGGTGAGCTTTAGAAAATGCTCTACCACCATGCTTGTTTCAACGCTATACTATTTGTATTTATTGATTAACTAAATAATTAAATACTACTGCTTTATGTACACATGTAACTAATCATTAATTAGTTAGTAGGGAGGACTAACTCTTCTGCGAGTGTCCGTCTGGGTTGTTACCACCGCTTTACTCGTGCAGTCTGCCGCCAAGCAGTAGTGTGCAAGCATTACTGTGTTCCGGTTTGATGAGCAGAGTATCCAGTGAAATTACTGGGCTTATGAGACTTAATACCTAATGTCTCAGGGTAACGAGCGCACTGCAGTGCCGCGCAGGCCTTTGTGTTTCAAAGTTCTGGGTGGCACTGCAATTGTTATGGGCCGGCGTTATGCTTACCATCAGGCAAACGACCAGCTCGTCTCGTTACCAAATAACATAAAAATAAAATGTAACTAACCTTCAAAAAAATAAGAGCGAGTGTGTCCGAGCGGGAACATGTGCGACTTTTAATCCGATGCACCATAGTTCGAATCTCGTCCCGGCCCGCACCAAAGACTTATATCAAGTTATGTGCGGATTATTCACACTCGCTCTAAAACATCGTGAGGTAACCCGCATGTTCAAGAACCACAAAATTCGAGGACATGTGACATCCCCCAAGCCGCACTCTCTGAGAGAAGACCGGTATACCAGCAGTGGGAGCGTAAGAGGCTGATAATGCACTAGCTTCCGCCGGCGGCTTCACCCTTGTTGTGTTTATCTTTATAGTCTTATGTTATTCCTAAACCTAAACTAACATTCCAAATTTCATCAAAATCGGTTGTTGTTATGGAGATATATTGTAACAAACATTCACACAAACTTTCGCATTTATAATATTAGTAGGAAGTAGGTTTGTACTATTATATATTCTGTGGTTTAGGATAAGCAGCGATCTCTCGCAATACCTGTAGTAACCATAGTTCTTGTTCTAAACAAGAAAATAGTTATTAATTAATAATTAATTTTGTCATTTTTCTCTTTTGCAATAAAATGCAATCACCACTAAAAACATGTACTAACAGGTTCCAATAGATATTCCATTCGATAGACAAAACGGGCGGTAAGTCCGTCCGTTCACCCCGGAGTGCGTTGACACCCCGAATCTTGTCAGTCACCCCCGCTACGAGATTTGCGAAGGAAAATCCCACCCTGTGAACAGCTATCGTTATATTTTTTAGTTGCTGTGAAAGGAAGAAAAGGAATTTAAATCTAGAACAAGTGTAATTAAAAAAAACATGACTGCCCTATGTAGCAGTCCTGTTTTTTTTTAATTACACTTGTTCTAGATTTTTGAATTCTTTTTCTTTCTTTCACAGCAACTAAAAAATATAACACTGGCTAGGGCTAGTGTCACTCGGAACGATAGCCCCAATTTTACTTGTGTGAAATCATTTCTTAGCAAACTAGTACCCAAGAATAACGCGCATGACTAATTCCTGCTTCATAAGTCTTGTAGTTCAAGTTCTTGTTCTTCATATTTCTTGATAACTCAGCTGTTGCTCTTGACCCATGTTATCTTGATCTTATCTAATGGTCAAAGGCTTTCGCATAATTCGACATGAAAATACGAAAAAAATTTAATCATAAATAATAATAGTTAAACTCATTTATCATTCATAATTAGTATTATTATCGTTATATCACAAATTAATAACCTAAGACAACACTAAAACCATACACGGAAGCATTGTATATCGATCGACTCATTGAGGTCTTTTTAAACTGGTCGTTACAATTTTAATTTTTCCACTCATTCCTGCTCGTAAAACAGATAAACCAAAGCAAAAGTGCGATTTATTAGTAATAATAGTACAATTTTTATGAATAATAAAAGGAGTATTGCGAAAAATAATAATTTAAATACGTGATGGTACTTAAAAAAATTGCGGATGTGTTTCAATGGAACATTAGGGGTCAAGTTAAATTGGACGCGAATATTTTGGCTCATTCAACTCTGCCGGGGCAACGACCTCGTGCTTGGACTTTATCGCGTTGATAACATAGGTTTTAGTCAATATTTAGGCATTTCAATGAAATATTTCCTATACTAATGAAATATTTTACTATCCTTAGTAAGTTGTGCTATTATAAGGAAAGTAAGATGTTATGTATGATAGGTATATTTATTTCATCTCGCTTTTGTAATTAAATAAATACAATAATTAAAGGTACGTAATTGTTATGTGCCTTGGCGCTCCCATCTGTCTACCTCAAAAGACAACATGATTATAGTACCTACCACTCTCACATGACACTTTTTGAGGTAGAGTAAAAAATAATAATTTCCAATTAATACGCTCGTATGTGGCAACTTTCTAATACTCTCCTGGCTATCTAGCACCGTCAAGTTGAAAAGTTATATTCTATAGTTTAGCATGAAATCTTCGACCATATCGTCATTTCTCTGGTGAAATACTGGTCTAATTTGCCAACCTACCGAGCATTTTCCGGGATAAAAAGTAGCCTATGTTAATGTCCGGTCCATAAACTATTATGCCAAAAATAACATAGCAGCTCCGTTGCTGTTAAAGAAGGGCAAACTACACACGATCAAACACAGTTTCGTATTTATAATAGCACTAGCATCTGCCCGCGGTTTCACTCGCTTTCTCACAGGAACCGTGCATTTTTCCGGGATAAAAAGTTGCATATGTTACTCTCCGGTCCATGAACTATATATATGCAAAAAAATACGTTAATCCGTTGCGCCGTTGCTGAGTAAAAAAAGGACAAACCAACGCATTCACAAACAAGCTTTCGCCTTTATTAGAATTGTACAAAATTTTAGCATGATTAGGAATGAGGTAGTGAAGAAAAATCGATTACATTTGTCTTAGCAAACAAGAACCGCTAAAAAAACTTGACCACGCTAAAGTCGTCACTCACTTTAGAGTGAACGACCACGCCGCGACCTTCCTTCTAATTGGGATGTTCATATTTAAAGACTTCGTCATACCTCATTCTGGAATTCGTCATTCCTTACGGCCTTGGAAATGAGGTGGGTGGGGCACAGATTCGGTAACAGTTTGTGGGGTCATTGCGGTCAGATCTTGGCCTTGGGTTTTGGAGGTTGGTGGACTTACTGTTATCGTTGTATTGTGTCTGGACACAAAATCAAGACGACTCAAATATATGTATTTTAAATAGACTTTTATATATCCCTTTAGAAATAGTAGTATGTAGTCTAGTGTGTTTTTGGTTTGTTCAGCAACGAAACGAATTGACGTAAATTTTTGCATCGAGTCGCATAATCCTTTTCGTCACTATTTCTCTAGATATCAATTACTAAAATAGAACGTCGTCACTGCCAATCAGATAAAAATTCTCAGATGTATATATTTTTTAGCGTTTAGTGGTCAAGGTGAGGAAAATGGGCTTATGGCGCTTATGGTGGTCATTAAGGTCACACTCGGGCGTATGCTCTAGTGCCATCCGCTACCGTGAATGGTGGTCATGCTTTGATGGTCATGGGAGTAAGAAGCAAGAGAGAGGGAAGGAATCCTTACAGAACAAATAAAATATAACACATTTTAGCAATGTTTATAATTATAATATTACCAGTTGGTGCCCGCGTTGTCACCCGCACGGTGATATTGGTTTTCATGGTTTTTAGTTTTTTGCGCGGAACCCTAATTCTTTTTCTAAAATAAAAGTAGCCTATGTTACTCCTTGTAACATCAGCTATCTACCAGTGAAAGTCCCGTCAAAATCGGTTCAACCGTTTCGGAGATTACCCGGAACAAGCAGACAGACAGACAAAAATTTTAAAAATGGTTGTTTTGTTATATTTATATACTTTCATATGCATTTAGTAAAAAAGCTGTTATTTTAATATTACAAAAAGACTTCAATTTTATTTATTTGTATAGATAATTGATTTGCGAAGGTGTATTAGCTGGTCTGTCCTTAGCGCAGAAAAGTTTAGAGGTCAAAAATCATAACCTGGAAAATTTCCCATGGGCATCTTTCGATGATTTCCCCCATACAAAATAATTACCATCAGGCAATCGACCAGCTGTAAAAACCACCAAAAACTACAATCTCCTTCGTGTCACGCCGCCACATTTCGGCAAAGCAATTTCGGTCAGTGAACTCTGAGAGATGAGTGACCGACGCAGTAACTGTGCCTTAAGCTGTGGTATAACTGACCTATACTTTGATCGGGTGATCTATGGAAACGAAAAAGTTTGATATTTTGTTCTAATAAAGGAGTTTTATTTGGCGGTTACATCTGCTTGGTATTTTGAACCTTTTTTACCCCTTTTCTCCATCTTAAGAGTCCGGTTTGATGAGCAAACTATACAAAACTAGCTTCTGCCCGCGGTTTTCACCCGTGTCACAGGAACCGTGCATTTTTTCGGGATAAAAAGTAGCCTACGTTACTCTCCGGTCCGTAAACTAGATCTATGCCAAAAATCACGTCGATCCGTTGCTCCGTTACTGCGTGAAAGAAGGACAAACTAGCAAACCAACACATCAACAAACATGCTTTCGCATTTATAACATTATATATAATATATTAGTAGGATTACTGGGCTTATAAGACTTAATACCTAATTTCTCAGGGTAACGGGTAACGGGCAGTACCTACCGCGCACGGCCTTTCGTTTGAAAGTTCTGAATGGCATTGCAATTGTTGCAAGCGTTATGCAAGCATATCAGCAAACGGCCCACACGTCTAGTTACGGGACGTATCGTTATCACATAAAATTTAAAGAAAGTAAAAGATATTTCGCATGTTTAAGTCCCAATTAAGCTAAGTCTTATCTACAAGCTAAACTATATCTAAATCCAGTTAAAAGAGAAGGAGTCCATTAGTACCAAAGCCATTTGTATCGCGTGACCAGACCGCGAGGGTCATTGGTCGTTGAAGGCCGAAAAGCCTAATATATATAATAGTTTTATTCTACAGCCTTTATATTGTAGAATAGAGAACAGTGATGTCAGCGGCGCGACAGCGGGCGCGGCATATTTCATAATTATTTTTTTTACTTTTAATTTTTTTTTAAATTGGCTTGCGTTTTACCTCTTTCACATATTTATGTATGAAGCAAAACTTCCTGTTTTTCGTCATACAATTAATGTATGTCTACACATATATTACCTACTAACAAAACAAATACAGTAGTGTAGCCTTAAGAGTTTCTAGAAAAGACTTATATATACGATACTAGCTTCTGCCCGCGGTTTAACTCGCGTTCACACAGGAATCGTCTAATATACCGTGATAAAAAGTAACCTGTGTTACTCTCCGGTCCATAAACTATATCTATGCCAAAAATCACGTCGATCCGTTGCTCCGTTGCTGCGTTGAAGAAGGACAAACCAACAAACGTACAAACGCTTTCGCACTTAAGTATGGATTTTATTGAAATGACCCAGAATCTTGTAAAAAAATCGCAAAAAAGACCCCGAAAAATGTCTTTTGTCTCGAAATACTCAACATTTTGAGCGACAACTATCATATATTTTTGTAACCAAAAGAAAGGAAATTTATTCATCTAAACATGTGTAAACATATTTAAACTTAATAGTGTCTCTTTTTCTTAATTAAATAAGTGAAATAACATTAAATTTAAAGAAAACGAATCGCCATTTTCAACAAAAGCTTCGCTTATAAACAAAAAGGTTATACCTAAAGAACACTAAAAAAAAGAAGTATTAAGAACCTCCTTTTCCCTTTTTGAATTCGGTTAAAAAAATCAATAGATTGACATTAATAATACTGGCAAGTTGCTAAATACTCACAAAAAATGTACTCGTACAGGTTTTTGTGTAAGGATATGAATGGATGTAGGCACAGTCATTGATACAAGTGTTTTTGAGGTCGTTACACGCCCTTTCTAAGGGTCGTTTCACCGAGGGTGGGGACCTTAGACAATAACAAGCCAGGGCGATGAAATCAGTTCCCTATATTTTTTCTTTCTTTCATCGCCAGCAGCGCAAGTACGGAACTATTCGATCGATAAAATTCGATAACATTGACAGTTCAAATCGAATAGGTTTTATAGATTTTTATATAATGTATCAAGCCTCGATACAATCGACAAATTTTATCGAATAGCTATTTCGAATCCAAAGATAATATAGAGCTACTACAATATTTAACGATTATACTTCGGAACTCGCAACATTCGATAAATTTATCTGTTTTTTCGATTAGACAAATTTATCTAACCGACTGCCATACTTGCGCCGCAGGCTCGGTATGACTGTGTGTATGGTGCTAGCTTTATATTGCTATGAACAAAAAAATATTAATATTTGTACTTAATATACTACCATTTCTTAGACAAATGAACTTTGCACAAAATTATGAAAACTGAAAATATAAAAAAAGATTTCATTTTTTTTGCTTATCAATTATTTCAATTTTTTTTAACAATCTCTCTTATTTTTTTTCTATAATTATCATTTCGCTGATCTCAAGTTACACTACGACATTTTTTTAATTTTGTCTTCGCGCCTTTTGTGTAATCAGCCAGTGTCATGTAAAACAAATAAAAATAATATAGTTTTTAAAACCTAATTAATGTTTTCGTCGTTTGATATTACTTATGCGAGGTCAAGATCAGATAAATTGGCGATGCCGTGCGTAGCGAGGCTGGTCGCTTGTTAATTTACAATTCAATTAAATAATTCGAAATTCCAACCAACATTATTGTTAACTTAGTTTTAATAGTGAATAACGGATGTTAAAATAATGAAATTAAAATAAAAGAGGCTAATTATTTTAAGGGTCGTTCCACCCGAGGGCGTAGACCTCTGAAAATTATATGTAAGGTTACCAACCGCTTCCTATTGCTATGTATAGAACCTCTATTATTTGATACTGTAACTTTGTGACTATGTTTTTTTAGTTTATGAATAAAGCTAGCCGCTGCCCGCGGTTTCACCCGCGCGGAGATATTGGATTTCATGGTTTTTATTTTTTTGCGCGGAACCCTAAATCTTTTTGTAAAATAAAAGTAGCCTAAGTTACTCCTTGTAACAGTCCCGTCAAAATCGGTCCAGCTTCGGAGATTACCCGAAATAAACAGACAGACAGACAAAATTTAAAAAAATGGGTGTTTTTTATAGGTATATACTTTCATATACATATATGCATTTGGTAAAAAGCTGTTATTTTATATTACAAACACACACTTCAATTATTTATTTGTATAGAACCTACTAGCAGGTTATTGGCGCATAAATTATTAATATTCGGCCACATTAGATAATGTGTTTGTTGGTTTGTTGTATTGCTGGTTTGTCTTTCTTTCACGGACAAACGGATCGACGTGATATTTTGCATAGATTTTTTTATTTTTTTATACCGGGGAGTAACATTGTCTATTTACCCGGAAAAATGCATGCAGTGGTTTTGAGTGATAAGATCAAGAATTGGAGCTGCGTCTACTTTTTAACTTTGGGGTAGCAAGCCATCATTATCACTCTCTTACGCTCCCACTGCTGGGATACCGGCCTTCTCTCAGAGAGAGAGGTATGGGCTATAATCCACCACGCGGGCCCAGTGCGGCTTGGTGGATGTCACATGTCCTCGAATTTTGTGGTTCTTGAACATGCGGATTTCCTCACGATGTTTTCCTTCACCGTTTTAGAGCGAATGTAAATAATCTGCCCATAACTTGATATAAGTCATTGGTGCGGGCCGAGTCGAGATTCGAACTATGGTGCGTCGGATTGAAAGTCGTACAAGTTCCCGCTCGGCCACTCGCTCGTCACCAACATAATCTGCCTTTATTCAATCATCATCACCACCCGTTATGTCATCTCAAGTTAGGTATTTCAAAATCGAAATTTTCCATAGAGATTTATCTGTAAGTTCTAACAACTCTTTATGACCACACATTAGTCTATGCTTGGTTTAAAAAAATGAGTCGTCTACTAGAAATAGTTTTTGCTGATGTATGACATCATTTTAATGTCTAAGCAACATATGGCGTGTATGCTATGTCGTTTATAAAACTAGCTTCTGCCCGCGGTTTCTTCCTCGTGGCGATTCACTCAGGAACAATGCATTTTCCGGGATAAAAGTAGCCTATGTTACTCTATGTTATCTCTACACAAAAAATAGGAGTATTACCAAGTAGATCCGTTGCTCTGTCGCTGCGAGAAAGAACGAACAAGCGACAAACATTATTTCGCTTTTCTTATTAACTAGGGATAAACAAAAAAAAATCGTATTTTATTTTATAATTGATTTTAAAAGCTTACGAATTTTATTAAAAAGGCACAATAACAAATTGTTGATTTATGTGTTGTTACTATTTTAAATAACATTATCGATTTAACAAAAATAAAATAACACATCATTACACTGCTTAAAAATAGAACGCTTATTTTAATATTACACAATACACAGTCTTCCGTTCGCGCGCAATCGCGCATTCGTTCTTTTTTTTCTCAAATCGGGAAACCAGGCGCATGCTTCTGCCCGGCTGGAGTCGATAATTTTCTGTTATGTCATACATCGTATAAAAATTAGTAAAGTTGAAAATATCACGATATGTGAAAGTTCATCCCCCATTTGTCCACCTTTGGGGGTGGTATTCTATCATTAAATTCATTAAAGGACCACCCTTGCTGTTATACCCTACTCATGAAACAAATTGACAATATGTGGCCAAGGAATAAAGTAAGAAGGAACATCACAAAAAGAATTACTGACAAATTAAGAACCTCTAATCGGTTAAAAGTAAATCCTTGATATTTTCAATTTTTAAATCGAACGGGTGTTTTAATATTTTTTTAATCCCGTCATACTTTATTTAAACGCTCCCGCGCATTTTATCCTTTTTTTTCTCCAACCGGGAAGCAGATAAGACTTGTCTCGGCAGGCCTCGGTAGTCAGTAGTATTCTGCCAGGCCGGTTCCTTGCCGTCCCACGTGGTAGGTCAACGGCTGGCCCACTGCGCACTTGGGTTCGGTGAACTAAACACGCACACTAAACAGGCCTTGCGAACGCACACTTTATGACTTACACTCACGTTTGTGTGCGTGCACACATGTTTGCATGCCTTATACAGGTGACTAATTGTATGGTTTTTTAATGAGTGCTAAATGAGAGGATGTTTTAATGTAGATTATGATACATTTCGCTGGAAATTTTAATAATTTATTGACATTGGGATGCATATGTTGCGCAAAGCCGTAAATTGAATATTGTTTGGGTGTGGACAGAAGGACACTTATTCATTTAGTCCTTATTTATTTATTTTTATTCAAATATGTTACTACATTAGCAGGTCGTTCTCTTGATGATAAGCGTGACGCATTCCTAAAAAAATTGCGATGCCACCTGAAACTTTGATTGATAAAATCCTTCACAAAACTGAAATGTCATCCATAATTTACTTTTAAGCTTTATAATATACCAATTCCATTAACTATTTTGCTTTTCAAACCGAAATAATCCTTGCACACTACTACTAGGCTAATATGAGCAGAGAAATATCAAATACGTAAATTTGTTTCAGAACACGAATACATCTTCTGTAGGAGAATCGAACCCCGTAACCTCTTTTTAATGGCCTATTAGGAATTGAGTTCATTGACTTACCAAATACACCCCGAGGGTTGTAGCCTGTAGGCCGTCACCCAATCCGTGTCCGCGTGAAAGTTAAAGTAAAAGCAATGTCAGTTTTATTTTTAATTACTAGTCAGTAGTTTAGTCTTAGCGAGTATCTTTAACAAAACGTCTTTTAATGTAAAGTAAATTAAAGGGCGTACGCCACTAACTGAAATTAAAAAAAAACTAGCTGAGTTTAATACTGGTTGTCACTCGTATAAGAAATTAAAAAACCCTACGTTATGAAAAAAATGAGCAGAATACTGGCTGCATATAATAAACGTAAAAAAAATAAAAATTGTCTACACTGTCAATTTCCCGCGTAAGTTTTTTTCTTCTAGGCTTTGATGTATTTAGCCAGTATTTAATTGTTGCCTGACAATCAAACTTTTTTCCAGTGTTCTAAAACCACTTCAAAAGTAGTTTCCATTTATAAACACGATAATATATACCCAGGCGCCATCAAGTCGCTGTAATAAAAGAAAGTGTTACATTTCTTTGAGCTCATCACATGACGCGAGACGAACCCCGAAAGACATCCAAACAATCAAACTACGCCACGGTATAAAAATAGTAAGGATAGTTAGAAAATACGGCCGAAGCTGAAGCTAAAGTTGAAACATATACTTATGTTTTTTTATTCTTGATTATGCAATATGAAATTATACATTATTAGCCTTAATTAGTTACTTAATTTACTATTTTTAAGCACCTAGCTGTTAGTTTTCCAAAGAAAATAAAATAAAATAAAATAAATACATGTGATTTTTATAACAATGTGTCATATTAATTTGTCGCTATAGTAAATAAAAAAAACATAATTGTATACTTAAATTACTCATTTTGAAGTTGTTTCTTTCATAAATTTATTATTTCGGTGACAATAAAAAAGTTTTGCTTTTATTTTATTAACAAATTTGGTTATCCGTCCTTACTATAAACGCGAAAATGTGTTTGTTGGTTTTTCCTTCTTTTACGCAGCAACGCAGATATGGATAGACATGTTTTTTTGGCTTAAATATAGTCATAACCAAAATAGTTTAAAAAAAAAGTAAAATTAACCAACAGTTTACGTCGAAGCGAAAGTCATCAACATCCATACTGTGTTTATAACAACTGAGACCCAAAAACAGAACCAGGCCGCGTGTGTTTAGTGTTTACACCGCGTGTTAAATTAAGGTTTTCCTCGCAAAAACTCAGTTTTGTTTGCTTTGGAATATTCGTGCGCGTTCATTTGACGAGCAGATTATTTCCTGAGCAATTTAAATGATCAGCCATTTTTTAATTATTTAATCGATGTTGTATTTCCATTAACTTATGAGTTTATGATATAACTAGCTTCTGCCCGCGGTTTCACCCGCGTTCCCATAGGAACCGTGCATTTTTCCGGGATAAAAAGTAGCCTATGTTACTCTCCGGTCCATAAACTATATCTATGCAAAAATCATGTCGATCCGTTGCTCCGTTACTTCGTGAAAGAAGGACAAACCAACAAACACACTTTCGCATTTATAATATTATATTAAGTAGGATTAGGTATGTACGCTAACACATTGACAATTATTAACCTAAATAATATTGAAACAAAAAAGTTATTTTTTTGTCTATGGTCACAAGTCTTATAAAATAAAAAACTAAAATCATCTAAAAAAATACATATTTGTTCTTCTATCTTCAAAGTACTTACGTTAATAAAAAAAATTCGTCGAATAGAAAATATTATTTAAAAATACAGTAACGTCAAATTTATAGTAGCCATTGTAATAAATATTCAATAAAAGACTATCATATTACAAACAGCTTTTTGAATTGTTTGAAATGCCATAAAATTTTTGATGTTCCAACAACCGTTAAGTTGAAAGTTGAAACGATGTAAGTCTATATAAATAGTGTTAAAACACGTTTGTACATTTTTTACTAATATTCCTTACTGCGTTTATTTTTATTACTCTGTAACTGGTACGCTTGGGAGGTAAAAATGTTTCTTTAAAAAGGTTTCAATATCTGCCATAAAGCTCCAATTGACCAGGGTTTCGGCACTTGAGAGACGGTCTTATCTAGATTTAGCGTTTATAGTATCTTAAACTACGTCCCCGACGACCCCAAGAGTGCCCAAAGACAACCTACCAAAAAGTAAAAAAGATTACGCTAGCTTTTTTTTTTACCACAGTGCGATTCAGGAGTAAAGCAAACTCCCGGCGATGCTCCCCCAGTGAACCGTTGTCACATCGCCCACGGCGTTCACCTCACTTAAATTGGTATTCGACAAAATTACGTCAATGCTTGTTTGTGAAATGTTTCTGAATGCCGATTTGTATGAAGAAACGTCAAATGCTCACTTGAAGCTTGTTGGTCTCACTGACATACTCATTTGGGTGGCGCTAGTAGCGCGTGAGTAGTGGCACATAATGCCAAACAGGCTGGTCGCCGCGAATTCCGCCCTCACTTAGGTGAATTACGATTTTTGAATAGCACTGTTCTATTTTTATATTGTACTAGCTGTGCCCCGCGGCTTAGCCCACGTATCCTATGTTACTCTATTAACTTTTCCTGTCAGCAAAAGTCCCGTAAAAATCGGGCCGTTTCCGAGATTAGCCGGAACAAACAGAAAGACAAATAAAAATTTCAAAATTTGTGTTTTTGTTATAAGTAGGTACCGTATTATACTTTTGTGTGCATTTAGTAAAAAGCTGTAATTTCGACATTACAAATAGACACTTCAATTTTATTAATTGTATAGGTACATAATGCCAGACTGGAAACAATGTACTGACATTTGACCCAATAGGTTGTTTTGTCTCGAGTCAAATTATTTCTATTGTACTTAAAGTTGTACTGTTACTTTGTCAAACGTATTAATAGAATAGGTATTTCTTTAAAAATCTATTTACAAAAGTCAATTAACTATTTATTCGTCGAACTAGTCTTGTAATGTAACGTTTGACTTGAGTTATTGTTAGTCAAATAACCTCTGCGTAACGTACAACCTTTTTAAAACTATTGAACAAGGATTGCAAACGGTAATTAAAAACACATACAATACCAGTATGTACTATTATTTGAAATAGGTTATCTATGACAAATGTCATTATTGTATTTTTTTTAATGGCGATATTGCAGTGTGGAACATAAAGCCGCGCTTCCAGATTCGAACAGATATCGGTTCTATAATAGCCGATCGATCAATACTGTCCCAGTTATTTCGAATTAATAGCCAAAAGCTTGCTAACCCAATTTTTGCCGCACATCGCGTTAGAATTAGCTTGGCTAAGCTTTTTAGCTAAGCTAATTCTAACTTTACTTTCCACCGTTAATAACAGAAAATAAGTTAGCTTATCAGTGGTAGGTATTATATTTTTAGCGCGAAATTGTGAAATCATGATTTGTGTTTTTTTACTGATAGGAATTGGCAATATGAGAAGCCACGTTTCCTTCAAAGAGTCATGAGCTATAAATCGCCGATCGATCAATATCGGGCCAGTTATCTCAGAATGGCTAGGTTCGAGGTACGACGCCCGGCGGCCGACGAACCGCCAAATTCGCGGGTTCAATGCCACGAGTCTAGCCGGCCAGTTACACCGAATGCAATGCGAATTTGAATTCCGAATCTCGCTGGTGTTTCGTAACGGGCGTTAAAAGTGATGTTCCAATTTTCATATACGAGTATGTGTTAGTTTGATTGTTTTAATATTTTATTATGAATTTATATAAAAGAAGGTTATCAATTCGACATACTTTGTATGTTTCACGAATTTTTCAATACATTTCTTCAGTTACAGTTACGGTTCTTTTTAATTGCTTGTGATCGAGACATGTCATAAATATGATTAGAGCTTCATTTATTCTTTTAGGTACTGAAGGCAAGAATGAAAGAAGTTGTCCTTTTTAATATTTTTTTTCGATAGATCTTGCCAGTTAAAGATTATAATATAGACCATTTACTGACAAAAATAATCGAATAATATTTAATTGAAAACTAGCTGGCATAAATAGGTCGGCGGTCTTTTCAATCATATAATTCATAGAAATTATAATTACCAAATTTATAGATCAAACTGAATTAAAACCAAAGGTGGATAGCTAAATTCTAGTTAAAAACTTATCACAAACGTAATATCGCTCATAGTGGTTTGTTCTAGATAACTCGCAGTGATTTTGTCTAAACTTCTGTCTAGCCAGCCGAAGTCGGCGGTTTTTTCGTTAAAAGTGATATCTTCCAAACCTCTTTGTTATGTTTAGGGATGCCCCACTTGGCGAGTTCAACGGCATCCTATAGCAGGCCAGTTCGATGCTTCGAGATGTAAAACACCGATGCAATTCGCCATCGCCGATTTGAATTCAGAATCGTTTGATGTAACGGACTTTCTTTCACTTCCGTCTTTTGTTTTAAAGTTACCATAAACAAAAAATAGGACTCTTTTTTATTTTTATAAATAAAAATATCGTGATTGTCACATGCAAACGAGTAAGTTTATTAGGTGGTAGGACTCACTTCTGCGAGTGTCCCTCTGGGTGGGTACAACCGCTTTGCTCGAGTAGTCTGCCGCCAAGCAGTTAATGAAATTACTATGCTTATGAGACGTCTCAGTGCCACGCAGACCATTGTTTCAAAGCTCTAAAGTGGCACTGCAATTGTTATGGACTGGCGTTGTGCTTACCACCAAGGAAACGACCCGGTCGTCTCGTTATCCAATAGCATAAAAATATTTAAACTCCTTAACAGTAATGTTAAAATAACCTGTTCTTTTTAATCGTTAAATTTTTACTTTGTATTTCCTGTCATTCTAATCGAAATCCATAGCAACATTTTAGATGTATTGCCAGAGTAAAAAGTAAAAAATAACGATTAAAAAGAACAGGTTATTTTAACAATAATATTTAAAACTCGCTCTTATTAGTTTTTTTTTAAATTCAATTTGGGAACAAGTTTCGAGTTATAAAAGTTACAAGACGGATGCTAACATTTAAGATTTATATCTTAACACTAAATTGACGTGTTGACAACTTCATTAAGGATTGATTTAAGAGTTAATAAAAATGTAACAAAAAAATGGACTATGTGATATCCATACTCCTTCCTATCAGTAGTACTAAATGCATTTAAAAAGCTTGAAATTTCGTCTTTTGCAAATTATGTATTAATAGTAGCTTCTGCTGCGGCTTCGCCCGCGTGGTATATATCTTTATAAATTGTAGTTTGTGTTATTCTGAGCTATATTACTGTAAAGTTTCATTAAATCTGTTCAGTTGTTTTTGCGTGAAAAAGTACCAAAAATCTATCCATATACCCTCACACCCTCACACTTTCGCGTTTATAATATTAGAAGAAAGCAGGAAAGGATTATATAGTAGGATATATTATCATCGTATTCTGGTAAAAAGAACCCAAGAGCCATCCCTATTCCACCAAAAATAGATCACCTCATCGGTTGATGACGTGTTTCCGTTAAAATAATAAAAATTAAAATTCGAACAGGCAACGCAAGGAGTTCAAATTCGAAATTCGAAGTCCAGTATTCGAATTTCAGATTTGGCGCGGGGAATGGCGGCCGTCCAACGAACTATGAACTATTGGTTTGAACTTAGAATGACCCTTTTATATCACGTCAACTCTTATGTCACTACGTTGGTTGACCTTTAGGTGTCATTATTTTGACGGTTTATTTTAAGTGTCATTATATAATTTCGTAATCTTGAGATATTTTGAAACCTTATCTCACCTTATCTTACGTTTTAACTGGTGACAGCCCTATTAGATTATGCCTAGTAATCTATATAATTCGAAAAAAAAACCGAGACCTACGACATTTTTACACAACTGTACAAAAAAGCAGTGTAATGTTTTTAGGGTTCATGTATGTATGTATGAGAGTTTCTTTTTTGCACCATAACTTTGAAATGCTTGAATAGATTTCGATGTATGGGGTATCGTTAGAATCCTTACATCGTCACGAGTGTCACTGGCTAGGGCAGTCGTGTTTTTTATTTATGTAACTTTTGTTACATTGACTTGTTAACCATTTTTACCCTACTGTCTGTCTCCCTAGCAAATACGTCATTCAAAATTTCCATTCAAAAATAAATTTACTTCAAATGTGGTGCACGGCATTATCTGTTCATCCTTGTTGATTAGAAGAAATTTAGAATTCTTGTTGAATGATGATTAATCAATCTACAAAGTTCAACATAGTTCAAATGAATCAGCTGATCTAGGGCTGCCCGGAAGTTCTGTAGTAGAATTTGGACGTAAACTTTAAATACCATTTTCATCAATGAAAAATTCTGAATTTCAAAAACTCTGTTGTTTACCTCCAGGAGTAGATTGACCCTCCTTCTGAAGTTCTGACATACCCATTCAAACTGTATTCAGGCTGTATTACGCACGTAGTAAATAAAATCTGTAGTAAGTAAAATCTGAATCTTAGCTCGTTACATACTAGTATAAAAATAAACTTTCAAAAAAAGAACGTCACTTAACATAACAAAGTCCAATTAAAAACATGTTATTGCAACACACCTAATGCAATCAGGTCAACGACTCACAAGATGTCATTGTTACTTAAACAAAAAATCTGCTGACTCAACCTATACATGCAGGATTACGGTGGCTAAAATTAAATTCAAATCGTCGAATTTTAAATTAAGAATTGTGAGCGTTTAAATTTGGAACTGACTAAGGCGTGTCAATTTCTTTTTTCGCGTCGGATGTGTTTTCTTTTTTTTTAATGTAACGTTCATTATGATAATTACTAATATTTCTGTGTCAAATAATTATTCATTACCTATATTTTTCATACATTCTAGAGTTGAAATCGTTATTTGTTATGCAACGGTGCAAAGGTGTTACTTGGGGCGAGTACTTCTATTGAAACCAGAGGAAGCGAAGGATTTAGAATAAAGAATTATTAAGATTATAGAATCCTGAGCATAGCAAAGGTTTCAAAGATGCCAGAAGCAAAACTTTGCAGCCGAGCGAAAGACGATTTTTCACGTCACTACAGTGAGGAAAGATTTCGCTTCTCATTCAAAATCTGCGTGGAAAAGTGCTTTATCTACGCTAGCGGATAAAGAGCACGTTTGCGCGCAATTTTCGAATGATAAAAGATCTTTCAGAGGAGAAAAAGATTGTAATAAATTTTTTTTTGATCTTTCGTAATTAAGTCTAATCTTTTCTGTCTATCAATATGGCACAGAAAAACAGTTACTAACACAATTTTTTTTCAATTTTTTTTTCTGCTGTTTTTTACGAGACGAGCTGGTCGTTTCCTGATAATAAGCATAACGCTGGGCCATAACAATTGCAGTGCCACTCAAAACTTTGAAAAACAAAGGCCTGCGCGACACTGCAGTGCGCTCGTTACCCTGGTAAGCCCAATAATTTCACTGGCTACTCTGCTCATCAAACCGGAACACAGTAATGCTTGCACGGCTTGCACATTACCGCTTGGCGACAGACTTCACGAGCATGTTACAATCTACAAGCTTGTATCAATCTTACGCTACAATCTAGCGGTTCTATCATTAATTTATAATTTATTAATTGAATTTATTATTATTTTGATGGCTAAGATAGGTAATTAGTTATTATAGATTTACTTATATTTTCTTAATCTATCAATTTTATTATGGTTGATGTGTTTTTAATATAGAATTGACATAGGAACTTTCTTTTATATATCATAATTTTCTTTTTCCGTGAAAGCCTAAGCGAAGAAAATTACATGTTTTTTTATGATATCAAAATAATTCTGTCATTGTTCATAAATTATAGAAAAAAATGTTGACAGGGCGTTCGCAGGTGTCATAATTGATTACTCTACAAGTAATGTATTCCATCACATATTCTCAGAATTACATTTATTATGAGTAACATGTCGATGACCTCTAGTACTGTGTATTGTGTTAGAAACTAGCTGCTGCCCGCAGTTTCACAGTCCATTTTAACTGTCCATTTTTCCGGGATAAAAAGTAGCCTATGTTACTCTCCGGTACTTAAACTATATCTATGCCAAAAATCACGTCGCTCCGTTACTGCGTGAAAGAAGGGCAAACCAACAAATCAACTAACCAACAAACACACTTTCGCATTTATAATATTAGTAGGATGAATGAAATAAAGATTGGTTGGTTTTGTGAACATTTATTTGAGGCAATTAAAAAACACGACTGTCCTAGCCAGTATCACTTGGGATGATGTAAAGATTCTAACGATACCCCATACATGCAAATCTGTTCAGGTATTTAAAAGGTATCGTACAATAACGATACTCACATAGGTACCTACATGAACACTGAAAATGTTACACTCCATTTTTGGGCAGTCGTGTGAAAATACAAAAAGGTAGTACAAAAATACTACCGCTAGAGTTGTCAACCAACCAATCCTAATAATAGCAATTAAAAAGATATAAAATGAAAAGTACTTTGGAAACACGTGGTCCAAAATCGATAGGTCGTTAGCCCACAGGAGTGAGGGAGGCGTGACAACACGTCTTCTGTCCTCTTCTAACGCAAGGTCGCCGGCTTCGCTGTAGGTTGTTCGCTTTTCTCGGTTAGTCTGAAATGTTCCTGAACTTTTGAAGGCAATTTTCGTTTTGCGAAGTTTTTTGTTGGTTTCGAATATAGGCGAAGTTTCTTACATATTTGGAGTAAATATAATAAAGTTAGATATATGAACCTAATTCTTTCAACGAGAGATAACTTTGATACAAAATTCTAAGTATTTGTTAGTGCTAGGGCTAACTCTTCTGCGAGTGTCCGTCTGGGTTGTTACCACCGCTTTGCTCGTGAAGTCTGCCGCCAAGCAGTAATGTGCAAGCATTAGTATGTTCCGGTTTGATGAGCAGAGTAGCCAGGGAAATTACTGGGCTTATGAGACTTAATACTTAATGTCTCAGGGTAACGAGCGCACTGCAGCAGGGTAACCTGCGCAGGCCTTTGGGTTTGAAAGTTCTGGGTGGCACTGCAATTGTTATGCGCCGGCATTATGCTTACCATCAGGCAAACGACCAGCTCGTCTCGTTACCAAATAATATAAAAAGCTTCCTAAACCATTTTTTTTAAAGTAAATCGTACAGTTTTTTCTCTAGTATACCCTATTGCGCTTGTGCTAGACTCAACCGGGCTACGTCAATAGTTCGTTAGGTTTTGATGGCGTGACCTTGAGTACGTTGATCCAGATTTTCGTTTTATTTTACTAACAACTGTACACTTTAATAATCCGTACGATTATGAATGCGAGTGTATATTGAGCGAGTGTAGCCGAGCGGGAACTTCGGCGCAAGTACGGATCTATTCGGGTCGATAATATTCGATAAAATTGACAGTTAAAATCGATAAAGTTGGTTTTATTCGATAAAATTGACAGTTAAATTCGATAAAGTGGGTTTTATCGATTTTAACTGTAAATTTTATCGAATTTTTTCGACCGAAAAGATCCGTACTTGCGCCGCTCTCAATCCGACGCATAGTTCGAACCTCGACTCGGCCCGCACCAATGACTTATATCAAGCTATGTGCGGATTATTGACACTCGCTCTAAAACGGTGAAGAGAAACATCGTGAGGAAACCGGCATGTTCGAGAACCACAAAATTCGAGGACATATGACATCCACCAAGCCGCACTGGGCCCGCGTGGCGGATTATGGCCCATACCTCTCTCTTTCAGAGAAGGCCGGTATCCCAGCAGTGGGAGCGTAAAAGGCTGATAATGATTATGAATGCGAACGTGTTTTTATTGGTTTGTTTGTTTGTCTTTCACGCAACAACGGCGTACCGCGTAACGTATATCAACGCGACGCGCGAGACCTTTTCCATAGATAATTATAGTTTAAGGAATGGAGAGTGACATAGACTACTTTTTATCCCGGAAAAGAGCACGGTTCCTGCAGGTCTCCCCGTGAGTGAAACCGCGGGCAGAAGCTAGTATTACTACGATTATCTTAATTTTGCACATGATCCACGTAGGGCGTATTATTTTCAAGGCGAAGTAAAAGGCAATTATTTGCAACTAAAAAAATATACGTGTCAGTGATTATAAATTTTAACGGCAATAATATTAGATGAGCCTAAGATTTTTTACAAACTGTAAACTGTTAGTGTATTTATGGTAGTTAATATAATAAACGAATCAATTCAAATAATAGGCAAGGAACTATAAATAATGACGTCTATAATTAGCGTCTCTCGTTTTTGGAACTTTTTGGTATAATCACTTTTTACTTATTTATTTTTATGAGTTTACATACCGTCTTAGTTTATAGGTCGACCAAGAAAAAAATTATTATAGGTCGACCAGGTTTTCTGTGAAATGAAGAGTAAATTAGTAACTTTTTTCGGGTAGCCATGGTAAAACATATATAAATTGACAGTTGATGAGAATCAATGTCTGTAAACCATGTACATTTATCGTAAAAGTGTCAAAACCTCTACCATAAAACCCAGTACCCAGCACTCTACATATAAATAACTGTTCCGAATTATCTATATATACAATTATATATAGGTACATACATACAAATAAATAAAGTTGAAGTGTCGATTTGTAATATCAAAATAACAGCTTTTTACTAAATGCATATGAAATTATATACGGTACCAATAACAAAACAACCATTTTTAAAAATTTTGTATGTCTGTTTGTTTGTTCCGGGTAATCTCCGAAACGGCTGGACCGATTTTGACGGGATTTCCACTGGCAGATAGCTGATGTTACAAGGAGTAACTTAGGCTATTTCAATTTTAGAAAAAGAATTATGGTTCTGCTCAAAAAAAAAAAACCCATGAAATCCAATATCTCCACGCGGGTGAAACCGCGGGCAGCAGCTAGTAGAATATAAATGGACATTAAACCGCTACTTTAAAACCCTTGAACCAGTAAATCTAAACTAAATACTGATAGATAAGATTTTCTAGAGTATTAGGACAAATCGTGTGGTGCTCCACATTCTGTGCTAGCGTGTTTAGTGACGTCATTACACGTTATGTATAGTTTGACGTAAACTTTGAAATAATGCAAAACTTTTTATTAATAAACTTTTTTATTTTTCATTTTATTTTACGTGTAACAGTGATAGGCTAAAGTAAAAAGGGCCATCTTATCGCCGAAAAGTTTTTATGCTAGTCGTTATTAATATTTGTTTATTATATTAATATTTTTTACTTTATATAAAAAAATAGCTTTTTATTGCTCAGGAATTAAATAAAAGACGATCTTTTTTGTAGGATGTAGAGCCTAAATTGTTCTACATAATGTATTCTAAGACTAACTGGTAGAAATAAATATAAATAACTGGATATATTTGCGGTTGACAACACATTTTCCGGGGTCAATAAACGGTAAACAACGCCTGCTGGTGCTTGCTATAGGTACTATGTGATTATACTATTATAAAAAAAATTAAACATTAACGTCTTTACTTTAAAATAAGTGCTACTTATAGGTAATAAAAAAGGAAATTAAATGTTCGTTATATAATTTAAATGTCATTGTGTAACGTAATAACAATTATGCAATCGAGGAATCAATTGAAAATACAATTCAAAATAAGTTGACGCAATTCTGAATTTAAATTTCGAAAGTTGAAGTTGCCAAAATTCGCGGCAGGAAAAGCGGCAACGTAACAGCGCTCAGAGATTCCACATTCAAAACTAGAGTTCAACAGCATTTCAACCGAAATCTACTTTGTTTGGGTCCTCGGGTCAACGACCCTCCGTGACGCCTGCGTGTCTGTGTGCGCGCGCACCGTCGCTACATGCCATCCACGCACGCACACATATACAACGCGAACCGTGCGCGCACCGACGTACAATTTTATTCCTTAATTACTCAGTAATTACACACATTTTTCTACTTTAAATTTGGAAATCGGGAGGTATGGGAATGTCGAATTGCAAAGGCGAAGGAATTTTCCCTTAAAAAAAATTTTCATAGAAAAAAAAATGACGTTTTGCTCTGCGCAACGCGCTAGCTCGGGGCGCTGAACTATCACTATGAACTAAGTTGATTATTCGTACGGAATGAAAAAATATATATTTTTTTTGTGAGCCTCGCCGAAGATTCGTCAATGCGTCAGTCACGTTCGGGCCGCGCTGGCGTCAACATCTTTGAACTCGCCAGTTGCCGACAAACACCGAGTTGTGCACAACCTATAGTACAAAGAAATAACGTACAAATTTTCAATATTCCTCAGCAGTGAGGTGAACGCATCTGGTTTATTTTTTTACAAAGTGACAGTGCCTTTCAGTGATAACAGTGAATTGGAAAATTCGGAAATGGAACGTGGAAATTAACGACTTCTCTATCCTTAATATTGTGTTCGACGTAATTCAAGATTTTAGATAATCGAGCATCCCTGTTCGATTATTTAAAATCGATACAATTGGCATTTTAGAATTTTGTTTTGAGAAAAACGGTTTTTTAAATTCAAATAAATCTTTCTGCTCCCATTTTCTCTTTACAGATTTTTGTTTTGCAAATTTTTATAAAGAGTAAAATACGCCGTACACATTAAGGGAACAAGTGAACTAACCTACAATAAAAAACAGTGCCTTACATAGAATGTTAATTTAAGACAGAAGGAAGATAAAAAAACATAAGCACGGAGACAAAATGCCAAAAAAATCGCTACTCTTCAAAAAGTTAATACCTGAATTGAACTTCGCTAAAAGAAACGTCACGTCACCGCTCGGCAGGAACATTTTTATCAGTTAAAAACTGGTGCTTAAAAAGTCAACAAAGTTGAAGAAACATTAAAAAATAATTGGGAAAGTGCCATAAGATTTCAAAGATTTTATGGTGAACAAAACCGTTGCCTTAACGACATAGTCGCTTACTCAAAAAAAGAAAAAAAAAATTAACACCAAAATCAAACAGTGATATTAAAATTAAAATGCGAATTCGATTCGCGCATCAAAATCATTGGCAGAAGATAACCTAAATTAAAAAAACAACAAACTTTACAACAAAATGAATAACAGCCAGTTTCAAGAGTTGCTCGGGTCGCAATGGCCTCTCGACCAGCATGGAGGTCATTCGTCAGCCTCGACGATGCTGCATCAAGGTCATCAGCAGATGCAGGGGATACTGAAGCGGGAGCCTGAGGTTTCAGGGGTCATGAATGGCCTAATGGGGATGGATATCACGTCAGGGTCGGTGGCTGATAGCACGTCCCCACCCCCCGGAAGCAGTGATGGAAGATACGGACCATCAATGATGTATATGGACAAGAAATCCGCAAATTCTATACGAGGTATTTTCTAGTTTATAATTACACTAGCTTCTGCCCGCGGTTTTCACCCGCTTTCCCACAGGAACCGTGCATTTTCCTGGGATAAAAAGTATCCAAGTATCTCCGGTCCATAAACTATATCTATGCCAAAAATCACGTCGATCCGTTGCTCCGTTATAGCGTGAAAGAAGGACAAACCAACAAACACACTTTCGCATTTATAATATTAGTAGGATTATCGTTTTGTAGTCGAGGTGTATCGACCTGTTTTCAGAGTTAGGTTGATGTAAGATGATTTTTAAAATGATGATGATGGTGACAATGAATGATTTTACTAAGCAATGGAATAAGCTTGTACGTGTTTTTTTACGAATTTTATAAGTTCAACTGTTTTACTAATTGTAATGCCATATTGGGCTCTAAATTGTATTTTCATTTTGTAGAGTATTTATTACACGAATTGTAACACATTTTCCCCCTATTTCATCTCACTGTTAGGCAAAAGTTTTCCTAATTATATCAACTTTCTTTTGAGTTTAACAAACAAATTATGACATCATTTGTTTTGTCATCACGGTGGGCAAAACTCTCCTATTTTCTCACAGAAGAGTTAATAAGCAGTAGAGTAGGTTTGCGTGAAATCGCTTTTCAGATCTTAAAGGATTATATATATTCCAACTAGCTTCCGCCCGTGGTTTTTCACCTGCGTTTCCACAGGAACCGTGCATTTGCACTAAAAAAGTTCTAAAACAAATTCAACCTTTGACCTTGTCAAATTAAGCCTAGCTCTACATCTTCACATTCAGGGTTATTCAGGGTATTCTAAAGCTGACTCTCAAATTTCTCACTATGACATAGTCCTCGTTCTCATTTCATTAGGTCGCTACGTCACATTTGAGGACATTGATCTGGGTTATGACGAATTAGTGGGCCAGAGTGGTGACCTGATGGACACGGCGTATTCTCAAAGACCTGTCCCAGAAGTGGTGTGTATCTTATAATGATGACATCATAGTTTTTTTTAATTAATTCGTAGGATGGTAGAGTTTGGTTGTGAGTTGCGAGTGTTATAGTATCTGACTGACAAAATTTTGTTTGACTTTAATACATCTCTCAAAGACCTATTCCAGTAGTGGGGTGTATCTTTATGATGACATCATAGTTTTCTAATTAATTCATAGTATGGTAGAGTTTGGTTGTGAGGGTTATGAGTATCTGGCTGACATAATTTTGCTTGACTTTGATGTTATGTCTCAGACCTGCGTCAGTAGTAGAGTGTTTCTTGATGATGATATCATTGTATTGTTTTTTAATTATTTCATACGATGATAGAGTTTGGTTGTGAGTGTTATAGTATCTGACAAAGTGTCTTTTGTTTAACTTTGATATTATCTCTCTGCCGCCAAGCAGTATTTTTTTTATACTAACTGATAATGAGACGGACCGGTCGTTTGCCTGATGGTAAGCATAACGCATAATGCAAGCATTGCTGTGTTCCGGTTTGATGAGCAGAGTAGCCAGTGAAATTACTTGGCTTATGAGACTTAATATCTAATATGTCAGGGTAACAAGCGCACAATAGTGCCGCACAGGCCTTTCTGTTTCAAAGTTCTGAGTGGCATTGCAATTGTTATGGGCTGGCGTTATGCTAACCATCAGGCAAATGACCGGCACGTCTAGTTATCAAAAAGAATTAAAAAAAAACTTGTCCCAGTGGTAGGTTTGGTAGTTTTCTAATTAATTTGTAGGATGGTAGAGTTTGGTTGTGAGTTGTGAGTGTTATGGTATCTGATTTACAAAATTTCGTTTGACTTTGACATATCTTCCTCAAAGACCTATCCCAGCAGTGGGGTGTATCTTGAATCTTGATGATGAGATCAGGATGTCATATTTTCTAAACTTTTTTATTTTATATAAATCTTTGGATGGTAGAGGTTGTATGTGGGGTCTTGTCTACACTTATACAATGAAAATCTGACGGTGATATTTTCGTTTCCTTGATGTATTGATTTCTAGAGCCGCTATAATAGTGATTTTTGACAAAAGGGACCAAATTTTTTGTTACTAATTACAAATGTATTTTACAAATTATAAAGCGGTGTAGACTCAGTGGTAGTGTGTTCAACCTACTTTCGGTTCAGGGTTAGAATCCTATAATGTGATATTTTCTAGTACTCGCCTGGCTGGTAAAAAAGAAAAACCTGTTACCAAAAAAGTTCTATGCGCGACAGTGGTGCACTCAAATGTCATCGACGTTGTAAACTATCTTTGTCGGAGTGTAGAGTGTTATTGGTTCATATTATATGCGTGATATGTTGTTCAAATATCGGTATCAATATATTTACTCATCAAACACAAAACATAACTAGAGCAAGTAGCCAAAAACATTGTTTAAATACAAAGTCCTGTTAACATTTGCTCTACCATGTACTATCATAGCTTTTTTATCTTCAAATGAATTTATTTAAATAATTAGCGTTGTAAGGGAAAGTTTTTGTGAAATTGGCAATGTAAATTAGACATAAATTGTTATTGTAATTTAGTATATTACGTAGAGCATATTAAAAAAATATTGCAATAAAATAACTAAATAAATATAAATATAAACGCTTACACTCATACTCCCGCCCTAGGATTCCCTGTGTCGCAGGTGGCATGGACACACACAGATACACATCACAAACATCCAAGACCCGAGAACAAATTTTATGCTTACACAAAATCTGCCCGGCTGGAAATCGAGCCCTGGACCCCTCGCTTTGCAGGCAGTGTTACTACCAACTTAGCTACGGAGCAGTCCTAATAGCTAAGTGTGTTTAGGAAACTCTTTATTGAAATTAAACAAAATGCAACTTTTTATTATACTCGTTAGGTAAGCGTTTGACCACTATCTCGCGACGATGGTGAATAGAAGATATTAATTTCAGGATGGTAGCTAGCGATTTCACCCTCGTGGAAACCTACAGATATTGTTCACTTTTATAGGTAAAAAATGTAGATGTCGCTCTCCGGCCCAAAAACTATGTTGCAAAAATCAGGTTGGATCCATTGCTCCGTTGCTGCGTAGGACAAACAAACAAATACATTTTCACATTTATTACAACTAACTTTGCAAACTTATTTTTAGAGTTAACTTTGTCAGTTTTTTCTGATTGAGTAAATTTGGTAAATACTTGTTTTGATCACATCAAGATTATTGGCACTATGACCAATAATGACATATTATATTTTTTCCAATGTCAGAAGTTCATATAATATTGCGAAAAAATTATTAATTAATAATTTTAAATGAGTCTGTTTAGCTGCTACATACGCCGTAATACACCCTTTTTATGACAATATTAGGTCCTTATGACAAATACTTCAGCATGTATTATCTTAAACGTTCCAAATCGAATTTAAATGTTTGTGCCCCACTTAACAAATTTCCGCAATTAACCTAGGTTTTTTTCTTTGTGCATCATTTGTGTTAATTATACCGAAAAGTGGGTTAACATGACACTGTTTGACACAAATTCGTTAGTATTATACATATATGACGAAATACCAATAATTATTATTATGAACATTTAGGGCCTACGATTTCATCGGAATTTTCTTGCGACAAAACAGTTAGGTAACTTTTCCGAGATGACTTTCATCTCGGAAAGGGTTACCTAACTGTTAACCTCTTTGCAATACATATGGGGAACGAGACGAGTGGGTCGCTTGCCTGATGGTAAACGTAACGCCAGTCCATAACCACCCAGCGCCTGGCAAAGTGCCACCCAGAACTTTCATAAGCCCAATAATTTCTCTGACTGCTCATCAAACTAGAGCACAGTAATTCTTGCACATTACTGCTTGGTGCCAGACGGACACTCGCAGAAGAGTTAGTCATACCACCTGGTAAAACATACCACCTACTTCGCGACAGATTTCTTACTTATTGGTACAAGTAGCATAGTAAAACTAGTTAGGCAGGCTCTTCTCATATGCGCAGGAATTTCCCTCCTGTATTATTTGCTCTGTGCGAAGTTTAGTAGAAAGAAGTGACTGAACACCTACTTCAAAAAACGTTTACAAACCAATACAAACGTAATTTTCACCGCACCGATGGACAAAGGTCACTTATATAACCACAGTATATCACTACAAAAAAATCTTGCATAACTCGCAAAAGTCCGAAACGTTTGTTTATATAAAGTTTTACATACTAACTCCGCCAAACTTGCTTTTAAATTAACGCTTTCAATCCAATCGAGATAAAGTGCATTTTAGTTTGAGTGAAAAGGGTTTTTAGGACGATTTATTATGAAGTCCACGCATGCACGTGTCATGTTAAGGGGTGAATGCACTTGACACACTGCCACTGCACTTTGACTTGTCAGTGGCATTTTTTTTTTGTTTTAGTTATGTGTATGTATTGAAGGTGTTATGTGAGCGAATCTTAATTTTGAATCGATTAAGTATTTTTATAAGGGTATATATGGAATGCAAATTCCGTACTATAATAAAAGCTAAGGCGTGTTTATAGGATTGTTGATGTGATTCAGTCAATCGATTCTTTGTTATGATCTGATTGACATAGACTACATTTTATACGAACAAAATCGATATCGATCGATGTTATCGATATCCAATAAGTGGGGGTCATTACTATTACAACTATGTACAATACTTGCATACGATTATGTACATTATATGTGTAGTAGGTATTATTTTTTAAACATTTTTAACCGTTTTTTTAAAACTCTACGTTTTATTCTCGAAATTGAAAATAAAACATTTAAATACAATAAACTTGTGTAAACTATAATTATAACTATATAAATTATTTTGTAGATACAATTGGAAAATTCGTGGAAATGTTAATTTTGTAAATGAAGTGATAAGTTGTGTACCTACTGATTATATTATAAATAAAACCTTGAATAAAGCTTTTATTAAAATAAAAAAGTTTTAGCTCTATATTTATAAGACAACTTTACCATTATATTATTCTATTATATATATTTTTTAATATACTATTCTATTATATTAAAAATGGCTTTTAAAAAACGGGAACGGACTTCGACGTAAATATTATATACTTACATGAAATTTCTTCTCCCATTTTTTACCTTGGGGGTTGGATTACTTTTGAGATAATTATACCCTAGCAAGGAAAAAAAGAATCATCTATGAAAAACGAGTAACATCGCCACAAAAAATATACAGACGAATGCAGAAACTTCTCCTTTTTGAAGTCGGATAAAATTAAAACACATGCCTTGTTACCACAAAAGCACAATTTTAGACGCCTTTTTAGCTAGACAGTCTTTAAAGATTAATGTCTAAAATGATTAGAAATGTCACAACAGAATTGAGTTAGACAACGGTTAGACACTACTTAAAACAGGATCTGTGGTTCTTATATTTAAACACGTGAATATGGCATGTTTAGGAGTTAAACACTATTTAACACAGGTTTAAAGTGCGTTTAATTTTTTTGTGGTTGATACTTAAAAATTAAATAAGATGATACCTAAGAATTAAGAATTATGAAAAGTAACGCAAAACTTTGTCCAAAACACACAATTAAGAACGCAGGAAGACCAGTTAAAATGTCATAAGACCAATTTTGGGTAGAGTCGAATTGTAGTCACTCAAACTGTAAATTGGTTAGAACTCTCGGGTTCAAGGTTGCCACAGTTTAGGATTCGTTCACCTCTACTTTAGTTCGACAATAGCTAGACTCATCTGATGGCTCTAAGCTGTCTAATTTAGTAGACTGGCTGCGATTACGAAATATAAACGATCGCGGAAACAGTCGTTTCATACACGGAATCATTCCGAGTGAATTAAAATATGCCTTATCTCTAGGTCGATGTCGATTGTCCGAACCCTAATGGAACTCTAAGGAAAATATGTCTTGATGAATTGTGATATTTTCTTGCGCTCGTCTAATCACCATCTTTGACCATGAAATTAACAATCATTGGTAATAATCCTACTAATATTATAAATGCGAAAGTGTATTTGTTGGTTTGTTGGTTTGTCCTTCTTTCACGCAGTAACGGAGCAACGGATCGACGTGATTTTATGCATAGATATAGTTTATGGACCGGAGAGTAACATAGGCTACTTTTTATCCCGGAAAAATGAACGGTTCCTGTGGGAATGCGGGTAAAAACCGCGGGCAGATACTAGTAGGGCTAGTACTAAATAAATATTAAAAAAAAAGTATTTATTTTTAAATCATTTGTCTATTCAATTGTTTTGTTATATTATCTATATAATAAAAGCGGGATCCCCAGACAGCGGTACGCGTGTACAAGTTTCGATCTCAAATATCCGACTCACTGTCGGGGTCGTCGACCGTGACACGTCACTCGCACGTGACGTCACTTATCACTTTTGTTCCGAACGCGCTGACGAGTGATGAACACTTAATATGGCGTGGAGTATGTGATCATTTAGATTAGGGAATACTTTAATCTAAATGATGACATACTCCACTCTCACTCACATACATACTCTTAAAAAATACATTAATGAAATTAAACTGATAATAGTTTCGTTAATGTATTTTTTTTCAGTTATCATATAACTGGCCAGAGTTCTGTTCATAGTATTTTTTATTATTAAATACTATCAATGCCCCGTGGCTTAGCCTAAGCTACTCCTTATAGCATCAGCTATCTGCCAGTAAAAATCCCGTCAATATCGGTCCAGCCGTTTTTGAAGATTAGTTGGAACAAACATACAGACAGACAAAAATTTAAAAATATGTATTTTTGTTATTTATACCGTATCTACTTCCATATGCATTTAGTAAAAAGCTGTTATTTTGACATTACAAACAGACACTTCAATTTTATTTGTATAGATGTGTATAGATTCCCAATAGTTAGTTAAAAAAATAGTTTATTGGGTTTTCGGGATTGAATGAATACTGAATGAAACAGTTTTTATCTCGTCCGAAATTTTTGCCTCGTTTGTAGTCGTCAAAACATGCAATGTTATCGTGAGCGGTTTAATCAATGTAACAAAAGCAATTAAATAAACAAAAATCCCGTAAGTGTGGGTTTTAAAAAAACAATTATGTAGGAAACTACTCTAAAATTTAAAACAAAACTTAATAATTCACAGTGCCACAAAACTTTTCACCATAACGAGATATGTGCATGTTTGTGACGCTCACCATCAGGCGAATGGCCTGCTCGTCACGTACTTACAAAAACAATTTCACAATCAATTGCAACATTTTTGCGTTTAACCTCTAAGTAAAGTGAATCATGTATTTCCAATTAAATTAGTCATGAGTTCATTATAATTTAGTTTTCCTTAGCTGCTATTGACCTACGAATAAATAAAAAATGGCCGGTCCACACTCGCCCGCGATCCATTCACATTCGCAGTTCGCGGTTTTCGCGGTGCCAGTGTAGGGCTGGCAAAAAATACACACTTACTGCCTTTTTAGCTAGACGGTGCCTAAAATGATTAGAAATATCACAAAATAATTGAGTTAGACACTTATATCAAGGTTTGTGGTTGTTATTATTTAAACACAAGACTAAGGCATGTTTAATTAATAGACGTTGATTAATACGTGTTTAGTGTGTTTACATTTTTTGTGGTAAGACCGTAGGTGTGTCAACTTCCTTGACGATACGGTTTGTGGTTAACTGTTAGAGGAAAATCAAGTAAAAACTTGAACTTTGTAGTAAACTTGACATTCGATTCTGGTCTCAAACCGAAACCTAATTTTAGTTTCAATATCTCTTTCTGAACAAGAACATGAGAAAGGGAAGAAACATATCTTAGGTCGGTCAAATTAAGCTACTTGCGTGTACCTAGTATACATTTAACGGCCATTTAGTTAGTGACGTCTGATTTATCAAAGGTGAAAGATATATGACAGCCTTAAACCTAAATTTAGATGTGTAAAACATCTCCATCCCTTTCTCATGTGCTTATTAGAAAGAGACAGAGCGAAACTAAAATTTAGTTGTAGATTTGTGAAGCCAGAATCGACACCACTGGCACAAAATAAGTAATAGTTGCCTCTGGCTAAATACTCAGCGTGAAGTCAAACGAAAAAAACACTATCGGCAAAAAGACCGGCAACGGCCACGTTATCGGTCACACAACGTTATCAATGCGGAATCTTCAACGTAACTCTGACGATGAAGCTCTGACATCACAGGGCAACGACCTCGATCACTAACTAGCGATCATAATAATCGCAATAATGAACACATACCATACATCTCAAGTGGCATTGACACGTCCTGATGACATTTAGAGTGCATCGAGTGCCACAGTTTTTAAATGCATACTTAAAAATCGAACAACAGAAGCGAGTTAGAGAACGTTTAAAGATTTTTTAAATGAAGGTCTAGACAGTGGCTTTAAAAAAGTGACGAACCGACTTCGGTGACAAACTACTGAACCGTTTGTGATGAAATTTTTGTGGGACCAATCTGAAAGTATATCCTTATAAAAAAAATGTAATAATATAGTAATAAAAAAGAATTTTCCAAATCGGTTTATAAATGACAGATCTGAGGTAAGATTTATAAAAAAGTAACCGAATTGAGAACCACCTCCTTTTTTGGAAGTCGGTTAAAAATGATTAGAAATATCACAACAGAAATAAGTTACACAACGGTTAGACATGACCCGTGTTGCCACAAAAAACAACTTTTAGACGCCTGTTTAGTAAAGTAAACTAAAGTAAACCTAAAGTAAACATCTAAAATGATTAGAAACGTCACAACAGAATTGAGTTAGACTACGGTTAGTCACTGCTTAAATCAAGATTAGTGGTTTCTCATATTTAAACACGCGACTAAGGCACGTTCAAGGGTTAAACCGTGTTTAACACAAGTTTATGGTGTGTTTATTTTTTTGGTAGTAAGGCCGGACTTTTGTTTCAAAGTTCTGGAGGCCTACCACCAAAATTAGTACTACAATTTTCAATTTAAGGTTAAAGTAATACTGCTTTAAGAGATGGTGGTAGGGCTCCTTGTTGGCACTGACGTTTTCGTTTCCTAGGAAACAAGTAATACACAACTTTAATCAAAATTCAAACATTAGCTGTTAAATCAAACTTGTTCAATAATTTCTAGAGAAATATTAAGCCATTGCATCATACTGTACCAAAAAGTCTACAGAAAAACAATTTTATCGGTTATATGTAATATCTGTCGAAGGATAATGCCAAAAACTTATCGTTCATTGACTCTCTTATTGGTAATCTAACAAGCCTTGATCGAGTGCATATCGTAAACGCTAAGGTATACATACAAATAAATAAAATTGAAGTGTCTGTTTGTAATATCAAAATAACAGCTTTTTACTAAATGCATATATGAAAGTATATACGGTACCTATAACAAAACGACCATTTTTTGAATTTTTGTCTATCTGTCTGTCTGTTTGTTCCGGATAATCTCCGAAACGGCTGGACCGATTTTGTTTCAATGGCAGATAGCTGATAATATAAGGAGTAACTTAGGCAACTTTTATTTTAGAAAAAGAATTAGGGTTCCGCGCAAAAAAATTAACAACCAATAGCATATAAAACATAAATACATATAAATATAAACATATACATATAAATTGAGCCATGCATTATTACGTTGGGATGCCGCAATTATTAATCCGTACGTATACCGATAAACTCGGTCAGTGCCATCGCTTGACCGATAAACGATATGCTCTTTGCAGTTTATTTTTTGTTGCGTAACTTTTTGTGAAAAAGGGTGTGGCGACTAAAGTCTAAAATGATTATTGACAAGGTATATTAATGTCAAATATATTACTTTTAAATTGAGTTACATTTTTTGTGGTATCCTTAATGCCTTAGTGTGGGTTCAGGAAGCAAATACAACGCTAATTTTGAATATTAAGTTAAGTTATTCGTCTCATTTGTGTAGAGTACTTTATTTTTTTGTGAATCAAAATCTAGTCTTTGTACAAAAAGTTACGCAACAAAAAATAAACTCACAGAATCCTCACAAAACAATTGTTTCGTACCCTGGCTCTAAAAAATACTATTAATTACTTACCTTTAAATTAAGAATATTTTTTTACCTGACTTGTTTTATTCTTTTTTATTTTTTTATTGGCTTACGAGTGATCGCGTTCTCACATCACAAACATTTAATTTTCGAATATTATTTATAGGCACGTAATTTCAATTTCTGGGAACAATTTTTGATTGTTTCTTTTATAAAGCATATGGGCTTGCGTTTGACCACTACATCTCACCTGCAGGGCTAACATGCGCGCCACGACAAAATTTTGTCTACTGTTTTGTCTCGCTCTTTCTCTCGCGAACATGAGACAAATGCACGACATAAGCATCGAGAAAATTTTGTCACGGTGCGCATGTTAGCCCTACTGGTGTTAAGTGATGACGCGGTCGGCGATGTAGCACGCTTACCTAGAAGATAACTGTTCACTCGTGACTTGAACAGACCCAGGTTATAACGATCAGGAAACACCGAATCGGGCAAAGAGTTCCACTCCTTAGCAGTACGCCAAATAAACGTAGAAGCATAACGCTTCGTGCGTAAAGGAGGAATATCAACTATGTATCGAAATCGCTTCGCCGTTAGTTATTTGTAGTATTAATATTTTGACCTTTTTTATATCTTGTGGAGTCACTTATAAGTCAGTTATCAGTGATCACTTTTATACATAGTTATTTTTACAGTAGTCATTTTTCTACTTCCACATTTTTAATATCGTCGTTTGTAGACGTTTTAGCATTTTGTTATTTTTATACTGCGTCATTCTTTTATTTAGGCATAAATTTATCATCTTAGTACCTTGTCAATTATCATTTTAGATCATAGATTCAGAATCTTCATTTATATTTTTTTTCTATGCTTTTCTCATACAATTCTTAAAATAGAAAAATTCATTCGGCCTTATTACAAAAAACTCGTTAAATTCGACTTTGGTCGACAACCAATTTGTCTTCAACTATCTTTAGAGTCGACTTATAAACCAAACCTTATTACAAAAGATGAATAAAGCCAAGACAACTTATTACCAAACTGTAGCTATGGTAGAAATTATTTCCACAGATAATAAATGTCTTTATGCTACGGATACACGAAATGTAGAATTGACACAATGTACTAATTTTTATTTTGGAATATAAGTAGCTATTTTGTCACACAATACTATTTTCTAATATCGAAAAATATTGTAGGTAATTTTAAATGACTTTTGATCATTGCGAGTAATTCAAAACATCCTAATTAGGTATTTACGTATATGAAAAAAATGTTAAGGAGATACTCCTTATATATCCAACCTATACAATGGCACACTATGGCTAAGTAACCATAGCAACATGTTTTGTTGATTGTGTGTACTGTCAATTCTTGTAATATATTCTGTTTTTACTATGTATACTTTCGATATTATAAGCATTTCCTATATATTTTGCTAAAAGCTATTATTCTACTCATCCACGCTTCCTAATACCTCATCAGCCGTTCTTACTTTAATACAAAATACATGAATTTTTTTACGATTTGACAAGTAGAATACGTGGCCGCCATTAAAATAAATGCTTAAACCTTCGCTAAGCTAGGTGCCCGGCAAGACTAACTTTGACACCATAGTCAACCAAGACCTAAGTGCTAATCTGCTTTTTGTAATAAGAAATTTGACAAAACTACGGTTTAAACTCCAGTTTAGCGTTAAAACTCGTTTTGTAATAAGGCCGATTGTGTTTACGAACTTCACATTGATTCAGACTTCAGCTGAAAATACAGTTTTGGCCAATGTCCAGCAATTATAAGAGAGGTCAATAAACGATTAATGTTTCCACAATTTCAAACGTAATATTTGTCTAGAAGTTTCTATTGCTCTCTCCAGAATTTTGCATGTTACGTCACTTGGTTGATATCCCTCCTGTCCGTGCCAAGCGTTTCGCTTCAACCTTTATTATACTGACGGGTAAGGAGTGGAATTCTTGGCCAGCTTCTGTGTTTCCCAATAGCTTTAATCTGAGAGTTTTCAAAGTGAGTGCGAATGTGTTTCATCTAGGTAAGCGTTCTTCACCGCATCGTCGCTTAGGCCGTTATTCCACTCATCAAAGATCGTTGTCCAAGTTCTGTGTCGCTTATTTGATCAATGTTCTTTAACAGAAGTCCATTCCACTCGTTCAAGATCTTTGCCCAAGATTTTTTAGTAAATTTTGCACAGTATGCGTAGTTTGAATAAATGGGGGAACTTCGACCTTACGTGCTTTTATTGTCGTTGTTATAATCTTTAATCTAATATCGGCGTTCCTAAGTGATTTGATGAAGGTCGTCGAAGTTCTTGGATCAAATGCACATTTGATCTTTGATGAGTCGAATTCCGTTGCAAGACGTGAATGGATGAAAGTGAGCGAGTACTGTGTAAAAAAAATTGGTGGAAATGCTGATGAATAATTTAGAGGTATGTGTCCATAGGTCGGTTTCGGATCCGGTGATAAGTGATTCATTTATAGGAGCTCTTGAGCCTTGACCATTGCCATGATATATTTGGCTTATTATAAAATTTGACCCCATGATTTATAAGCGGTTACTTAACTTCTACCAAGTCATTATCGCTTTAAATCAATCTATTTTAAAGTTGCCAAGTTATAAAATACATTACAACTTAATTAATATTTACAACTTAAACTACATACTTAAATTTTATTTGTAGCAACATTATGATCTCTATACAGCGCTTAAAACTATTTCTATCAACATTTCGACGATATTCGCAAAAATAAATTTGCAAGCACGTAATTAAAACTCAGACGAAAATAAACCCTATATATTGGCAGTAAAAACTATTAGTAATCCGCCGATGATATTGGATTAAGTTTTAGCCTATTCGGCCAACTGGGGTCGTTCAACTTTTGACGTATGAAGCCGTTAGATTGAATTTACGAATTTGGAGGTTACGCCTTTTTAAGCCTTGGCGTCAGGTCGTTGAACCGTGACGTTTTGTGGGTGTGCGCTGAAAACGTCTGGGTGTTGAAATGGCGAATGATATCTTTTGAAATTACGCAAATGAGGTCACGGTTTATGATCGAAACTCTTTTGTGATAAGAATAAATAAGGAATAAAAAATATTTACCGCTACATATGTAGGTAGGTAGACACAATAATTTAGGTATTAAATTAAATAATTGTTTGCAAAAGGGATAGTCACGCTCAGCTCTGTATTGCAGAATACTTAATAGTGTGCGCGTAGAAGACTGTGTAGCGGCTCTAAAAATATTTATCACTACATAATATGAAGGTACTTAGGTGCATACAATAATTTAGGTATTTAATTAAATAACTGTTGGCAAAAGAGAAAATTACCCTCAGCTACGACTTGCGTCACAGAATACATAATTGTACGCTGCGTAGAAGACTGCGTAGCGGCTTTATAAAATATTTAACACCACATAATATGTAGGTACTTAGGTACATACAATAATTTAGGTATTTAATTAAATATCCATTAGCAAAATGTATACTTACGCTCAGCTCTGTGCTGCGTAGAAGGCTGCGTAGCGGCCGGTTTTCAATTTATATCCCAAAGAGAATATAATGCTACGGTGTTTCCCAACTCTATAACTCAGATGTGTACTCAGTTATAAGCAGGTAAAAAGTAAAAAACCAATAAAAAAGATATTGATAAAATAAGTTAGATAGGTAGATACCCAATTTTTAATATTATAAATTAGGCATGTAGTCGAAGTCTAGAAGCAATAAAGTACTTTTTAACCGGCTTCATAAAAAGAAAAATATAAAGAAATATTCGGCTGTATTTTTTGTGGCGATATAACTCGATTTCTCTTTCAATTGTCAATCGATTTAAATAATCCTTTTTTCATGTGTAAAGTATATCTTAACAGTTGTCTTTTAATACATTTTTTGAAAGAATAACACCCCTAAGCGCGGGAAAATGGGGGTGGAAACTTCGTATATCGCAATATTTTCGTCAATGTCGATTTCAGCTTGTAAAGCAATTTTTTTTTACTGTGTATTAAAATTAGATAACGCAAAGTAGTTCAAATGCATTAAATTTAACCCAAATCAATAGTAGAGTGACAAAAATTTTAAAGATTGTATTTTTGTTGTAGGTACCGTACATATATACTTTCATATGCATTTAGTAAAAAGCTGTCATTTTGATATTACAAACAGACACTTCAATTTTATTTATTTGTATAAATATAGATCAGTTGCGTACTTCAAGCGGTCACGTAGTCATTTAAATTTCAAGAGTGCTCTTCCGCGGTGTGTGAATAAAAAATGAATTTAGCCATGTTTTATATTTTTCAATGATGGTACTCTGAAAAACGGTATTGCAGTAAAACCAGAGTCAGTACTGCATTGCAAATCGGCATTGCCGTCAGCATGCTGGGTACGCTGCCAGCTTGTAGTGAGCTACAACGAAATGTATAGCCTTTATGGTTCTGTAGACTTAAAAAACCAATTAAAGACTATTTTAAGATCGGATTATTAGAACTATAAAAGTGGTGTTTAAAACGACTCAAGTCACTTAGTAACTAGTATTGAATCTGTGCTACAGAGACTGATAAACTAAGGCTTAATCTTTTTTTTATTGGGTAATGACACGAGCGGGTCGTTTGCCTGATGGTAACATAACAATTGCAGTGCCATTCAGAGCTTTGAAAGACATAGGCCTGCGTGGCACTGCACGCGCTCGTTACCCTGAGACATTAGCCCAGTAATTTCACTGACTACTTTGCTCATGGAATACTTTCACATTACTGCTTGGCTGTAGACTACACGATCTGTGAATATTCGGTACTTGTAGTGTACAAACTCTGCTTGAATCTGTAAGACCAGTTACGTACAAATTATGGCTGAATTTGTGACACTAGTTACGTACAAACTAGTATTGAATCTGTGGTGACCGCTACGTACAAACCAGTGTAGTCAATCTGTGGCTGGTTCGTCGACCGGTGACGTCACGATCAGCTGGCGATGCAACCCTACTAACTGCTAGTGGTTCTGTGGCACGATGCAGTTACCTCATTTTGGACTTTATAGCCTTGGGTATGTTTTTCCGGATTTAGATCTGTTTACAGTTTGAGACTCGTTTTTTATCATATTTTTATTCAGATACTAGCGACCTGCCGAACTTTGCTCAGGCACAGAATACATAATAGCACAACCCGGGTAGCTTTTTGACAGTAACATCACAAATGCCTAATCAATAAAGTTCAATTTTGTTTTTATTATACAAATTTCAGAATTTTACCTAACTTCCAAAAAAAGAGCCTTATAAAAATTTTTCATTTCAATTAGAAATTCCATCTATCATTTTCCTTATAGCTTCAATTTATACCAATTTTATTGGTTTTTCCTGTTATTTTTATATTTTGCATGAAAATCTATTCAATCAAACAAATAATCGGGATTTTTACCATCATAAATGGCTCTTATTAATAAACAGTATTAATCGGTGGTTTACTTAAACTATGTTTAGTGTTTGTTGTTCTTGTTGTTTCTTAGTCTTTGATTAGACTCTCAATTGCTGTGGAATACACCGATAAGTCCTTATAGCAACAATTTTAATTTTTAAAGTGCTTTTTCACTTTCAATAACGCAATTTAATATTAATAAATAAAACTGGAAATACACTATTATTATACTCGTGTCAGGTAATAATTAAATCGCAATTATCGTTAAAAATTAATTAATAAATAATAATAAAGCTGTTTGACGGGTGTAAAATTGTTTACGTCTAGAAAGATCACAGGACGAAAAATTTAAACCTTAGTAAAAAAACCTTTATTAAACCTTAGTGTTTACTGGCAGATGCATTTGCCAAACATACTATATAGATATTTTTACTATAATATGTTATCTTTTAGCAGTTGGTAGGAGTCTTCTGCGAGTGTCAGTTTGGGTGGGTACAAACGCTTTGCTCGTGTAGTCTGCTGCCAAGCAGTAATGTGCGAGCATTACTATGTTCCGGATCGATGAGCAGAGTAGTCAGTGAAATTGCTGGACTCATAAACTCAACTCTCATAAACTGTCTGGCAAAACAGGCATCTAAAAGTGTTTTGTGGTAACACGGACAGTGTCTAAACAAAAATGACTTAAATTATTAGAAATGTCATACATAACGGAGTTAGGAAACGGTTAAACACTAATTAAATCAACATTTGTGGTTGCTCATATTTAAACACGCAACTAAGGCATGTTTAGGAGTTAAACGCTATTTAACACATGTTAAGGGTGTGATAAATTTTTTGCGGTAACACGTTTTATGTTTACTGGTGTCTTATTTATACACTATACTCGTACTATTAGCTTCTGCCCGCAGTTTTCAACCGCGTTCCCACAGAAACCGTGCTTGTTCTGGGATAAAAAGTAGCCTATGTTACTCTCCGGTTCATAAACTATATCTATGCCAAAAATCATGTCGATCCGTTACTCCGTTACTGCGTGAAAGAAGGACAAACCAACAACATACATTCGCATTTATAATATTAGTGTGATACCTACAAAATTCTATAAAGAGACACGCTTTTTCTAATCAACTTGAAAACCCAAGGTTTACTATCGCCCACACGCTCCCTAAGTACCAAGGACTTACCCACACAAACGCTCTTTATACAAACAGGGACACGCAAACACGTGCGTGAAACGTCGACGGCCGCGTTCCGACCTTGCCTTGGGGTGAACGACCCCGCGCGATCAAAAATGGTGGCTGATAAAAAAATACTTAAAAGTCCTGTGATGTGTGTTACATAATCTTCAGGAATTATTTTAATAGGAAAAGTTTTTATTTATTATAAGAGCTGGTAATAGATGACTTAAATCGAGTTTTGTTTTTGTTTACCAAACTCGCTCTAAAACGGTGAAGGAACCGCATGTTCAACAACCACAAAATTCGAGGACGCCATGTGACATCAACCAAGCCCACGCGAGCTTAATGCGGCTTGGTTACCTAACTTATTATGGGGTCTATAGCCTACTAGCTTCTGCCCGCGGTTTTCACCAGCGTTTCCACTGTAACCGTGCATTTTCCGAGATAAAAACTAGCCTATGTTACTCTCCGGTCCATAAACTATATCTATGCCAAAAATCACGTCGATCCGTTGCTCCGTTACTGAGTGAAAGAAGGACAAACCAAAAAATCAACAAACACACATTCGCATTTATAATATTAGTAGGATTACTCTCAAAATTCCCAGTCAGGCACTCTCCGGCCGCGAGGTTTGATCTCGTAGTTCGATCAAGCGAACCACGAGGATTTGTAGGTCCTTATGGTTCGATTCAATAATCGAACAGATTTTGCTATTTGATGTCCAACCGGTTCGATCAAGCTAAGCACAATGATTTTTAGGTCCTTACGGTTCGATTGAATAGGTGGACAAAAAAATGCCGTAATTTATCATTCATACGTAAATCGGATGACAATGCAATATAATGATGTCACAGAGTTGGTCTGATGATGGAGCCGGAAGGTGCCAAACACGTATTTTATAAAAGATTTTGGGGAAAAATATATTTTTCCAGAAAAACCATGTCCGTTTGCATGATGAAATCTTCAGTTACTTAAACTATATCCCTTATTTTAATTTCTCCCTAATCTTATTTTTCGTCTGTGAAATTACAGGACTGAATGTATTCTAATGTCTCAGGGTAACGAGAGCATAGCAGTGCTGCGCAGGCCTTTGCGTTTAATATTTCTGATGGTCTAGCGTCATGCTATAAAAAACATAATCCATTTATGATCCACTCTTCATAAAACTAAAGTATCTTTTTCCTTGTTCCAGCCCAAATCGAGATAATACCATGCAAGGTATGCGGAGACAAGTCTTCGGGAGTCCACTACGGCGTGATCACGTGTGAAGGATGCAAGGGCTTCTTCAGGAGGTCTCAAAGCACAGGTCGGCATCATCTTCCTTGTTTCATTTTTTTTTGTATACTAATATATATTACTAGCGAGTGTATCCGAGCGGGAATTTGTGCGACTTTCAATCCGACGCAGTATAGTTCAAATCTCGACTCTGCCCCCACCATCGACTTATATCAAGTTAAGGCTTTAAAACGGTGAAGCAAAACATCGTGAGGAAACCCGCATGTTCAAGAACCACAAAATTCGAGGACATGTGACTTCCACCAAGCCGCACGGGGCCCGCGTGGTGGATTATGGCCCATGCCTCTCTCTCTGGGAGAAGGCCGGTATCCCAGCAGTGGGAGCGTAAGAGGCTGATAACGTAATACATAATATGTACATTATACCTATACAATATACATATACCTATTATGTAAAATGTCGGCTCAATCGAACACCGGGGAGTGGGTCAAATTGGACCCCTGATGAAATGTCAAAAATAAAAGTAACAATTTGATAACTTTTTATGAAAACCGTAACTCAAAATATTTCTAAATATTAAATAAATAGTAGTAGTAGATGTTTTGGGAAACCTAAGCTAAATTTTAGCTTCTTGGAGTTCTTGTAGTTTAACAGCGCTTTCTGTGAGGTATGGGCTGCCGGCTGAATGCGTGCTTGTTCAATCTATTAGCGCCATCTGTTAACGAGTGGCATGCACGTGACAATTATAATCTTATGTCAAACTAAATAAGCGCGTTCGAAAGAGAAATTACTTCTTACAATGTGTATGGTACAATTTGAAAGTTTATTTTAATATCAAACTGTTCTCAGTTATACTACATTTTTTATTGTCCTGTGGAAATTTATCAACACTTTTATATAATTTTGGGGCCCGATTTTTGAATGCTACGAGTGATTTCGAAATCACCGGTGACAAAATTCTCAGCGATGACATTGAAATCACTAGTTTGCAAAAGTCGTATTTTTGAAAGTCATATCCTGTATGACCAACACGCAACTATTTCTCAGCTTTGATCATAGATAAACTTATGATTGTGTTCTATTAAATTTTATTTTTAAGTTGGAAATTGTTTTAAGTCAAAATTGGCACTAAATACTCATAACTATATATAATGAGTCCCCCACTCGTAAACGATATCATAGGTATGATAATTTTGGTCACCCGCTGAGATTCAATATTACGTCTTTTTGTAAATCAGTAACCCAGTAAAAATTGCAAATTACTTTTGCAAATTAGTGATTTCAAAGTCATCGCTGAGAATTTTATAACCGGTGATTTCAAAATCACTCGTGAAATTAAAAAAATCGGGCCCCATACTCTATATTCCTTCCTTTCAACACTACCTATACAATATTTAAATTAAAACAATTGACAATTTCTACTTGGAAATACAATATAAAATGCATTGGATATATATTATGTAGTAAAATTTAGTTCCCTTTTTCAGTATGTATTTATAATGTTATTAACACAGCCGTACATTTCAGTAGTGGTGAACTACCAATGCCCGCGGAACAAGTCGTGCGTTGTCGACCGCGTCAACCGCAACAGATGCCAGTACTGCCGGCTGCAGAAGTGCTTGAAGCTCGGGATGAGCCGTGATGGTAAGCGCTATTTTACATTTTTTTTATATATAAATCTACCGCAATTGTTATTGGAAATCCAGAATTATGCTTTCATACCATCAGACGTCCTGGGGACCGATTTTTGAAAGTCAGGAGTGATTTCGAAATCACGGATGACAAAATTCTCAGCGATGACGTTGAAATCACTAATTTGCAAAAGTCGTATTTTTGAAAGTCATACCCTGTATACCAACATGCAACTATTTCTCAGCTTTGATCATAAATAAACTTATGATTGTGTTCTATTCAATTTTATTTTTTATGTTGGACATTGTTTTCATATCAAAATGGTCACTAAATACTCATACCTATGATATCGTTTACGAGTGGGGGTACCCATTCGTAAACGATATCATAGGTTTGAGAAGTTTAGTCAGCCGCTGAGATTCAAAAATAAGACTTTGTAAATCGGTGACTATCGGTCATATCGCTGATATTTTAGTCACTCGGTGACATTCAAAAATTGCACCCCTGTTGGTCTTGTTATCCAATAGATAGAAAACGGACTAGAATAACTGTAGACACCCTAACCTAAACGTATATCGTTGCCAATATTTTTTTAGGCTCGTCTTTCAATGGTCTCCAAGGCCTCGTATTATCATAATAGATACTTGGCAGAACCATCCTACAGGTTAGAACAGTACTCCATCTTTACACGATCGGACATGGGCGTGGTTTCGGTGGATTTCTACTGAACACACTGACAGAATCACGCGTAGATTTTACCATTTATTGCGTGAAAGCCGTAGACAAACCAACAAAAACACTTTATAATACGTATAGTAGGTGTAGTGCGTTTACTAGGTGATAGGACTAACTCTTCTACGAGTGTGGGTGGGTGCCACCGCTTTGCTCGTGAAGTCTGCCGCCAAGTAGTAATGTGCAAACATTACTGTGTTCTGGTTTGATGAGCAGAGTAGCCAGTGAAATTACTGGGCTTATGAGACTTAATACCTAATGTCTCAGGGTAGCGGGCACACTGCAGTGCCGCGCAGGACTTTGTGTATCAAAGTTCGGAGTGGCACTGCAATTGTTATGGGCCGGCGTTATGCTTACCATCAGGCAAACGACCAGCTCGTCTCGCTATCAAATAACATAAAAAAAAGTAGAAAACTAGGAATTTACATCACTACTTATACAAAGACACAATCAATAAAAATTTTAGAGTAACATACTAATCGAGAAGTAATAGAAAATGTGGTTTGTATAAACCGCTTCGCTTATCGCTCCGCTCGTGCCACAAGCCACAACATGCTATTGTATAAACTATAAACATAACGTTATCAGCACTGATAAGAGGACGTTGACCCCTCGTTCGCTTCCTCATACAGCCGCCACGTGCTTTTACCTTTTATTAAAGTGTTTCATTTTGTATTCATTTTATTATTTGCTTGGTTTAATTTTAAAATGAAAATATATTTTTAACTGGTAACAAAGGTAACTAATTACCAGGTGATAGGACTGGGGTATGACTAACTCTTCTGCGAGTGTCCGTCTACCGGGTCCATCCGGGTACCACCGCTTTTTACTTATGGTTGATGCGTGAAATTACTGGACTTATCGTATATATTGGAGACCATAGGTACCTAATGTCGCAGGGTAGTGAAAGCAACGCAGTGTCACGCAAAATGGGCTTTTATGTCAGTAGTACCATTGATGGTGTAAGTGACACACACAACTTTGTATCATTAGTACCGTCAATGGTACTAGTGATACTAATATAGGAACAGTAGTACGGCCATGGGACTATAGTTGTTATGAGCTGGCGTTATGCTTACATGCGGCAAACGATCCGCTCCTTTCGTTATCTGGGGACCGATTTTTGAATGTCACGAGTGATTTCGATATCAGCGGTGACAAAATTCTCAGCGATAACTTTGAAATCACTAATTTGCAAAAGTCGTATTTTTGAAAGTCATACCCTGTTTACCAACATGCAACTGTTTCTCAGCTTTAATCATAGACAAACTTATGATTGTGTTCCATTCAATTTTATTTTTTAAGTTGAAATTGTTTTAAGCCAAAATTGGCACTAAATACCTACTCATATCTATGATATTGTTTACGAATGGGTACCCCCACTCGTAAACGATATCATAGGTATGACAATTTTAGTCACCCGCTGAGATTCAAAAATACGACTTTGTAAATCGATGACTATCGGTCATATCGCTGATATTTAGTCACTCGGTGACATTCAAAAATTGCACCCCAGATAGTATAAAAAAAACTCACACACACAAACAGAGATATTAATAGTGTAGTATATATACATACCTATTAGTTTAAGAAACTGTAAACAAAGAATCCATCATAATTTAGGCAACAATCGGAATTCCTCCATGTCACGCAACATGCAATACCGCATGCATCGAGTCTGCATTTCTTGACGCCGACGATGCGTGCGGTGACGTCCATTGTGCAACTCGACATAATGTAGGGTTGGGACACAGTGACCCACTACGGAACGACTCACGAAAATGAGGCGAATTGAGTCAACAAGAGGTTCATACACTTTTTTCAATAGTACAATTTTACTTTTATTTTAAGAAACTGTAAACAAAGAATCCAGACGCCGACGATGCGTGCGGTGACGTCGCTGTCTGTCGATTGTGCAACTTGACGTAATGTAGGGAATTAGGGATGGGATGGGACACACTGATATAATGCGCAACGACTCGCTACAATGAGACGAATTGAGCTGATAAGAGGAAAAATAATATGCTTTTTAATGTTACTATTGTTAATTTTCGAAATCTATGCATCTTCTATAGAAATAAATAAAATTAAAGTGTCTTTTTGTAATATCAAAATAACAGCTTTTTACGAAATGCATCAGCAGATCGTCACGTTCAATTGCTTAGATAAATAATATTTTCTCTCCTACCAAAATGAGTATGACGATACGACGTGTCAGTTCAGTTTGTCTTACATTGTAACATGTGCGAACGATGCGTGCAGTGACGAAAGTTGTGCAACACTACGTAATGAGTAGGGCTGCGAATGACATTTTCATTGTATTTTTATCGATACATTTACAATTATTTAAAATTAGTGAAATGAAAAAAGTTTTTCTAAACAAGTGCAAATGTAAATAGAATTAAACTAAATTTTCAAACAGTACATAGTTTTGTTATACAACGCTGCGCTCACCTTAATTTTGTACATAAAGGAAATGTAGTTAACAAAACTCAATTAATAATTAATCGGAATAAAACAAGGTATAAAGTAGTATAGTGAATATTAAATTAAAAACTCTCAAAATAAAAACACTAAAAACGAGGTAAAGAAAGAATTTGTGTAAAGCAATTATAATTTACAATGTAAAACAGTATTTCACTTTCTCCAGCACACGAAAGGTCAATAACTGTTCTACATACCTAACAAACCTCTACGCATACATATACTTTCTTTTATATCGCAATATATCACGCCGTCTCCCTACATTTATATCTTGACAATTACATATGACGTGCGGAACTCACGTGGCCTAAAAATGTTCTAAATTCAAATGATGAATGATGATAAAACAGTATTTTGTCGGTGCTTAAAGTCGTAATTTGTTCTCGCTCTAAATCTAAATGTAGTTGTTCGGGTGACCGAAATATAATTTAAGTTGGTTTCAGCAATTGCGTGACAGTTTTCAGTATATTTTGGTGCCTACGTAAATACTTTCACTATGTTTAAGATCAAAGTTACAATTTAAAACTTACATTATTTTAATCAAGATAATCTATATTAGTTTCTTTTAACTTTGATTTTTGACTCAAACATAAGTATATCGTGTTTAATTGTTTTTTTTTATATGGACATAAACCTGAAACGATCCCGAAATGATCAAACGAAATGAATGGGAACATGCAATTCGCAAAACCATTAAGTTAAATATTTTGTAAAATATAAACATTTGACAGTCCTTGAAAAAAATCACCTAAAATCTACACCTTGTAACCGACTTACAAAAAAGGAGAAGAATCTCAATTCGGTGTGTATTTTTTTATACGTTTTTTTGGATGGTACGATTTGGATTATTTTATTATTTGAAAGAATTTACTTTTATATTGGTCCCATAGAAATTTCATCAAAACCGGTTCAGTAGTTTGTCACTGAAGTCACTTTTTTAAAGCTGTTTTTTATATTCTATCGATAGTTATTACATATAAGAATGTCACATCACTAATAATTGTGCAACAGAAGGCGAAGCGTAACATACATGTGCGCAGTTTTTGTGCGACAGGTAACATAGTTAGTTGTAACTAGTTTGTAATACTACTAATACTCGGTACTCAGTTACTAGTACACTCGTTTTACGTAATAAAACTTGATAATAGTTAGGAAATTAATAACAAATGCCATTAATTACTTCGATAATACAGGTCACAAAAAATGATTATTTTTAACCGACTTCCAAAAAAGGAGGAGGTTATCAATGCGGTGGATATTTTTTTTAATGTTTGTTACGGTCTCATATCTCCGTCATTTATAAACCGATTTGGAAAATTCTTTTTTATTTGAAAGGATATACTTTCAGATTGGTCCCATAGAAATTTCATTAAAATCGGTTCAGTAGTTTGTCACTGAAGTCGGTTCGTAGCTTTTTTAAAGCAATTTTTATATTTGAAATTGTTTTTAGCATTTATTACTATCTCACTTGCTTTAAATGATGATGGCTCATTGGTGTTGCAGTCGACGGTTTGAATCTTACAATGAGCTTGAGCTTCATCGTTATACAACCGTAGAGTAGAATTTTCCAGTCGTCGCCTGGCTAGCTATCACCCTCAAGGCGATAATCTGTCACCAAGTCTTTCGGTGTGTTCCAACAAAATTTTTTTTATCTCTTCGATAATGAGACGAGCCTATCGTTTGCCTGATGGTAAGCATAACGGCGGCCTATAACAATTGCAGTGTCAGCGCTCTGCAGTACCTACGTACGGCACTGCACTGCGCTTGTTACCCTGAGATATTAGGTTAAAGTCTCATAAGCCCAGTAATTTTACTGGCATAAGAGCTGCACTTAAGAGCCAGTTTTAATTGATAGTTGAAAAAAAATTGATGGCGTGGTCAAAACTTGTAAATTATTTGTAGCTTTTAAACAAAGAAAAACATTAAACCTAATGATTTATTTTTCAACCGATAGAAACATTGATGTCTTTGTTTCTTGCAAACAGTGACCATTGTTTATATACATTTAATTGTTAAACACAAAACGCTTTGTTATGTAAAAACTTCAATCTAGAACGATACACTGAGATCCACTGTTCTAAAAACTAAAATCAGTGGACCTACCATCTTAAGAATTTAATAACAGTAAAAGGCTCAAAATATATTGGTTCTTACAAAATATTCGACCAAAAATACAAGATCTTTTCACCGTTGAGGCAGAGAAGGTTGGTTTTTAAGTAAAATAACACAAGACCTGCGTTAGCTAATTTTTTTGTGCTAAAGCTGAGCTCTAACTAATTCGGGCGTTATGGTTCATTGAACTCGCGCCGAAATTTTGAATATCGAATAAATAGGGTTGTCGTATTATCCAGATAAAAATTTATTGGATAGGTAGTTATTTTTTGCGGACGTTCCGGGATTAAATCCGAAATTCTATTTGAATAAATTGTTAGATGTACAGTACATACCTATCTAAAAAACCCATCAGATATTATTATGACACAATATAACCACCGGTTAAAGTAAAGAAATTGCACGAAACTAATTACAAATAACAAATAATTTACAAATAAAAACCTACCCATGTCTAATAATTTAAATTCCTTATTAATTAATTAAATTTCCTATGGGACATTTTATCTTGCTTTCTATTTTTTAAAATTGTGTTTATGCGTTTTATCTGCAATAAAAATGTTTATTCTCATTATTATACGGAATCCCAAAATTATGAACAGCAAACTCAAAACTCTATTTGGAAAAAAATCTCATTCTTTACTAATTTTCTCTCTCTCACTTATTAAACAGGAAATGATTGATATGGCACAATCAGTGCCAAAATATGCTTCCACAATCATTGCGATGCTAATGTAGCTAATTCACGCGTTTTGCGTTAAAAAAGACTCTATTCGCATTTCAAATTCAACCATAGACATAAAAGACATCAACACATCCCTATCAGACCCAAAACCGCTCAAAAAATCCGATCGCATTCGCTCAACCGCTTACAACGGTATCTCTGCGTTACGTCTGCGATCGTCACTATAAGCTTATACACGCCATATATACGTCAGAGTTCGAGAGTTCGTTGTTCTAGTAGGCAGTGTGCCAATGGCCGAACAGTTCCTACGCACACATGAATAATAAACGCGACGCACACATTTACACAAAACTCGACTGTGCTTGAAGTATGGGCTCACGCACACTATGAGTTTTGAACTCGCTCACACAACTGCTTTCGCACACATCCGCACATCTTTGTGTGAGGTTATTGAGTAACGTTTTAAGTCAGTTAATGAGTGTAAATCATTGTTTTAATTTCTTTGTGTGTTGGGTTTACCGATTTTGAAGTGTTTTTTCGCGTTCTAACACCATGAGAATGATGGTAGAGTGAGATTCACAGTTATGTCATTCGGTTTTTGCGATGTTACTCGATGTTAGCGCTCACGGTGTCGAGTAGCAGAACTAATGTGTGTCATCAGTTATTATATTTACTACGAAGTGGCGTGGGAAATTCAAGTTTAGGCTTTATACTTTACAATAATGAGACTTAATACCTAATGTCTCAGGATAACGAGCGCACTGCAGTGCCGCGCAGGCCTTTGTATTTCAAAGTTCTGGGTGGCACTGCAATTGTTATGGGCCGGCGTTATGCTTACCATCAGGCAAACGACCAGCTCGCTCGTTACCAAATAACAAAAAAAAACTGTAATTTTGGCGTAATAAAAATATTCTCAGGTATTCCAAAATGTTTAATAATATGGTGAAACATCTATAGAAGCATTTTAAAATTATTGTGTATTTCGTGGTTTAGTGATTATAATAAGTTTATTATTTGGTTACTTGGGTTTGTTTTGGGGAATAAAGAATAATTAGTTATTTATAAAACATATTTTTATATGTAGGATTCTATTATATTTATTTTAGTGTTATGCGTTACAAGTACATTTTTTTATGTAGTTGGTAAATGTAAAATGTACGTACTATGACTTAATAACTATTACATTTTACTTTATATTAACATATGTAACTTAAGCAGTCAAGAATTTTAATTTTATTATTTGCACTACTGGATAACGGGACGAGCGAGTCGTTTGCTGATGGTAAGCATAACGCTGGCCCATAATAATAGCAGTGCCACACAGAACATTGAAACAAAAAAGCCTGCATTGCGCTCGTTTGAGACATTACATATTAAGTCTTATAAGTCCAGTAATTTCACAACGATAATTTCAAGTAATTTTTCAAAAATTGGGTAGGTAGGTACAAACATTCTTGTAAAACCCTACTTACCATTTGTGGTATCAATATTTCTTTGAAATATGTCCTACTTTTTGAAGCTTGTACGTTACGTAGGTACATCTATTTTTTGTGATGACTGACGTACGATATCTTTGTCTAATCAAATATTTAATTTTTTATTTTTCTCTTTCCAGCGGTGAAATTCGGCAGAATGTCAAAGAAACAACGCGAGAAGGTTGAAAACGAGGTGCGTTACCACCAAGCGCAGATGCGAGCACAAACGGACGCCGCCCCAGATTCAGTCTACGATGCTCAGCAGCAAACACCGTCTTCAAGCGACCAATTCCATCACTACAAGTGAGTAACGCCATCTAGTGTCGAGTAAATACAGGAATTGGGCTGGGAAACCTCGTGCAGGCTAGGCCTTATTAGACAAATCACAAGGTGTTCTTTGCGATTGGTTCAAATCTTTTCGGTTCGCTTAGTGATTGGCTAATCGTAACGATGAGTCTGACCGAGTGATATCCATTTAGCCAGCTGAGGTGACGAAGTAAAATTTCGCGACTGTGTAAAAATGTTAGGTTCGTTCTCAATGAGAATTGGGCTAAGTTTTATTCGAAATTTGTCAAAATGTTTAGTGTTTCGTATTTCCGAATGGTCAACTGTTATTGTTCCTGGGGTACAATTTTTGAATGTCACCGAGTGACTAAATATCAGCGATATGACCGATAGTCATCGATTTACAAAGTCGTATTTTTAAATCTCAGCGGGTGACTAAAATTGTCATACCTATGATATCGTTTACGAGTGGGGGTACCCATTCGTAAACAATATCATAGATATGAGTAGGTAATTAGTGCCAATTTTGGCTTAAAACAATTTCCAACTAAAAAATAAAATTGAATGGAACACAATCATAAGTTTGTCTATGATTAAAGCTGAGAAATAGTTGCATGTTGGTAAACAGGGTATGACTTTCAAAAATACGACTTTTGCAAATTAGTGATTTCAAAGTTATCGCTGAGAATTTTGTCACCGCTGATATCGAAATCACTCGTGACATTCAAAAATCGGTCCCCTGCTCGTCGACTGGGCAATTGGGAACGGCATTGTAAGTGATGTTATCGTGAAAAGCCTATTTTACACTGTCGGGGTTTCCTAGTCTGTAAGGTAGCGACATCTATCGGCGAGACGCGGTGTTTTGTAAGTATGTCCTGTTCCCTGTACATGTCACTACACTACTTGAACAACAGATGGCGTTACTTGCACTGGCTTGAAAGTTTTGCTTACAGAATTAAAATAGTGAAGGAAAAATCACAATAAAATATTCAGAAACAAAAGCTAAGGGTACTTCGTGGAATTGATCGCTAGATACAAATTTACCAGTTCCGTAAGGCATTGTGATGCAAGACAAGTGAAAAAAGAGTGGATCATGTTGAGCAAATATTAGTTTGTCTCGTTTCTCTTTTCATAACAATGTTTTGCGATTCTCGAGGCAGACAGACGGTTTGCTGAATCTCAATAAGGAATCTGGAGTGGCATCCGTTTCAGATACAAAAACTCTGGCCGATATTATTGGTTAGATAGATAGATGTAAAATGTAGATATGTCATTAGAATTGTCCAAAAAGTTGAGCAAAGACAAAACTGCTCGTAATTAGAAGCGTGTATATATTTTTTTCTACTCTAAGATTGGAATCACGAATGAAACTCAAATAAGACTTCAAATTTGAAACAAAAAATGATATCCTAAAAGTTTTTATCATCATTTCATGAGTAATACTTGATTATAAAAGAAATATAATGAATTATTGGCAAACCTTTGAAGGAGTCCAAATACATAAAATAAGACTCCAATTTATAAAATAGAGACTAACATGATACAGAAGTATTCTACCAAAATAGAAGCAATAGCATCGGCCAACCAATAAAAATTTCGAGAATAAAAAATTCTTTACCATGGACATAAACCCGCAGCTCGCAGAATATCGCAGACTTGCGGAAATTGAAGCCAAGGCAGATGATATCAAACCTGACCCCGCTTATGAGATCCCAAGCTCCACTGATCAGTTATCTACTGTACAGTCCGGCCAGTACAAGTAAGTAACGCCATCTGTTGTTGAAAATGAGAAATACAAGACAGGATGGTAGCGACATCTCTTGTTCGATTACGGTTAATCGGTGGAAGAAGATTACAAGGTAAAAAATGTGGTATTTTTTGTAATTGTATAAAACTTTTTCCACCGAAACTCAAATTTGTTTTATAGTAAATGTCACTACAGTTCTATTGCCACCTATTCGACAACAGATGTCGTTGCGTGCCTTACTTGCACCCGCTGTTACGGGTGGCGGAATTTTCAGCTTACTTTGGTCCTTATCCCGACAAAAAATGGCGTTTCATAAATGGAGTCAGGTGGGTTCAACGGTTTTATGTCCATGGTAAGAATGATCAACGTGTATTAAGCGCAGCTGTCGATAAAAGTCATAAAAATTCATTCTAAAGAAGCACACGTTTTAAATTTTTATTTTACTTGACTTTTTTATGTTGTGCATTAAAAAACGACCTCGACAGGTGCGCTTAATTATATTTTTTAATAGCAAATATTCTTATCGTGGACGAACTCAATGTACAGGCGTATCAAATACTATCCGACCGACGAAAAGCGGCTATGACACCTCAAGAGACTGATGTAGCACCAGATTCAGTGTATGACACCTTACAGCAGCCGAGAAGCTCGAGTGATCAGTTCTCAGGATACTACAATGTGTAAGTACAGCCATCTGTTGTCGAATTTGTGTAAACAGGTACTAGACGGTAGCGACATCAATGACAATGATGTTAGAAGTTTTTGGAGGTTAGTAAGCGTAGGTGATTTTAAAGTATTGATTTTTAATATGATTCTACATAATAGGCGTCCCATTCCAAATTTAATTTAAGTTTCGCTGTCTCTTTCCAATAATAAACATGAGAAAGGGATGGAAGATGTTTGACAGGTCTGAATTAAGTTTTATAAATGTCAAATATCGTTCATATTTGACAAATTAGGCGTCACTAAATTAAATGCCGTTAAATTTACTCTAGGTGCAAGCAAAATAATTAATCTGACAGGTCTAAAATATATTCCATACCTTTCTCATATTCTTATTTAGAAAGTGAGAGAGTGAAACTAAAATTAGGTTTAGGTATGAAACGCCCGAATCGACACCAATAAATCTTTTAATAAGAGATTGTTCTAAGACGACACCCTTTATAAAAATCAATATTTTTAATTATTTATTTTAATCGATATATTAATAATATTATTTCATAGATAGTTTCCCACACAGTCAAGTTTTATTTTCCCTACCGCGTGTAAAAGTTGTAACTATAACTAAGATTAAAACTACGCTGTGTAAACCTGTATCTTATAAAAGCTAAATTATTACCTACATATTCGGAAATATTACTTAATAAAAGAATAAATCATTTAGAATTAATGTCCATACAACATTTGAGAGTGATCCTATGTGACGATGTAGTTGAGAGGGTTGATTGAGCCTGCTAAACATATAAAGTACCTACCTATTTCTTTATTCTTGACAGCATACACGGATAGAACCTATCGGATGCTTGAGATATAGTTCACTATAAAAATCTGTATTATCTTCGCATAGTTCCTATAAAACAGTTTGTTAGAGTCTAAAATAGTTACCTAAATCTATTTTTTTTTATTAAATATTTATCTGAGTGTATAGCTTCAATCTCATGTAGTATTTCTTAGAATGTATAGGCGTATTATGTTTAAAAGTGAGTACTGTTAATGTTAGATAATCAAATTTCAATTAAGTTTCTTATAAAAAAACGCCAACCGCATGCTGCTAAAAGATCACGATCAAGAGTAAAAAAACTTACAAAATGTTTAATCTTTTCGACTAAAAGATTTTGTGTTTAGGGTACCTACTGAAATTACTAAATTTCTTGATTTCGCTAAAATTATCGCAACTTTATAATTAGAATGAGATAACAGTCTTCACTGTACCGTTTACTCTCTAATAGTATCATTAGATACCACGATTCGTGTCAACAGAACAGCATTTAACAGTTTTAACTTCGCGGCGCTTTATACTAAAAACTACCCATTGCTACTGACCTCGTATTCCTGAGCATTAGAATGTAGACGAGAGGTCTTTTCAATCTGGTTTCTCATAGAATAAGCAGCAGTAACAGCTATGGTTCCGACTAACCAGAAATGTCAGAATTGTCACGGTGTACCGTAAGCATCGTAACGGTATTGAGAATAGCGCCACCTTGCAACGGGTAGCGGTACTAACAGTTTCCTATTAGAAGTAATAGATGGCGTTTTTGTAAGGCTTAGCATTCTTTAGCAGAAAATGAGAATCAATTTTATTACAAGAAATGCTTTGAAGGAAGGGACCGCGCATTTCTTTTAGCGGTCCTTGCTTTCAATGCACATGTTAAGGCCGTTTTATGACTTATAAATCGTATAAGGTACAAGATGTCTTCACGCGCATTAGTCCAAGTTAAATGCTCATTCGAGATACCTACTTGCTGTTTGATTGATCTATGTTACCTGACTAGGTACTTACTAGTTACTTCCTTTTATTGTAAAAGCTGCACAATGATGTAGCAAAATTATTCTTTACTTATATTCCTTAATGAGAGTTTAAGCTTATCGAGCACATAAGTAGGTTTTCCAATCATTTTTTAGGCAAATATAAGTTAAAAGACGTAGATATTGATATCTGCAGAAGGTAAAACATTGGAAAGCTTGAAGTATTATTGTAATAAATCTATTATTATGACCAAGTTAGGCCTTTTGGCCTACGGTTTTGTTTGTTATCTCCGAATTTCATTTAAAATTAGTATCATAAATGGGCTATATGCCTACGTAATCAGCTCTGCAAAATATTTGTCACTCTAACCAGTTAGCTAATACCTAAGGGCAGCAATGAGTCCTTTGCATTTTTATCCCATATTTATTCCTTTTCTCATTTGTTCACTTCTCAAAACTACAGCTTACCGGCATTCCCCATAACCGTACCATCGGGTTCAGCTTTGAAACAGGCCCAGCTTCGAAACGATTGAGCTCTCCAATTTATTTCCTTTCATTATTCCAGCTAACGAAACTACAGCTCACCGCTGTCCCCATAAAGGAACCAACGGGTGCAGCATCTAAATTCCTTTATTTACTCCTTTTTGTCTCTATTCCAGTTAACGAAACTAAAGATCACCGCTGTCCCCATAAGGTTACCAACGGTGCCAGCATTCTAAATTCCTTTGTTTATTCCTTTTTGTGTCTATTCCAGCTAACGAAACTAAAGATCACCGCTGTCCCCATAAGGTTACCAACGGGTCCAGCTTTCTAAATTTCTTTGTTTATTCCTTTTTGTCTCTATTCCAGCTAACGTAACTAAATATCACCGCTGTCCCCATAAGGTTACCAACGGGTCCAGCTTTCTAAATTTCTTTGTTTATTCCTTTTTGTCTCTATTCCAGCTAACGTAACTAAATATCACCGCTGTCCCCATAAGGTTACCAACGGGTCCAGCTTTCTAAATTTCTTTGTTTATTCCTTTTTGTCTCTATTCCAGCTAACGTAACTAAATATCACCGCTGTCCCCATAAGGGTACGAACGCTCTCTAATTTATTCCCTTCTGTCTCTATTCCAGCTACCAAAACTACAGCTCACCGTTGTCCCCGTATGGGTACAGTAACGCGGGTCCAGCGCTGCCCATGCCGACGCAGCAGCCACAGCCGCAGCCCTACGAGGTCCCCGATATGAACGCTGACTCCACGACATACGAGCCGAAGGCGCCCGGTGGGTTTATGGACACCGAGTTCATTAGCCATGGTGAGTTTTGATACAATTCTACGGTTTATATATAGTTGTGCAATAATGTAAACAAACTCGGCGAATACCAAACATGAATAGTGATCCGATTGCCAACCAACAACATGATTCGAATTTGTTATTGGTTGGTGATCTGCCAAGTTAGGTTATATTATCGGACAAGTATAAAAACACAGATTTGCAGGTGAATAAGGTTGAAAAAGCTCGCGTTTTGTCACGCAATCAAAACTGATTCATATAAAAACCTAAGTAAATACCCAGTAACGAAAACTCTTTTTATATCTTTCTCGCTCTTATATCTGTAAAATTGCTTTAAAAAAGCGACGAATCATGGAACCATGTGACCAATCTGAAAGTGTATGCTTTCAAATAAAAAAAGAATTTTCCAAATCGGTTAATAAATGACAGAGATATGAGGTAACAAATATAACAAAAAAATACCCACCGAATTGATAAACTTCTCTTTTTGAAAGCAAATCTTCTCCTTTTGGAAGTCGGTTAAAAATGAAATTAAAAACAGCAAGGCATCATTAGTGACTAAGCTTAAATATGATTTGATAATATAACATCCAAAATCAGCGGAAAAATAAAAAAAAAAACCAGATTTAATACCCGTTTTCACTAAAAATGTAGTGTTACAAATTACACTAGAGTTACTTATTCACTATAAAAGAGTTTTCGTTGCGCTAAATTCTAACTCTACCGTCCATAATTAGTTGGCATTACCAGTACGGATAATTCTACTATATTATTGTATATAAGTAAATACTTTAAAACTAACTTACTCTAAGCAACAACTAACCTTATAGATGAGCCGCAAAAGACCACAACAATCGTGCGGCCATCATGTTCAACAACAACATCAACAGCAACAACATCATCGTCAACACTTCGCCAATCAACCATCACCGATCCCCGCCGCCTAGAGTTCGACCGATACGACGATCGCATCCAATCACCAGGCGTCATCAACATCAAACAAGAAATCAAACCGGAAACCTCGATGGCTGTTGACAGCCTCGTTGCTAGTTACAGCGTTGATTCAACAACATTCCTGCACAGCCCTTCTCAACTGCAGCATAGTCCGATGGACATACAGAACTCTGTTCTTGTGAATGGGCAAAGCTCTGTGTCTCTGACGAGCGAGGATTTGAGCCCAGACGACCTGACGTCCAGCAGTGGGCACGGGAGGTTGATGGACCCCTTGAATATGAATATGAGCGGGATGGGTATGGTGAATCCTAATGCTGTGTCGAATAGACGTCACCAAGCGAGTCACAGCAGCGACGACTTGCCTTGTAAGTTGAAATGTTGATGATTTTGTTGTATGTTGATAGTTTTGTTCGTTATAAATCACAAGCCACACACGCAATACGCAAAATAATACCTACATACACAATTGGTAATTGTAACCAGACTACGAGCAAAGTGGTGGTACCAACTTAGATAGACGCTCGAAGAATGGTTGGTTGAAACACATATTTTGTAATATGTTTATAAAATACTAGCTTCTGCCCGCGGTTTTCACCCGCATTCTCACAGGAACCGAGCATTGTCCGGGATTAAAAGTAGCCTATGTTACTCTCCGGTCCATAAACTATATCTATGCAAAAAATGACGTCGATCCGTTGCTGCGTTACTGCATGAAAGAAGGACAAACCAACAAACCAACAAACACACTTTCGCATTTATAATATTAAGTAGGTAGGATTTATTTTTATTGTATATAATTAATAATAATCATATAGTATGCCGTTTACCAACGTGGAAACCCACAGAAACCGTACATCTTTGCGGGAAACTGTCACGATAGCACATAAAATTAAATGAAGTTAGTGTATGCAGAAAGCACAAAAAATCACGTCGATCCGTTGCTCTGTTGCTGCGTGAAAGAAGGACAAACTAACAAACCTACAAACACACTATCCCATTTATTGTAGTTTCTACGGATTATATGTAGTAGAGATTGTGTATGTATGCGTGTGTGTATTGTATTATTATGTAGTTTATGTGATTCGGAAGTACCTACAGTTGCGAGGTATGGAATATTTTTATTATTATAAAAAGCATGGAATTATTAGTTGCGTAACATTTAGGTATTATTATATGTTGCTTGTTGTATGTGTAGAAGTTGAACTGTTAGTTTTATATTGAGTTTCACTCTTTATTTTTGTAGTTAATTGTATTATTATAAGTAAATATTTATTTACGTAGAGTCATGTTGGGTATCTTTGAATTTCCTTGTAACTTTGATTAAAACGGGTTTAAAGGTTCTTTATCTTTTTCTCAAAATACTTGCAAAAACATTGATAATTGCTTGAAACGTAAAGTACTACTACGAACTAGTACTAGTTCGTTTCGTACTAGTACAAAACTATTCAAAGTTACCCAACTCGACTGTACTTCCAGCAGAATTATTTACATTCATTATTTTAAAATTCGATTTTTTCCTCGCCAATTGGAGTAGGAAAAATATTTTTAAAGCTAGGTTTGTTTTATTTTTAAACGACTTTTTTTGCGTGTTATATTACTTTTCAGTTTGTAAGATTTTTGAATCTTTAAAATGAGTTACTATAGTATTTTTATTATTATTTAAAAATAACGAAGTACTATTATGTATTCTGTGATAGTAGGTATATATGGTGCCGTGTGGTTCCGGTTAAGACTAGTACAACTCTACCCGTGGGTGCCCTAAGAGTCGGCTAAGGGGGGTATACCAAGGAGAGGTGACCAGCACTCACTTTGGACAACATCATTACCTACTGTGATCACAAACACGTCTGCCAAGCGTGGTGTATTATGGCAAAGCCCCCTTCAATGGGAAAGGCCGATGTTCTGAACTGGATCATATCCGGCTACTATCGAGGTATATTTAGAAATAAATATGGCTTAATTTTATTTAATGTAACACGATTTTTATGCCAGTGTTTTTTGAATAAACGATTGGCGGGGTTCACCTGGAAGATAAGAAAAACAATTATTAAACATTCACTGTGTTACCACAAAAAATTTTAGACGCCATATTTAGATAGACAGTGTCTAAAGATAAACGTCTAAAATGATTATAAATGTCAACGGAATTGTGTTAGACTACGGTAAAACACTACTTAAATCAAGATTTGTGGTTGCTCATATATAAACATGCAACTAAGGCATGTTTAGCAGTTAAAAGCTGTTTAATACAGGTTTAGCGTGTGTTAAATTTTTTTTTGGTAAGACCCTCAATCTCAGCTTTTTATAATGAGGACTAACTCTTCTGCGAGTGTCCGTCTGGGTGGTTACCACCGCTTTGCTCGTGAAGTCTGCCGCCAAGCAGTAGTGTGCAAGCATTACTGTGTTCCGGTTTGATGAGCAAGGTAGTCAGTGGAATTACTGGGCTTGTGAGATTTAATACCTAATGTCTCAGGGTAACGAGCGTAATGCAGTGCCGCTCAGGTGTTTGTGGTTCAAAGTCCTGGGTGGCATTGCAATTGTTATGACCTAGCCGTCACGTTTACCGTCAGGCTAGTCAGCTCGTCTCGTTACCTAATAAAAAAAGCTTACTTGTCTAGAGGATTTGGCGTGGGTCGAATACTACTACGTGGATAAATACAGTAGCGTAATACGTGTCCAAACGACAATGCCATTTCTGTTCATGACAAATTTGCGTCTTAGAGATGGTAGCTAGCCAGGCGGACACTAGAAAATGCCCTATCGTGCATCACGTTTTCCTTTCAACGAAACCTCAAGGTCATTGTAAAAGTAGAACCATCTACAACTAAGCTACCAGTTACAAAAGCAGTGTTTTTTACCATCTGATAAGTATGTTGAACTCCAGTTTTGCGATCGCTTATTATCACCACGGGACACGGTATAATTGGTACAGCCATACAGCATGGTAGAATGCAGGCTTAAATACAAAATTAATAATTACCCTTTTTTCCCGTTAACTAAAATAAAAACTTATCTCTATAAGGAAAATCACGTCGATCCGTTGCTCCGTTGAAGAAGAACGCACAACAAACAAGCTTTCGTATTTATAAAGATACTAGCTTCTGCCCGCGATTTCACCCGCGTTCCTACAGGAACCGTGCATTTTTCCGGGATAAAAAGTAGCCTATGTTACTCTCCAGTCCATAAACTATATCTATGCCAAAAATCACGCCGATCCGTTGCTCTGTTGCTGCGTGAAAGAAGGATAAACCAACAAACACATTTTCGCATTTATAATATTAGTAGGAAGTAGGATAGTATGGATTCCAAATTGGCGACGTTGCGAAATCGTTGCCATTGAGTTAGCTACCTTACATTCAAATAGTATAATATATTCTCTTTTTATGAATTGTTTGGTTACTTCAGCTGGCGATGTCGGCGTGGCAACCCTAACTCTAAGGTAGGGACCCTGAGGTAGCCCTAAGGCTTTACTTACAGCAACAGCAGATCAGAAAACCGCATACAACCGCACTTAAAGGAACAATAGGCATATTTACAAGGCAATTTAATTCATTACAAAAATTAGGAACCTTAAAAATTTAAAAAACCCTTTCGGTTTTTCCATGAATTATGAAAGATGTCAAAATGTGAATGTCGTAGACAACTTGTCAGAGTTTTTTTTTTAATATTCTGGCAATGTAGTTAAGTCTGCTTCAGCAGCGTTTAAAAGCCATAATCTAAAGAAGAAATCTGCTTTTTGAACATTCAGGCTCCTATTAAACAGTGTTAAGAGGTTTAGTAGTAAAACTATGTTTTGTCCCACGATTCAGTTTAAAATTGTCAAAGACAAAACATAGTTTAACTAGATCACCGTTTATCACTCATTAATAAGAGCCTCAGTTACTAATAAGTATGACACCTTTACATTAGTCCATTGACGAGATCCTTAAAGATGAGACCTGTCGATTTTGAGATGTATGTACAAGTTGAACTTAACGTATAGACAGACATTTTTTTTTAACGGGCTAAATGCCTTTATTATCTAGCTAATACATAAATAAACACTACATCTAACCTAGCTAGCTACAAAAACAGTTGGATAATCTACAAGCCCTAGTAGGCCTATAGATAATATAGACAGACTATTTTTTTTTTCTGTTCTGTATTTTGCCAATTTCAAGTATAAATAGATGATTGGCACGTCAATTTTGTAATAATCTTTAGGTATCTACATATTATATTATTAAGGCTATATTACATGTTATTGAATTGAATTTGATTTGTTATTAATTAGGTATATATGTTATTGGTTATTCCTCTTTAATACATCACGTACATATTTATATTATTATGTTAGTATAATTTTGTATTAATAATTTATTTTGCAGATTAGTTTATAGTTTTTAGGCATTTTTATTTTAAGCTTTTTACCTTGTAAGCTTGTTGTATAGTAATAAAACTTGTATGTTAAATAAATCTTATGTAATACATACGTGATTTTAGAATCATACTTCGTACTGCTACCGCATCTATTATCAAGTATACTGAACTAATTATTATTTTGCCTCTTTACAGCTGAAGGCGACATCAGCAAGGTCCTGGTCAAGAGTCTGGCTGAAGCACACGCAAACACAAATCCAAAGTTGGAATTTATACACGAGATGTTCAGGAAGCCACAGGACGTGTCCAAGTAAGCATTCAATTTATTTTAGAAGAGTTGCATAAGATTAGCTAATAGGTGGCGCTATTAAACCTGTTGTTTATAAAAATACAAGACCAATGCACAAGCTTCTGCCCGAGGATTTCACTCTCGTTCCCACAGGAACCGTGCATTTTTTCGGGATAAAAAGTAGCCTATGTTACTCTCCGGTCCATAAACTATATCTATGCAAAAAATCACGTCGATCCGTTGCTCCATTACTGTGTGAAAGAAGGACAAACCAACAAAGCAACAAACACACTTTCGCATTTATAATATTAGTAGGATGTACCACACGGGTGCAGCAGCGGGTGGAAGCTAGTCCCACTTCCTCCTAATATTCTAAATGCGAAAGTGTGTTTGTCTGTTTGTTGATTTGTTGGTTTGTCCTTCTTTCACGCAGCAACGAACCACCGGATCGGGGGGATTTTTGGCATAGATATAGTTTATGGACGGAGAGTAACATAGGTATTTTAACAGGGGACCGATTTTTGAATGTCACGAGTGATTTCGATATCAGCGGTGACAAAATTCTCAGCGATAACTTTGAAATCACTAATTTGCAAAAGTCGTATTTTTGAAAGTCATACCCTGTTTACCAACATACAACTATTTCTCAGCTTTAATCATAGACAAACTTATGATTGTGTTCCATTCAATTTTATTTTTTAAGTTGGAAATTGTTTTAAGCCAAAATTGGCACTTAATACCTACTCATATCTATGATATTGTTTACGAATGGGTACCCCCACTCGTAAACGATATCATAGGTATGACAATTTTAGTCACCCGCTGAGATTCAAAAATACGACTTTGTAAATCGATGACTATCGGCCATATCGCTGATATTTAGTCACTCGGTGACATTCAAAAATTGCACCCCTGGTATTGTGAATCCGCGGGCAGAAGCTAGGAAACAATAATATCAAGATGATATTTCCCTTTTCTAAAATGACCTTCTTTTCCAGGTTACTCCTGTACAACTCAATGACTTACGAGGAGATGTGGCTAGACTGTGCGGACAAGCTCACGGGCATGATACAGAACATCATAGAATTCGCTAAGCTGATACCTGGGTTCATGAAACTTACGCAGGACGATCAGATCCTCCTGTTAAAATCTGGTAAGCAACCTTTTTACAAGCCTTTAACTTGCTTTGTTAGTATGGATCAAACCTTGTTCCTAATTATAATTATTCCTAATTATCATAATGATGTCACAGAGCAAGAGTCTTTAAACAGTTTGTATTTAGCTATAATATATATATATATAGTAGTTATTTAACAAAGTTGTTGTTGACACCATTATGATAATCAACTTGCAGCTCAGGCATCATGGTCTTTCCTGGTGATAGGCGTCTCCCGAGGTGCGCGGCTGGGCCCGATACTATTCTTTAGTTATTCATTTATATCAATTGCAATTTCCAGGTTCATTCGAGCTCGCTATAGTGCGTCTTTCACGGCTCATTGACGTGAACAGAGAACTGGTACTGTACGGAGACGTGGTCTTGCCTATCAGGGAATGCGTTCACGCGCGGTAAGTTACATTCTACATATTTAATTTGTTTTTTAAAATAACATTTTTTATACTATTTGGTAACGAGACGGGCTGGTCGTTTGCCTGATGGTAAGAATAACGCCGGCCCATAACAATTGCAGCGCCACTCAGAACTTTGAAACACAAAGGCCTACGCAGCACTGCAGTGCGCTCGTTACTCGTTATCATAGGTACGATAATTTTAGTCACCCGCTGAGATAAAAAAATACGACTTTTTGGTAAGTCGGTGACTATCGGTCATATCGGTGATATTTAGTCACTCGGTGTCATTCAAAATTGCACCTCTGTAATCAGTTAGAATCTGGTCAAATAAAAACTTTAAACTAAGATATCTTACTGATCCCGACTGCACCGATTCTTACTTAGCTACAGGTATTCAAAATACCTTGCCACGAGCCAAGTATAAAATGTTCCACATAGGCTTTTGTCGTTCTTTCTGGATTTTAATCATATTTTTTCCTGTTTTCCAGTGACCCCCGTGACATGACCCTTGTGGCCGGCATATTTGATGCAGCCAAAAGCATCGCCCGCCTCAAACTGACTGAGACTGAACTGGCTCTATACCAGAGCCTCGTACTACTGTGGCCAGGTGAGTATGGTCATATATAACCATACATTTTTATATATCTTTTTCTTTTTATTTATCATAGGTGTATATAATAATATGTATATAATATAGGGTTATGTAAACGGGCTCAATATTCAAACACAATGTCGTATTCGGTTTTAAAAATATATAGGAAAAGACCCGTACTTGCGCCGCTGAGCTGGAGTGAAGATGTGGTGGAAAGTGGTAGAATAGAACTAGTTTGGATATAAGAATCGATGCTTGGTGACTGATTTTCAACTTGAGGCAGGTAGCTAGCGAGTTGAGCTCAAAAAAATGAGCTGGCTGATAGTTGCATAACAATCATTTCCTTCACAGAAATCGCAGGCTCATTATAGGATTTGAAACAATTGATTCTTTTTCTTTCATTTATATCTGGTCTTCTGCATTTCCGTACTTTACAGGGAATGTTAGTCGGTATGTTTTTAGTTTTTTTTTAATTAGGAGACTACGAGCATCTGCCCTAACCTTTTTTTTTGTTTTATGTGAGGGTAATGCATTTACGCACACCCCCGCCAAGGGTGCAAGGGCGGGGTAGTGTGGGACTCAGACCGGCTTCCGCCACCGGCCAATACCCACTAAACCTAAACTCACGACATCAGCTTCGCCGTCAGCTGATGACGGGGGCGCGGGTCCGTTCTCATAATCTCCTAACCTAACAATCTCGTGTTCGTTTTCAATACCAGGGGACCGATTTTTGAAAGTCAGGAGTGATATCGAAATCACCGATGACAAAATTCTCAGCGAGGTCTTTGAAATCACTAATTTGCAAAAGTCGTATTTTTGAAAGTCATACCCTGTATACCAACATGCAACTATTTCTTAGCTTTGATCATAGATAAATTTATGATTGTATTCTATTCAATTTTATTTTTTATGTTGGACATTGTTTCAAGTCAAAATGGTCACTAAATACTCATTACCTATGATATCGTTTACGAGTGGGGGTACCCATTCGTAAACAATATCATAGGTATGATAATTTTAGTCAGCCGCTGAGATTCAAAAATACGACTTTGTAAATCGGTGACTATCGGTCATATAGCTGATATTTAGTCACTCGGTGACATTCAAAAATTGCACCCCAGACCGATTAAAACCAGCGGTCACTAATCTTCGTGTGGAAGGAATAGTCTAGAATTTTCGCTGGTTATTTAAGAAATAAGCTCTTACAAAACGAAAATAAGCGAAAACTATTGACAATTCAATCCACACGAAGACTAGTGACCGCTGGTTTTAATCGGTCTGGTATTGAAAACGAACACGAGATTGTTAGCTGATACGGCAGCAGGTCTTTCGTGGTAGTCGTCACGCCTGGCCATAGCTATATGACTGTGCTGAGAAAACGTTCGGTGGTGGGATTTGTTGTTTTATTTATTTGGGAGACTATACGAGCATGTCATTTCTGTGATGGTAAACATCACGCCTGGTCATAACTATGACTGTGCTTGAAACGGTAAGATTATAGATAAGGTTTACTAATTAAACTATTAGAAATAAAAAAAATAATAATAAGGGTCACCATTTCGAAGCAACCTAGATGTTTATACCTACAGTATAAAATTTCTAATGAAAATAATTATTAATGAGTATTCTTAGATACATTTTAGTATTTCTTACGCAAATTTTAGTATTTTTCATGAAAATTGAGTATTTCTTACGCAAATTTAAGTATTTTTAGGAAAATTTAGTATTTTTCACACAAATTTAAGTTTTTTTTGACAAATTTTCTTTCCTATTCCAGAACGTCATGGCGTCCGTGGCAACCCCGAGATCCAGTGCCTCTTCAACATGTCGATGGCGGCGATGCGGCACGAGATTGAAACAAACCACGCGCCGCTCAAGGGAGATGTCACCGTGCTTGACACGCTGCTCACAAAGATACCTACTTTCAGGTACATAATCATTATCAACCTCTTACGCTCCCGCTGCTGGAATACAGGTCTTCTCTCAGAGAGCGAGCTATGGGCCATAATCTACCACGCGGGCCCAGTGCGGCTTGGTGGATGTCACATGTCCCCGAATTGTGTGGCTCTTGAACATGCGGGTTTCCTCACGATGTTTTTCTTTACCGTTTTAGAGCGAGTGTTAATAATCCACATATAACTTGATATGAGTCTTTGGTGCGGGCCGAGTCGAGATTCAAACTTATAGTAACTAAAGAATTATTCAACTTATAATTTATAATGCTTTATTCATATAGGCCCCAACGGAGCACTTATGAAGGTTAAAATATAGGACTAACAGCGGGTCTCTGTAACGTTCGTCTACCCGAATCACAGCCTAAAACTAATGCTGTCTTTATCAGAACATAATAAAAGACAAAGACATCAACAGACCGAATCTGTGCTCAAAGTCAACGAACCTTCCAGAAGCCCACCGTGCCCGTTGCAAATTGGTATAGGCCGAGCAAGAAGAAGGGGCAAGAAACTCGTCTCGGCATTCTTTTTAAAAAATAGTTTAACCATGGTGCGTCGGATTGAAAGTCGCACAAGTTTCCGCTCGGCCACACTCGCTCATAAAATATATTAATTTTACAATTGTTCTTGTTTTGTCTATTACAGAGAACTATCACTGCTGCATCTGGAGGCCCTCTGCCGCTTCAAGGCAGCGCACCCTCACCACGTTTTCCCAGCTCTATACAAGGAGCTATTCTCCTTAGACAGTGTACTTGACTACACTCACGGATAAAAAAAACAAACAAAAAAAATTAATTCCAATAATTTTTTCGCAAAAGTTCGATCTCAATGTGGCCTGAAAATCGAGAGGCGCGTAGGCGTGGAGAATGGACTGCAATTTTTTGAAGACTTGACAGCTATCGTATTTTTTTTTTAATTATTACAATATAAAACTAAACTCTTTTATATCCTTGTTATACTATTTATAATTGTATGTATGTACTTTGAGACTGTTATGATATTTACGTATTTAGTACGTACGTACAATATTAATATTAAAAAAAAATGTTTATTTAATTCGAATCTAGATATATAAATGGGTTTAGTTTTATATAAATCTATGTTTTTTTTATTTAAAGTTTCGGTTTTGTTTCATAAAATGTAAATTTATGACTTAATGTGAAACCTGACTTGTATACCTGTATATAATAACATAATAATACATTATAATATGTTCTATTGTGTATTATATAACGGTTTAATTATCTTAATGTAATTATAAAGTGTATCTAACTTTGATGATGAAGAAAATAATGATTATTATATAAAGTAAATTAATAGTTAGAGAGTTTTTATTAAGAAATAAATAAAGAAGTTATAAAGTTGTAGCGATGAAATAAAGATCACACGAGTTTCTTTAACAGAAACTTTTTATAGGTCTTTTTTTAATTATTTTTAACAGTTTTTTTTAAAGAAGATTGTAACTTGTTATTTATTTCAAATGATTATTATTATTGATGTTTTTCACTTCAATGTAGATTTTTCAATAAGTTGTAATATAGGATATAAACGATACTGCCCGTTTAATTGTAATTTTTTTTTAGTTTTTTTTTACATCTATAACAGGCAAATTTTATTGATTGAATAAATGAAGTAATATAATTCTAAGTTGAATGTCATAACGGTGCATGAACAACTCTTGAAGTCGAACATAAATTTAATATAAAAAACGCGGACAAAATTTATTTTGTAAAAAAAGCAGGCAATTTATATTTTGAAGAAATTCTGATCTCATTTTTAGCACAATGTTTCGCTTAAGTGCCATCCGGAAAAATCACATTTTCGCATAATAAAAATTAAAAAAATAATCGTCTAAAACACAATTTAAAAGCATAATAAACGCCTGTTGTATTTTTTTATACGTAATAATAGTTTTTTTATCAAGCTTTTCGCATTTTCGAAATTGCCTGCTACATTTAGAATAACCATCAGATTTTTTAACCTTTATGCTAAGTTTATTGAATAGCCTTACTATAGACTGGTTTATATTAAATTTTAAAGTACATTATAAATCTTAACTCGTATTCTGTAAATAGTTATTAATCATATGTATTTTATATTAAATATCATAAGGTTCGATGGGTTATTATTAATTTTACATTCTATTAAAAACGAGAAACAAGTTTTCCATCATGGACTAAGAGATATCTTGCAGATCATGTGAAAAATATTGTTTTTTTCCTTTCTATATATTATATATTTTTTGTTAAATAAAGCAATCTGTTATTGTCTATATTTTTTGTTTTATTTTAATTTTGCGATCCTTTGTTTATGCTTTTTTTTAATAATGCAATTTAATTTTTTAATTTATATATTAGAATAGGGTTACATCATAAATAGTGAGACCATAATAGTTTTTAGATACGGGTGGTTCAATATTATTTGAGAAATATATCCATATATTTGTTTAAAAATATATAGAATTCAAATTTAATTTTAAAGATAATCGGTTGCATAGTATTATTATGATTATGTAAATTGCAATAACGATAATATTGTTTTGAATATAAACGTATATTAGGGCGCACATTGTTAGGTATGATAGTATTGACAGATACAATAGATCTTGTCCAACACTTATCCAATTTTGATGCTAATTTGTATCAAAAATATTATTTATCAGTATAAATTGGATATATCCGTTAAGCAAAGACAACGTAAAACGAGTATGTATTCGAAAAACAATAAAAAACTTAGAAGATTAAGACTGAAAAAAATTGTCTGAGAAAATATAATCTTTGCCTAAAGAGGACCATGATTTATTCAAATCATTAAATCCGACGAGAAAAGCTACAGCAAAAGCTGGTGACAGATACCATCTGCCTGTTTTGGAAATTTTGATAAAAATATGAGAAAAAAAAACCCGAAAAAAATTATTTATCACTCCAGTTATGAATATGTTTTCTATGAGTTTTATATTTGGCTAAATAATTCTCTTTTTATGTCTATTTATTTAGAAAAGTGTTAGGTTATGAAACTGTAAAATTACTTATTTGACAGTTAATAGCAATCAGCAGATTGACATGTTAGTTATTCAGAAGGCACATCACTAAAGAGGGGGTCTTATTCGTGCAAACAATTTATTTAAATGTTCTTTAGCAGATGCAATAAGTACAAAAAAAACTTAAAAGTTTGTAATAATGCATAAAACTGTTTACTACCGCATTGCAGTTGAAATGAAGCAATCTGAAAGTGTGTATTATTATCAATATAATGTGTTGTAAGTATATTAAAGTGTTATTAGAAAAAATCTAACAACCTCTTAAAGGCAACTTTTGTGTACAATTAAGCCATTTTTTGTATATTGGAGATCGAGACGAGCTGGTCGTTTGCCTGATGGTAAGCATAACGCCGGCCCATAACAATTACAGTGCCACTCGTAACTTTCATACACAAAGGCCTCCGCGGCACTGCAGTGTGCTCGTTACCTTGAGACATTAGGTATTAAATCTCATAAGCACAGTAATTTCACTGACTACTATGCTCATCAAACCAAGAAATGTATAATGTGTAAACACCGCACCCCTTTCTTTGTAGACCGCATCGCCACGGCACTGGCTCTGTATTCTGTGACCGCCTAGTTACCATAGAGTTACTGCTAATTTAATAGACCAGGGGACCGATTTTTGAATGTCACCGAGTGACTAAATATCAGCGATATGACCGATAGTCATCGATTTACAAAGTCGTATTTTTGAATCTCAGCGGGTGACTAAAATTGTCATACCTATGATATCGTTTACGAGTGGGGGTACCCATTCGTAAACAATATCATAGATATGAGTAGGTATTTAGTGCCAATTTTGGCATAAAACAATTTCCAACTTAAAAAATAAAATTGAATGGGACACAATCATAAGTTTGTCTATGATTAAAGCTGAGAAATAGTTGCATGTTGGTAAACAGGGTATGACTTTCAAAAATACGACTTTTGCAAATTAATGATTTCAAAGTTATCGCTGAGAATTTTGTCACCGCTGATATCGAAATCACTCGTGACATTCAAAAATCGGTCCCCAGTTAATTTTTAGTTTTGTGTAGGCGAAAAAAAATATGTACTTATTATTAAAAATTAAAGACCTGAAGTTTTTTGTTATACTTAATGTACAGAAGTTGTCCTTAGGAGATCGTTGATTTTTTCAATAACCCTGTATATTGAAGCCGTGAATCTTTCCATCGAGAATAATTAGTAAATACGCTTATAACTTACAGAAAAAAAAATTTGACTACTAATAAATATTATATAAAAGAGCTTAAAAAATAAATGACTCCTGATAATTTTATCGGAATTAAGCAACAAAATTAAAAACATACGAGAATAGGACCCCAGCGCACAAATAGATTGTTATACATTATATCGTTAAATTATATTATTATTATATATTTTGACGTTAATGTTGGTGTTAGCGAACACGAATTTATTTAAAAATATTAATTGTAACCCAGAATAAAAAAAAATCCCTAACGGAGTTCTTGATTATTGCATCCGTAGAATACTTTGGTCACAGTTTTATAATGGATTGTAAAACTGTGCTTTGGTGCAGGACGAGACGAAATGAGTCACATATACGTGTCCTTCTCGCACCCTCAAGCGGGAAGTATAGTGCGATAGTGATAGATATAGGGTAAAAACTTTTGATTGCTGGGTAGTTTCTTAGGGATTTCTAAAGTTTTGTACTATGTTTTGCTAAATTTTCACTAAAATTATTATTATAGATTTGGACACGTAAACGATAGTTTAAAAGAAAAAGAATTTGGGAAAAAGCAAGATTGAGAGAGAAATTGGTTGAGTGTCGTGTGTTTTTTTATAATAATTAGGCGTGTTTTTTTAGCGTGTGATTTTTTTTTATTTTTAATTTTTAAATATACTTCCTCTTTTCAAAGAGTTTATATTTTGTACAAAGGTACGCGGTTACGGGTATCGTTAAATAGTGAGGATTAAAAAAGAAAACTTTTGTATCTCTTGTTTTTCTATAAGATTATTTATTAAAATAAATATTGATTTGTTGTTGATATAATTAAGTATTTTTACACATTACCTGAGCATATTGAAGAGTTACAAATATAAAAAAAAAACATATATCTATGTAAAAAGAAATCAGAATATATAAAAACATATTTTGTATGTGCATGTTGATTGGAAATTGGTAAATAAAAGTAACAATATACCCTTAAATGTTTTCAGTTACAAAAAAAATAATATCTGATAAAGGGTGCGGTTTTCAATCAATATGTATGTAAGCTTTGTTAATTTATAATAAAGACATTACAAAAACATTGTACCTAAGTAGAATATTGAAGGATTTTGAGAACCAATAGTTAATAAAAGTTATGGTTTAAATTATTATTCTCGAATCACTTGCAAGGCTGTGTTTAATTTTTATTCCTTATTCATATGCATGATCAACTTTGCTGCTATTTTTAGCCACTTAAAGGTTTCTGATATGGTGCCTTATGCAGACCGTAGACGCTTATGCAAGTATGCATTTTGTTGTCAAAATAACCATGCTTTTGCATCAAGCACGGATTACGAAATAATACACGCGCAAACGCGGCTGGATACGAAATAGACAAGATTGACACATAGTGCTGTCTTGAAGCCCTGCCTGGGCTCAAAGCGACGACTGCTCCATTTTACGCTACATACATCATTTATGCACCACCTCTTATTTACCGTGGCGTTCGCACTAAGCACGCAGTGGTTGTGAAACAATTTTTTTTGATAGCGGTCATTGAAACTTTGGTAGAAGCGGGTGCCGTGCTCGGACTAGATTCCCATCAAGCCACAATAATAAAAAAAAATTAACACACGATTTACAGACGAATTGAGAACCTCCTCTTTTTTTGAAAGACCATATTAGGTCTGTTATGGAATATGCGACACCAGTGTCATTAATATACTGGAAATTTTTCATCCGTACCTACAAGTAAATGCGAAAGTTAGTTGTCTTACTTTCACGCAGCAACGGAGCAACGGATCGACGTGATTTTTGTGTTTACTTACCATTTTTTGCGTTCACCGAAAACTTAAGTAAGTACCTTAAGCTTTTAACTGTTATCTTCGTTGATACTGAGGTGATCCTGTACATTTTGCGTCAAGATCAGATACACTCCGAAGTACCTACGATCTCGAATAAACGGTCAACATAACAAGTTATAGAATTACTGTTATAATATATCATTATCACTTCAAAACCCACACACTTACTTGTAAAGGAAGTCGTGTCGCTTACCATTATCCAAACGACCTCCAAGGATCTAAAAAATGAACAAACACAACAGAATAAATATCCGCAGAATGGATGGAAATGTCAGAAACCGCATAAATTATCGGCAGATAACTTTCTAAGTGAGAGTTGTATTTTGTTCAAGGCCATCTGTTGTTCAAAACAGGAAACTAGTATAAAAATTGAAGTAGGAAGACGATTTTGTAACAGATACCTACTATAAATCAGCTGTTTTTGACTTATGATGATGGTGGTGATGATGACGATGATGATTAAACCTGAGTTTAAACCAATTCGGACTCCGCTGTACAACGCAGCAACCTCAGAATATGAATGCAGGCATATTGCAATGCTTGTAGAGTTTGGTGATATGTTTACTCTTTACACAAAGGCCTGCGCGGCGCTGCAGTGCGCTCGTTACCTGGAGACATTAGGTGTTTTGTCTCATATGCCCAGTAATTTCGCAGACTTTGCTCTTCAAACCGGAACGCAGTAATGCTTGCCATAACTGCGCCAGACTACATTGAGCAAAGACCCACACAGACGGACGCTCGTAGAAGAGTTAGTCTTGGCCTTGTGAGAACGTATCCATAGTTTTAAGAACTTTTATTCAATTATGGATTTATTTTACAAGATGAAATTTTGTAGTAAATCATGAGAACATGGAAAGTGTTGGTTTTCTGCTCATCAAAGGTCCAAGGTGCACTTGATCAAATCACCTAGGAACATCTATCTTTGATCATAGATTATTACAACGATAGTACTAGAATAGCAGCACATACGGTCGAAATGCCATTTATCAAACTACGCAAAATACTGTACCACATTTACTAAGAAAACTTGGACAAAGATCTTGGACAAGTGGAATGGGCTTCTGTCAAAGAACTTTGATCAAATAAGGGACACAGAACTGGGACAACGATCTTTGACGAGTGGAAAATCAGCCAAAGGGATGCAAGATGTTTGACAGTTCTAAATTTAGTTTTAGAACTGTCAAATATCTTCCAACTTTTATAAATTAGACGCCACTAAATTCATGTTTGTAAAATTTATATTAGATACATGCAAGTGAATTAATTTGACAGGTCTCGAATATATGCCATCCTTTTCTTATATTCTTCTTTGCAAAGAGAGAGACACTAAAACTAGGTTTAAGTTTGTGAGAACAGAATCGACACCATTACGTCATAGGTTACCGGTTACTGACTTGACACCCAGGTTGGGTTTTTGTTGAATTAGTACGTTTCTATTATTCTGCAGATCTCTAACCTTGCACGAATCACTTAGTGATTACCAGTCTTTGTTGTATAAATAAAATTTTGAAATGAAAAATATGATTAGCTAACGCCCAAGTTCACATACGACATTCCAACTCTAAACAATCGTTTAATCCCTTGACCGATTAGCTAACATACTTTTTGCTAAAATATGTATCAATTGTAAGAAGTAAAAGGAATTTTTCTACTCTTCAGAGAGCGCCATTTTTCGAATGTCCTGTATTGCTGAGAAAGATGAGTGCCAGTGGGTCAAAGGTCCAGGCAAAGACCCGAGAGCAAATAAAAATAAGAGTATAATAATAATAACAACAATTTATTTGCATTTATTTGCATTCAGATAATATTACAGATATAATAGTTTCAATGCATTATCTTCTATATACATATCCAAATAAATAAAATTGAAGTGTCTGTTTTACAGCTTTTTACAAATGCATATGAAAGTATATACGGTACCTGTAACAAAACAACCATTTTTAAATTTTTTGTCTGGCAGTTTGTTCCGGGTAATCTCCGAAACGGCTGAACCAATTTTGACGGAACTTTCACTGGTAGATAGCTGATGTTATAAGGAGTAACTTAGGTTACTTTTATTTTAGAAAAAGAATTAGGGTTCCGCGCAAAAAATAATAAACCATAACATCCAATATCGCCGCGCAGCCGCAGGTGGACCGCGGGCAGCAGCAAGTTTCATAATATAATTACAGGTATCTTATATATAATTGTTTTTGTGACCCTGGTTATCGCTGTAGGATTCCCTGTGTTGCGATAACCAGATATCTTCCGTATGCATTAGGTTTTGATAAGTCTATTAAGAATAAGGTATAACATAAGTATATATATGTGCGAATATAACTTTTTTTTTATGTTATTTGGTAACGAGACGAGCTGGTCGTTTGCCTGATGGTAAGCATAACGCCGGCCCATAACAATTGCAGTGCCACCCAGAACTTTGAAACAGAAAGGCCTGCGCGGCACTGCAGATCGCTCGTTACCCTGAGACATTAGGTATTAAGTCTCATAACTATGTGATTTATCCTTAATATTATACATATAAAACATGCGCCACGAGTCCGACACACCCCGACACAGTAAATCTGAACGCGGTTTATCTCTTCTAGGTAACTCTTCTGCGAGTATCCGTTTGATTGGGTAACATCAAACATGCACCCACTGTGACCCTCTTTGGATGCATCGCACCGCTGACGTATAGTTCCACTTAGTGCGCTCTTTACCTTTAAGGTGCCCCTTCCCGGCCCGCCTAAGTAGAACGCAAAAATAGCATAAAGGCTTGTTGGTTCATCGAAGAATACCAGACACTACGGAAAAAGAGAGACAACGCCATAGCCTCCGGTTGGCATTCTGAAATTTTGAAATAAATTTCCAAAGAACATTTCCGAAGACAATTAGTGCGTGGTAATTTCCTAAAACTTGTTCCAGGAAATGCGTGTTTTTGAAAATGTCTTACAAGTTTGTGAAAAAAATGTTTGTTATTTAGAATCTTCATTACATGTCCAAGGATCCTATGGAAGTGTTTTGTTTACTTTTACATTTATGAGAATATTGTGAACGGCCAAAGTCAAGGTTAAATTTGATTAAAAAGGCGGCTTTTACTGAATTGAATTGTCAAAATTTTAAATTTTTGGTTCCATAAAAACCTAGATATAATACCACACAAGATACCTATTTGTTCAAAACACCCAGAGAAAAATTTATACAACACTATAATTACCTACGAGCGTTTGTATAGAAAGTATGGCGGGTTGAGTCCTCTTAATGTTAGACTGCGGCCATAGCGGAAACCGGTTATTATCATTAAAATAATGGTATAAGAACTGAGGACTATAATGTATGATAGGCACTTAGAATAAATACGTGTAGAAACGTAGTAAAGCAATAGTCGAATTGGTCAGTCACGTGTCGGAACACGTATTCCCAAAAATGGCGATATCTATATCAAGATTATAAAGCAGTAAAGTTTATTTGTAACCGCTGGTCCAATTCTAAGTCTTTCACTAATCATTATCAGCCTCTTACGCTCCCACTGCTGGAATACCGGGCTTCTCTCAGAGAGAGATTATGGGCCATCCACCACGCGGGCCCAGTGCGACTTGGTGGATGTCACATGTCCTCGAACTTTGTGGTTCTTGAACATGCGGGTTTCCTCACGGTGTTTTCCGTCACCGTTTTAGAGCAAGTGTGAATAATCCGCACATAACTTGATATAAGTATTTGGTGCGGGCTGAGTCGAGATTCGAACTATGGTGCGTCGGATTGAATGTCGCACAAGTTACCGCTCGGCCACACTCGCTCTATCGATAGGAAGTTACACTAATAGGAAACTACGTTACCTATCCCTGAGTGCTATATGCTACATTTTATTCTGATTCAAATAGTAACGTCATAATAATAGATATATTTTCTACTAGCGTCTGTGGCTTCGCTCTCTTTGCTCGTGACTGCGATCAAAGCGACTTCAGCGAAATGTTTGATTTGTGCGCGAACAGATTTTGTTTCAATGTGCTAAGTCTTTTTAACTATATCTACTTCATAGCGTTAGTGGTAGGACTAACTCTTCTGCGAGTGTCCGTCTGGGTTGTTACCACCGCTTTGCTCGCGAAGTCTGCCGCCAAGCAGTAATGTGCAAGCATTACTGTGTTCCGGTTTGATGAGCAGAGTAGCCAGTGAAATTACTGGGCTTATGAGACTTAATACCTAATGTCTCAGGGTAATTGTTATGGGCCGGCGTTATGCTTACCATCAGGCAAACGACCATCTCATCTCGTTACCAAATAACATAAAAAAACTACAACTAACCTACTTAGCAGCTAAGTCTTAATTGCAAAGACAGTTTAATAATCTACAAGCCATTGTAAGCCTATAGATAATTCAAATGTTCTAGCCACGTACTATTATCTATTCTGTGCCACTGCCACGATAGACCCATTTTTAAAAAGTACAGTTACTACAACCGCAGATCGTGTTCTGTCCAAAACTAGCTTTCCATGAGTATTTATTCATAGCTACTATATAATTATACAGAACTCTGGTTGTATCTATTGTACGTGCAGTGATAGCGGGAAAGCCGTGAGGCGTAGATGTGTTGTTTTGAATACTTTAGATGTGTTTTGTTAAAGTAATAAGTGAGATAAAACTAAAAGCTTTATTGATATAGCTTTTTGTTGAGTTGTTTAGTAAATTCATATAGGCTGCTGAACTAGTGATAACTGTGATTCAATCGCCATTGTGGCTCCTGTTATCAGGATAGACAATCAATAACAGTTAATAGTGTTAGTTACCGTTTCATAAACTAATTAACTAACTTTTATTTAGTTTGGAGAATAGAGTATAGAGTTAAACACGGTGTTAAAATTCGAGGTAAGTTGTTGTTCAATCATTTGTCTGTTGTCTTTTATCTTTCACCAGCTGGTACTAAGAGACCACCATAATGAATAAAACCTTTTATTGTCTTGGTTTATGGCACGCGTTATTCAGAGTGTCTTGCTCAGACTGTCTTACTGTCTGCTTTTTATACTATGACTGAATAAAAGGCTAACTCTTACTACACGGACAGTCTTAGTAAGACAGTAAGGTCTAGGTTGTCTGAACATCCGCTAGTGTCGGTTAACACTATAAAATATATTTCAGACAGTAAAGTCTAGATCTGGATTAGTACTGGCTCTCAAGCTTAAAGTTAAACAAGTGAAATTGCTTTAAAAAAGCGACGAACCGACTTAAGTGACAAACTACTGAACCGACTTTGATGAAATTTCTATGGGACCAATCTTAAAGTATATCCTTACAAATGAAGGAGATCGGAGGTAAGAAACATAAAAAGATACAACCAAATTGAAAACCTCCTTTTTTGGAAGTCGGTTATAAATTTAGTACAATTTATTGTACGGTTGGCCTGCAAACTAGACGGGGGTCACGGAACAATTATTATTTACCTATCTTCTTGATATGGCTTCTTTTTAAACGCGTCGCTTTGCTTTTAATGCGACTATCACTGTTCAAGATAAACACGTTTTTTTTCATATTGTATAAAATATATTCAATCCTCAAAATAGACGTCGATTACTTTTAAGAACGTCAAGGTAAAATACTTGATCTTATAAAGGTATACTCGTATGTAAATCTTTTTTTTATGCTGTTTGGTAACGAGATGAGATGGTGGTTTGCCTGATGGTAAACATAACGCCGGCCCATAACAATTGCAGTGCCACTCTGAACTTTGAAAAACAAAGGACTGCGCGGCACTGCAGTCATTTCATTGTATACTCATAAGCCCAGTAATTTCACTTACTACTTTGCTCATCAAACCGGAAGACAGACTAGCAATATAAACGACGAGCAATATAAACCTAGACACTACGACGATAACATAAACTGAACTAATCTTCACTTATCGACTAATCGGTTTCAGATTTATAATATCTTAATGATTTCTAATATTTTATTGATAAAGTTTTTTATTTATCTATTCATTTTTTAAACTCAAGCACTCGTGTTGTGATTTAGAGTAGGTACTTACCTATATAATAATCTGTTATAAAATTAAAATAATTGTGTTATTAAAATAGTATCTACTGTTTGAAGAATGTTAATTGTTAAAGAGCCTTATTAAGTTATTACTGGTAGGTACTTATGGTACCAATTTTGTATTACTGGTAAGATTATTCAGTTCAAATGAGTAAAGCAATCAGTGAAATAACTTAACTTATGAGAGTTAAGGGGCAAATTAGATGCTAATGCATGTTTGCGTTTTGATGTCAAAATAACCATGGTTTTGCAACAAGCGCGGATTACGAGGTATTACACCCCCAGGCGTGGCTTGGAGTAAGTAAAACCACGAAACGAACAGCAATACGGCCAGATAGTGCTGTTTCTTTTACTCCCTCGAAGCCCTGCCTGAGCTCAAAGCAACGACAGCGGCGCAAGTACGGATTTTTTCGATCGATAAAATTCGATAAAGTTGACAGTTCAAATCGATAAAGTGGGTTTTAACTAGCCTCGATTCAATCGACAAAAGTTATCGAAAAGCTAGGTCGAATCCAAAGAGAATATAAAGCTAATACAATACTTTACGATCAGACTTCGGTACTCGCAACATTCGATAAATTTATCGAGTTTTTCGGTTCGACAAATTTATCGAACCGACTTCCGTACTTGCGCCACTGATTCGCTACATAAATCACATACGCTATCACGCGTGGCTTGAAGTAAAACCACGAAACAGCCAAGATCCGCAATACGTTTTGAAAGCTTGTAATAAAATAGGAATAATTGTTAAATTACAGTAAAAAAATTGGCGGTCGTGTCTCTATAAGCAAGACGCTGTGTTTAGTATCAGGCAAACGACTTGATCTGCTGGTTTTTTTTATGCTATTTGGTAACGAGACGTGCTGGTCGTTTGCCTGGAGGCATAACTCCAGCCCATAACAATTGCAGTGCCACTCATTTGAAACACAAAGGCCTGCGCGGCACTGCAGTGCGCTCGTTTCCCTGAGACACTATAGGTATTAAGTCTTATAAAGCCCAGTAATTTCACTAGCTACTCTGCTCATCAAACCGGCACACAGTAATGCTTGCACATTACTGCGTGGCGGCAGACTTCACGAGCAAAGTACAAAATGTTTTAATTTTCTGTTCCAGCAATGCCACCACCTATCTATTTCCGCATCCTCGGCCACGCTGCCACGCTGGCAATGCATTCCGTCAACTCGGCAGTGATGCTGACGTCAATACAAGACGAGATCCTCATAAGGGACCCCGAGATTAGAACTTTGGCCTCGATGCAGAGTCGGTTCCTAACTGTTTGGAATATTGTAAGTAGAATACATATTAATTACATACATTTACAAGATACATATTATACTTAGTCTTCATTGAAACACCACAGTACCAGAAAATATAATCACCATCATCATCATCATCATCATCCCTGCTAAAATTGTAATGTTAATGTTGTATTTTATACATATTTATTATGTATGTAATTTAATACATATTATACTTAGTCTTCATTGAAACACCACAGTACCAGAAAATATCATCACCATCATCATCATCATCATCATCCCTGCTAAAATTGTAATGTTAATGTTGTATTTTAAAGTGTTAACTATTAAACGGTAAACCACACTAGCGGAATATATAGATATTATAAAAGGTGTAAATGGATATACTGAAAACTTCAGACACCCCAACTGCTTTTTTTATTTTAATTTAGTTTAATGTGTTTAATTACAATTACCTTAATTATTTCAAAAGATATTCGTATGTTTTGCTAAGTGCGTAATTCTAATTGATTCGTAACTCTACACTCGTAATTTGTATTGTCAGCTGCGCTTCTCCGTTTGTTGTGACGTTAAGCATGATGGTTGACGGCGCCCTAGTCTAGTCCACTATTAAATATCTAGCTGCTGGATAATTAATACTAGACTAGATTCCAGAGAACATTTAAATGTGCTAGATAATTTAGCAGATATAAATGTGCAATCGCTCCAAAAAATTTCATTGGCATCATGTTGTATTTGCAACTTTTAGACTGGGCAGAGTAAAAAAGCGATTTAAAAAAACCAACCGTTATAAAATATAGTGTAATCGATTCTAATCTCGATTCTGAACAAACTCCTTTCTTTTTTCAGTTATTTAATTTACACCTTGTATATATTGCCATTACAATTAAGGTACTATTTTTTATCCTGGAAAAATGTACGGCTTCTGTGAGAACGCAGATGAAACCACGGGCAGAAGCTAGTATCTTTATAAATTGTAGTCTGTGTGATATTCTGATGTGTAGGCTATATTACTGTAAAGTTTCATCAAAATTCGTGCTCATGAAGGAGTAACAAACATCAATCCATTCATACATTTTCACAAACTTACACTTTTAGAATATTAGAAGATACGGATAGTATGAATGCGTTATTTTTTAAAATAATATGGTATTTTATAGTTTTAATTCCACGATAAAAACTATATGTGTGTTTATCGCGGAATTAAAACTATAAATTACCCACATTATATGGACTTCCGCAAAGTAACGCCTGATTCCATCAAATAGCGTTATTTTATTTACATTGAGATTTTCAACAATATTATGTACTTCCAGGGATTCCAGATGCTGTATTCGTTTTTGGCGTTGACCTGCGATCTCCTCACTCTGACGAATAGGGATCACCTTCTGCCAAAATCAATTAAAAAGCTGAGAGATTTCTTTTTCTCTTCAGTGGTCTTCCCTGGTACTATGGTAAGTAAAAAATAGAACAAATAAATGCTTACATATTCATATCTTTATAATGAACGCCGCCGAGAAATCTACGGATTCCATACACTTCATCATCATCATCATCAGCCGGAAGACGTCCACTGCTGAACATAGGCCTCCCCCATAGAACGCCACTTGGATCGACTACTCGCCTCTTGCATCCAACGGTTCCCCGCGGTTTTGACAAGGTCATCGGTCCACCTAGTGGGGGGACGTCGTACACTACATCTTCCGGTTCGTGGTCGCCACTCGAGAACCTTTCTTCCCCATGGGTTATCGGTTCTGCGAGCGATGTGGCCTGCCCATTGCCATTTCAACTTGCTACACCTACAAAATAATAATAGACTAATATTAGTCAGTGAAATTACTGTGCTTATATGAGACTAAATACATGTGGTCTTACCACAAAAAAATTAAACACACACATAGTTGCTTGGTGAAAATTATTAATTTAATTTATTTATTTATTTGCAGTTGGTCTTCACCATCTTCTGGCCGTTCTACCTGTATGACCGCAACATCATTTTCCCCGAGTTCATAGACAAAGTTTTCTCGCAGAAGTCCAACTACGTTATGCACTTAGGTACGGAATTATATTTCAAGTGGATCCAACGAGATTTACTTCCTAATCAATGGTTGGGTTAATTCAGGGTTTTATAATTGGTTCATTGAAGTAGCTAGAATTATCATCCAATTCACCAACTTAACTGTTAAGTGGCTGAAAATGGTACTGTATAAATACACCTTGTGTACTGATACAAAATAATACGAATAATATGCACGAAATGCTATGTTATCTTGTATCTTGTTACTTCTTAATTTGCCTTCCTGAATAATTAAATTCTAATTAAATATAATGATTAACTATACCAATAAACAAAATTGAAGTGTCTTTTATATCAAAACTAGCTTCTGCCCACGGTCTTCACCCGCGTTCCCATAGGAATCGTGCATTTTTCCGGGATAAAAATTAGCCTATGTTACTCTCCGGTCTTTAAACTATATCTATGCCAAAAATCACGTCGATCCGTTGCTTCGTTACCGCGTGAAAGAAGGACAAACCAACAAACACATTTTCGCATTTATAATATTAGTATGGATACCTATGGATGGATATTAGTATGGATATTAGTAAAACAATCATATTTACAATTTTTGTCTGTCTGTCTGTCTGTTTGTTCCCTCTCTCTCTCTCTGTCATAACCAACCCTCGCTACGCTTAGGATACTGTACAAGTACGGTCTACTCGTGCCAAACAACAATTTTGCAGCCTTGCGTAACAAACAACTATTTCTTTTCAGGTATCATTCCAGTCGTGCTGTGGGAGATGGCTTTTCAACCAAGGAATAGCCCTAAGAGTCATAAACCCTATATAGCTGTTCTTTGCGCGTATTATGCAGTTTATAATTCATTGTGAGTATTTTTATCCCACCGGTGGCTTTATGTTGTTGGAGAACGAGATGTGCAAGTTGTTTGCCTGATGGTAAGCGTTACGCCAGTCCATAATTATTGCAGTGCCACACAGAAATTTGAAACACAAAGTCCTGCGCGGCACTGTATTGCTCGCTACCCTGAGACATTAGGTAGTAAGTCTCGTAAACCCAATAATTTCTTAGGCTACTTATCTCACCAAACCGGAACACAGTAATACTTGCACATTACTGTGTAGCTGTGGTAGCCACATAATTATTTAAAACTAGCTGCTGCTCGCGGTTTCACCCGCGCGGAGATATTGGATTTCGTGTTTTTTTTTGCGCGGAACCCTAATTCTTTTTCTAAAATTTTTTTTTTTATATTATTTGGTAACGAGACTAGCTGGTCGTTTGCCTGATGGTAAGCATAACGCCGGCCCATAACATTTGCAGTGCCACCCAGAACTTTGAAACACAGGCCTGCGCGGCACTGCAGTGCGCTCGTTACCCTGAGACATTAGGTATTAAGTCTCATAAGCCCAGTAATTTCACTGGATACTCTGCTCATCAAACCGGAACACAGTAATGCTTGCACACTACTGCTTGGCGGCAGACTTCACGAGCAAAGCGGTGGTAACAACCCAGACGGACACTCGCAGAAGAGTTAGTCCTCCCACTAACAAAATAAAAGTAGCTTAAGTTACTCCTTGTAACATCAGCTATCTGCCAGTGAAAGTCCCGTCAAAATCGGTCCAGCTGTTTCGGAGATTACCCGGAACAAACAGAGAGACAGACAGACAAAATTTTTAAAAATGGTTGTTTTGTTATAGGTACCGTGTATAATTTCATATGCATTTGGTGAAAAGCTGTTATTTTGATATTACAAAGAGACTCTTAAATTTTATTTATTTGTATAGATAAAGATAAAAATATGTTTATTTGTGAAACATATGTGGCGTACGGTATTCATTGAATTACAAAATAGTTGCAACATGTTTTGCCCAGCTGGCGTACAAATATTTAAATTACTTTATTTTTTTAAATAAAACTACTTTCTTGATTGACGAGTCGAAGACCACAGATTACTATATATGTAGCTAGCTATCGAAGACTTTAATTCCACTGACAACTACTGTCTACTTTTGAATAACTGCTACAGCCTACAGCGCCGGCGTGAATGTGCGCGCCGCGGCTCTAACAATATTTGAAGTCCGCCAAGACAGTTAGAAAGCACTTTCGATGATCCGACACGATTGTCGGAATGTCGTGTTTCTTTAAGCCATACGACAAAATGAAAACAATTAAATTTGTTAATGAAGGCATTACGATAATGCGACAACTGCTTAGCGGCCGACTACACGAGCAAAACTGTGGTATAGGTACCCACCAAGATGGACACTCGCAGAAGAGTCCTTCCAGCTGGTAATCATCCATAGTCCAGTACTATCCGTACTATAATAAATGCGATAGTGTGTTTGTCTGTTTGTTGGTTTGTCCTTTTTTTCAAGTCGCAACGTTTTTTAGTTTATGAACCGGAGAGTAACAAGACTTCTTTTTATCCCGGAAAATGAACGGGTCCTGTGATAATCTCCACGCGCGTGAAATCACGGGCAGTTGCTAATAATATTTTTTTTTACTTTCAGCGTCCATCACACTTACCAGCAGCGTGGGCTATGGCCATACCCACTGATGGGCATGATCTACGGCACTATATACAACGTTATATTGCATGCTTACTTTATCGTACTTATGTTTGCGGTTTACTATATGCAATGGCCTTTATGTGAAATGTTATGGGGGAAAGAAAACAGACAGTGGGAGAAAATAAAATCAAAGTAATACATAATACATATAGTATAATAAAGAATATGTTCTCTAGCACTATTTGAATAAGCTTGCTTATTTATGCGTATAAAGTTTTAATGGAATAGGTTCATACGTTCAAAGATTTTGGATTTGCAAATATGTATATAAATGATGCGGTGCGAAAGATTTGTTTTTTATATGGTTTGGTATATATTTAATGATTATTGTAAACAATATTTAATTATTTATTGAAACCTGGCGGTCTGCGGGCAGAACCATAGCAAATTAGAAATATAAAATAATACATGTAAATAGGTGTGTGTTTATTAAGAAAGCAAGGTGTCTGTGATTTTTAATAAATAATTTAGATTTAATAATGACCTGTGTTTATTTCTGAAACATTCAGCTTGTCAATCTCAATACTTATTCATTTATTAATTGCGAATATAGGTACAATAATTGCTAATGATGGTATAAGAAAAAAATATAGAACGCCATATACGACCTTTCGGCATGCAATATAAAAAAGAAAAATATTATTATTTATAAAGATATATTATAATCGTTATATAATCTTTACGTTTTCTCAATAGAATCAAATGTCTTTATCGAAAAAACTGGAAATCAAACGCTAGAAACGTCAAAAATCTGAGTCAAAGTCGGGCGTATCTACTGAGCGCTAAAACGCCCCATACAAATTTGACAGAACATCTGACGTCACTTGTTCTACGCGGGCCGTGAAACTCTACTGAAAACATGCATTTTGTTGATTTGACCGTGAAAAACTGCGTTTAAGTACATAGTTGTCATACATTTTTCTTTTCATCAAAATGTAAAGAATCTGATGGTATCATTTAAATTACTAATGGATGATAAAAAAAAATTGTTGTTTTTGGGAAACTTTTAGATGAAGTATCTTTGAGAAATTATATATTTTTTTGTATTAATGTGACCTTCTTAAAACTGTATAATGACAGAAATTATATATTTTGTGTTCCATGCAACATCCCAATTGCTTCTTCTCCTCAGAGAGAATACTATCGAAGCAATTTATACCACTAATACCGTGACCTCTGTCACGGTAGATAGACAGCGTCAAACACAATGTCCAGTTTGTCTTGATCTGCCAGTGCGTGGAACTTAGATGTTCTCGGAGGTCTATCTTTAAGGTCGTTGGTAGTCGTTCCAACCAGTTTGTCGACGTTGGATGTGCAGTGCACACCTTGGTACAATAACTTGAGTAATATAAAAAAAAAAACTGCATTTTACGAGTGATTTTGTTTTAAGTTATCTCCATAACTACTGCACCGATTTTGGAAATAATTTCACTGTTGGAAAGGTATATAAACATATTATTATTTTAATATTTCTGTGGTATAAGTGTTTTAAGAATTAATATCAATCTATACAAATAATACAGGATTAAGGGCGAGTGAAATAACGTGTCGAACCGTTATGTGAAGATTAGGTGTATTGTTTTAGCAAAAATTTTAATGATAATAATTTAATAAGACTCAGAAATCGACATTTATTATGAAGGTTTCATTTTATTTTATCTCAAGACCGTTTCTAAGTTTCCTATCAGCGGTAGTTTTTTACCTTAACTATTATGTGGTTGTCGGCAATTATTTATTCATAATCATATTCTTGTGATTCTCGAAGTGTTTTTTGAGTGTAGGTATTATAGTTTTTGTACTGCCAATGTCATGAACACCACGTAGGTATATTTGGCGTATAATTGTACCTTCAAATACCTTCATTTAAAAGGTTTTTTTAAGCAAAATGAAGTCATCTTGGCATATATTCCTTACTGATAATCTTGATGTGATTAAAACAAATTGTTGTCGACATTTGATATCCGCGAAGCCGCACTGGGTCCACATCGTGGCTTATGGCCTATATTCTCTCTCTGAGAGAAAGCAGGTATCCCAGCAGTGGGAGCGTAATAACGCGATTAATATGTTATTCGTTTTCCAGCTGATGATGATGATGATTAAAAGGTTCGGTACGACACGTTTCAGATACAATGGCCAAGATCCACTTCCGTATCTTGGGTTACATCACCACCTTGCTGCTTCATATCCTCAACATCACGGTGATGACGAGACTGGAGAGGGGGCATGTACAAATAGACCTCTCTGCTGATGAGAAGATCAAGATTTTTAGAGGGATGATGAATCGGTACTTCACTGTTTGGACTATTGTGAGTACTTTTGAAAGTAGAAATGCCAGGTGGTAGAACTAATTCTTCTGCGACTGTATATATACCACCGCTTTGCCAGTGTAAATACGAGTTTCTTGCCCTTCTTCTTGCTCGGCCTATACCAATTTGGAACGGGCACGGTGGGCTTCTGGAAGGTTCGTTGACTTTGAGCACGGATTGGGTCTGTTGACGTCTTTGTCATTTATTATGTTCTGATAAAGACAGCATTAGTTTTAGTCTGTGATTCGGGTACACGAACGTTACAGAGGCCCGCTGTTAGTCATTTATTTAACTTTCAGAAGTGCTCCGTTGGGGCCTATATGAATTCAGCATTTTGATTTTGAATTTGAATTTAATCTGCTGCCGAGTAGTGATGATTAAGGATTACTGTGTTCACGTTTGATGAGATAAGTAGCCAGCGAAAATACTGGGCTTATGAGACTTACTACCTACTAATGTCTCATGGTGACGAGCGCACTGCAGTGCCGCGCAAGCCTTTGAATTTCAAAGTTTTGGGAGGCACTGAAAATGTTATGGGCTGTCGTTAGACTTACCATCAGACAAACGACCAGCTCGTTTCCCAATAGTGTAAAAAATCAGTTTCCATCTAGTGTATTTTTTATTTTACTACTGAATTACGAGACGAGCTAGTTGTTTGCATGTACGTATACTTGCACGTATACTTATGACCACAGTACACAGAACACATACAAAAAAATTACCTTTTGAGGAGTAGGCGAACAAAACGTCACTTTTCCACTTTTAATTTTTTTACAGAAACTAAAAAAGTATTTTGAAGGAGTAGTTGTGTTTTGAAGGAGTAGTTGTGTTTTGAAGTCGATTTTCTACGATAAAAAAAGCTTTTTGTCGAGATTTTAACGCATGAAAAGATGTGTCTCAGGATTGCCAACACGAATCAATCAAAAAAATAAAAATGTTAAAAAATGGAAAAGTGACGTTTTGTTCGCCTACTCCTCTTTTGTTCTGTTTCAGTTTCTTCAAATTCTATATGCAGTCGTGGGACTTGTAAAGAATTCTAAGAACAATGGGTATCAGCTTCCGAGGCAACTTAGGGGTTTTAGGAATATTATGTTCTCGGCGTTAGTGTGGCCTTGCACCTTGGTAAGTACTACAATACAATACAAAAACTATTGCATTCCGCCTTTTCCTCCTTCCTGGCCTTGTCACATTTACATGGGATCAGCGCTGTGTGTTTAAAAAGTGTTATACAGTTAAGGAATTTTCTAAATGACAAAGGTGCAAACAGCTCAGGAGCCTCCTGGCTACTCTAATGCTTAGACTTTTTAAAAACAAGTTTGAAATAAATCAAACCGACGAGTTTTTTACCCTTTTTTCTCGACCAAACTTGACTAATATATACCTGTGAACTACTTGGAACATACTTGGAACAGACACATAAAGTCATTTAAATATTATGAACACACTTCTAGGGCCATGTCTAAAAACACTCTATTACATCATCATGGAAACGACCCGCTCGTCTCCTTATCTTAACTTTTGGGATAGTCTCCTATGCCTAAACAATGAATTTATTACTTCCAGGTGGTGTTCACAGTATTCTGGTCGCTATTCCTCTACGACAGAAACCTCATTTTCCCGGAGTTCATGGACAAGATTATCAGCCCAACTAAAAACCACATACTCCACACTGCCATAGTGCCTATAGCTATTTGGGAGGTGGTGTACCGACCTAGAGTCCAACCCAGGTCACATTTGAGGAACTTAGTACAGTTGACAATACACGTGATTGTTTATTTGGCTGTGTAAGTATTTGAAGCAAGAAGTATTTATTCGCTGAACAAATATTTTCAATTGGGAGGTGTTAGATAACCAGGCGAGCACTCGAAAATCTTCTACTGATAGCTATGGTGGTGCTATTATATTGGCTCATATTTGACCGCAATCTCATCAGATGGTAAGCGACGATGCGGTGGAAGGTGTAGCATGTTCATTGTTCATCTAGAAGGTACCTGTTCCCTCTCATTTTGAAGACTCCCACTTTATATTTATCGAGTAAAACTGACGCTGGTGATAAAATCCACTCCTAAGCAGTAGTATTATAACGGACGAAGCAAAACGATTAGTTTGAGTAGGAATATCAACCATAAAAGGGTGATGCAATGCTGAGCGTCTGGTCTCTGATGATAGAACAGAGTTGAACGAATTAATTTGTGGAATACCATCGCACACTTTCCGAAATGTATGTTGTAAAATAGCGACAAACTGACAATCTTGCGGCGGTGCTTGAGACTCTGAAGCCTGCCCGCAACCAATGTGTCGTATAAGCTTTTTGGTTCGTCTCTCGATAGACTCTAAGGTTTTTGTGACACTTGCAGTACCATCCCACAAGTGATAACTCGCAACACGATCGGGTTTGTCCTTGGTTTAGAAGCTATCCCGGTGTTGAGTAGCGTCTCACCTTCGCCAAGATGTCCAGCTGTTTCGCAGCCGCTTTGGACTTTGACACTATGATCATGTCATAGTAGAGGCTGGGTGTTACCGACCTAGAAGAGATCGTCGATGATTATTAAGTAGTAGTAAGGATCGTCATCTAAAGCCAATGTTCAACAGGGGGAAAATACCCACTGTTGAACATCGGCCTCCCCGCATGAAGGTGGGATTTTGCCATAGCACACCACGTTAAGCAGGTATATTAATGATCACAATAGATTATGATGTCCATCATGGTACTGCCGTGGTAATTATTATCAGCCTCTTACGCTCCAACTGCTGGGAAACCGGCCTTCTCTCAGAGATAGAGGTATGGGCAATAATCCACCACGCGGGCCCAGTGCGGCTTGGTGGATGTCACATGTCCTCGAATTTTGTAGTTCTTGAACATGCCAGTTTCCTCACGATGTTTTCCTTCACCGTTTTACAGCGAGTGTGAATAATCCGCACATAACTTGATATGAGTCAATAGTGCAGGCCGTGTCGAGATTCGAACTATGATGCGTCGGATTGAAAGTCGCACAGGTTCCCGCTCAGCCACACTAGCTCGCTGTATTAATGCTGCAGTGCTGCTACCCAATTCATGGTTATTCCCTTAGCCGGCTTCTACGATCACCGACAATAAATAAATATTAAAAAAATGATCATGTAATTTTTTTTTTAATTTCAGGTTTTATTACACGTACATACAGGATGGCATATGGCTGTATCCCATTTTCGAAGTCATCTACAGCTACAGTTCGATCCATTTCGTATTACTCCACGTTTATATAGAAATAATGTTTATAGCGTTTTACTTCTTACAATGGTGGTTAAATTGGTTTATTCATGGATCTCAGGAGGTGGACTATATTAAAAGTAAATAAAAAACTTTTTTTTGGAAATCTTTTTAATTTTTTGGATTCGATTTCTTTATTTTTTTATTGGGACCACTTAAGATATAATGTGGTTGAAGATTAGTTTATGACTGGCTTTCGAGTGTAATTGCAATTTAAGAACATAATACGAAGAAGGATACGTAGTTAGCTTATACGTAGCTTTCTCACTAAATGGATCGCCGACCTGCAGCGCAAGTACGGATCTTTTCGATCGATAAAATTGACAGTACATATCGATAAAGTGGGTGTGGCCTTGATGTATCAAGGCTGGACAAATTATCAACCGACATTACCGACAAAAGATATCGAATAGCTAGATCGAATCCAAAGCGAATATAAAGCTACTACAATACTTTACGATCAGACTTTCGTACTCGCAACATTCGAAAAATTTATCAGTTTTTTCTATTCGACAAATTTATCGTTTGGAATTCCGTACTTACGCCGCTGGACGTCTACCAGCATCAACGATGCAGTTCAGAGGCAGCGCTGCTAGCTGTCAAACTAGAAGTTGAGATAGACGATAACACGAAAGCGATCACAAAATGTATGAACGAATTCATAAGTATAAAGTAGCGTTACAATTGTTTGGGATAATTGACATTATTGTCTAATTTATAGAACGTTTCATTTCAAGTCTTAAGTTCACCATTCACGAACGCTTCACTCCACATCATTCTATCCCAGCAGTGGGAGCGTAAGAGGCTGACAATGATAATGATGGTGGTCCACCCAGGCGGACACTCGCAGAAGAGTTAGGCTAAGATTCAGAGACGATTCTAAGCGTAGACTTTGGCTTCCATATGTCAAAACTGTATAGAGTTTTGACGTATGGAAGCGTGAGTCCACGCTTAGATTCGTCTCTGAATCTCAGCCTTAGTCCAACCACCTTCTACACTACTAGTGTATCAAATGATATATAAAATGTGGAAAATGCAAATAAAGAAATACGTTTGTCATTGTTTCTCAGACTTTTGAACCCCATAAATATTTAAATATTCAGTAACTAGATTTCCGGATGAACTTGCTGCCCCTTTATAAATATAATGTAGGTACTCCATTGCCCGTGACTTTCTTCGCGTGATTTGTCGTTTCACAAGTTTTGTATTACACAAGAGGAGCGGGTCTTTTGTCTGATAGCTAATTTGGCGGCTCCGCTCCGTGGCTAAGTTGCTATAAGCACCCATTACACGCTAATGTATGTTTGCGTTCTGCTGTCAAAATAACATTGGTGTATAACAGTCCACCTAGTGGACTGATGACCTTGTCAAAACCGCGGGGAACTGTTGGATGTTAGGGGCACCTTAGACGCTCAGACAAACGTACGTTTGCTTGTCAGAATAACAACGCTTTGCGTCAAGCGCGTGACAGCGCTCTATTCCACAGAATACATGTTAGTTACTAAGAGCTATAGAGTTACTATAAACAAACCTGTAGTTATTAAGGCGAAATGTTTTATAAGTAGTGTGCCCTAAGCTAGTGGCCCGATTAGACGTTATAAAACTAATTATTTGTTAATTTATTAATACCCCTTCTGTCATCAGAAGTGGGATTGGTAAACTCACCCCACAATGAACAATAAAAGTGTGAAAAATAAAAATAAAAATAAAAATGGACAAAAAGGTGTTGAAAATAATAGTGAACAATCGATGACTGATACTGTGAGTGATGTGCCGGAACTTATTATTGGGACTAGTAGTGAATATACTAGCAAAGCTATAGCTTTACCCACATTTGACCCGAGTGTTGGTGCAAATGAAGCTCAAGAATGGACAGCACAAGTCGATAGCTTGGCCTTGAAAAATAAATGGGATGATATCGAGACTATTGCAAGATGTGTGCCGTTTTTAGCTGGGCCCGCACGAGAGTTATACAAAGAGTGGACACCGATGTTAAGAACTTGGCCTGCATTAAAAGAAGACCTCCAAATCACCTTTCCAAACTGCCGGGATTTGCACCGAGATTTTAAAGTTGCTGCGAATATGACAAGTGATCAATACTCTACTGTTTCTATTTATGCAGCAAAGAAGCATAGAATTTTGAAGCAATTGAGATTGCAATTTCGTGAAAGTGAAATATTGGAATGAATAACGGGAGTAACACTAAAACAGACACATGGCCTATACTGTAAAAGACCGAAGCTTATAACAGAAACGTGAAGATGTCACCGATGTAATCGAGTTGGACATATTCAGCGTGATTGTCGCACTAGCGTACACAAGTTACCAACAAAAACTTTCCAGTCACCACAATGAGCGAAGACATACGGAAGCGGAAGCGAATCATTCGGGAAGGAAGTAACTTCTCAAGCAAAATAAGCAATGTGCTTTCTGTTCGAAAAAAGGAAATTTTGCCGAAGAATGCTGGACAAAACAGTGAGTCAAAACAAACGATGTAAACAGCAGGCAAGGTATGTACAAAAGCTGTTATTGTTAATGGTAAAATTTTGCATATCCTAATTGATAGTGGAGCATCGTGTCTTTAATGAGAGACTCTATGGATCGATCTCTAGGAGTGATCTCCAGCATTCCACAGTACATCTTTGTGTACTTTCTAATGAGATATTGACTTCAACTAAGAAAATAAATGTAATTATTCGATTTGAAAATATAGCGTAAACATAGATTAGAAACGTAGATTGAATGAAACATAGATTCTGAAAAAATATTTAAGATTAAAATATTTAAGATTTTTAGATTGTTCAAAACACAGAAATTCAGTATGATGCTATATATTTGGCCGAGACGCAATAAAGAACAATGATATCATATTTGTACTCAGGGTGGTAAAATAATTAGAAGTCGTTCTTTGTCTCGACCTCAAGACCAAGAAATTGTTTACAATATAGACGAATATAGTGGCTTGATTCAAGCTCCACTCAATAATCAAACAAAGCTTTGAGAAATATTCCAGTCTTATTCCCACTAACAAAAACATTCATGAAATAGAAACCGCTGTTATGCATATTCGGACTACAACGAAAGAGCCTGTTGTCTATAACCAATATCAGATGTCAGTTATTGAGCGAGAAAATGTTTGTGCTATGATCAAAGAACTTCTAGATAACAATATTATACAAGAATCAACGCCACCTTATGCGTCACCCGTTATATTGTTTAGAAAGAAGGATTCAAGTGACATACTATGTGTGAATTACTGTTCTTTAAACAGAATAACCGTCAAAGATAGATAGATATACACTACCATTGATCGACGAACAATTTGACAGACTAAGAAAACCTATATGCTACTGTACTCTTGACATGGCATCAGGGGTCCACGGGATTCCCATAGAAAATGAAACATCTGTAGAAAAAAACTGCTTTCGTGACACCGGATGTTCATTATGAGTGGTCGAGAGTTCCTTTTGGATTATGTAATGGATCAAGTACGTTTAAACGAGCTGTCAATAATGCGTTGGGATCACAAGTAATCAGAAATCATTGTTGCCTGGTGTATAACGAAGACGTATTTTTTTTAATACAGCAGAAGAAGGCCTATTAAGGTTAGTTACTGTTTTAGAAGCCCTAGACGAGACAGGCTTTTGACTAAAACTAAAAAAAAAGAGAAATAAAAAAAAAAAAAAAGAAAATTGATTTATTGGTAAAGATCATTTTAGAACAACGTATTAGACCAGGAAATGCCAAAATAGAGGCACTAAAAATTCTCCAATACCTAAGAATATGAAACAAGTAAGACAGCTGATGAGATTAACTGGCTATTTTCGAAAATATATCCCTGAATTGGCGACCAAAACTGCAATTATTCCCGATCTCCTGCGACAAAATAATAAATTTTACTGCAATAAAGAATGTGAAAAAGTTCGTTAATGTGAAGAGTTCAAAAATCCGGACAGTTTGAAAGAATACACAATACAAAATGGGTTGATGAGAGTTTTTGAAGAAAACAAATGAGAGAGGAAAAGAAATTAAAATATTTCGTACCATTAGGTGTTCGATTTAATCTAATAAGAATTTTCTACAATGAGCAGTGCTTTATTGGAGTATAGAAAACCCTAGAATAAATACGAACAAAATAAAGGACCCAAGGACTGGATGCTTCTGACAAAAAAAAAATATGTTGGTCATTGCATCATTTGTTTATCAGCTAAACGACCTAGTGGACAAGGGTTATTTCACCCTATTGAAAAGCTACTGATTCAATTTCCATACTGTACACGCTGACTGTACTGGCTCATTTAGAACAGCAAATGATCAGTACAGGTACCTATTACTATTGGTGGACGCTTATACCAAATTTACTATGTTGATATAACCTATTGAAAATGTCACAAGCTCCAAGCTTGTAAGAGCTAGAGAACCTCAGCTCAGTTTATTCGAGACAACAAAACGATTAATTACTGAAAAAGTAACAAACTATTCTGGTAAACAAACAAAAGATTTATTGCAAAAAAAAGAAATGGACATTGAAATGCATTTTAATGCAACCGGAGCGAGTAGAGCTAATGGACAAGCCGAACGATATCTAGCGACAGTACTAAACTTTATTAGCCTATGAAGTTAGCCGTGGGTCAGAATGGACGAGCGTTCTTTCCAAAATACAATTGACCCTCAATACCACTGTTCAGAAAACTACTGGATGTACTCCAATACAATTACTGACGGGAATACGATTTGAAGGACTTGCGATAAGTCGGTTGAATAGGGAACTTCCCGAGATTGAGAGTATCTAATGTCAATGTACATCAGTTACTGGTCACCCCAGAAAAAAAAGATTGAGATATAATGCACTAAAACAAAAAGATTTGATAAAATGCGTCGTGACAATCTAATTCTCAAAGAAGGTATAATGGACCTTACACAATTGAAAAATGCTTGCTACGAGACAGATACAAGGTCAAAAGTGTAGAGAAGAAAACCTACCTAATAGTACCTCGGTACTAGAGACTAGAGATAGAGTCAGATTATAGAATTGAGAGGCTGCGGAAAGTGCCGTGACAGCCTGTGCTAAGAAAGATAAAGAGTCAGATTATGGATTTGAGAGACTGCGGAAAGTGCAGTGATAGCCTGTGCTCAGTAACAGCTGATATTATTACTAAATATCTACTGTAAACTGCAGGTTTATTAAAATAAAAAAATAAAAAGGCGTAAGCGACTCGTAAAGAGTGCGCTAGGATCGCAAAACAAAAAAATAAATTAAAAAGGCGTAAGCTACTCCTAAAGAGTGAGCTAGGATCGCAAAACAAAAAAAGAAAATGAGAAAAGGCGTAAGCTACTCGTAAAGAGTGAGCTAGGATCGCAAAACAAAAAAAGAAAATGAGAAAAGGCGTAAGCTACTCGTAAAGAGTGAGCTAGGATCGCACAACAAAAAAAATGAGAAAAGGCGTAAGCTACTCGTAAAGAGTGAGCTAGGATCGCAAAACAAAAAAAGAAAATGAGAAAAGGCGTAAGCTACTCGTAAAGAGTGAGCTAGGATCGCAAAACAAAAAAAAAATGTAAAGAAAGGCGTATGCGGCTTGTAAAGTGCGCTGGGATCGCTATAAAAAAAAAAGAAAGAAAAAAAGGCGAGAATATGTGGAAGCAACTTACTTGGGTAAGGGTGCTGGAATCGCAGTTTGAAAACGAACCACTTATAATAACATAAGAGAAAAGGTTCGCCTTGAGTTAACAAAAAAAATAGCAAAACAAAGCCGGGTCGCTGACCGCGCTATGGTTACCTACTTTAAGTAGTAGGTAATAAAACAATTGAGAAATGGTAGTGTAATAACAATACACAGGCCATGATAAAAAAAGAAAAGCACAATATATATTTTGTGCTATTGTTACGGTTTGACTATAACATTTTTCTAATTTCAGATAATCTGAGATGAGAGAGAGAGGCTTCGAGAGCGAAGCCTGGGCAGGAAGGCCGTGACAGCGCTCTATTCCACAGAATACATGTTAGTTACTAAGAGCTATAGAGTTACTATAAACAAACCTGTAGTTATTAAGGCGAAATGTTTTATAAGTAGTGTGCCCTAAGCTAGTGGCCCGATTAGACGTTATAAAACTAATTATTTGTTAATTTATTAATACCCCTTCTGTCACGCGCATTTCTAGTATCACGAAATCAGCGCTTGACGCAAAAGCGTTGTTATTGCTTGAACGTCTAAGGTGCCCCTAAGAGGCGAGTAGCCAATCCAAGGCATTCTATGGGGGAGGCTTATGTTCAGCAGTGGACGTCTTCCGGTTGATGATTATGATGATGATGATGCATGTGCTATAATATAGTCTATCAATTACTAAATGTCGATACAAAACCCTCGACATGTCGATACCCATTGTAAGTTAATAGTGGATAATAAGTAATACCTACCTACTTAATGTGCGTTTGAGCTTGTGTCGAATAGGTAAGTGTTCAAATTGTAACGTGTATGAAAAAATAATAATATAGCTATTTAAAAAAAAACATTTATTTATGCAAATGTATTACACATAGTTTTGATGAGTCCATAACCACTCGAACGTATACAGTGTGTTTCAAGAGTCAGTCGCTTCTCTATTATTAATAATTAAACTATACTCTGCCAACTCCAGGGGTCGCACCATTTTTCTTCACAAACTTTCTAAACAAAGGTATAACACCGATTTCATAAGTGTATCTATTAAGACTAGTTTATATAAAGAGTAATTAACTAAGTGTATAAACAGCTATTAAGACTTCGAATACATAATATTAAAGGTTAGTATTAGTGGCTTCTCTTACTTATCAACTACTTATTTTATGTCATATACCGGTTCAGTTTAAAAGAATAAAAGTGCCTGAACAGTATCCTGCATCCATAATTTTACTGCAATTCTAGACGCGGCTGCTAGGTTATATATTGAGAAGAATTCTGATAACTTTGATCTTGTTGAGGCAAGAACATTTTTACCATTCTATGGTACACCCAAAAGGAAGGGTCATGTTTTAGCGGTCTCTGTTTATCCTTCCTGGGGGCCTACTATCCCATCTTAGCGCGATTCCTACCTGGCTACCAACAGAAAAATAGTACCATCCGCCCGTAAAGCGGGAGCCAGATGGCTCCCGCTTAATTTTGCGATCGTGAGCTAAGCAGGATCGCGAAACGTGATTTCGTTCATTCAATTTGTGTTAAAACGGTACTACCCAAGCTTATAGGTAAATTGGTATGTTATTTTGAAAGGGGTCAAGCTACTTCTGAAAGTCAACAATATTTGTTTTACGAGTTTTTGATATTTAGAATTTTTCTTTGAAGAAAATGCATTTAAAGTTTACGTTACATTTCTACTACAGAACTTCCGGGCAGCCCTAGATCAGCTGATTCACTTGAACTATGTTGAACGTTGTTAAATGATGATGTTGACTTAGAAACAATTCCAGAAATATAGCGCACTTGCGAAGTGAATGTTTTTTTTTAGTATGGAAATTTTGATGACGTATTTTCAAGGGAGGTTCACACATCAGGCAGACGGACAACGAAGTGATTTTTTATAAGCTTTTATTTAAATTGCAATGTTTGTATGTATGTCAATTTAAATGTTCCACTTCCCGGTGTTCGATTGAGCCGAAATTTTACATACAGACATATACGTATATGTAAATCGGATGACAATGCAATATAATAGTGTCACAGAACTGGCCTGATGATGAAGCTGGAAGGCCATTCCTATGGCCTTCCGGCTCCTACTCTCCTAGTTCTCCTAGCTCTCCTAGTTCCTACTCTGTAACGAAACGACAAAACCCCATCGAGTTTGGGCCCGTTTGATCCGTCTTTACAAATACTCTGATCCTAGATGATGTCCAGGGTCCTGATGATGGAGCCGGAAGGCGGCCACGAGATGGCAGTACCAATTACGTATTTATAAAAGCTTACCTGGAAAAATATATTTTTTCACAAAAGACTTGTTCCTACGGGTACGGATCCCTAAAATATGATGTATTTATTTCAGAATTGCTGCAAGATGGGTTGCCTCAGTTGCTTATTATACACGCGTATATTAATATATATTGGGACTATAGTTCTGCATTTCACTAATATAGTGGTGATGCTTAACTCGTTCCACGGAGAACCTATGAAACTTGAAGAACTACGGAACTTTAGTCAAATGCAGATCTATTTCCTCACTTGTTGGAATTTTGTAAGTAAACTTTCATAATTATTATCTACTAGCTTTTGCGTGTGGTATCACCCGCGAGGAGATTCCCATGCCGTAACGGAAATTTTACGAGATAAAAAGTAGCCTATGTTCCTCTCCAGTCCATAAACCATATCTATGCCAAAAACCACGTCGACCCGTTGCTCCGTTGCTTCGTGAAAGAAGGACAAACCAACAAACCTACAAACAAACTTTCGCATTTATTATATAAGTATATGGTCTAGCTGCTGCCTTTTCACCCGCATGGAGATTTTTGCTGGAACCAACCATTTTTCCGGGGAAAGGTAGTCTTTGCTTCCTCTTAAGGCATCGGCCCACAAACTTTGTTAGTGGTAGGACTAACTCTTCTGCGAGTGTCCATCTTGGTTGTTACCACCGCTTTGCTCGTGAAGTCTGCCGCAAAGCAGTATTGTGCAAGCATTACTGTGTTCCGGTTTGATGAGCAGAGTATCCAGTGAAATTACTGGGCTCATGAGACTTAATACCTAATGTCTCAGGGTAACGAGCGCACTGCAGTGCCGCGCAGGCCTTTGTGTTTCAAAGTTCTGGGTGGCACTGCAATTGTTATGGGCCGGCGTTATGCTTACTATCAGGCAAACGACCAGCTCGTCTCGTTACCAAATAGCATAAAAAAAAACAAAAACTATTCAAAAAAATCACCTCGATCTGTTGACGCGTAAAAGAAGGACTTGAAATCGAGAAATCAATAAACCAATAAACCAACACACTTTCGCATTAATTTAAAAAACATATAAATAATTCGGCTCTTTTCGGTCCCCAACGAAGTAACAGCACAGAATATAAACGTGTGTTAGTTGGTTTGTCGTTTTTCACGCAGTAATGGAACAACAAATTGACATAATGTTTTGCATAAATATTATAGTTTATGCACCTCAAAACCAACGCATTCAAGCCTATTATCCTCAAACTTGAGCTACGCCATTCTCGCCTCTGCGGCGCAAGTACGGATCTTTTCGGTCGATAAAATTCGATAATATTCGATAAAATTGACAGTTCAAATCGATAAAGTGGGTTTTATCGAGCCTCGAAACTATCGACAAAAGTTATCGAAAAGCTAGGTCGAATCCAAAAAGAATATAGAGCTACTACAATACTTTACGATCAGACTTTGGTAATCGCAACATTCGATAAATTTATCGAGTTTTTCGGTTCGACAAATTTACGCAGATTCTGACCTCCATGTTTATTACGCTTTCTGGCCCCCAGCAATGAAGCACCGATTTTGGCAACTTGGAGTACATGCCCGTACCATCTCAACTGTCCTTTTACGATCAAAAGTTTAGTATCACGTGCAGTTGCGGGCAAAAGCTAGTAAATAATATGCATGCCTCTGTTATTTGACTATGGCCATGACCTCTGTTATTTGAGTTCCTCATGTATGAATAATTATTTAATTACCATTTTTTCAGACTTTCCAAATACTTTACGCGGCGCTTGCTGTATTTTGCGACTGTATGATTTTGAGGAACGTCAGCGAAAAGAGATCCGCTCTTCTAGAAAACGTTTTGAAGTTCCGAGATAGCGTTTTTACGGTCTTCGTTTGGCCTTCTTCTTTGGTAAGTATTCTGTTACATCCGAGAGAAATGTATGGCAATCATACATACCGTGAATACAGATATCACTAAAAAGAACGATGATAGTACTACCGTTCGTTGGTGTTAGTAAAATAAAATAAATAGAAAAAAAAGAGTTGATAATGTCATATTATATGATGCCCTTCTCCATGACTTTATGACGATGGATTTGGTGTTTTTCAGGGATTAAGTAACCGATCGTTTTTTTTAAATATAGTTTTGGATCGGAGAGTTATTTAACATAGGCTACTTTTTATCCCTCCAAAATACACGGTCCCTGGGGTGCAATTTTTGAATGTCACTGAGTGACTAAATATCAGCGATATGACAGATAGTCACCGATTTACAAAAAGTCGTATTTTTGAATCTCAGCGGGTGACTAAAATCATCATACGTATGATATCGTTTACGAGTGGGGGTACTCATTATATATAGTTATGAGTATTTAGTGCCAATTTTGAGTTAAAAACAATTTCCAACTTAAAAAATAAAATTGAATAGAACACAAGCATAAGTTTGTCTATGATCAAAGCTGAGAAATAGTTGCGTGTTGGTAATACAGGGTATGACTTTCAAAAATACGACTTTTGCAAATTAGTGATTTCAAAGTCATCGCTGAGAATTTTGTCACTGGTGATTTCGAAATCACTCGTGAAATTAAAAAATCAGTCCCCTGTATGTATCTACAAGATGAACGAGTAGTAAGTGGTAGGTAATTATAGAAATGGATTTTTCTCTTTTCCAGTTTGTGACAATATTCTTCTGGGGATTCTTTGCCTACGATAGGAACTTATTGTACCCAGAGTACATAGACACAGTGATCACACCCGCAAGCAACCATATCATGCACACATTCATACTTCCTATAGTATTGTTAGAGCTAGTGTTGAATCCGAGAAGGAAGCCTGACAGTCATGTTGTAAGACTTGGTTGTGTACTGGGGATCGAAGCTGTGTATTTGTGTGTGTGAGTATACATAACATTAACTGTTATTTAAATTTAATCTAAAAAAAAATTACAGCATAGACAATAAAACACAGATTTTGACGTTAAGACCGTCCTGACCATGATCAATGCAACTTGATAGAAACATGGAGGTAAATAAAAACCTGTGTTTTATATCACGAATAAATCCCGTTCTTAAAAGTAAACCATTTTTTCGAATCGCATTTACTACTTAGTATACAGGATGTATTTTTTGAAGGGGCAGTAAGCCCTAACCATTGGAGCTAAAAGAAAACGTTCTAGGAGGATTTACTCTTATAACTCTTATAAGCAGCTACATTTTATACGAACAAAATCAATTCAAATTCAAAATACTTTATTCATATAAGCCCCAACGGAGCATTTATGAAAGTTAAATAAAAGTCTTTAACAGCGGGTCTCTGTAACGTTCGTTTACCCGAATCACAGACTAAAACTAGTGCTGTCGTTACCAGAACATAATAAATGAAAAAGACATCAACAGACCCAATCCGTGCTCAAAGTCAACGAACCTTCCAGAAGCCCACCGTGCCCGTACCAATTGGTATAGGCAGAGCAAGAAGAAGGGCAAGAAACTGTCTCGGCATTCTTTTTAAACAATAGTTTTTACAATGCTTATAATTCTAACAATTAACAATTTAAAATTTAGTAGCCGCCAGGAGGCTCCTGAGCTGTTAGCCTCCATGCATCTTTGTCATCTACATAATCCTTAATTTTATAATACGCCATTTAATTAAAACATTTTTTGACTATACATTTAAACTTTCCTTGTGGCAAATCAGTTAATGCTTTATGAATTTTATTGTAGAATCTAACACCATTAGCCAAGAACGATTTATTAGTTTTACTTAATCTGAACCCGGGTACAACAATTTTATGTTTATTTCTAGTATTTAACTCACTCAAATATTATTATTATTATAATATCCATTTTTATAAGCTGTAATACAAGTTGCAATTAGTTCTACGTCCGTTTTTGGACAAACTGTCACGAACAAATTTTGATTTATGAATAAGACCTTTTTATGTACTTACACGGTTTTAACAACAATTTTCAGTACATCACTTTTTAAGACATATTATGCTACATCCAAAAAAGTGGAGCGTCTCTGATATAGGGAACAGACTAGGGGAATAATAACAGTTTGTTAACCCTAATTTAAAACGTTATTTGTTTATTAACCTTATTTGTTTATTTTTCAGGTTACTATTTGCGTACAAGACTACCGGAATTTGGGTGTATCCAATACTCGGACAAATGTATGGAACTGTATTCTTTCCGATATTCTTCGTCATCGTCGCTCTGTGTCTTTCTGTGCTATACTACACACAGTATTGTGTTAGCTCTGTTGTGTTCAAATGCAGGGAAAGCCTTGGGAAAAGATTTTGTAGAGCTTATAATTCTACGTTGTAAGTAGGTAATAAAAGAAATATTTTATTGTACTACTCTACGATTTTATTCATTTATTTCACGTTTACACACTCATATCCCTTCTCTAGGATTCCCTGTGTCGCGTATCGCATGGACACACGGCTACACAACAACCAAGACCCGAGCAAACACTTTGGTTCCCCAGTTCCCCACACATAGTTTGCACCAGCCGAGAATCTAACCCGGGACCCCTCGCTTCGCAGACCGGGTTACTACAACTTAGCCACAGGGCTTAGGTAAATTATTTATTACTAGCTGCTGCCCCGCGGTTTCACCCGCGTGGAGATTTTGGATTACATGGTTTTTATTTTTTTGCGCGGAACCCTAATTATTTTTCTAAAATTAAAGTAGCCTAGATATTACTCCTTGTAACATCAGCTATCTGCCAGTGAAAGTCCCGTCAAAATCGGTCCAGCCGTTTCGGAGATTACCCGGAACAAACAGACAGACAGACAGACATGCAGACAAAAATTAAAAAAATGGTTGTTTTGTTATAGGTACCGTATATACTTTCATATGCATTTAGTAAAAAGCTGTTATTTTAATATTACAAACAGACACTTCAATTTTATTTATCTGTATGGATTTTGGATATACAACACAAGATTACATTAATTTTTTTATGCTATTAGCTAACGAGACTAGCAGGTCGTTTGCCTGATGGTAAGCGACTCTACCCTATAATAATTGCAGTGCCACTCAGAACTAGGTACAGGTTTACACTGAGATACTAGGTACCTATTAAATCTCATAAGCCCAGTAATTTCAATGACAGGCAGCCCTCACACCTAACTCTTGATTGATGGATAAGCATCAATCAAGTGTAATTTGTGTAATTTTTTCAAACACAATGTAACAATTGTTAATGAATAAATTGTATTGAATTGAATCGCGGACCACGAGGAAACCATGGAAAAACTACGATCCCGCTTGAAGCATACCGTATCGTCTATTGTGGTTGTGGTTGGGGCTTGATGGAAATCTAGTCCGAGCACGGCACCTACTTCTACCTATGCTTCTACAACCTTCATTAAAAAAAAAGTTATTTCACAACCACTGCTTGCTCAGTGTAGCCACCACCAGAATGTATATTGTATAGGTACTATTAATAATTATATTGGTCTTCATTAGCTCTACAAAAAGCCCGAAACACCATAATCTTTTGCAGAGAACGCATTGTAACAATTTAAAAGGTAAATATTAAGGAATAAATATTCTAATAATATTTAGATGCACTTATTTATTAACCCTTATAAAATACACCACTTTATAATCAGGGAAACTTGATGAAAATAAAAGCCGTTTAATTTATGTTATTCGGGCGTATTAGTTTATCTGAGGTTTGCTATTAGTTAGTACAATTTAGTTGAGCTTTTGTTTGTTGTGTGTATTAGTCGATTGATTGTCTTTGGCCATGAATCAATGACAAGGTTGTGTTATTTATCTATAGATACAAGCTATTCACCGATAGAATAATGAACATGACCGTAAAAGAATGTCTGGTATTGACTCTATAGTTAGCAGTAAGCGCAATATAACATCCCTTTGATAGATGAAATACGCTTAGAATAAATATGTACGGAAACAAAACTCGGCAAAAATGACGTCAAAAATATTATATCAAATTGGTAAGGCTTAAGTGTAATGTTACTGCCATTTGACAGATATAAAACCCGCAGATGACCAAGCCTTAAAATAAAATCAAAATGTATCTAATAAAATACTGCGAGATTTGCAAATTTAGGTTGAAATTTCATCAATAAGTCAGTAAGTAGTTTGGCATTGCAGTCGCTTCCCGCTTTTTTAAAGCCATTTCACTTGTTAACCTATGTTTATCAGTATTTATGTAGACCACTGGTGTCGATTCTGTCGTTTCATACCTAATCCTAAATTTAGCTTCGCTCTCTGTCTTTCCAATACATATAACATGAGAAAGAGATAGAAGATTTTTGACCGATTTAAATTTAGTTAGAGCGGTCAAAGGTAGGTTTGTTCCCAACGAGTAACACGCTCAACTGGAACACTGTTACTTAATGGGACATTTTTATTTTTATGTTCTTCGCAACGAGTCACATCACCACAAGAAGGAAGACAAAGAAAGGAAAATCAAACTGTTTTAATTTTAATAATAAAATGTAACCTTTATAGCAATGTTCAAATACTGTGTGTGTATATATATATATATATATATATATATATATATATATATCTGTAGTTTCAATTAAAATTTAAAAGAGAATTTACTAAAAAAGTTTACCTGCTAACATGGAAACTGGGTCTCAAGTGTAGCTCTCGAAAAGCACACCGCTATCTATTATCTAAAACTCGGATTAGAAAAATTGTGTCTATTTTCAATTTGACTACAGATAAAATAAATATAATTTATGAAACATAATCATTTTCACTCTTGAAAATATTAATCACAATACTGGCCTATAAGAAATGTAAGATACCATAACGAAAGACAAAAAAAAGTGCTTTCAAAAAAAGATTCCGCTACCATCCAATTTAAATAGACACCTGTACTTTGTAATATCTGTTAGAACCGTGGACAAATCAGAGATCTGAATTAGTTGGAAACTAGAAAAATTAACAAACTTTTTTAATGTTGTCAAAGGAAGTGCTTAAGCTCTTATTGCTATAGACGAAAGTCGAAATTATGTTGTTTCTTTAAAATTAGTAGCATGTTTGTAATGGTTTGTTGTGATACTAGTTCAATGCAGCTTTCCACTTCACGGTCAAGAACACAAGTGTGGCCAGGTTATATTATGTTTACCAGTTTACGGAGAAATTTAAATAATGTTATAAATCTCTGGAAGCTAGTTTTAAAGAGTTAACTTTTATGTGTTAATTGAATACGCCTTCTTTATGGCCAATTAAGAAAGCAATATTATGTGCACTACACATAATATTGCACATAAAATCATATAGGTACCACCAAGGTTAACTGGAACATAATGCTTTATAGCATTATATACAATTTATATTGTGCAAATAATTTTCTATCTATGGTGTAAACAACTATTATCGCATTATATAATAAATAGTTACATACTTTAATTGATAGTAGTTCTGTAGAACTGCTATAGCAGAAAGTAATAAAATTAATGCCCTTTCAACTTATGTCAAGATGGGGCTCTAAAAATATTTTTGCTGAACTTAGATTTATAACATAATTTGTGAATATTATTCTGACTCATAAAAACACATTCACCAGAAACTTATAATAAGCAGTACTTTGCACATATAAAAAAATATTGGAAAAAAAGGATTAGACTAAGTTTAGATTACAAATTTAATAGTTAAACTGTTGTCAATAACTACATGGTTTTGACCACAAAATTAACATCACACAATCATAAAATCTACCATAAGTTTCTAAGTACATTTCAAAAGTAACATTAATGCGCTGTCAGGCACAACAGGCGCCAATATTCATTGAAACGTTCGCGGCAAATCCGACTATACTCATGGCAACATCTAACACCAAGCATTAGGCATTTCACCGACAGTCACCGGCGCGGACGACTGTCCGGTTCACCCACATTCCTTTACCTAGTTATTTAAAAAAAAAGATCTGTCACAAATTTAAAAACTCATCTGTCTAAATGGCAGTATCTTACGCCGTTTCCCGCGTTTTACGCCGCGCGTCGCCTTTCTTTTTCCAAAAAAGATTCGAATCGACGGTGGCCAGTTTCACGAAGGATGAGATTCTTATACTATTACGACCTCCTTTTACAAATTGGAGCGATATTATCAGAGATGCAGAGAAAGTTGTTGGGTATCCGACCTCTTTCATGAACCTGAGATGCTTGCTCAGCGATGAGTTTGCTAACATGGCGCTTTACTTGAGGAAACTGGTAAGTTAATCCTTTTATTACTTAACTAGCTGTTCCTCGCTTTTTCTCTGCGTGGGGATTCCCACAAGCCTTAAAAGAAATAGCCTATGTTACTCTCTGGTCCATAAACTATGTCTATGTAAAAAAATCAAGTTGCTCCGTTGATGTGTGAACGAAGGACAAACCAATAAACAAAAATGCCAGTAAACTTGACACACAAATGGTATCTGGCAAAAAAAAAAAGAAAAAAAAAACCAACAATGCCAGGTAGGCCAGTTTGGGCTATACCAAACGATCTCTACAAAAACACCGAAACTAACAACCGAGATAGGATCTGCGTAGTGGTAGCGCATTTTCTACAGCTCACCTGGCTAGCTATCTCCACCAAGTTATAAGTACGCCAAGCATCTATGTATGTAATATATATCTCTGTAATATATATGTCTATTTAAATTGGATGGCAGTTTAATATTATATGAAAGTACCTACTTTTTTCGTCTAGCGTCAATGGTATCTTACATTTATTATGGCAGTATTGTGATTAATATGGTCAAGAGCGAAATTTATTATGATTCATAAATGACTATTATTTATATTTGTCATCACGCGCTGCTATTTCCATCGCTTCCACCGTTGCAGTCAGAATGGTGCGGCCGCGGAACAAACGTATACTAACATCACTAACCATCGTATCGTTAAATGCAATCATCATCATCATCATCAGCCGGAAAAAGTCCACTGCTGACCATCGGCCTCCCATGAAGGCCTCCCCATCTTGCCATAATACAGCAAGCTGGGCAGGGTCGCCATGATTGTAGTAGGTCATGTTGGGCGAGGAGCAAGCTGCGGCCCATTCGCTTGATATTTGTTTTTTTGTTTTTTCTTCCACGCAATTTGCTTATTTAGCCAGTGTCAAGGTATAATAAATCTCTAGTTTTGGTTGAAAGTCGTCAGTCACGTTAAAGTTTATTCTAGGCGCGGTTGAGTCAAAGTAAGGCTTCAGTAAAGCGGTGGATACTTTACGTTGGATATCACTGTAGCTACCGGAAAACATTCTGAGACAACCCTTTCTTTTTTAAGTTTAGTTTTTGGAGGTTTGGATAGAATACGAAAATGCACCTTTTTCATCTTTGCACTATTTGCCTTTCACTCATGCACGTTTACGGACACCATTATTACCTACACTTGATAAAACATAGGTTAAAAACCTAAACCTAAGTAACACAAATCAACAACAGCACATTTTTGCATTCGCGCCAAAACTCCGCTTGATATTCTTACGGCACCCACGGGAACAGATGGGGTGGTGGTGTTATTAGCCGGAAGTCCGGAACCCATCAAGATACTAAACTCAAGGTTCAGTGACATTTGGTTTGCACGAAATAAATTCCACCATTTTTGCGTAGACATAATTGCGCTCTGATTGGCCAAGCCACCTAAAATCCTCTTACGAGTGAGACAATTCACAGCTCTAAAACGTATTTACATCTACCAAATAACTGCCATGCTTTTTTGACACTTAATTGGAAAGAGACCTATTGATGTTAATATTAGTTCAAGTTTCCCAGCAAATGAATTGGGGTCAAGTACTTGAAGCATGGCATTTATATCATTATGCTCCTGAGAAGCATCGCCGGAAGGCAAATGAACATAGAGAATTTGTAGCAAAAAAACTGAATAGAAAGTTCTTAAGTACATTCACGCAGAGATATCGCTAAGTGAGTTACTCACCGAGTGAAGTAATGAGATGACCTGTTTGGTCATCTCATAATACCCACATTTTTGTTTTAAAATTTGGCTTGCAATTTGCGTACCTATAAATAATATAGGTAGGCAAATTGACACTGACTATTACTCTGTGTCAATTTGTGTAAGTCATTAACACAGATTATTTAGCCTGTTGATAGCTCATGAACACTATTCCTCATACAAACATATCTCACCGGCGCGGGCAGGGGGCGAGGTAATATTCTATGCTTGCAATTGGCCGATTATTTGGATGACGTAATTTAGTGATGTGGTACGACTACTACTGAACAGAATAATATCGATAAAATTGAATAGGTAGTTAGCATCGCATTCTTGATTCCCTGACATATACGATTAATAATAAATTATTATATGGAAAACCTAGACAATACATACTTACTTTATAAATTAATCTATAATACTACTTATAATAAAACTCCAGGTCACATTTTTTTTGGATGGCACTCCTATCTATACTGAAGCCAAAACTGTATTTTTATTTTTGTCTGTCTGTCTGTATTTTGGCCACGCATCACGTCGAAGCTACTGAATGGATTCCATGACTTGCGATGTATGGAACCAATTCTCTTTTTGAGTCGCTTCTATCCACTTTTCCTTTATTTCTGGGATGTCTGGAAATCTAACAACAAAAAGCAGAAATACTTTAAAAAAACCGGGAACCTACTTCGATGAAAATATCGCGATATATGAAAATTCAAGTACCATTTTTTCATCTTTAGATGTTCTTCCATAAAATGTATATGGGACCACCTTGAGATGATACACTTTCAAAAAACAAAAATAATTTTCAAAATCGGTCCACAATTGACGGAGAAATCAGTTAAAATACTTAAAAAAATACATACAGTCGAACATTTAACCTCCTCCTCTTTTTTCGAAGTCGGTTAACAAATCCAAACGAAAGGTTATTATTTTTCCAAAATAATTAATAATAGTATATATATTAATTGTAAAGTATACATTGAATATCGATAAGTTATAAGTCTGCACTCGTACTCGCAGTGGCGAGTAGTGCATTTAAATATGTCGTTTTCGCTTGAGGGGAAGTTGTATGATTAGTCAACAGGATTTATAGTCTTTGGTCATTAAGAACGTTCAAGATTTATTTGCAGGCATTGTAATCGTCAAAGTCGAGTCAAAGACCAAAGTACAATTATTTTAATCCATAGGTACTTACTTATACAATAAATACGAAAGTGTGTTTGTACGTTTACTGGTTTGTCTTTCACACAGCAACGGAGCAATGGATCGATTTTCAGCATAGATAAGGTTTATGGACCTGAGAGCAACATATACTACTTTTTGTCCCGGGAAAATGCACGGTTCCTCTGGGAATGCGGGTGAAACCGCGGGCAGAAGCTGGTTTATTTGTTGACTTGTATTGTGGTTGCGGTCGAGTAGTAATCACGCGTAAAGCGGTGGATACATTACTAAAAGCTCCTACGAAGTTTTGGAGAGAATACGAAAATATGCGTTTTTCGTATTATTTGATTTACACTCGTGCACGTCCAAAATACGTATCTAATGATTAATCATCAGCCTTGTTATACGCTCTCATTGCTGGGATACCGGCCTTCTCTCAGTGAGAGGGAGTAAGGGCCATAATATACCAGCGGGCTCGGTGCTGCTTGGTGAATGTTACTTGTCCTCGAATTTTGTGGTTCTTGAACATGCGGGTTTCCTTTCGATGTATTACTTTATGTTTTGTTTTAGGGCGATTGTGATAAGTCAGCACATTAAGTACTTGATATAAGTTAACCGGACTAATAATCCACCATTATTACATTAGATGACCCAACAGACGCTGTCCAGTCCATACTTCCACAAATTTGAGTTATGACTCAGAAAAAAGCACTTGCAGTTTTTCCCTAATTATTTTCAGGGCAATTTTAAAAATTTTTCTTTGTTTTTTTTTGTCGTTAAGGACATTAAATTTTTTGCGTAGAGATTATTCAGGAGTGAGTTTGGCGAAGCGGGATTGTTGTGCGATTTTCAATCTGATGCACCAGCATTCAGATCAGGATGCAGGACCCCACACAAGTTGTGTGGAAGACCCGCCCTAAAACCGTGAAGGAAAACAGCATGTTCAAGACTCACAAACTTCAAAAACATATGAGATCCACCAAGCCCCGTTCGCCCCGTGGGGAATTACTCTCAAAATTCCCAAGGAGGTTTAGTGTAAGGCAGGCGACCAGATCAAAAAAGTTAGCAAACCCAAAAGCAATACTACGCTGATCCCATGAAAAATGGGACAAAGGCAGGAAAGAGATGGTTTATGAGCCAAATAGTGACATATTATACTACTTTTTTCCTTAAGCTAGTACTTTTATCCTGTTGGAAGCGAAATTTTTGTGATGTATAAATTAGTATATACTACTTTTCCCGGAAAAAATATATCAAATGAGGGAATAAATGTATCAACTGAGGAATCTAGATTTCTGTGGATCCGTACCTACTTAGACCATAGGCAGTAACGCTATTATAGAAAGTAGATACCCTGCTTATAACCATGCCGATATTATCATAACTAGTTTAGGTTGAGTCCTCGCAGAAAGTTCGCATTGAGAGAGCTAAGGATAGACTGTTACCGTTATTTTAGGCCTGTCATACCTTAGCGTCATTTACCAGTTATCACTGTGAGTAGAGGGATATAGTGAAATGAAGTTAGTGTCTCTTATCTTATATTTTCTTTATTTTTATTACAGGTTGGCAGTAATCACCTTGTCATGCAAACTGCCAAGAATGTCCTCTACGGCGACTCCAAAAACCTTCAACCATGGGGCTTGATCATCCTCCTTCTCTCCAAATCCGTCAAAACCACCACCATTACAACACAAACGAAGAAATCCGAAGAAAAAACTCGAATCCTAGCCGAACTGACCGAAATGATTAGAACAGGACATCTGATCCACAAAGGAATTGTCAACGTGCCTTTTACTAAAAGATCTAAAGACACAGAATCGGCTATTTTCGGAAATAAAATAGCTATATTACTCGGAGATTATTTACTAGTAACAGCTAATGCTATGCTAGCAGGTCTTAGGAACTCAGACGTTTCATATATCATATCCACAGCATTAAAAGACTTATCAGAAGGAGAATTCTTTGGGGACAGAGACGAACAGAACATGCCTCTGCCTGGCAAGCCTAAAGTAACTAAAGATGATTTCGAAATCACTTTTGATACGACATCCATAACTGTAGATAAAGTACTCGGCAAAGCTTTAAAGGAGTGGACAGCGAGAACAGTCTTCAATGGAGTCAGTTTATTAGGAAGAGGCTGTCAATCCGCTATGGTTTTAGAGAAACAGAATCGTGATACTCAAAACTATGCCTATCATTTTGGATGTCACGTAGGGTTAGCTTGGCAAGCAGCTACAGAACTTCAACAACTGACTTCTGAGACCAAAGAACAGTTTTGCTTAGCCAGCGCCCCAGTTCTTTTCGCTTTAGAAAACAATCCAGATTTGTACAAGATAATTGATATGGCGAAAAAGGATGTCAAAGACGTCGATTATGAAGATCTGAAGTTTAATATACTGAAGACAGATGCCGTAGATAAGACTAAGATGCTGTATGAGGATCACGCTAAGAAGGCAACTGCTTACATAGAAAGTATAGGGCAGAATGATTCAGTAGATATGATTAAGAAATTGATTAATACTTTTTAGTTTTAAGTTTTATTTAATCCCTGTGAAAAAGAGGATTGTCCAAATCAGAGCGGATTTAAATATAAAATGACTATGTGGTGCACCGTCAGTCAAAAGTAGTTCCATACTAGAGTTATTATCATCATCAACACTATTGGATAATGAGACGAGCGGGTCGTATGCCTGATGGTAAGCATAATGCCAGCGGTCCCAGGTAAGTTCATACTTACCCGGACCACAATATGGAATAAGGAAATAAGGTATCAAATCCATCATCATCATGTATATCATCATCAGCCTTATTACGCTCCCACTGCTTAGATACCTGCCTTCTCAGAGAGAGATAGAGAGGGAGAGAGAGGGAGAGAGAGAGGGAGAGAGAGAGGGAGAGAGAGGGGGAGAGAGAGAGAGAGATTGAGAGAGAGTATATACCATAATCCACCACGAACGACATGACGCAAGGGCCCAGAGTGGCTTGGTGAATGTCCTTGAATTTAGTGTTTCTTGACCACGCGGATAATCCTATACAATGGAGATTATTTTTCATGTTAGTAAAGCGGATAATATTGTTATAATTAATTTAAATATACTAAAAGACGTTTAAGCTGAAAAGTTAGTTCTACATAAGTATTTTAAAATATATGTAGGTAGGAATTTGGGTTACAAAAATCAAGTTTGTCACTAATGCCTGGGTGCATCAGTGATCTCCTGCCTTTCTTATCACATAATGATTTAGAGACTTGGCATTCAAATATTGCATCATCTAATGATGCTGAAATGCTGAGGTTCCAACACAACACAATAGAAATTATTGTCCCGTGTGAATTTACTAATTCGTCATTAAAATCTACTGCGAAACAGCAAATTATAACGTTACAACTTGCACCATCTACTTTTCTTCTAGTTGTCTACAATATTGTTGGCTCGTACCAGGTTGTTATACAAACTGTAGGTTAGATTGGACCTTGATTATAGGCTTTTAAACTTCGAATGAAAACTTGAAAGCTGTTTATTATTTTATATATTTATATTTATTAAAAACATTTAAGAAAACGTTTATAATAATAAAAATTTGTTTCATTTGAAAATAGCTTTAAGGCCTAAACCTAATATTTTCCTAATAAACCCTATTAGTTTCTCTCTCTTTCTATGTAAGATCATGAGAAAGGGACGGAATTTATTTCAGAGCTGTCAAATTACTGTCACTGTATTATCAGTCACTGGCGTAAATTATAACGGCCTTGAATTTATTTGCGTTTAATTTGTCAAAGATGGAAGATATTTGACAGCTTTAAACCTAAATTTAGACCTGTCAATCACCTCATGTTTTCTTGAAGAGAGCGGAGTAAATATTACATTTGTGACGCCAGAATCAACACCGTTATCTCCGTAATTTTAATATACATCAATAATTACAGCATGGTCCGTTGATTTCCCTTGACCCGTTGCTAACCACAGTTGGATCATCATGGTATAATTATGAGACCTTGCTATCACCCTGTTGTCATTATGTTGTAATGGTATAATAATAGCATAGGTTACAAATCCTTGATCTAAAATTCTCAATGTCATCATCAACAATGGTCGGATGTCGTCCACTGTAAAACCCAGGCCTCCCCCATGACGGGCGGCAGGTTTTTATAAAACAAAGATTCGATATTTTTAGTTTCTTTCGAAAAGGTGAAAGAAGATAGCGTGGAATCTAACAGATCGAAAAACCGAACACAGATTACCACTCACAGTGGGCATAGTGAATAGTCGCCATTATGGGCCATATCCATGACCCATTCACACTGGAAGGTCTCGCTGTAATGCAACCACCTCATACAGATGCAGTTCAATAGAAAACAACCTGTCACTCAAAACGTATTTTTATTTTCTGGAATAGTTTTACTTTTAACTACGATCTCACCTGATGTTAAGCGACGATGCGATATTATTCCTTCTTAGATTCTATATTACATCTTCTCCGATCAATCAGAAGCACCTCTGGGTAAAAAAAGTGATAATATTATGACAGTTCAGATTGTGAAATACACCATCTATTGGATTTGTTTTGAACTAAAAGCCATTTCATTCCAAATGAGTGTCATGATTGTCGTTTTACCACAGACCTACTATATTACAAATCTGTGCGTTTTACTAGCTTCGACTACGACTACAAAAAAGATCGAGAGATGTCTCTGATTCACAATGACTACATAATTATTATTACGTGCAATGAATAAGGTAAGAGGAAAGAAAGGAAGTCTATTCGGTATTGAAACTTGATGAAAAAGTTTTTTATATGTGGAAAGCTAGAATTAATTATTCTATCATTAAAAATGCTATTTGAACGACAAAATACGCTGCTTTGCAACAGTAATTTTATTACATTAAAATATTACAGATGATGAATAGCAATGTTATCCGCCAATTTTTGTCTGCATGCGTAGGTACCTATATATCAAGCGTGGTCCTTTTGAAAGAAACCACCCAAAGGGTATAAAAATGTGGGATGTAATTTCATATACGTCGTGAAATTGCATGCATTTAGAATACTTTTGCATAAAACAGTAGGACGTGAGATTTTTTTGTAATCCAGGGAAAATTCCTTTTGCCCACTGCACAGCGTCCTACACACCAAAATCCCTGATGGTTCCGGGATGGGTCCAGCCGGCTTAGGGCAATTCGCGGGTCTGCCTTGCGCATTCCACGCGATTCCGTCAGTCGTCGTTTGTTTCCTGGAACGGACTTACCTCACAGGAAGAGAAGAACTCCCCTGCGCGGCTCAGGTGATGCGCTAAAACGCAAGCGCATCATCACCTCAGCCTCGGAAGGACCCTGTACCTATGCCAGCTGCGGGACACCGGATGCCCTCACATCCGGCACCCCAGACATTCTCGGTGGAGCGATGGATACCACGCCCCCGTCTCCGTGCTCTAGAGGACCCCTCTCCCGCTCCTCGGCCTCTTAGCAAAACTATGAATTCCTAAAAGGAGGTCACCGCCTCCCAAACGCACTCGTTGTCGATCAACTTTTGCATGACTGGCGGAAACGAACAGGATGTAGGACTAGATTGACATTGTACCAACTGTTCATGAGTCAAATTATGTATTATGCCAAACAGCTTCCCAAATACATAATTTGTGCGATAATCCTACTTCCTACTAATATTATAAACGCAAAAGTGTGTTTGTTAGTTTGTCCTTCTTTCACGCAGTAACGGAGCAACGGATCGACGTGATTTTGGCATAGCTATAGTTCATGGACCGGAGAGTACTATATGCTACTTTTTATCCCGGAAAAATGCACGGTTCCTGTGGGAACGCGGGTGAGTACCGCGGGCAGAAGCTAGTCAGTTAATAAGTCAATGGATCCGCTCTTTTCGGTACCTTATACGCAACTAGATAAGTAATTTTAAAACACGCCAGCAAATTCTAACGAGACTCATCATAGGTAATGGCTGGACAGTTTTAATTTTTTTATGAATACTTGTAAGTTATTTTTTTTGTAGGCACACACTAACATTAAAAAGGTGTTTTTAGTTACGGGATATTTATTAAGTTTATTATTTACAAACTGAATACATACATTTTTAAAAGTAAAAAAATAATTAATTTGATCGCGTGCGGTAGAATTGGCGCGAAGGAAAATTAAATGAGTAGATACTCTTTTGTTTGTTTTTTTTGTATTAATAAGAAACAAAAATGTTTCAGTGCTACACAAGTATCGCCTGAAAATTTAGTTAAAAACATCGTCATTGGTTAAACACATCGAGGAACTAACCTTTAGAGATGCTGTGACGTTTGTTTTGCACGAATTAAATTTCAACAAACAACTAATAAAAATAATAGGAAATGCACGTCATATCCTAAATTAATATGTTATGTTAATTATACACTGTTGCACTTTTGTATAGTGGTAGGGAATTTTGTGAATTATACGTACAAAGTCAAATACGCAAAGTCAAACAAGCAAAACGTCAAAGGACTGTAAATTTACGCAAAATGTCAAATACGCAGAATTTTATGGTGGCTTGGCTAGCTACTAAGTTAATAATGTGTTCCAGCAGTTGCAGAAGATGGCTCAGTGGTAATGATGTCAGTTACCGATCTGTAGGTCGACGGATCGAATCCAATAATGAGCTTGAGCTTTCGGTGAAGGAAAATTACGTGCAAACATGGTGGTAGAGCATTTTCTAGGGCTCGACTGGCTAGCTACCACTCTCAAGTTGGGATATTGTTGCCTATCGGTTTATTCCGGCAGCTGCACTTGACAGTCAGTTCTAATTTAGGTTAACGTATTCAACATTTTCTACCACAGCGTCGCTTAAGATCAGGCGAGATATATTTCTATTTTCATTATTACTTATTCAGCGAGGTAATGTCGCCAGCTTTTTGGGCACCCTACCTGCAGAAGGCGACCTTAATGCTGTTTTTTATTTATAAGGTTTTGTTTCATTTTTTTTAATTGATAAATTCTTAGTTTTTTAATTATCTTCTTCTGAATGTTAAAAAAAAAAAATTAAATTTTTATTTTCAAATGCTAGCCTATATATTGAGTATAAAAAATTAACAAAGAGAAGTAATCAAGACTCGAGAAAACACAATTACATAATTAAACTTATTTTACGATTACCTTCAGAATGTCATTAACCTTATTTTATCCTTGAAAAGATGTAGACAAATAGTCTGAGTCAGTGTGACAATTGTAATTTTAAGTGCGTAATCTATACTTATCCACACGCTTCCAATACGAATAACAAGAGATTTTTCGTGTTTGACATTCTGCGTATTTGACATTTTGCGTGTTTGGCATTCGGGGTATTTAGCATTTTGCGTAAACTTTCAGTCCTTTGACGTTTTGCGTATTTGACTTTAGGCGTATAACTTAATGGTAGTTTCGCAGTTTTAGCCTTACACAATAAACTCTGCTGAGTTTTCAGCAAACATGCTACCGGAGATAGTGCGTTTAGAACGATTTGAAATTTATGAAAAAACTAAAAGAAATTTTAACAAATAAAAGCTATTATAAAATTGAAGAATGTTGAAATGATAAATTGTAATGATAAATAAAGTTATAAAATTGCATAATAATTATATTATAGGATAGGTAATGAAGTAAACTAATAAAATTTATGCCAACGAAAGGCTACTATCCTACTCTCTTCTAGTTGCTGTGCCCTACAAGGTCAATAATGAACTGTTACCGTGTTACCAGAAAAAAAACTTTTAGACGCCTGTTTAGCTAAACATTGTCTAAAGATCAAGGATGGAAGCTATTTGACAGCTTTTAAACTAAATTTATATTGGTCAAACATCTTCTCATTTTATGTATTGGAAAGAGAGAGAGGGGAAACTAAAATTAGGATTAGGTATGAAAAGATAGAATTGACACCATTGTCACTAAAATTAATGATTTTAGAAGAAAAAAAGGCAGATGAGTTACATAAATCACATTGGATGTTTACAAATGTCACGCTGCATCACCACCGCAGGGATAAAATGTGATTCCTTTTGGAAACCTTGCTTGTGTAGTTTGTTGAATCTCATTACACACAACGCCCTTTTCGGTAGTTTTGGGATGCAAAAACAAAACGCAAAACTTACATTCAGCGCCTTCGTCCATGGATGGCGCAACGACTGAGCTAATAGTCGGCTAAATAGCCAAGTTTTGACGTGCCATGCACTTCCTACAATACAACCTATCTACCTCTTTTTCTTCTACCTCATTTTTTTAAATTCATACCTCTCATAACTTAAATCAACTAAGATCAGTATCTTGACCAATAACAAAACGCTATCTATTCAAAAACAAAAACGAAACAGTTTTCAAATGTGATGTTCCAAACGTTTCTTGTTTTACAAACGGTACCATAAAAAACAAATTGAAAACAGTTGATTGGATAAATATTACCTCGTAGTGCAAATCACTGCAATTGCCATTAAATTATCAGGTCCAAAGATTACCTAGAAAAAATTGATTGATGTACAAAAATAAATAATCACGTTTGAATTTTTCCAAATGGTTTTCCTATATTTAATCGTTGTCAGGATGGAATAAATATTTTAAGTATCATTAAAACGACTAAAGTACTATAATGCATCCTTACTTACTAATATAAATGCGCAAAACATGTTTGTTGGTTTGTCCTTCTTTCACGCAGCAACAAAACCACAGATGGACGTGTTTTTGGCTTAGATATATATATTATATAAGCTAGTAGTTAATGAATTGGAGAGTAACATTCTACTAGTTAGCCTAGCTACTTTTTATCCCGAAAAATAAACCGTTCCTGTGAGAAACTCCACGCGGGTGAAGCCGCGGGCAGAAGCTAGTTTGTAATAATTATGATTATATATCTCTATTGATTTTATCGGTCAAATATCATTTAGAAAGCCTGGGGCATGCGTTTTAAGTGTCCTTTTACAAAGTCAAGTTTAGGAAGCACATGTTAAAGATATTTCGTGCGACACTGATTATCAGTTGCTTCATAGGTTAGCGACGCTTTTATCCACAAGTAATTTGATAATGTCTCACAAGTAATTTGATATTTCACATGCGTACAAGTGAACTATGGTGATTCGCAGTACAGTTTTGTAACAGAACATTGGTTTTTTGCAAAAGTGTTTATCGAGCTCATCTCACACATCACTAATCTTCACATATTAGTAATTTAATCTTAACTTACCTATCTTCTGGCATAAAATATTCTCAATAAAGATTAAATGACTAAATTTAATTAATGTTGAGAATATTTTATAATCATTTAATTTTATTTTCGTAAATCATCAGCACTAAATTTTATAAACTAAACTTAAATTACGTAACCATCCTTTTTTTCTATCTTAAAGTTTGTAATGTACCTATGACCTATGTATATATTGTATAGTTTGAATTCTGTGACCTGTCATTTAAATTTATTTTGAATTCAAATTTTTAATTTATTTAGTTGTGTCCTTTATTTGTCTTCAGCTAAAAAAGCAATGCTAAAAAGTATGTAATTGGAGCACTTTTTATTGCTCTTTGGGTGCGCCTCTCAGTTGACTCCAGCTAACGTAGTATTTTCTCTTTCACTCCAACAGTTCAAGCTGGTACTTAGTTGAGCCGTCCCAGAGATGAGACAGTACTCCATGATCCAATGCTTGACATTAAACATATGAATCATATTACGCACGGCATCATTAAAATTAATTACAATCTAAGAAGGCCATCTCTCTTTATTTCACACAAAAAATAAGTATAAACTAATTACATTTAAGAAATTATTGATCCTGTGTTTTACGATCTGTTTGTTTTTATTTTTTTTAACTACGCACTTTTTAATAAATATTTCGTAAGTTAATCGATTATTTAAATCATATTTTATATCAGTCATAATTAATATTTTTAAGTGCCAAATGACATTTATCGCTTTAAGTGTGCTTAAAATTAAATTAAATTGTAAATAGAAGTAAAGCCTATAAATATACGTGTAATTAGCTTGTTAGTCGATTAATTATGTATAATTTATAAAAGACAAAATACCCGCGTTACTACCTAATCTTTTTTCTCGCCGTGCCTTTTGTAAACATTTTTGGAGAAGTCGTTTTGTTTTGTTATTTTAAAAAATATGTTTTATGTTGATACAAGGTTTTTTTTACTAGAAAATAAGATAGGATTTTTATTTTGGTGGTGAGTGTCACGCCCTTTTATAGCAAATGTAGATGAAGCTATTTAGCACTCAAAATTTTGCAACTACCTTTACATGACAAGACCATTTTGTTAGGCAGTATAAAAAAAGAATATTTTGACATCTACTGTCATTGTTTGAAAGTTTGTATGAGCGGAGTTTTGGCGGGAATGCGAAAATGTGCTGTTGTTGATTTTGTGTTATTTACTAAAACCTGTGTTTTATCGAGTGTTAATGTGTAATAATGGTGGATTATTAACCATTAAGTGTTCGTAAACGTGCATGAGTGAAAGGAAAATAGTACAAAGACGAAAAACGTGTATTTTCGTATTCTATCCAAAACTCCATAGAAGCTTCAGTAAAGTATCCACCGCTTTACTGAAGCATTACTTCGACTTGACCGCGCCTAGACTAAACTTTAACATGACTTTGACGACTTTCATGCACGAAAACTAGATATTTATTATATATTATTATTCATATAACTCGACACTGGCTAAATACGCTAATCGCGTGGAGCCAAAAAGAAAAAAAAAAAAAAAGTTTGTATGAGGAGTTTTGGCGGAAATGCGAAAATGTGCTGTTGTTGATTTTGTGTTATTTACTAAAACCTATGTTTCATCGAGTGTTAATGTGTAATAATGGTGTATTATCAACCTTTGTTCGTAAACGTGCATGAGTGAAAGGCAAATAGTACAAAGACGAAAAACGTGTATTTTCGAATTCTATCCAAAACTCCACAGAAACATTCAATAAAGTATCCACCGCTTTACTGAAGCGTCACTTCGACTCGACCACGCCTAGACTAAACTTTAACGTGACTTTGACGACTTTCATGCACCAAAACTAGATATTTATTATAGCTCGACACTGGCTAAATAAGCAAATCGCGTGGAGCCAAACCAAAAAATGCCCCCTATTATAGAGTAGTACTATAATAAAAGGATTAGAGTGCGCTTAATCTATTTCACGATGTATGGCGATCAGTGCCACCGACAACATCCGGTAAAAATGAAACTACTTTACTATCTATGTGTGCATCTTATATTTTACACACACATTCACACTATTTCTATGGTTCCTGCCATAGAGTTACCTACTTTATAATCAAAGGTTCCTGCTTAGTTCCTGCGCAAGTAAATGTACCTACTTACATGGAAAATTGCAGCCTTTCCCATGTTCTTGCATAGGAGTAGGAACACAATATACAGTACCAAACGTGTTATGTAGATGTAGAGCAGCAAAAAGGAAATAACAGAAGCGAACACATAATAATTGAAACTATTTTTATATCAAACAACGTTAAAAAACACTGCACAATTACATGGAAAGCACTAAAACTAAGTACTTTAAGGTAACAAATAGATTTCTAGCACACAACAATTGCTTAAACCGAAAAAAAATATAAGTAATCACAATAATAATAATATGTGTCACAATGCTATTTTTCGAAAAAGAAACTATTATTTATTTGTTATCGGTTTCCAAATAGTATAAAAAGAAAAGTTTCATTGAAATTTGAGACACCCCTTTCACCCTTCCTCTTAGGGGTTAATTTTCGCATAATCTTTAGAGGAGGAAGCAAAACTTTTCGAATATTTTGATTTAATACAACTGCGCCTGAAGCCTTCGGATGTAACTAATAAGTAATATAATATTCACAGATAAATATCATTAAAAGTCCACCCGCAAAAACTATTAAACAAGTAAACGCGAACATTTTTCTAGTTTTAAGTGTCCTCAAGCTATTTGTGTGCTTAGTGCATGAGCGATAGCGGTTTTAGAATCATTCGTACAATTTGTTTCATCTCTATTCGTCTTTAAGTAAACGGTTAAACACTCTTACGCCTAAGTTAGGATACCCTGTGTCGCAACCGGCATGGACATACATACATATACACAACACAAACATCCAAAACATGAGAACAAAATTTTTGCTCACCACACAAAGATTGCTAAGGCCGGGAATCGAACCCGGGGCTTTGCAGACAGAGTTACTGCCAACTAAGCCATCGTGTACTCTACAGGAATATGTAAGACTATAAAAATTTGAATAATAAGATATGGAAAATTTGTATTTGGCAAATTCAAAATAAGACTAAAACCGGTCAAAGCCACTTTAAAGCAAAAGACACTCATTACAATAATTTATAATTGCGTTCCGTTTCATGAACTAAAAAAAAACTTTATGTGTTTTCAGGAAATCGCAGGCCTATAAAATTGTAATTTTATTTCAGAATAAGTATCTAGATTTTGAGAGCTCATTCTAAAAAACCAACTAATAGCCTGGTTCAATTTTAGTACCAAAATGGAACAACTGTTTTAAATTCAAAATGGTTTGTTCATATAGGCCCCAAGGGAGCAATCATGAAGGTTAAAATAAATGACTAACAATTTTAATAGAAATCTTTTACAGTTAGTATCAAGTTACTGGCATACGTGTTAAGAACGAATGCAATATAGGAAGAAAGTTTTGAGTGAGTTTGAAGCATCGAGTAATGGTGCTGGTAATTAAATTTGCCCTAACATCACCCTAATACCTCTCGCATACTGCAAATATCGTATTGAGAACACAGTTGACGGACTAAAAATTACCGATAAACATTAACAAAAATTACTTACTGTATGTTAACTCGCTCCCACAATCGCTCCCGCTCCGCTCACCACTCCACCCGCTGCCTCCCTCGCACCAACCCCTATATAAACGTTAAACTAACTAAGGACGCGACAGTGTAACGCCACCCTTTATTGGAACTGTTTCCGACTCGTGATAATTTAATTGTATTGCATTGCATACAGTGCTTATTGCAGTTGCAATTCGAGTGAGTATTTAAATTTTTACCTTTATTAGAGTAGATTTTTTTATCATTGAAAAAGTATGCTATACATTTTTCGTCTCATTTTCAAAATAAATTGAAATGGAATTTTGAGAATTATTGATTCTACTTTTCTTTAGTGTGGTAAAAGTTTCATATGAAAGTTTGCTTTGCCGGAATAGACTTATGGCAAAATTGGTGATACAATTTGTAATTTTTTGTTTGTTTTATATTAAACTTGATTAGAATGGAATTTTAGTCGATTAATTTTATTTTTAACTAGCTGCTGCCCCGCGGTTTCACCCGCGCGGAGATATTGGATTTCATGGTTTTTATTTTTTCGCGGAACCCTATTTTTTTCCAAAATAAAAGTAGCCTATGTTACTCCTTGTAACATCAGCTATCTGCCAGTGAAAGTCCGGTCAAAATCGGCCCAGCCGTTTCGGAGATTACCCGGAACAAACAGACAGACAGACAAAATTTTTAAAAATGGCTATTTTGGTGTAGGTCCCGTATATACTTTCATATGCATTTAGCAAAAAGCTGTTATTTTGATATTACAAACAGACACTTCAATTTTATTTATCTGTATGGATTTTGAAATACAGTTTTAGTGATTTAAGAGATAGATTTACAAGGTTATTAATTACCTATGTTCTAGTGTCCTTTTTTATTCTTGTCAGGTAAACGATTGACACAGCGTTTATCTCACCTAAAGTAGGTAGGTACCTACTCTGTTATACGAAATATTTTACAATTACTCCAACTAATATTATAAATGCGAAGGTGTGTTTGTTGGTTTCTCCTTCTTTCACGCAGTAACGGAGCAACGGATCGACGTGATTTTTGGCATAGATATTATAGTTTATGTACCGGAGAGTAACATAGTCTACTTTTTATCCCGGAAAAATGGGCTTTCTGCGGAAACGTGGGTGAAACCGCTGGCAAAAGCATAAATACAAGTCATTTGCCTGATGATAATTATAACGTCGGCCCATAACTATTGCAGTGCTACTCAGAACTTTGAAACACAAAGGCCTGCGAGGCACTGCAGAGCGCTCGTTATCCTGAGATAAGCCCAGTAATTTCACTGACTACTCTGCTCATCCAACCGGAATAAGCAGTAATGCTTGCACATTACCGCTTGGAGAACTTCACAGTAAATACCGCACCGCACAGCAGGCTTCTCGAGAAAAGCGGTGGTACCAACCCAGACGGACACTCGCAGAAGAGTTAGTACTGCCTCCTAGTAAAGTAAGATTTTCCTTCTTTTTTAATCCATACAGATAAATCAAATTGAAGTGTCTGTTTGTAATATCAAAATAACAGTTTTTTACAAAATGCATATGAAAGTATATACGGGCCCTACACCAAAAAAGCCATTTTAAAAATTTTTGTCTGGCAGTCTGTCTGTTTGTTCCGGGTAATCTCCGAAACGGCTGGGCCGATTTTGACCGGACTTTCACTGGCAGATAGCTGATGTTACAAGGAGTAACATAGGCTACTTTTATTTTGGAAAAATAATTAGGGTTCCGCGCAAAAAAATAAAAACCATGAAATCCAATATCTCCGCGCGGGTGAAACCGCAGGGCAGCAGCTAGTATACATTAAAAAAGTTGTTATGTGTATTTTTTTAGCATAATAATAATGCGTGAAGCATTATTATTTAAGTATTTATTTAATACACAAAGAAAAGTACAAAAAGGGGAATTAATGCTAAAGCATTTCTACAAGTCATCCGCTCTTTGTACAAAAGAGAGGGATATAGGCGTGAATAAAAAATAAACAGAAAAACAACATAGAAAAATAAATTGTCATGTTCTGCGGCGCGAGTACGGATCTTTTCGATAAAGCTCGTGAAGACTGCCGCCAAGCAGTAGTGCGCAAGCATTACTGTGTTCCGGTTTGATGAGCAGAGTATCCAGTGATATTACTGGGCTTATGAGACTTAATACCTAATGTCTCAGGGTAACGAGCGCACTGCAGTGCCGCGCAGACCTTTGTGTTTCAAAGTTCTGGGTGGCACTGCAATCGTTATGGGCCGGCGTTATGCTTACCATCAGGCAAACGACCAGCTCGTCTCGTTACATAATAACATAAAAAAAAAGAAAAGAAAATCGATAAAATTGACATTTAAAATCGATAAAGTGGGTTTTATTCGATAAAATTGACAGTTAAAATCGATAAAGTGTGTTTTATCGATTTTAACTGTCAATTTTTTCGAATTTTATTTACAGAAAAGATCCGTACTCGCGCCCCTGGTTTGATGAGCAAAGTTTTCAGAACTTCATATCTCAGGGCAAAGAGTGCGCACTCCAGTGCTACGCAAAAAAATTATGAGTGGCACTGCAATTGTTATGGACTGGCATTACGCTTATCATCAAGCAAACGACCCGCTCATCTTTCGTTATCTAATAGTATATAAAATGCCTAAGCATCAAATTTAACTCTAAACTTAATACGTTTTCCATGATTTTAAAATTAATAATGATTTATTTCCACCCCTAGACACAAGCCACCCTTTTTATTTGCTTACTGACCCGAGCCTATCTCATTTACCCTGGCAAAGAGAAATAAAAGTAACGGTCAAGTTGGAACCACAGACAAAAAAGATTAGGGTTATTAGCCACTAAGGGTATTAGAAAAAGTAGAGATGTTATGTACGAATTATACTATAAAAAATCACTCACTAATAACAAAAAATTTCACGAATATGTCAGTCAATATTCAAAGATTTTTAAACGCGTATGTATGCAAGCTAAATCCAACTACATTAGGGATAAAGTAACAAAATCTAATAATAAAATCAAAACTGTTTGGAAAATTATTAACACAGAAACTGGTAAAAATAAAAACAGAGATTGTGAATTTAAACTAAAAATTAACGATAAAGTAGTTACTGATCAACTCGATATAGCCAATGAGTTTAATAAGTTTTTTACAAACATACCATTGGAGGCTACTAAATCACTAGACTCTTCTCCAGCAAAAGCAGAAATGCTTTTGCAAAACAGCTTTTCTAAATTAATTCCGGATTTTAGTTTTCGTTACATAACAACCACTAGTATCAAAAAAGCGTTTAAATCTATCAATGTGAAAAACACCGAAGACTTGTGGGGTATATCGGTAAAAGTAATAGGATCCTTAATTGATACAATTGCGCCCTATCTAGTTATTATTTTTAATCTTTCTATAGATCAGGGTGTCTTTCCTGATCTAATGAAACACAGTAAAGTCACCCCTATTTTTAAATCTGGTTGTAAGGACACCCCCTCTAACTATAGACCAGTTTCTGTACTTCCAGCTCTTAGCAAAATCTTTGAAAAAATTATATTAGAACAGTTACTTTCACATTTCAACGAGTATAGAATATTGCACGGTCACCAGTTTGGTTTCACGAAAGGCAGATCAACAGTCGATGCCGGAGCTAAACTGATGTCCCACATCTTTGAAGCTTGGGAGAGTTCACAGGATGCTATTGGAGTATTCTGTGACCTCTCCAAAGCATTTGATTGTGTGGAACACAGAACGCTTATTAAAAAAATGCATCATTACGGCGTGCGTGGGACAGCTCTTGATCTTGTAAATTCTTACTTGACGGGTAGACAGCAGAAGGTTGGCATCGATAGAGTAACATCTTGTGGTTCTTCAGTGAAGATAGGCGTGCCGCAGGGATCAATACTGGGCCCCTTTCTCTTTCTAGTATATATAAATGACTTACCCTTTATGACAGACCATATAGCATTGGACATAGTTTTGTTTGCTGATGATACTTCACTCATTTTTAAAACTGATAGGAAAGACAGTGAACTAAAGGAATTAAATGATAACCTTGACAAAATCTCAGAATGGTTTGCTGCTAATAATCTACTACTTAACGCTAGTAAAACTAAATGTATTAAATTTTCACTTCCCAACGTACCACACGTGGAATCTAAAGTGGAATTGGAAGGCAGCAAACTTGACCTGGTGAATAACACTGTATTCTTAGGATTAACTATTGACTCCAAAATGCAGTGGGGTCCTCACATCAATGCCCTATCGGGTCGTTTGAGTTCCGCTGCATTTGCAGTACGTAAAATTAGGCAGCTGACTGATGTGGCGACGGCAAGGTTGGTATATTTTGCATATTTTCATAGTTTGATGTCTTATGGCGTCCTACTTTGGGGATCTGCTGCCGATATAGATACCATTTTCATATTACAAAAGAGAGCAGTACGCGCCATCTATGACATGGGTCCACGCGAATCTCTAAGAGACTTTTTTAAAGAAATAGGTATTCTAACCCTGCCTTCGCTATACATTTTGGAAAATATAATGTATGTACGGAAGAATATTACTAAATTTAACTTAAAAAGTGATGTACATGAGTTAAATACTAGAAGTAAACATAAAATTGTTGTACCCGGGTTCAGATTAAGTAAAACTAACAAATCGTTCCTGGCAAATGGTGTCAGATTCTACAACAAAATTCCTAAAGTATTAACTGAATTACCACAAGGAAAGTTTAAACGTATAGTCAAGAGTGTATTAATTAAAAAAGCGTATTATAAAATTAAGGATTATGTAGATGACAAGGATGCATGGAGGCAAACAGCTCAGGAGCCTCCTGGCGACTACTAAACTTTAAATTGTTAGTTGTTAGCATTAGAATCATTGTAAAAAACTACTTTTTTTAAAAAGAATGCCGTGACGAGTTTCTTGCCCTTCTTCTTGCTCGGCCTATACCAATTTGGAACGGGCACGGTGGGTTTCTGGAAGATTCGTTGACTTTGAGCACGGATTGGGTCTGTTGGTGTCTTTGTCATTTATTATGTTCTGATAAAGACAGCATTAGTTTTAGTCTGTGATTCGGGTAGATGAATGTTGCAGAGGCCGGCTGTTAGAGTCATTTTAACTTTCATAAGTGCTCCTTTGGGGCCTATTTGAATAAAGACTTTTGAATTTGAATTTGAATTTGAGGTAATTTTTCAAATTTTAACACATAAAATTGTAGGACGTCGTAGCCTGGTGATGGGCATTTTCTAGTACTTGCCTCGATAGTTACCACCCCATCAAGTTGAAAAAGTATAACATTTTCACTGTTAGTTTTATAGGCGTATACCATACTCTATTAGTCGAGAGTCTATTTAGGTCTATATTAGTTTAGCATTTTACCATAGGTAGGACTAACTCTTTTACAAAGGTCTGTTTGGGTGGGTTAAGTAGGTCTGCAGTAATGTGTAGGGGCAGACCTCTTACGAAAGATGGTCGACAACGAGAGTGTCTGAGTGGCGGTGTTATGGGCTAGAGTTATGCTTACCATCAGGCAAATGACCAGCTCGTCTCGTTATCCAATTGTATAAAAAAAAACTCAAGTCGTTGCGAGATACGACGATCCGTTATCGCGTGTCGCATCACTGTGATAAACACCTGACTTCGATATATATTAATAGATCAAAGTAAATAGAAATGTGTATCAAACCGAACATTATTGGAGTTATAAGTCATCTGTTGACAGATTGTGATGCATTGTGTTTACCCGTGGAGGTTTACCATTGACTGTGGTGTTTAATCAAAAAGCTTCCTTGAACAGTTGAAGACGGCATAAAGTGAAAAGAGGTGGAAATAAGGTTCAAAATCCCTCAGCCTAGACAAAGTCACTGTACGATTTGTAATACCTTCTGTTTTACTATAATACTAGATGTGCTCCCTGGTTTCGCCCACGTAAAATTTAGCCTAAGTTATAGCATCAGCTATCTGCCAGTGAAGTCTCGACAAAATCGGTCCAGCCGTTTCGTAGATTAGCCGGAACAGACAGACAGAAAGACAGACTGACGAAAATTTTAATTATTTTTTTTTGTTTATACCGTATATACGTTCGTATGTATTTATCTTCAGTTATATGCCAGTGAAAGTCCCGTTAAAATCGGTCCAGGCGTTTCAGAGATTAGCCGGAACAAGCAGACAGAATGACAAAAAATTTAAAAATTGCTTTTTTATGCTACAAATTTCGTATATACTTTCATATGAATTTAGTAAAAAGTTTTCATTTTGACATTACATATACGGACACTTCAATTTGATTTATTTCTATAAGTATGTACATATGTAAGAACAGATAAAAATGATGACCGCCACACCAATCTGTCTAGCATTGGATACCCACACGGAGTACACCTCCATCATCAATGGTCATCGTCATCATCAAAATGGTCGGTGAACTCCTAAAGGTGAAAACCAAAAATGTCTGCAGCCCAAAACTTTAGGCATATCTCGAACGACATTGACAGCATAGAAGTGTTTTTTTTTATGTTATTTGGTAACGAGTCGAACTGGTCGTTTGCCTGATGGTAAGCATAACGCCGGCCCATAACAATTGCAGTGCCACTCAGAATTTTGAAACACAAAGGCCTGCGCGGCACTGCAGTGCGCTCGTTACCCTGAGACATTAGGTATTAAGTCTCATAAGCCCAGTAATTTCACTGGATACTCTGCTCATCAAACAGGAACACAGTAATGCTTGCACACTACTGCTTGGCGGCAGACTTCACGAGCAAAGCGGTGGTAACAACCCAGACGGACACTCGCAGAAGACTTAGTCCTCCCACTAACAAAGTGTTCTTCAATACAAGTTTTAAACTAAATTTTGGTGGTAACCTCTCTACAAAATACTTTAATTCCTTATCGACAGTCGAGCCAAGTCGGAAGCCATAGGAAAGACGGAAAACATCGATATAACCACAGAGAACCACAGGCAGTACAAGAACTCGATTGTTTTAGTAAAACAAGGCGTAGAGTTATTTATTTACTTGTAGTCAGGGCCGGATTATCCATAAGGCAAAGTAGGCAAATGCCTAAGGGACCAGCACCGACTAGCGGCCCCGCATCTGGGAAAAATTGGAAATATTTTTTCGAGTGAAAATTAAATTTGAAGATTTGTATGTGACAAACCCTCAATGACAATATTACCCTACAGAGTATTTATTGGGCTGTCTCGGATATAACTTGTTGGAGGTTAGACGAGAAAAAAACCAGTAGGTAGTCAGGCGCAAAATTCTTTGGGAAAATATTGATGCTCTGGAGCTGCATGAGGAGTTGTATCGATTTTTTTATACCTGACAATTACAATCGTAGCAGAAGGCACTGGTTGTTCGCAGTCCCATGTTGTCGCACAGTGGCGCGGAAGAAGTCTCCCATACCGCGTAACCTCTCTGCCCTCAACGCTCTCCTGCCAGGCTAGCATGCGCTCCACGACAAAATTTTGTCTACTGTTTTGTCTCGCTCTTTCTCGTGCGAATATGAGATTGATTGCGAATATGAGATGAAAAATGCACGATATAAGCATCGACTAAATTTTGTCACGGTGCGCATGCTAGCACGGCTGGCCACCAAACGAGACTGTGATTTGTTTGCGGAGGAATGGTCGAAAATATTGTTAGTGTTTGTGATATTGTGAAAGGGGTGTGTGCTAGTTTAATTTATTTAATATTAAGTTCTTTTAATCTTATATTTCATTTTTGTTTTTATCTTCATTTTTTTAGTTTGTACCTAATGTTGTTCAGTTTTAATTAATGTAATTGGCTTATGCCGTTTTAATCAAATAAATAAGTCTCTTTTTAACTCTACCTCAAAAAATATCGGGATCATAATTCAACTATGCGATAAAATAATGATTAATTATTCAATCATTTCAAATCTCGAGTGCCCAGATCTTAGACTTAATGGAGCCAATGAAAGAGACTATGAAAATCCCTTTAAATTTTGGTATGTTTAACCGGAACCTTTTTTACACTGTTGTAATGAATTTCCAGTTTTTTTATGTTATTTGGTAACGAGACGATCTGGTCGTTTACCTGATGGTAAGCATAACGCCGGCCTATAACATTTGCAGTGCCACCCAGAACTTTGAAACACAAAGGCCTGCGTGGCACTGCAATGCGCTCGTTACCCTGAGACGTTAGGTATTAAGTCTCATAAGCCCAGTAATTTCACTGGATACTCTGCTCATCAAACCGGAACACAGTAATGCTTGCACATTACTGCTTGGAGGCAGACTTCACGAGCAAAGCGGTGGTAACAACCCAGACGGACACTCGCAGAAGAGTTAGTCCTCCCACTAACAAAGTTTCTAAAGTTGGTATACTGTCTTTACTTACGCTGTTGTAGTAACTATGCAGTGGATTATATGGTAACCTTTAGGTAATGTACTTTGCCGTAATCGTTTAAGTTGAAGTAGACAAGGCGTGTATATTACAAATAAACCTTTTATAAAATAACTATTAATCCTGGCCAACCAAAGGTCGCCTGTAAAAAATCGTGTATAGCAATAAGAGCTCCTTTTGTACAAATTTATTATTGGTAAATCGTACACTGAAGGGAAAATCAGAAGCTACAACACAAGCGTTGTTTAGTATAGGTTCTGTAAATATATTGGGCATTACCACAAAAAAATTAAACACACGTTAAACCTGTCTTAAACCCTGTTTAACGCCAAAACAGGCCTTAGTCGCGCGATTAAATATGAGCAACCACAAATCCTGATTTAAGTAGTGTTTAGCCGTAGTCTAACTCTATTCTGTTTTGACATTTCTAATCATTGTAGACTTTTATCTTTAGACACTGTCTAGCTGAGTGTGGTGTCTAAATATGTTTTTCAAAACCAAAATTTTTTGTAAACCAAATTTTTTTTACTATTATTACTACCTACTAATATTGTTTTTTAAAAGTGGTCTTATTATTTTCAGGTACTTTGTACAGAATGGAGCACTCAGAATTTCGTGTAAAGGGTAAGTATAAATAGAATTAAGTTCCGATAAGCATTATTTTTATTATCTAGGCGTAAGACAAGTATAATGTTCCCTAAAATTGTCTTCAAATAATAAATAAAATAGTTCTTCTTCGGCTGGAAGGAATTGTCCAAAGTTCTCGCTGGTATTCGTTTTGGATCGAAACATATTAAGGGAACAATTTGTTCCAAAACGAAAACTAGCGAGAAATCTAGACAATTCCTTCTAGTCGAAGCCTAGCTATCGCGGGTTTTCATCGGTTTGCAAGGCAGCTCTCCAACATATTCCATCTCTATCTAATTTGTTTTATAGGAAACAGTGAGTGAAACTAAAGTTACGTTTATATTTTTGACGCCAGAATCGGCACAAATACCTGTTAAGTACATATTATACTTTTATAATTCTGCAAAGTCAATATTATGAACTCTGACTTATTATTATTGCCTACTATTAAATCAATCTATGGTTTCCAGTGCCTAATAATAATACAATTATCAAACGAATAGGCTATAGGCAGTTATTAGTCCATATTAAAATAATCATAACACAAATAATAATGTACCTTTGTTGCGTTATCGGAATATTGATTAGATTATTAGATTAGAAACGTCAGTTATAGGAGTTTCTTAAAGTAAACTGGTTGGTACAAAGGAAATTGGTATTTAAGTCAAGACTTAGTTTAAGCATTGGTTGCGACCGATTTAATCTGTGCATCTATAGATAAGTCAGGAAATCTTCTTTTATATATAAAAACTAGCTGTCCCCGCGACTTCGCCCACTTATAGCCTAAGTAACTCCTAAGCAGGTAAGCCTAAGTAAGTTACTCCTTATAACATCAACTCTCTGCCAGTGCAAGCCCCGTCTAAATCGGTCCAGCCGTTTCGGAGATTACCAGGAATAAAAAAGATGTACAAAAATTTTAAAAATTGTGATTTTGTTATAGATACTGTATATACTTTCATATGAATTTATTGAATAGCTTTTATTTTGATTTTACAAACAGACACTCAATTTTATTTATTTGTATATGTTCGCGCGCGAACCCGTATTAGCGGTACCTGTGCGGGACGCGGGGCGGGCTGCCCGAACGGGGAAGACTGCGGGGGACGGCGCGCGCGCATCGCGGGACGCCGGCATTCACCAAGATTCGCCGCTGCGACGCAGACCCCTTGCTATTTTTTACCTAATAATCTATTTACGTGTCCAAAAATCCTAAGTAATAAACCAAGTGAATCAACAAACAAGTGTTTCACGACTACAAATACCCCAGTACTCGTCGGAGCGAGTACATATTTTTTGGCGACCGTGACAGGACAGAAACTGGAAGGTGATCGCATCGTATCAAGTAAGCCCGTTCCATTATTCCTTCCAGAACGTTCCTATTCTATTATATATTTCCACTTCTATTTTGCTGTAAAGTGTGCTACATTCGTTAAAACATTATATATAAAACTATTTGCAGCTTGCTATTTTCTAAACTGTATAACAACTTGATATGTTTTGCTAAATCACAACTTCATTTATTTCTAAATAATTTCATTTCATTCTTTAACAAGCCGACCAAATATCTCCGTCTTTGAAATATTATTTCGTAACGCATTCTAAAGTAATTGACGGAAAATTCCAGTGTAACTATCGCTACCCGCGGCGGCTGCGGGGGGGTTTAGCGCCCGCGCTGTGTGCCCGTTCGTTGCTCGCACGGTCCGCGGGCTCGGCCCGGCCGGCTGGCTTCCGCTCGTGTACCGCTACGCGCGGTCCCGCCTACGCTGCTCGTGCTGTTGACGAGCTCGGCGGCAGCTGCATGGTTTGAGGTTGCTGACTGCTGGATAATTTAACAGATAACTTGCACATTTTATTTATTATATCTGCCCTACTCATTGTTTACGCCTACTACTTATAATCTTATTAAATTATGGCTGAAACCGAAGCGAAGACTAGGTCTAAAAGCCCTATACCAATATTAAATATTGAAACAATAGATAGGCCAAATACTACTGAATATTTAAAGACTTTATCTAGGAAGCGTGCTGGGTTTAGAATCAGACTAACTATATTTAAAAACTATTTACAAAAATATAGCACTACTGATATTACACAAGCTTCTACTTTAGAAATAAGAGAAATACAATTAAGATTGGCTCAATTAAAAGAAATTATGTCTAGCTTTGATCGAGTACAAGCCGAGATAGAGGAGCTTTCACAAAATTTTGATGAACAGTTACAAGAACGAGACAATACTGAAAGTGAATTCTATACACAAATAGCGTTAGCTCAAGAATTAATTGATTCATTTTCAGCTAAACACAAGACTTCTTCAGACGATTCAGTGAAATCAAATTGTTGTCAAAATATGAACAATTCTATTAACCTACCAGTCATAAACCTACCCAGCTTCGATGGGACCCATACAAAATGGCTTGAGTTTCGAGACACTTTTAAAACACTTATTCATGACAACGATTCGATTGCACCTATTAGTAAATTTCACTATTTAAGAAATTGTTTACAATCGGGTGCCAGTGTCGTAATACGATCTTTGGAGTTTGCTGCGAGAAATTATGAACTTGCGTGGAATACATTATGTGATAGATATAACAATAAAAATATTTTAATAAATAATCACTTAAATGCATTGGTGACTATGAACGCAATACAAAAGGAATCGTACAAGGCTTTGAGGTATTTGAGTGATCATGTTTCTAAAAATTTAAATGCGCTTAACACTCTAGAGGTTTCTACGGACGGGTGGGACCCCTTGGTCATATTTTTGGTCTCAGCAAAGTTGGATCCTAAAACCGGTGGTAAGTGGGAGGAGCATAAGGGTCGACTATCACACCTGCCTAGTATAAGTGAATTTAAGAACTTTCTAGAAAACAGAGCGAATGTTTTAGAAACTGCCTATTGTAGTCGTTTCAATGAAAATAAACCTACACATACTAATAATACTTACAAAGAAAATCGTTCTACCAAGTCATTTGCTACTTTTTCTCAGGCATCTTCTAGTAAGATCTGTCCTATTTGTAACCAAGATCATTTTGTGTATCAGTGTAATAAATTTAAAGCTTTGACTATTGATGACAAACTCAGCGAAGTTTCTAAGCACAAGTTGTGTTCTAATTGTCTGCGTGGTGGTCATTCCGTTGTCCAGTGCACGTTAAAAGGTTCTTGTCGTATCTGCAAGAAAAAACATAATACAATATTACATAAAGATGATAAAATACCTATTGAAAATAGTAACTTACCGAATTATCCCGTTAGCTTGTCTGCTGTTTCGCCGGGTCAAGTTCTATTGTGTACTGCAAAAATAAAAGTGACAAATTTACAAAATAAAACCACTTACCTTGCTCGTGCGCTGCTGGACACCGGAAGCCAATCTTCCTTTATCACGGAGAACCTGAAAGAGAAATTAAACTTACAATCTAAAAATATAAATACTTGCAACGTATCAGGTATCAACGGAGTAGTCTGTCCTATTAATGAGCGATGTCAAATTAATATTAAGTCGCTCAACAGCTCATTTAACAGAGATATCAACTGTTTTGTTATCCCTAAGGTTACAGGTAACTTACCTAATGGTCGCGTCGTTGTTGAGAGGTTAGGCCTGCCAGATAACATAACGTTAGCCGATCCAACGTTTTACAAACCTTCAGAAGTAGACATTCTGTTGGGTGCTGATCACTTTTTTAATATTGTTGGTTCCAATACAATCAGCCTAGGTCCAAACAAACCTACCCTATTAGACAGTGAGCTAGGATGGTTACTAGCGGGTCCTACTGGTCAGGATATTGGCTAAAATAATTTACAATGCAATTTCATAAAAAACAATAAATCAAAGTCACTACAAGACGTATTTCAATTGAAGTCACTATAAGACATATATCAAACGAAGTCACTATAAGACTTACATCAAACGAAGTCACTACAAGACATACATGAATCGGAGTCACTACAAGATATCCACAACTCAATAAAATGGTCTTCTGATACCAGTACCTATTCAAACAAAAAACCACGTCCAACCTACCTGAAAATAAAAAACCTATTTTCTCCTGATGATAAATCCAAAAGCGACAATGATGCACTTATTGCCTTTAAAAATCATTCCAATTATCTAAAGCTAAAAAGAATCTACGCCTATGTATTACGTTTTGTCAACAATTGCAAGCGTGATAAAGTTAAGTTAACCGGTCCATTGAACGTAGATGAACTTAATTCTTCCCAAACACTATTACTTAAATTTAGCCAATCGGAGTCGTTTGCTAAAGATTTTATTGATATCAGTCAACGTAAACAGTTGCATCACAAAAGTAAATTGCTGCCTTTGCATCCATTCCTTGATGCAAATGGTTTGATTAGAGTAGGAGGCAGGCTAGAACAATCTTCTTTTGAGTACGATAAAAAACATCCAATTTTACTAGATGCTAAGCATCATTTAACCAAGCTAATAATGACGTATGAGCATATTCGCTTGTTCCATGCAGGTCCACAGCTAATGTTGTCTACCTTTCGCGAACATTTCTGGCCTCTTGGTGGTAGAAACTTAGCTCGCACTATTACTAGACAGTGTGTGTTATGTACCCGTCTACGAGGCAATACTCTGCAGCCTATAATGAGTGACCTGCCCAGTGTTAGAGTAACCGAAAACTTTCCTTTTTATTCATGCGGAATCGACTTTGCTGGTCCATTTATGATATCATCTAAGAAGGGTCGAGGAAACCGCGTAACCAAAGCCTATTTATGCGTATTTGTATGTTTGGCAGTTAAAGCCATTCATTTAGAGGTTGTCAGTGACCTCTCAACTGAAGCCTTCATCCTATGCCTGCGCAGGTTTGTATCACGTCGCGGCAAGCCCTATGTGATCTATTGCGATAATGGCAAGAATTTCGTTGGAGCAAACAATGAGTTGGGGAGGGCTGTGCGTTCTAGTCGTCAGTCAGTTTCGGACTATGCAGCAAACGAAGGAATTAAATTTATGTTTTGTCCGGCATACTCCCCGCACTTTGGAGGTATTTGGGAGGCCGGCGTTAAATCGTCTAAAAACCTTTTTAAACGTGCGGCTGCCAATGCGTTCTTGACGTTTGAAGAATTGACCACACTTTTTACGCAAGTGGAGGCCATCCTTAACTCCAGACCCCTTTCTCCGCTCTCATCAGACCCTAACGACTTCAATCCTCTCACTCCTGGGCACTTCTTGATCGGCCGCCCCTTGATGTCCGTACCATCACTGCCTATCGCCACTACAAGGCCCAGCAGCTATCAGCGCATCGAGCAAATCCGTCAGCAGTTTTGGGAGCGGTGGCGCCGAGAATTCATGGCTGAACTTCAAAACAGAACGAAATGGACCAGAGATGGCGTCAATCTTCAGGTTGGAGATCTAGTCGTTCTAAAGGAGGACAACCTGATGCCTCTTCATTGGCGCATGGGCCGCGTCTTAACTTTGTATCCTGGGCAAGATGGAGTTAGTCGAGTAGTGGATCTACGCACAGCTAAGGGCACAATCAGACGAGCTGCCCACAAATTATGTTTGCTACCGACAACTACTCCAGCCGGTCTGGATACCACCACACTACCAGCCCTATAAACAACAAGCAACTTACAAATAACAAGCAACCTACAAACAACCAGCAACTATAGACAACAAGAAACCATAGACCACAAGAAACTATAGACTACAAGAAAACATAGACTACAAGAAGACTACACATAGTACAGAACCCTTTTGAAAGCTTAGCTTTCAACGTCGCGGAGGATGTTCGCGCGCGAACCCGTATTAGCGGTACCTGTGCGGGACGCGGGGCGGGCTGCCCGAACGGGGAAGACTGCGGGGGACGGCGCGCGCGCATCGCGGGACGCCGGCATTCACCAAGATTCGCCGCTGCGACGCAGACCCCTTGCTATTTTTTACCTAATAATCTATTTACGTGTCCAAAAATCCTAAGTAATAAACCAAGTGAATCAACAAACAAGTGTTTCACGACTACAAATACCCCAGTACTCGTCGGAGCGAGTACAGTATAGAAGATTTATAGATAATATAGATTGAGTTGGTATGTGTTTACTGCGACTGGAGTCCCGTTCAGTGTAGATATCTTCAAGTTCAATCAATTGAACAAGTGCGTCCTTCTTTACGACACAAAGAACTCTTTGTGCGTTTGAGACTTCTTGGGTTAAATAGTTTTTTGTTTAAGTTCTTTTTATCAGTGCAATTGCATTTAGATTAAACCATTTTTTAATCCAGTTTTTACAAGGATCTATACATGGGTTTGGTTTTTTAAGAATTATTAAGGCGTCGTTTTCAGAATTTTTACAGTTTCATAAATTACAACGCAGTACGGATCTGTTGTGCTGACAACAGTTGTGCTGGCCTTAAGTTATAACTTAAGGCCATCACCTAGTCCAACGCTTAGTACTTATTGGACTAGTATGATCATCAAAGTAAGAAGTTAGAAAAATCCCTAATAAAACATTTCAAAAGACACCTAGACTTACAATCTTACATATTAGGATATTACATCCGGACCGGATAAGGCAAATGTCACTGTATCCAATAAACACCCAAGCCATAAAAGAGCTTTACCGATCCGGATCAAACCAGTATAAACTGGTAAACGATTCAATATCGACGAATGCAAATCCTATGTGCAATTTCACTTTGTTTGTAATAGAATGAAGAGACAAATGTACGTAAGAGCCCACATACACGAGCACTCCAGTCCACAACATTCCAATCCAACGATCCAAAAACCGTCCGTGTGTGGGGAATCTCAGATGGATTACGTGGAGTGATGGAAGTATTATAAATAATATAGTATTATATATAATAGTAATATAAATAAATAAAATAAAGTATTAGAAATCCATACGTTCCATATCCAACGTTCCAACTCATCATGGCCGATAAGACGTTCCAATTCGCACTCAGTTGTTTCTCGAGACGCAGAATGACCGAAAAATAGAGCGATGGCGCGCTCGAAGTGTAGTGACCGTCTGTGGGCTCGAAATTGGACCGTCGCGTCGTTCCGCTCAATCATGTTGTGATACGTGCTGGTATATACAAGCTGCATTAGGTTGTCGGTAGTTCCCAACGTTCAAGGCCGCAAATTCGTTTTATTCTATGGAACCCCTTACCAAACGATTACAAATGAAATACGCTGCAATGCAGTTGGGCGCTGTTCCAAAATAATGATTGTAATTATGGAATTGTATTATTTACATTTTAATAATGCAACAATTCAATAGCAAAATATGTAATATCGCGATACTGGTGACTTTTACACAGAGCCCTTGGGTTCCACAGAACCCACTGTAAGATAGTGCTGTCTCGAAGCCCTGCCTTGCCTCAAAGCAACGACTGCTCCGCTTTCCGCTATATACATCACTTGCGCACCACCGCTTATTTAACGCGTGCGTCTGCACTGAGCACGCAGCGGTTGTGAACCAATTTTTTTGAATAGAGGTCGTAGAAGCATATGTAAAAGCGCGTGCCGTGCTCGGACTAGATTTCCATCAAGCCCCAACCACAACCACAATAGACGTTACGATATGCGTCAAGCGGGATCGTGGTTTTTCCATGATTTTCTCGTGGTCCGCGATTGATACTTATCCATCAATCATGAATTAGGTGTGAGGCCTGCCTTATATATAACGAGTCAATCGTTCGCCTGATGGTAAGCAAAGAGAGCAAAGCGGTGGTGCCCACCCAGACTGACACACTCAGGAGAGATAACCCTACCACCAGGTAAATTGTTTTGGGCCGGCGTTATTCTTACGATCAGAAAAACCGCTCAACGCGTTATCTACAAAAAAGTTATCGTAGGTAACTCATTTCCAATCCCTTACTTAGCAAAGGGTATCGATATTATCTTTTAATTGTGCGGGTATTGGAGACAGGCATCATATTTATTGCTGATTGTTACACGTCGCGCAAGATAACGACAAGTCGCACGTTACGACGACTTTACTGCAGTAGAAATTAACCACAGCAATTTGTAAAGCTAAAGTATATCGCGAGTAGTCAAACGAAACCAAAAAAAAAATCAGAATGGTTCTGTTTTCAAACTCATTTTTTTTTCTTTTGTCCAGCAAAGGAAATGGTCGATTATATAGCGGACTACTTAGAGAATATTCGAGATCGCCGCGTCTATCCCAGCGTTCAGCCTGGCTACCTCCATAAACGGCTGCCAAAAGAAGCCCCTCAAGCCCCAGAGAATTGGGACGACATCTTTAAGGACGTTGAAGAGCATATCATGCCCGGGGTAAGACTTACTCCCAATGGAATAAGGTTTAAAATTGCACCAAGGTATGGAGATAGCTTAAGAATTTAATCGGAACTGCAAGAAATTTTCGGTCGTATTTGGTTGTCAGTTAAGGTTAGGTATACTACAATGCGATTAAAATAAGAATAGGACGGGCTCTCGGCTAACTTCACTCATATAAGTACGGTCAGCAGAACAAACTTAAAAATAGATTAATTTTAAATGAATGACTAAAAATCGTTCATTTTATAAAATTTATATATTTATAAGGTTGGCAGCACAGACGCAGTGTTGCAAAAGTTTCCGATTTATTGGGAGATCTACTGATTTTGGTCATTGTCTCCCGATATCCCTATTTAGCAATTCAGTATCCCGATTTTTGAATTATCATCTAATGTAAAATAATATTCATAAATAAACATGGAAAATAATATTCTTCATACGGCAAAACTAAAAGATCTTGAATAAATGAATATATTATTAACATAAAATACTCTTGTTTTATTCCGAATAAAAATCTCCCGATTTTAGATGGCAAATTTAACGAATTACCTAATAATACCTACTACTATAAATAATACCTACCTATGATTCGTTTTTAGACTAATTTTTTCTCTACCTATCAGATAAAAAAGTACGTGCTATTACAATATAAAACAAGCCAATATTTTTTAACATTGCTTTTTTTGCACACTATACCAAGTTCCCGTAATGACGTCACAACATGGCGCTAGGCCGGTCCTATTCTTATTTTAATCGCATTGTAGGTAGTATGGTTGTTTCGGCGTTCAGACTGGTTACATCCACAAATGCCTGCCAAAAGAAGCTTCTCAGACCCCTTACCATCTTAGGAATAAGGTTCTAAATAGCATCCCATACATACATATGATTGAAAAACATTAGCCTTCTTTCATTGGGCAGTTGGGTAAAAAAATTGAGCAAGAGATTGTGAATTTTACTGCAACTTGAAAAAGATAAGTACTCAATAATTTGAATCACTTTAAGTTCCTTAACTTTAGATTCTTTTCCGTAGGTGGTGCACTGGCAGAGTCCTCACATGCACGCATACTTTCCTGCGTTGACGTCCTACCCCTCCATTATGGGGGAAATGCTGTCCAGCGCTCTTAATGTGCTGTGCTTTACTTGGGTAAGAAATTTCTTTTTCTAATACCTTTTTCTCTATTTCATTGACTTGTGTTTTTAAGCGAAACTCAGCGGAAAGCTCTTAAAGACCGTGATTTTCCGCTGTTTTGCAAGTCGAGATATCATAAATCAGCTTCGTGGGCTTGGTTCACCTGATGTCTCCCTTGAGGGTGACATCAGGGGAGTCTGGTAATGGTATTGCACTCTCCGGACGGGAGAGACAAGTATCATACATTTCACAAGTTTTTAAAAGTGCTTTGCCGCTCCGGAGTTAAATACTTAATATATCAATAAGACGGTTTTTTTATAAAGCAAGGTAACATAATGAGTAGCCTGCTGGAACCTTGCCTGATGGTAGCATAAAACAGCTGCAGTGCCTCACAGAACTTCGAAACACAATAGGCTGTGCGGTACTGCAGTGAACTTACTCTGAGACATCTCATCACATTCTTAATGACCCTGTAAATTCACTGACTGCTAATCAAACTTTGATTTTTGACCAATTCTCATTAAGAACCTCCATGTTAGGCTTCATTCTTTCTGTGGACATAGGAACCTTCATTTCCACGGAGTCTTATCAACTGAACTGTTTTTGCTTTAGGCATCGTCTCCAGCTGGCACGGAGCTGGAAACCATCGCAATGAATTGGCTGGGCAAGGTGCTTGGGCTCCCGGATTGCTTCCTCAATGAGAAGGACAACAGTCCTGGCGGCGGGGTTATACAGGTGAATTTAGAGGGCTCCGTCGTTAGGTTGCATAGAAAGCGTGGGGACCCAGATTCCACGTAACGCTTATTCTCAGATCTTAACTATTTGTGTTGTGTATCTGTGTGTGTGTCAGTGCTACCTGCGACACAATGAATCTTAGTGCAGGTGTAAGCATTTGTTTGATATGTTATTGTTGTTGTTGGTGATTATTAATATATAATCAAAGGTCATTATGTCCAAACCCTCTGGACTGGCGATTCCGCGATCTGTCATGTGTGTTTACATTCTTAGACAGTTAAAAAAATGGACCTTAGTTAACATGGTTTCATGTCACTTGGACATAAGGACAGAACGTTTATAGCATGTTTTTTATATACTATAGGCTTGCCACTATCTCACGTGATAGTAAGTGACAATGCGTTCGAAGATGGAGCACGCGTACCTGGAAGATACCTATTCATTGGTGACTTGAAGACACCCAGATTATAGCGATCAGAGAACACAGACTATGGCAAGGCATTCCATTCTTTAGCGATACACCAAATGAATGTAAAGGGGGAATATCAACAAGGTCTCGATGTCGTCTTGCCGTTTGTCTGGTCGACTGACACATTCACCGAAATGCAACCGATAAAACACCGATAAGCAAGCAACTCTACGCCGATGTTCAAGGCTCTGCAGCCTAGCTTCTATCAGCGAGTCATTGCGGTCTCTTGGACCGCCTCTCAATCGATCTCAATAGTATAGCTGCCAACTTAAAAATTACAATTTTCTTAGACAACAGCTAGTGAAGCCACCCTGGTCAGCTTGCTGGCAGCTCGCACCAAAGCCCTCGTCGAGCTGGCCGAGCTGAATCCTGAGCTGCAGTCAGCAGAGTTGCTCGGGCACCTGATCTGCTACTGCTCAGATCAGGCGCATTCTTCGGTCGAGAAAGCTGGGTTGATTGGTAAGTCTTCAACCGACAGTATCACCAACAGATGTTTTAGATATATTCTCAATGTCCTCACTGGCGTTTTACGATATTTTATGTAAACCGTATGTACAGTAAGGTAAGGTTCACCAATAATTTTGACCCGAAGTTTAACTACATATTCAGTTATCTAGGTTAAACTCACGGACCAAGGTTTGGTGGACCTATGGGTTGTTTTAAAAAGTTATAACGATAACTTCGTTACCCATCGTTGACAGCACATTTTGACATCCGCTGTCAAAACTAGTTCTGAATGGTTGGTGAAATGCCGATTGCAAATTAGATCCATATTACCACAAAAATCAACGTTTAAACTCCTGTTTAGTTAGATAGACATTTCTAATAATTTTAGAATTTTATCTTTAGCACTATTCAGCTAAACAAGCATCTAAAAGCGGTAACACGGTTAGACTTTAATTACATTTACGCAGTTATTAGGAACAACAAGTGATTAGGAACGCTAAAAAATGGTAGTAGAATTGAAATTTACTTTTGACACCGGTTAGGGCAATCGTATTTTATTTATGTAACTTCTTTTAATCCATTTTTACACAGGTCTGGTGAGGATGCGTTACGTGGAAACCGACCAGCATCAGAGCATGCGAGGAGATAAGCTGGAAGAAGCTATTGCCAGTGATAAAGCGAAGGGTCTTGTGCCATTCTGGGTAAGTAGTATTTAATTTTTTTTATTCAAATTTAAAATTCTATTTACATAGAGAGCACTCATGAAAGTTTAAGATTTAAATAAGTGACTAATAGTGTTACCACAAAAAAACAGTTTTTAGTCACCTGTTTAGCTAGACAGAAAAGATAAACGTCAAAAATGATTAGAAATGTCACCATAGAATTGTGTTAGCCAACGGTTTGACACTACTTTAATCAGGATTTGTGGTTGCTCATATTTAATCGCGCGACTATAAAGGCATGTTTAGGCGGTAAACAGTGTTTAACACAGGTTTAACGTGTGTTTAATTTTTTTTGTGCTAAGACCCTTAGTGCCTTTTTCAAGTGTATAGACCGATCAAGAAGAGTAAGAAACTGGAGAGTAAGAATTTTTTTGTAAAAAAGCACTTTTGAACATAAAAATACGTTATGCTCGTATAATTTATCGGAAAATCAGTCGCCCTTCTCGGCGTATCCTTGATACTCGAGTAGCGATCGCGTCGTATTAGAATCCAATTAAAAACGGTGCTAATACAGGATTAGCGCACGTGGAACGTAGATTGATAGCAAGGATGTAATAATACCTGATACTACTGGAGAAGACATTCTTCTTATTCTTATTCAAGTGGGGGCGGTAAGGCCTGCACTGAAGTCCCGCTTGGGGTGCTTGGGGTGCGTGTGGAATATCATGAGCTACAACTTTTTCGGTCTTGTTTGAAGAACGATAACCGACTCGTAAGTGACTCATTGAGCTTCGTGTATAGTTAGAATGCGCGGCCTTTCACCACTTCCTTGCTTCGAGTTATCCCTTGCTTACTATGGACCTGAAAGTAACATAGGCGATTTTTATCCCGGAAAAATGCACTTTTCCACTGAGAATCGCCACGCGGGTGAAAGTCTAGGACAGATGCTAGTCAGAAAATAAGTGCAAATCTCTGATTGGTGTATCTTCCCGATACATTATGAAAACAAATTGTATTAAGCTAATTAATAAAGCAACTCATCAGGTGTGGTATAATGTAAAAGATAAAGCGTTTTTCGTTTCAATGACCGCCAGTTTTACCAAGTGGTAGGACTAATTTTTCTGCGAGTGCCGCCCAGACGGGTGATTACCTCCGCTTTGCTCGTGTAGATATGTAGTGACGTGCAAACATTACGCTGTTCCGATTTTATGAGTAAAATTGTAAGCGAAGTTACTGGGATTACGATATCTAATATCTCAGGGTAACGAGCGCACTGAAGTGCAGCGCAGCCCTTTGTTTTTACCAAAATTCGGGGTGGCACTAAAGTTGTTAGGGGCTGGTTATACTTATAACATCAGGCAAAAAACCCGCTCATCTCGTAATACAATAGTAAACACTGTTTTAAAATTGTTGTTTGAACATTCCCGTGAACATGATGTTTGCAACAGCGTCGAAATATCAGCTGCTCACCACTCAATAATAATCACGATGAATATCCTGTTATAATGTATAGTATACTATACATTGTAACGGGATATGTTATTGTCATTGTTCATATATGTTTTATTGTACAAAAAATATTTTTATACAATAAAACATATCTCTGAAAAGAAAAAAAAATGCTTTAAAAAGCGACGAACCGACTTCAGTGACGAACTACTAAACCGATTTTCATGAAATTTCTATGGGACCAAACTGAAAGTATATCCTTTCAAACAAAAAAATAATTTCCAAATCGTTTTATAAATGACAGAGATCTGAGGTAACAAAAAAAAATACCCTCCGAATTGATAACCTTCTCCTTTTATGGAAATCGGTTAAAAAATAACACACTATTCCCTCACACACTAAAAAAATATTGCCACACACTCAAAAAATCACACCAAAATCACAATTCACTATTCCGCTCGCCGCTTATGCCTTATACCTCATCTAGACTTGACAAATCCGTTTCCTGAATAGTAATCCTCAAGTCAACAAATTGGTCCCAACGGGAATACGCCTCGCGGTTATTATTTTAAAACGGACCCAAGTGGAGCAAACCAATCTCATATAATGAACAATTTCATTTAAAATGTTTGAACAATATTTTATTTCTCAACAATGAACAGTTTTAAATCCTCCCACAATGAACAGTTTATTTAAAAGGTTTGAGGTATTTTTTATATTGGTGTATTGCGCTTGGGGGATTAGGTTTGTATTATTTTTAGAATAGTGAATTTTGATTCGCTTTGAAGCGATTCTATTTATACAGTCATTATCGCTTCAACGTCAACTAAGTTTAAAAAAAAAGAGATTAGGATTCGTTAAATTACCATAGTAAGTATGGTGACATATAAGTCAATCTATACAATGCAAATAAATAAAATTGAAGTGTCTGTTTGTAATGTCATACGGTTCCTATAACAAATCAACCATTTTTTACATTTTTGTCTGTCCGTTTGTTTGTTCCGGGTAATCTCCGAAACGGATGGACCGATTTTGACGGGACCTTCACTGGCAGATAGCTGATGGTACAAGGAGTAATTTAGGCTACGTGAGCAAAGCCGCGAGGCACAGCTAGTTGTATCTCTGCCAAAAACTGCAGTGGACGTTTTTCAGCTGATAATGATGAAGGCTGGCCGTGCTACCACAAAAAAACACATATAGACGCCTGTTTGGCTAGACAGTGTCTAAAGATAAACGCCTTAAAAGATTAGAGATATCACAATAAAAAGGGTTAGACAACGTTGAAACACGTTAAATCAAGATTTGTTGTTGGTCATATTTATACGCGTGACTAAGGCATCATTAGGAGTTTAACGTTGTTTAACACAGGTTTAGGGTGTGTTTAATTTTTTTGTGTTAAGTCCGTATGTGTTCACTTCCAGGTGTGCGCAACCTTGGGTACGACGGGGTCGGTTGCTTTCGACAACTTACGTGAAATAGGCGAGGTGTGCCAGAGGCACTCCACCTGGCTTCACGTGGACGCTGCTTATGCTGGCAGCGCTTTCGTATGTCCCGAGTTTAGGTAATAAGACTTAATACCTAATGTTGTTGTTGCATGCTACCTGTTGTTGCAAAGTTCTGTGTGGCACTGCAATTGTTATGGGCCGGCGTTAGGCTTACAATCAGGCAAATGACCAGTTCGTCTCGTTACCAAATAACAAAAAAAAAAAAAAAAATGTCTCAGGATAATGAGCGTAATATGCCCGTAGGCAGCACATGGACCTCATATCTATACAAATAAATAAAATTGAAGTGTCTGTTTGTAATATCAAAATAACAGCTTTTTACTAGATGCATACGAAAGTGTATAGTTGTATACGGTAGCAAAAACACAAATGTTAAATTTTTTGTGTCTGTATGTCTGTTTGTTCCGGGTAATCTCCGACATGGCTGGACCGATTTTGACGGGACTTTTACTGGCAGATAGCTGATGTTATAAGGAGTAACTTAGGCTACTTTAATTTTAGAAAAAGAATTGCGATTCCGTCCAAAAAAATAAAACCCATGAAATCCCATATCGCGGGTGAAACCGCGGGCAGCAGCTAGTCTTCAGTATGAAAGGTTTAAAAATTCTACGACTCTTCATAATTTTTTTTAAATTTTTTTCCTAATCTTGTCACTTTGTTTTTGCCTTTCAACCTTTTGTGTTATTTAAGCACTCTGGTCATTCATCAGGTGTATTTAGCCCTATTACAAGTTATGACTTTGCCTTTGTGTAAAACTGTAACGTTGTGTGATGTCCTGAAATAAATGTTTTTTTTTATTGTACTACTTTAAGCCTTTCAGCAAATAAACATTTTTTCATTTATTTATTTCCTTCTTTCTTTCTTTCTGTCTTTCTTTCTTTCATTCTTCCTTCCTTTCTTTCTTTCTTCCTTCCTTTCTTTCTTTCTTTCTTACTTCCTTTCTTTCTTTCTTCCTTTCTTTCTCTCTTTCTTTCTATTCCAGGCATTGGTTGGATGGAGTGGAGATGGCGGACTCCTTCGCTTTCAACCCATCCAAGTGGTTGATGATCAATTTCGATTGCACCGCTATGTGGTAATTAATTAGTTTACAATCTTTCATTAACACCTATTTATTAGCTTCAATCGTCTTCAATCAAGTCAATTTTAACATACTTCTAATTGTCGTATCAAAATGAAACTTTGTGTGTTGTACACTAGGTGGTAGGACTAACTCTTCTGCAAGTGTCCGTCTGGGTTGGTACCACCACTTTGCTCGTGAAGTCTGCGGCCAAGCAGTAAAGTGCAAGCTTTACTGTATTGTGCTTTGATGAGCAGAGTAGCAAAATTACTGGGCTTATGAGACTTAATACCTGATGTCTCAGGGTAACGAGCGCACTGCAGTGCCGCGCAGGTATTTCAAAGTCCTGGGTGGCATTGCAATTGTTATGGGCTGGCGTTATGTTTACCATCAGGCACATGACAGTCTCGTCTCCTTACCAAATAGCATAAAAAAATGTATAATGTAATTGGGAAATACCATAATTTGGTATCATGAAGCTGATATGATGGAGCCAGGAGATGGATGGTGGAACCGTTCAGTGACTGCAAGTAAAGCCATCGAATTTGGGTTCATAGCTATAATTATATAATTAGATTTGACGAGTCCAATACATTGAACTTGGTATCGAGGGTCTTATAATGGACACAGGAGATGGATAGTGGAATTTCAGTGGCTAAAGTAAACCCATAGCGTATACGATTTGTTTGGTCGCCCAAATACAATGTACTTGGTATCTAGTGTCTGATGATAGAACCAGAAGGTCGGAATTCTTCCTGAAGAGCTACCAGCTAAACCTCTCGAATTTGAACCCGTACTCGTCAATATGTTGGAGACAAATCTTGCGATCGATTAACCACTTTCCGATAACCAATTATGTTGAAATTTCAATTTTCTTCGTCGGGATGCGATTCCAGAATATAAACGATCAGAAACAGTAGCTTCCGACACGGAATCATTCCGCAGGTCTCATTTCGTTATCTGTATTTCAATTACTTATAACGTATAGCTTTCTTTCCCAGGGTCGCAGACAGCACAGCTTTACATAGGACCTTCAATGTGAACCCCATTTATTTGAGACATGAGAATTCTGGTATAATACTTTATTTTATTCGTGGATTTTATTACATTGCGTTGATAAAATTCAAGCTTATGTTTGGTTTAGAGTTTGTGCATAGATTATTATATATTGTATAATGTTCATTTGTTTAATTAGATGATTTTGGATTTGATATACGTTTATTTTGGAAAAACAATAAATCCATCAAATGCACTGTAGATATTTATATTTACAATATTATATACATATACCTACCTATATTTCGTCGTGAGGAAACCCGCATGTTCAAGAACCACAAAATTCAAGGACATCAATGAAGCCGCACTGGGCCCGCGTGGTGGATTATGGCCCATACTCTCTCTCTGAGAGAAGGCCGCTATCCCAGCAATGGGAGCGTAATAAGGCTGATGATGATATTTATATGTCCAATATATATATTAATATAACTGAATATTTATATTTATAAACAAACATCTTTTGTACTATTGAACTTTTGTATTTTGTTATTTGTATTGTAAGGTCTTCTAAACCAATGATCAGTTCAAAATTGTGGATAGTTGCGCGCCATAATATACCTGTTTTTTATTTTACTGTTTCTTTTGCAGGAAAAGCTATCGACTACATGGTAAGTTTGACTAATAAATTAATTTCAATTAAATTAAAATTAATATAAAATTTATTATTATTTACCAAAATTTTATATGTAAATCAAATTTAGATGGGATCGCAAAAAACATACAAAGAAAAGAGACTTAAAAATATAATCACCAAAGATCATAAAATACAAACCAACACTACGATAAACGGTAATAGTAAGGACGAAAATTTGATCAATGAGAAAGAAATCATAGTAAATGGAGAGAAATATCATTTAAAAATGACCGCTAATGGAGATAATGGTAAAGATATAGTAAATGGAGATAAAAATGGCATAGTAAATGGTAAAACTGAGAAAGATGTGAATGGAAACTTCATGATTGAAAAAAATGATCTTTACGAAGGCGAGGAGTCAAATCTTCATGGATACGATAAGATGTCTCCTGGTTGTGGCCAAAAGATACAATTAGAAGATCCTGATAAGAAGGAACTGCTAGTAAGATTTTTGATACAGGTGATGGATATTGGTGTTGGGATTACTAAACTAAGCTGAAAATATTTTTATTGAAATGTGTAAGGTCGTTAATCACCTTCTTCTTTGTCTCGAAAGAAGCACCACTTTAACATTTAACATTTTTTCCTAGTTAATTTATGTACTCTGTAATTTATCTTTGGATAATACTATGCAGACCAATAAAATGAGTAATGTTTTATTTTTCTGCAGTCTTTTATGCTTTCCGATCCTTTTGTATATTGTTATTAAAATTAACTTTATAACATTTTTCTCCGCAATCTTTACGTTCCCAAACTAATGCATGAACTTTTGCCTTGGTGGTGGTATTTTGATACATTCTGTGGAATAAATAATGTTGGTATTTCCATTTATTCCAGGTACAACACTTCGATGTTTTGTTGAAATGATATATCACTAATGCTACTGTAGAGTTAATGCCTTAGCATTAGCTCTAGTTTGTTTACTTCTGCCAAATCTTCTATTTACTGCCATGTAGCAGAATTTACACCTTCTCTACAAAGTGTTGTATTTTATTTTTAATTATTTGTCCTAGTAAGTGTATGTTGAAATTATTTATTTCCAGCACTGGCAGATTCCTCTCAGTCGCCGCTTCAGGGCACTGAAACTTTGGTTTGTGCTGCGAAATTATGGTATTGTTGGACTTCAGAAGCATATTCGTGAGGTAATTTGTTCTATTTTTATCTTTTACTGGCACTTATTTATTACTAGTAGGAAGGTCAGTGAGGATGTTGGAAATACTAAAATTTTATAATAATTGCTTGTTATAAAAATCAGAAAATATTCTTGATATTCGTTGGCCTTTCAATTGTTATTGGTAACATCGGACATACAACCAATTCATCTTGTGCCTCTCTATAGTAAAAAAGGATTTTTATTTCTTTATATAAATATTCTGTTTGTATGTGACAGGGTGTCCGTCTGGCTCAGAAGTTTGAAGCTTTGGTTTTGGCTGATCCACGTTTTGAAATACCACAGTCAAGAAATCTTGGTGAGTTACTTACAGAGCCGTTTTTACTAGCATTGGATATACCAGCGTCAATTAAAGCACCTCATAATACGGCTTTCCGCATATAAATTTAGTGGTCAGTAAAATTACTGGGTTTATGATACTTAACTCCTAATGCCTCAAGGTAACGAGAGCACTGCAGTGCTCACAGGCTTTTGTGTTTCAAAGGTTGTTATGGGCCGGCGTTATGTTTAACATCAGGCAAACGATCCTTGCCTCGTCTTGTCTCATTGTCACATAATATAAAGAAATTGTCCAAGCGTTTTTTAAACAATTCAATGTATCTGTAACTTCTACATTTGAACATTACTTTGATAGTTGTTATCCTTCTTTTCCAGGGATGGTAGCTTTCCGGCTACGTGGTGACAATGCCCTTACCGAGCGTCTGCTCAAGCGTCTGAACGCACGTGGATACATCCACGCTGTCCCGGCGTGCTTCAAAGACATTTACGTGATACGCTTCACTGTCACGTCACAGAGGACTACCAACCAGGACATATTAGGTAGGTCTAAGAGTAAAAATAAAAATCATAATATTAAGCCAAGTTAGATTACTGTGTTGGATGTGTCGTGGGCCGTGGCACGACAGAACGATATGGAATGCATAAATTTAGTATAGACACGACACTGATATAACCCAACGCATTAGCGTGAACCTGATCATACTAAATGTATGAATTAGATATTTTATCGTTCTGTCACGCCACGGTACTCCCGATACACATTAATTCAATTACTAGAATTGTCACGCTACCATGGTCGATTGGCTGTCATATTTTGTCATGTAAAATTATTCTCCCCAAATGGCGATGCACATGGGGTGGCGCGAGTAGAATATTGAAGGAAACGGATTTTGAATAACAATGGTGAACCTTAGAAGGTGTAAATTTGCTCTTCCTAACTTTCTGAGAGTTTGATGTGTTCTCGTTTCAGATGACTGGAACGAGATTAAGAAGGTAGCGTCAGAGATTCTGATAGAAGTGTTTGGCTCCGAAAACGGGAACGTCGTGCTGTCGAAAAGGCCGAGGGTTACTTTAAAAGGTAAAGAACAATACGGTACTGTTATTATTTAAGCAGGAGATAATTTTTAGGCAGGAAGAGCACTTTAATCACTAGCTATGGGAAAACGTTTTTAGAAGACTGCTCTTAACTTGTGTGCCTACACTTGTGTACCAATGTATAGTCAGCAAGAAAATAGGCAATCCTGACTCTTATGTCAGTCAGTGTTGCTTCTTGATCGGGCCAACTCTCGACAAACTTTTACGGTGGTGAAAGGACTGACTTTTCTGCGAGTATCCGTCTGGGTAGGTACCTCCGCTTTGCTCGTGTAGTCTGCCGCTGAGTAATGTCTAATGTGCAAGCATCACTGTGTTCCAGTTCGATGAGCACTGCTGTGCCAGACAAACAGACAGACAAGCCTTCGTGTTTCAAAGTTCTGAGTGGCACTGCAATTGTTATGGGCTAAAGATCATACTTGCTAACAGACAATCGACGCGCTCGGCTCCTTACCCAATAGTATAAAAAAAGAAGATTTTCACACGAACTACTAGGCACTACTTTTCTACTAGGCACTTCTTTGATACACACAAGAACACATAGATAAAAATTCACAAGGAGCTCACATTTATAGAATCTTCTACTTCCTAACTAAAAATACTCCTATTCCAGAAACCCGTGAACTCAACGCCATATTTGGCACCAGCCTGCTCCTGGCCAACAGTCCGATGAGTCCTAAGATCGTGAACGGTACCCACGCCGCCATATGTGACTACGAACAGGTGCTGACTTCGTGCGCGCAGACCTTCGCTCAGCTGAAGATGGAGCCGAAGGACAGCCCTGGTAAGAACGGAAAAGTATAGAAAGAAACAAATAAAAAAGAAAGAAAGAAATACATTCTGAACATACAACACAACATCCTATTAAAATACAACAAACCACACGACACAAAGCAAGACAAACATGACAAAGTAATATGCGATGTCAAGAATAGGTTTTGATTGAGCACAAAGGTCAATGATTTTTAGTCTCACAGTCACTGATTTTCATCTGAAACCTATCATTACATAGCACATAGTGAAGTAAACATTTATTGCACAACTATTAGAACATATATCTCGGACGGAAATTTTGAATTTGGCGTCCTTACGCCAAATTTTGGTCTCTTGACCAAACTAGATTTTAGAGTAGAGCAAAAAAACCATTTGTGTTTAAACGATAGAAAATCGTGGATCCGCATAGAAGATGAAACATACGATTACAATTTCATCAGATGACCTAAATAAAAGCTAAAAATTTTCAATTGCAGACAAGTAATTAGTGTGTATTGTATTTGTAAAAATATCGCCAATGACTACAACTATTTTTTATGTGAACTTTCATTGATTATGTAAAAATTTCTCACGTGTTTTTATGGGATCTTCTGTAAACTCGCGTTTTATTGTTAACGTTACTTCAATTTCTATCGACGTTAGGGTATAGATACAATTATAAAATATTAGGAACAAGATTAATTTTGCTTATATCGAGCATGCAATAGTTTGACGTGCTTGGATATCCTAACGCTAAATAATGCTTACTAGATGCCTCATATCGTTGACTAAAATTTAAGTAAGGGACAAAACAGGATTCTATTGGAGAGCTTTTTTAAAACAGATTTTTTATATTTTACACCATACGTAGTTACTTTCTATGTATTGTATTTGTATAGTGTCCCACGGCTGTGGTACATGGAAGACAAGTATTTGAAATAATGAAGTTAGGAGGTTTTTCATCATCGACCTTTCCCTTAATTTTGAAATAAATAACACTGCATTTAAAGAATTTTAAAATTATTAGAAAAATTGAAACCAGTACTTTAAAAAAGTCTCGACAAAATTTCAACTTCAAAATTTAAAGTACCTGTCCTCTAAGTACTAAGGCCGTGAGACACCCAAAATTCTATTCTCTTTTACTAACGGTATTAATATGGTGGTAGAAATGCGCCGTCGTATCCGCGGCATTAAGACGTGCGGGAAGATGTTTTCCCTGGACTCCTGTATGGACATGGTGCAGGGTCTGATGGCGGAACAGCTCCCGCAGTGCCAGGAGGACGTGGAGGATGCTTCTATTGGTGGGTGGTGGGGTGTCCGCTGGCAATAACTATGCTGGCAATTATTGCCAGGGGTGGTGGTGGTGGAGATTGTAATGGTTGTGGCAGTCGAACACAAAATCCAAACGACAACACACTTTAACACTAGTGTCAAAGTGTGTTGGCACCATTTTTAAAAGATTTTATTTAGCTTCAATTACTGCTTGTCGGTTGTCAGGGTCAAATCTTGGTATCGATTTTTCGGCCGCTTCCCGATATCCAATTATGCTTAAATTTTGCACAGAGTTGTTGTTCCGAAGACAACTTAAAATACTTAAAAATTGTCTTCCAATTTAAGAATGCTAGATTAAGATTTACTAAATAGAATAAAAAATGCATGAAAATCAATAGCGATCCTTAAGAATATTGATTAACTAATGAAGTTTGGTCTATTTTAGGAATGAACAATGAAGCAACTGCTGGCCAAATGTTGTAAGAAAAAGAATTTAATTATGTATATAGGTGACGGGCCACTTCATAAGACATTAGCTTTTCCAATGAAGTTCAATAAGCAACTTTCCATACAATCAAACGCTTTTCACATATATCATATATCAATTTCACTAGTTTCAATTTCCTAACAGTGTTTCTTTATTAGGATCCAGCCCAGGCGAAAGATCATCTCTGTCCAGTTCACCAGTGACATCCACGGCAACTATCAGACAGGAACCAATAGACACCAACCAGCTCCATGTACCATCTACCCCTTCTAGACAGTACAGATCAAAATCAGTCGATGTCTCACTTACTGGGTTATGCCTTGACGATACCAAAATTACTATCGATATGAAGAATAATGAAATTACTATCACACCAACAGGCTCTAAAAATATCGTAGATAAAACTCCCCAACCAGAAAAGCCGCATATCAGTGAATTAGAAGAAAAATTGAACATTGGAGATAAAATAAACCAAGCATTCGAAAATTTCCAAGATGGATTGCAGATGTTAAGTGAATATAAATCTAATACTGTAGAAGATAAAGTCGAAAAGGATGACGAAACTAAACTTACTATTAGAGGCCCTGGGAGTTATATTAAGAAATTGATTCAACAGTTCAGTGAAGGGCCATTCGAAGCTGAAGACCCTAAGCCAGAATCAGAAAGAGCTATGTCCTCGCAAACTATTAAGGACAAAGCTGACGCGATTTGTAAGAAATGTTTTCATTACAAAGGAAATATTTCGAAGTAAAGTTGTATTCGAACATTAATAAGATTGGCAATGTATAATAATAATGACGATGATGCTTAGGTATGTTAACCTGATATTAAGTAGAAAATGCTTCACGTGCAAATAAAATTAGTAAAAAAATTAAAACAAAAAAGTAATTAGATGTGATAAATATGTAGAAATGTATAATGTATATTTTGGAAGTGTATCTAATATTAGTTTTAATGGCTAATAGTCTATAAGACTCTTGCAGTATCAAAAACGTTGTAGAAAAAATAAGTGATAAACTGCAAGAAAAGAACAATTTGTCAAGTCACGGTGACTTTACTGCAGTTTTATTATATGTATACGCTTAGCGTAAAATCTTAATAATATTATAATAATGTAATGCTTAGCGTAATATCTTAATAATGTAATATCGTAATACTTTTGATCATGATCAGAATACGCATCAGTGGCGCAAGTACGGAACTTCGCGATGAATGGATCTATAAGATAAAATTAGAAATAGGTAGGTATGCTCTTGTTGATTTTTGTCAAAATCGAAACATAATCTTTTTCCCGAGAATCTAATCTTCGAAACTAGTTTGGTGACGACGACAAGTTTTACTTGTAATCTGTTTTTTCTGGTTGTACAGACCAGGGGTGCAATTTTTGAATGTCATCGAGTGACTAAATATCAGCGATATGACCGATAGTCATCGATTTACAAAGTCGTATTTTTTAATCTCAGCGGGTGACTAAAATTGTCATACCTATGATATCGTTTACGAGTGGGGGTACCCATTCGTAAACAATATCATAGATATGAGTAGGTATTTAGTGCCAATTTTGGCTAAAAACAATTTCCAACTTAAAAAATAAAATTGAATGGAACATATAAGTTTGTCTATGATTAAAGCTGAGAAATAGTTGCATGTTGGTAAACAGGGTATGACTTTCAAAAATACGACTTATGCAAATTAGTGATTTCAAAGTTATCGCTGAGAATTTTGTCACCGCTGATATCGAAATCACTCGTGACATTCAAAAATCGGTCCCCAGACCCCATAGCCAACACTGTTAGCAGAGAAATTTTTGAGACGTACATATTTACGTAAACATCCGCTAGTGTCGATAAACACTATAACATATATTTAATACATGATAAAATATATCTCAGTTTTAGTCATAATATTCTAAGTACTGTGCAATAGCGTTTGTTTTCCGAATGTACCATTGATACTACTTATTGAAATGAGATTTCTTCAGGAGAATTGCAATATCATATTCGTTGTGTTGTAGGAATGCAAGACGTAGAAACTAGAATAAGTTGTAGTAGGTGTAGATATATTAGTAGGTACTACATTATGCACAATGAAAACATGTAACCAAGCTTTTAAACTTAAAGTACTTAGATTAATAAAACGCAATGTTTTGTGACACATTCGACGTGAGTTTAACCAATGAAATAACTGGGTATATAAGACTTGTCTGCCTCATAGTGACGAGCGCATTGCAGTGATGCACAGGCTTTTTTGTTTCGAAGTTCAGGCACTGCAATTGGAATGTTGCATGAAACACAAAATACATAATTTCTGTCGTTATATAGTTTTAAGATCATCACATTAGCACAATAAAAATTAAATTCACAAAAATATATAATTCTCACAAAGATGCATCTATAAGTTTCCCAAATTCAACAATTTTTTTTTCATCCATTAGTAATTTAAATGATACCAACAGATTATTTACATTTAAGTGAATAAAAAAATTTTTGACAACTAGGTATGTAGGTACTTAAACGCAGTTTTTCACGGTGAAATCAACAAAATGCATATTTTTAGTACAGCTTTACGTCCCGCGTAGAACAAGTGACGTCAGATGTTCTGTCAAATTTGTATGGGGCGTTTTAGCGCTCAGTAGATACGGCGAAGTTTGACGCTCATTTTTGAAATTTTATGCGTTCGATTTCTAGTTTTTTCGATATAGACATTTGACTCTCATGAGAAAAAGAATTGATTGACATCATAAAAAAATTGGAGTCAATATTCCTATGATTACCATGATGATGATTACCATCAGGGGAAAGACTTGCGCGTCTCGTTACTATACTGCGTTGAGTAACGCACAATTCGTTGCGTTTATGTAGACTGTATTGTATAATACACAAAGTTTGGAACTATCCAATGTAGAAATTTCTAATTGTCTTTCTTTTTATTAATATAAACTGCTGTGCTATCAATAAAAATGATATATGAAATGTGATTTCTTTATGTAAATTAATATAATATGTATACGCAAAAATCATATATAAAAATATATTAATGATGTAATCAAATATTAAAGATGTTGGAATTAGGTTACAATAAAGTTACTAATACTATATTTTAATATTTACCAAAAAAGATAAAAGATGTGATTTAGTGGAAAATATATATTACTTATTACTTAGAAGTAGAAATGTTTGTGCAATCAATAAATATGTTATGGTGCAAAGCGGACTTTTTTGCTATCCCGTTAAAATTTATTTATTTATTTAATAAAATATTTCAGTATTACGACCAAAATGACAGTACATACTTATCCCAATTCTTTCTAAATAACCATAGAGCGAAAAATAGGTACGTTGACGAGCGAAGCAAGGAGACTCGCCGACTGCTGGCTTACCTTTGATCACTACTCACCTGGTGATAAGTGACGTTGTGGTCGACAACACGTCTCAAAAATTACGCTATCAACGGGATTCGAGCCTGCATTTTCGGGGTTCTAGATCAGGATAATGATTTTTGAATTTCACGAGTGATTTCGAAATCACCGGTGACAAACATGTCGTTAACGCCGCAATTGAAAGATCGACTCTTACTTTAAAATTTATGATGGATCAATAACACAATTTAAATACTTAAATTCTTTAATAAATGCATAAATCGTTCACAATATCAACAATTAGCTACTTAATTTAATTTAACATGTCTTTATAATTAGTTACTCATGGTAGTAGGTAGTAAAATATTTCTATGTTGAGCAAAAATTAGTAACTAGCTCAACTTAAATAAAAATAAAATTTTAAGCAACATGAAATATATTTAGTATTTCTACATTCAGTCTTAAAACTAAGTTAGATTCTAACATAACAATAAATATAAATGCATTATTTTTTACAATTATTAATCTAAAAATATACAGTTGGTATATTTATCTACATTCGTTTTTAACTTTCGTTATAGCTCTTAAATATAATTATATTTTTGAATAGAGAGCTATTGATTTAAATTTTAAGAAGATAGTTGAATTTGATTTGGGTTTTTAAAACATACTTAAAATTTTTAGTAAAAAAATAGCATTCAATTAATGTTTGTCACTCTTTCAATTAATTAATAAATTCATAGTAGGTATATTTTTTATATTATTATTTGACGACTATTTATTATTGCATTTCGGAGAAATCCTACTAATATTAAAGAAGCGAAAGGGCGTTTGTTGGTTTGTATTATATAGTTATAATTGAGATTATTTTTTTATCCGTCAAATGCGATCGTAATATGAAGACACGAAATCAAATTTTGATATCAAGTTTATTTAAATACCATTTAAAAACGGACACGATTTTTTTAAAAGTCTAATAGAAACTCCTTTTACACAATAAATACCTACTAAATAGGTGCAATAACAATTGTGCGTAGGTATTGGCGTCACCTTTTTTTTTCAACTTTTTTTTTTAATTCGTTTCATTAAACATATTTTTGTTAATTTTTATTTTTCATATTTTTTTATTTTCCGAGTTCCTTTTTTTCCCTCATAGTTTTGTTGCTTAGTTTCCCACTTTGAATTCCAAATATTAGTAGAATCATGATAAAACATTTCATCAACATTCTTCAAATATTATGCGATAATCACTTTGGTGAAATGATTAGGTAAATTAACCCATTCCGTTCTGCCATAAAATAGATAGATAGTAGAAGGGATAGAAGGGACACCTAATACTTAGCGCGCTAAAAGTTCACATGAGCCTACGTCACACGTGTCAAAGAAATATCAGACGGTTTCAGAAGAATCTTCCTTCTTCTTCTTTCCTAGAATTATGCGTTACCCATTACAACTTGTACTCGTATAAATCTATTGACAGCTAGATAGTTAGTAGTTATAGATAGTTATCGAAAATTCCAATAATCACAAACGAAAATATAGTTTAAATTTCACTTTGTAGAGAGACATTATAAGCAGGTTTGAGGCTTATGTAGGTCTAAAATGTAGGTCAAATACTTCAAGTCTTCGTCTACATTACAAAATTCATTCCGATCAAATTGTATTCAGAAAATTTGTCCAGAAATTTAGTTACGTAGGTACTACATTAGAATAATTGCTAAGACCATAACTGATTGACCAGAAATTTAGTGGATAGGTACATTAGAAAAATTGCTCAGATCAAAATGTGTTCACGATATTTTTCCAGAAATTTAGTCACTACATTAGAAAAGTCATTCAGATCAAAATGTGTTCAGGATATTTGTATAATGGACAAACATTTGGTCACTACATTAGAAAAATTGCTCAGAGCATGTGTTTAAGATATTTGTCCAGAGCTTTAGTCACTACATTGCATAATTGCTCAGTTTATGTGTTCAGGATCGTTGTCCAGAATTTGAATTACTACATTAGAAAAGTAGTACAGATCAAAACGTGCTCAAGATATTTGTTTAGAACTTTAGTCACTACATTACAAAAGTCATTTAGATCAGAACGTGTCCAGGACATTAATTGCCCAGAACTTTAGTCACGACATTAGAAAAGTCGTTCAGATCAAAATGTGTTCAGTGTACCCCTGTGATGGTTTTTAACCAAGGTTTGTAGTATGTGGTCCTCATGTAGACTCCCGGGAGGAACGGAGCGGCGCATTTCACTCCGTGTGAGACGGTGCCTACGAGTTGCCATCTACCGTCTTCTCTTTGGAGAACTAAGGGTCCACCACTGTCGCCCTGAGGAAAAATAACAGATATAAATAATACTAACTCACGCACACCCTTAAAACAGATATAAATACCACTAACTCACCCATACCCCTAAAAACAGATATAAACAACACTAAATCAGTTATACCCCTAAAACAGATATAAATAACACTAACTCACCCATACCCCTTAAAACAGACATAAACAACAATAAATCAGTCATACCCTAAAACCGATATAAATAACAATAAGTAACTCACTCATACCCCTAAAAACAGATATAAATAACACGAACTCAATCATACCCTAAAACAGATATAAATAACACTAACTCACTCATACCCCTTAAAAAGAGATATAAACAACACTAAATCAGTCATACCCCTAAAACAGATATAAATAACACTAACTCACCCATACCCCTAAAAACAGATGTAAATACAACTAACTCACCCATACCCCTAAAGACAGATGTAAATACCACTAACTCACCCATACCCCTAAAAACAGATATAAATGTGAAATTATTTACTAACTTCACAAGAATCCTTCCTTCCGTTAGCATATCCCGCGCAGATGAACGAATCAAGGATCTTCTTTGGCTGTCCAGCTGTGTGGAACATCTCTTGGCATGCGCTGTTTTCTATCACTGGCACCTGAAAGGAGAAAAGTCACGTCGAATTATTTAATTAACTAGCTGCTGCTCGCGGTTTCACCCGCGCGGAGATATTAGATTTCATGGTTTTTTTTTGCGCGGAACCCTAATTCTTTTTATAAAATAAAAGTAGCCTAAGTTACTCATTATAACATCAGCTATCTGCCAATGAAAGTCCCGTCAAAATCGGCCCAGCCGTTTCGGAGATTACCCGAAACAAACATACAGACAAACATTTTTAAAATGGTGGTTTTGTTATAGGTACCTGCATTTGGTGAAAAGCTGTTATTTTGATATTAGAAACAGACACTTCAATTTTATTTATTTGTATAGATAAAAGAAAAGGAGAAAGAGAGAGCAGAATGAGGGCTGATACCTCTACTTCCTGCAGCACCGCCGGTACTCCCCCACCGTACTTCAGTCGACCCCACCCTGTGACGGTCGCCATGCGTCCCGTCAACTCATATTCCACATTGTCGAATGGCATGCAGATTGGAACTGAAACGGAAAATTATTATGTGACGTAAAAATAATTCGTAAAAAAAATTACAAAAACCGACTTCAAACATTCAGCTAGGTATGAACAAAAGCAATTTTGTTTACTTGGATGACCTTTTTTTCAGGTATTTTGATTTAAGCACCAAACTACTGAACCGATTTTGATAAAATTTCTATGGGATCAATCTGAAACTATATCCTTTGCAATAACGAAAGAATTCTTTAAAATCTGTTTATAAATGATGGAGTAATGAGGTAACAAAAAAAACCAACCGAATTAAGAAACTCCTCCTTTTTTTTGGAAGTCGGTTAAAAAGTAGGAACCGACTCTGACGAATATATCACGATATATTAAATTTTGTCCCATTCTTAAACCCTTAGGGGTAATATCCTTTTATGAAATTTATTAAAGAATTACCCTTGATATACCTTACTCACAAAAAAAAAATGAATCGTTACAATCGGTTGACATATGTCAAATCATGTAACATACAAAAAAATACAGCAATGGGAATTGCCTTAATAAAATAAGGAGTCAAGTTTGTATTACATTTTAAACATTGCGATTAGCCGCAGCTAACCTCAAAAAGTCAATAGAACTTACCAATATGTGCATCATACTTGATAGGTGTCTCCAGTTCCAACAAAGCCAGGTCGTTTTCAAACGTCGCCGCATTGTATTCTCGATGGACGATCACGCGCCTTACGTTCCTTGTCACTGGAAGCTTTTGTTCCTTATCATTAGAGACATCGTTCTCTCCAAATACTGCTAGCAGTGATGCGAGGAAGCTGAAATTGAGAGATTAAAGAATCATGGAACGAAATGAACAGAGATAAAACGAGGAATTGATGTTCTTTTTTTAAATCCTATTTGATATTGAGGTGAGCCGGTCTTTTTTCGAATACTGCTAGCAGTAATGCAAGGAAGCTGAAATTGAGAGATTAAAGAATATAGAAAAGAAGATAAAACGAGGAATGGATACCAAACAAAGGGTGCGAGCCCTGGAGCTTGTAGAGCATAATTGAAACATAAAAAAAGAAAAAAAAGCGAGGAATGGAGTTTGTTTTTATGCTATTTGATATCGAGATGAGCTGGTCTTTTGCCTGATGGTAAGCATAACACCGGCCCATAACAATTGAAGTGCCACTCAGAACTTTGAAACATAAAGGCCTGTGCGGCACTGTATTGCCCTGAGATATTAGGTATTAAGTCTCATAACTCCAGTAATTTCACTGGCTACTCTGCACATCAAACAGGAAAACAGTAATGCTTTCACTTTACTGCTTGTCAACAGACTTCCCGAGCAAAGCGGTGGTACCAACCCAGACGGACACTCGCAGAAGAGTTAGTCCTACCTAGACTCTACAAACTCATCTACCATTTCAACAAATTCAAACCTTACCAGTTAACCAAGAATCCACCTTCACTTACCCAGGCTGGCAATGCGCTGCAGTGGTGACAAATCTGTTGGTGATCAGCACGCCTCCGCATTTGTTCTTGACGAACAGTCCCAGCCAAGTGGATTCCCTCACCAGGACTTGCCAAGGCCACTCTCCGAAGCGTGCGTTCTTTCCTCCGACGATACGCCCCGACTTGACTAAAGGCCGGACTCCGCATACTGGAATTAGAATTTGTGCAATGTCATAATAGCAGACAATCGCTTCGATTCTGGGTAACTGGGTAATTATATAGTTATCGTTTTTGTGAGTAGAAAGAAGAACCGTATCAAAAAGACCATGTGGTCTTCTTGATACGGCATTATTCTCTATATCAAACTAATCCTAATATAGCAAATGTTCCTACGACAACTTTTTTTGCTAGTCAAATTGAAATCGATCGTTCGAAAAAACTTAAAAACAAAACAAAAACAACGTAAAAACTATCCAAAAAATGGCTATGGTCAATCAAAAGTTACATAAAATACTCACAGTTTTTGTCATTATAATTAATAGGCTGATCTATGATGTTCTCAGTAGTCACTTCATCAAACTCGGTGGTGGAAGTGGCAGCCTGGGTGGTGGTGGTGACCTTCTTAGTGGGTTTCGGCTTCTTCGTCGTTGTGACCTGCAAGAAGACAGGGTAAAGGCCGACGTATGGAGTTCTTGGACATGGACACGTATGTCGGAAGAACGTACTATTTTGAAGGTGCGTCTTCTGCTCAAGGTACAGAAGCACTAATTGCAATAGTGCTTGAAGTACTAGTCTGAATAGAACCAGTCTGAAAAGATCCACGGCACCCGTGAGAAGACATAGGTCTTCCCACGGGTGCCATGGATCTTACCTGCTATTCCTTTGCCCAGCTCTTACAGTATGCCATTAAGGATTATCCAGAGAATAGCAGCAAATGGGCAGCAGTATTATCCACTGTCAACATTATGAACTACTGCAACCATCAAGACGCCTGCCAAGCGTGCTGTATTTTGGCAATATCTTCCCCTCCTGGGGGAGGCCGATGTTCAGCAGAGGATATTATTCTGATGATGATGGAGTTCTTGGATAGATGTGTTAGAAGAACATACTTTTTGGAGTCATAAATGTTGACGTTAGTATATAATAAAATGTTTAATAGCAGTTATGGTCTCAGGCGGCGCCCTTAATTATGAATGCAATTAAAATTTAAACATCTCAAGTTTTTTGTCTTTATCATGATTTGAAGCTGCATCCTATTCTCACCGTACTGAAGTTGTAATGCTATAGCTTGAACGACTAGTCAGAGCTTAAATTAATATGTAAGTAATCATTAAACGACTCTGAGTGCGGCAGTAAGACTAGGATCCTTTATATTCAAGAATTGTGAAAGAAAAGAGAACGATCATGTTATTTTCAATGACTTACCGGTTTCTTCGTCGTTGTGGTCAGGGGAGCGTTTGTGGTCGTTCTTCTTGGTGGGGGTGTCAATCGCACTGGCTTTTTTGTCGTTTTTACCGTCAGTGGTCGTTTCGGCGTGGTCGTTAACCTTGTTGGTGGTGTTGGCTTTACCGGCGGCCTTTTAGTCGTTATCAAAGGCTTTCTAGTCGTTACGGTTGGTTTCTTAGGCTTTTGGGTAGTGGTTTTGTTAACCTTTTTGTCTAATATAACTATATCATGCAGCTCTTGGAAGGTTCCTTGAAGACTTCCTACAATTTTGTTGACGAAAATACCCATTTTCTGCTTTAGTTCTTCGTCTTCTTGCCAAACAGGTGTAGTAAACTCTAATTCATGTATCAAATCTAGGTCACTCAGTTCATTATCTGATACAGATATGCTGGTATTGAACATGCCTGGTTTTGCTCCAGTGGCGTTTAGCATTGGGTTTCGTACAGGAGGGAAGTTGATCAAGTCATCAGGAGACGTTTGAAGCTCTGGCTTAAAGGTTGTTGGTGAATAGTCGTTGTATGAGTCGAAGTTCGGAATTGGACTTGTTGTTACTGGTGCGGGTCTTGTTGAAGACTTAACAGGGTATGGAGATGTCGGCGGTGTAGGTTTGGGAGTAATAACTACTGTTGGACTACTTGTTGATGAAGGTTTCTCGTGATTTACAGTTGGAGGAGGTTTTCCCATGTAAATGTTATTTGTTGAGGCAATATTATTGTTAACAGTAATCGTACTGACCGGTTTCTTGAATGGTTCTTGAGAAATTTCGACAAATTCTGGCTCTTCAGTTGCGCCAGGCTTCGAAGTCTGGAAGCCATTGAGAACTATGACAGTTGGTGTCACGCTTGAGAAGGTATCTGGAGCGACGTCATAGCTTAATTCAATTGACGACGATGGAGTGACAGGGCGCCTTGTCAGATTTGACCCTGTTACGTAGCTCGTTGAAGGTGGTTTCCTTGTTGTTAAAGTAGGCTTAGGAGTGGTACTGGAACTGACGTAGCTAAAGGTGGTCAAGTCTCCAAAATCACTTGGGTCTGTGGGATACTTACTAAACGCTTCAATAGCTTGACTAGTAGACTGACTAGGGAATGAAGACGAGTACTCTTCTGGTATACTATTAGAAGACGTATGAACATAAGTGTAGTCGTGAACCGGCTTCTTGGTCGAAGGATGTCTGGTATATGAAGTGGATGCTGCTGATGGCTTTAAAGTTACGTAATGGCCTGATGAAGGGTAATATGAGAAAGTACTACTGTATGCAGGAGAAACTGTCATTGGAGAAGGTGATGATTTAGTTTCCAATTCATCTAAATAGCCTGGTGAGGTGACATCTTCTTTCAAGCTTGGAGTGCTTTCATTTAGCATTTGGATGATACTATCTATAGGAGATACCTCAGTTACTTTTTGTGTTTCTTTTGTTATAGTGGAAACCATAACATAGTTTTCTGTTGTGGTTGTTGTTGGCTTTGGTCTGAACACTGGCTTTACTGGTCGATGAGTAGACACGGTCTTTTGTGTCGATGTAGTTGTTGAAGGTGCTACAGTAGGCTTTGTTTGCATTGATGATACTTGCACATTAAAATCGGATGGTCTGACTACAGTATCAACTAAAGTCCCATTTGTATGTACCAGAACCGTATCTGGTCCTCCATGGTTGATTGTACTATGAGTATACTCTGGCTTTGGTTTGATATAAATTAACCCATTGTCTTTTGGAGGTGTACTTAACAATGTGTTAGTTATTTGGTTCATTCCTTCGTTAATGATCTCAGCTTCAGTGCTCAAGTCTTCAGGTTTTGCTGTAGAAAGATCTGATTGACTAGCTGGTTTGTATCCAGGTGTAACTACAGGTTTGAAGCTGTTATGCCAAGAGTTCAGCTGGTCTGCGTCGTAGTCATCAGTATCTAATTCTGGGTCAGGATAGTCGAGATAACTGGTCATGACCACTCCTGGACCTTTTGGTATGTGGGATTGGCTGTCCGATTTTAGTTGGCAACAAGCTCCGAAGAGAAAGCCGTCCATGCAAGTTCCGACAACCTGAAATACACAAAAATGTATATTTACTTATATGGTTTTTAGATACAAGAGATTCAAAAATACTTTTGCCACCATTTTAAAACTACAAATAATTGGAATACGTTTATTAAATCTCTTTATTGTATGTAGGTAACATATAGTAAGAATGTTGCTGATGGTCTAATTTTGCATTAGTATGTGGATTGTAGATAGTTGACTAAAAAAACTAGAGGATTGTAGTAGATTGTTGTTGAAGATTGTAAGTAATAGATGAGTAATGTAGAATTATTTTAGTTATTTTTGGTTAAGATATTTAGTACCTATTTTTTTATAGTTAAAAAGCAATATACCTCTCCCCCTCTCTGTGTACATTCATGGTTGAACATACAAATGGTATTGCCTCTGTTGAACTTGGCCGCTCTGGCTGCTTTGCAGTACGTGGGTGTTATTCTGTAACCTCCGAATAGTTTTCTTGATTCTGGAAAGAGGAAAGTATATGTTTAGTGATTATTTTGGTAAAGAATCAAGTGTGCTGAATAATTTGTTTTAATATAATGTCTACAACAAATAAATAAAATTGAAGTGTATGTTTGTAATATCAAAATAACAGCTTTTTACTAAATGCATATGAAAGCTACATATATACGGTACCTCAGCAATAACACAATTTTTAAAATTTTTGTCTGTCTGTGTGTTTGTTCTGGGTAATCTCCGAAACGGCTGGACCGATTTTGACGGAACTTTCACTGGCAGATAGCTGATGTTATAAGGAGTAACTTAAGCTACTTTTATATTTGGGAAAAGAATTAGGGTTCCGCCCAAAATAATAAAATTCATGAAATCCAATAACTCCGCGCGGGTGAAACCGTGGGCAGCAGCTAGTCTATACAAATAAATAAAATTGTATGTAATAATTGCAGCCATGTCAGTAACTTTTGGAAGTAAGAATTCTGACACAAGGATCAGCCATATTATGCGATTCGAGAAGACGAAGACTGAGAAAGAAGTCTAGTTCGCAAATATATCACGATCGTCATTTTGTTAGTGGGAGGACTAACTCTTCTGCGAGTGTCCGTCTGGGTTGTTACCACCGCTTTGCTCGTGAAGTCTGCCACCAAGCAGTAGTGTGCAAGCATTACTGTGTTCCGGTTTGATGAGCAGAGTATCCAGTGAAATTACTGGGCTTATGAGACGTAATATCTAATGTCTCAGGGTAACGAGCAAATTGCAGTGCCGCGCAGCCCTTTGTGTTTCAACGTTCGGGGTGGCACTGCAATTGTTAAGGGCCGGCGTTATGCTTACCATCAGGCAAACGACCAGCTCGTCTCGTTACCAAATAACATAAAAAAAAAATAGTTTCACGAAGATTAGATGAAGCATAATCGCTCTGGCTGATCGCCGTGAAATTTCCAATTTTGTCAATTGGTTAACCAAGCTAAGATTTTCACTATCGTCGCGTGCCAACTTTCGTAAACCTCCCGTTTCTCTACACCACGGTAGTTAGATGACTTGTCGTTTACTGGTTTTCACTTTGCAGACGTGGTTTGAGAGAAATCCTTGAACATACGGTACGTGGTAACGATTTAGAAAGACTGATTTTGCATGCTTTTTTATACTATTTTATAACCAGAGCGATCCGTTTGCCTGATAGCATCACGCCAGCTTATAACAACTGCAGTGCTACTCAGAACTTCGAAACATAAAGGCCTGCGCGGCCGTGCCTTGCGCTCATACTGTGCGCCGGTTTCTCGCTCGCGCATCTCAACATTTTTGAAGATAAACATTCACTTAATATAAATATGAAAAGTCGCATTCGGTGAAATTGCTGACATTACAAAGGTTAAACAATTATTTAATTTTGATCCATTCAAGTTTTCAAATCTAAAAATGGGATTTTATGTTTTGCCCATTTTCATGTATGAAAACTTGATCGGATCAAAATGATACTTTTGCCGTACCTTTGTAATGTTATAGCCAGCAACTTCACCGAATGCGATTTTATATAATATTATTAAGTGATTTTTTATCTTCAAAAATGTAAAGATGCGCGAGCGATAGTGACGCGCCGGATTCTGCCCCTTAAGACATTACGTGTCTCATTGGCCCAGTACTTTGAAATACAAAGGCCTCTACCAGTACCACCTGGTTATTATTAGCTTGTGTAGCTCATAAATAACCTAAATAACGTTAAAATATCTGTAACGCGGTGAACAGACATGCTGGTTAGTGAAATTAGCACGCTTATTGGCAAATTATCACTTGCACCTAGCGACGCAATGAGGGCGGCCATAATGTTACGGTTAGGTGTGCTACACAGCATATGATGATAAAATCTATGATGTTATAATATCATTTCTTGAGTACTATTGTTAGTAGGCTGGGTACACGGGTAACGCTCAATAGTAATCCACAAAAAGGAGTCGAAATCTGGGAAACAGAATTTCTTGTCCGGATTCCGACACTCTGTTAATGTTAAATAGGGGTTATTGTGTACTTTTAATTAAGTTTATCATTAGTTGCCAATATTATGATCAATAAATTTATCTCGATACGGGCGGCGCGGCACTTCCTTGTGGTATAGATGCGCTTTTAATATTTGATTAATTTTGTATTTAGTAGGTATGCTTGATGCTGCGAATAAAGACATTTCTTTCTTCTTTCCATTATTATTTTTTGTAGCTAGGTTAGTATTTATTTATGTATTAGTTAATTAATAAAACCAGTTGAAAAAATAAATCATAGATTGGTTGCAAATAAAACTTTACTCATACATAAAATTTTACAATCGAATGTATCTATGCAAAAGTGTGTTTATTGGTTAATTGGGCAGTTTGGTTTGTCCTTCTTTCACGAAGTATCAGAGCAACAGATCGACGTGATTTTTTGTATAGAAACAGTATAGGACCTTTACTTCCTTAAACAATGACCGGAGAGTAACATAAAATGCGAAAATACACGGAACCTGTGAGAACCTCCATGGTAATATTATATCATTGCTTCGCTTCACTTTCACTGGAACACCGGCCTAAACTAAATTCACACGCCTAAAGAGGCCGCACCGTTACCATATGACTTTTAATTTCAACGACACAGTTTTTTAAATATGCCTGTACATTTACACTTTACAGATTAACATTGTTAACTAGCTGCGCTCTACCGCTCTACGCCCACCTGGAAATTGAAGTTATTCCAGAATCTACATTCCAAATTTCATCAAAAACGGTTTAGTAATTACGGAGATATGTGGTAACAAACATTCGCACAAACAACATTTCGCAGGATTTTATTATTACAAATATGATATATGATTACATTAGTTTTTGACCGGTTTTGTTTCAAACGTTGAAGTGACGATCTGAACGAATTAAAAGCAATAAGTAATTCTATTTATCTCAGGTGGTAGGACTAACTCTTCTGCGAGTGTCCCCCTCGTTGGGTACCACCGCTTTGCTCGTGTAGCCTGCCGCCAAGCAGTAATGTACAAGTATTACTGTGTTTCAGTTTGATAAACATAGTAGTCAGTGTGAAATTACTGTGCATAATACCTAATTTCTCAGGATAAAGAGCGCTCTGCAGTACCGCGCAGGCCTTTGTGTTTCAGAGTGGCATTGTAATTCTTATGGACCGGCGTTATGCTTACCAGCAGGCAAAGGACCAGCTCGGAAGACATCGAGATATTAAATAAAAACAGGTTAACAATAGGAGAGTGGGCGGTATAAACTAATATTGTATAAAAATACAGCTTTTGCATAAACACTGTTGCAAATAGATCGCACATATCATACCGTAGGACCCCGAACCACTATAATAGATAAGTTGGAAATATTTACGTAAGATTCTAAAAAGAATGTTACAATGATTTTTGTCCATTCATTTTTAATCAATTTTTAATTTGTTTTGTGTTTGTATTTTCAGCGTTTCCATCCGAATCATGTTTGTAAATGAACTTTTTTATGATTTTTTACAAGGATAATCCAGTAGGTAACCAATTTACTAATTATTGTGATAGATGTGGGTAACGGTAATGAAAACCTACAAAAGGAACGCAGACTCATTGACATCTCAACAAGGAGTTCTTTGTACTGGATAAACAGTTCTAACGCAATAGCAAAATATTTATCGCAGTGACGACGCAAGTTTTATATTTTTAAGTAACGTTTCCTGCGGTTACTAATTGGATGGGTGACCGCTATGTGTTTACAACTGAGCGCTTCAGTGCAGTCACAGGTGTAAGCTATTTTAACCTTTGTTATCAATGCATTAAATTATAGTGTTCAATACAGTTGTCTGCTAACTGTCGTAATATCAAAAGGTACTAAGTGTCCTGTGTCCTTTCATGTTAGAGAAAAGAATTCGGAAACTGACGAAGGTATTCTTTTTATTATATTTGACAACGAGACGAGCTGGTCGTTTGTCTGATGGTAAGCATAACGCCGGCCCATAACAATTGTAGTGCCACTCAGAAATTTGAATCACAAAGGCCTGCACGGCACTGCAGTGCGCTCGCAACACTGAGACATTAGGTATTAAGTCTCATAAGCCCAGTAATTTCACTGGCTACTCTGCTCATCAAACCGGAACACAGTAATGCTTGCACATTACTGCTTGGCGGCAGACTTCACGAGCAAAACGGTGGTACCAACCCAGACGGACATTCGCTGAAGAGTTAGTTCTACTACTAACAACGTATTCTTACCGTGACTGTACTTATGTTGTCCAACTGTAGAAGCGATAAAGGCTAGTGAAGGTGACCCTCACTACTATTTAAACATCATTACGGGAGCTGTCAAAAACTAATTGCGATAGTGTATATTTTGCTATTGAAGTATGTCAATAACGGTTTTGGGGTTTCCTTACAGATGCTAGATGAAGTCAACGCCATAAATAAGTCAATCAAAAAGTACTCTTTGAAAGACGTTGTTTTTTACTCGTACATTTTTTTGCGGTCAGCAAAATTTGGCTGTTTTTCCGTGCAGTTATCCTGTAAAGCTAGGCCACAATAAAGTGGATGCGACGACGCAACCTAAAAATTTACGCCGCATCGTGTAAATTTCTGAGGCGGTGCCGCACAGAATGGTCAGAATTATTACAACCAAAAAAATACAATAGTATAGCCAAGTGTTTATAGAAAAGACTTATCTATGAAATATTATATAGAAATGGCCGAGAATCTTGTGAGAAAATCGCAAGAGACCAAGAACATTTTCTTTTGTTTCTAATCTTCAACCAAAAGCAAACGCATCATCATTTTCAACCTTATTTCAATACAAAATGATTATACCTAAATGATCCACTTTAATGTTCAAAGTTAAGGCGGAGTAATCTATGGTTAGCTTGTTTACCATGTTCTACATGACTTCTTATTAACTTATCGAGTGTAAAAAACCTCTCAACTCAAAGGTTATCGAAAGCATTTATTCTAGCAAAGATTCATTCACGTTTCATACCGGAAGAAAACACCAAAATAAGCCAGGATACGCATTGCATACCGAATGCAAGCCCACGAATGCAGGCCGAAAACCGAATACCGCGCCGAATACTAATCGATTAATTAGGTACTATCAAGAACATGTATCAAGGGCGCTTTCGAATCGAGACAACGTTTCGCGAATCGAGTGAAATTTTGACGGTGGCCGCATCGGTTGCCGACTTTCCGGGTGAGTAAGCATTTTGCGGCTTCTAGAAACGAGGTGAAACAAAGAAATTGTTGAGATAAGATCTTGTAATATTGATGACTAATTTTGAAAGTTGAAATGTTTTATGAACTTAGTCATAAGAGTCTGACTAACTGCATTTCAACCTAGTCACGGTGAAATTAATGGCTAACCTAGAATTCTGAAAAAAAAAAAAATCCTTTTTTAGACAAATATATGTATAATGAGCTCCCATATCCCATAGAAATTTCATTAAAATCGGTTCTGTAGTTTGTCACTGAAGCAGGTTCATCGCTTTTTTAATGCAATTTTACTTGTGTACGTATAAAATGTAGCTTCGGTGGGTACACTATGTAAATACAAAACTACAGACATATTATATCATTATCGGCCTCTTACGCTCCCACTGCTGCGATACCGGCCTTCTCTCAGAGAGAGAGAGAGAGTATGGGCACCACCACCATAATCCACCACGGCGGCCCAGTGCGCTTGGTGGATGTCACATGTCCTCGAATTTTATGGTTCTTGAACATACGTTTCCTCATGACGTTTTCCCTCACCGATTTAGAGCGAGTGTGAATAATCCGCACATAACTTGATATACTTAAGTCATTGGTGCGGGCCGAGTCGACATTCGAACTATATGGTGCGTTGGATTGAAAGTCGCACAAGTTCTCGCTCGGCCACACACGCTCTGATATATTACATAGACTGCTAAAGACCCTTTGGCGTAGTTTGGGTAGCTGCATTTGAGAGCGAATCCTAATCTACGTTTAGCGTATGTAGTATCTTTGACCACACCGTCTTTAAGATTAGGCGAGATAGCGGTCAAACGCCAATATATCAAGTTGTAAAAGTTGAAAATCCTTAGCCAAGCGCCACTTGGTGTTCCATAGCGATCGGCTACAATCATAATTGTAATAGGTGAGACTCAAACGCTACTTCGTCGTAAATAAAAAACAAACTGACTGCAGGCAATAAAAAAGACAACCTCGAAAATTGGTGTGTTGACTTGGAAGCCTTCCAATCTGGCTTTCTTACTGCCTGGTCCAAAACAATTAAAACAATACCAATCGATCCTTCAAACCTTACTGCCTGATCCAAAACAATACCAATCTGATCCTTCAAACCTTACTGTCTGGTCCAAAACAATTAAAACAATACCAATTTGATCCTTCAAACCTTACTGCCTGATCCAAAACAATACCAATATGATCCTTCAAACCTTACTGCCTGATCCAAAACAATACCAATCTGATCCTTCAAACCTTACTGTCTGGTCCAAAACAATTAAAACAATACCCAATCTGATCCTTCAAACCTTAACTTACAGCCTAGTCCAAAATAATTAGAACAATACCATTTTGTGATCCTTCGAAATTTACTGCCTGGTCCAAAACAATTAGAACAATACCAATCAAATCCTTCAAACTTAGTGCCTGGTACAAAACAATCCAAGATAAAGACTAGTTGATGCAAATGGAAGAGATCTTTGCTCAAGAGCGACACGAAATACGTTCTCGGCAATGAATCTTCGTCTGAGCGTGACATCACAAACTACATTAACCTATCATCGAAAACGCGTAACAAATTCGAACCCCAAACTCCGTGACTCAAGATCATGTACACGAACCATTACTGCACTTACATCAGTTTCTTTTCGCCATTACGTAAAAACGCAGCGAGTGAAAGCATCCAACACAATTCGATTAATACAACACACCGTGAAATACAATTTAGGTTGTTAGGCAGTTAACTCGTTGAAAACAAGAGTGACTTTCTCTCAAATGTGATGTCACTCATCTGTCACGCGTAAAAGAGTCGTTTAGACGGTGTTTTAGTGTTTATGTAAAGTCGTAATTTGTGAAAGCAGTTGGATTTATGAACGTTGATGCAGGGGACTTGTTTTAACTTTCGCTGCAATAATGTAGCTTTGGAGCTATGCGCCCTTTCTTTGAAGATTTTACAGTGGAACAATCTGCACCCGGTGAATAGTGACAGTGTGACCTCTTTTAGATATTCTTTTAAATGTAATTATGTACGTAGTTGTGGGAACGTGGGTGACACCGTGGGCGAAGCTAGTATCAAATAAAGGTGTTATTTTAGAGACATTGTGCTGATTCGTATCATAAAAGTTTAAAAAAAACTGCACGAGCTCGAATTGATGCGAATATTGTGATGTTTTGTTGGATTGAATTGTTTGTTTCCTCACAAGTTGGAGAGACTTACGATTACAAGTTTTATATACAAGTCTAGGCCGAAATAGTAATTAAATCCTTGTTTAGTAAAAAGGACTCGGCTTCACATTACTCTCCCAATATTACTCGGCCGTCAATTGTTTTATTTCCGGGCGTTAGTTATTCCTATGGATATAAGTCGACGACTTAGATCGTAGTAAGAAGTCTGTGGTGAAGACAGACGTAAATAAATTATATGGCATTCTAAAGAGATCATCCTTAGTTAGCTAACGGTCCATTAATTTTGAAATGAAAGACCCGAAAAACACACTAAAAACACGAAAATAAATTGATTGGATAGCAATCAGTTAGTTAAAATGCAATTGAAAAATCGGCCCTAAAGCAACCTTACCTTACCCTACTATTTCTATCTCCTTTCTCAACTTCTTTACTAACAAAGCTAGATTTCAAGATTATCCATCCAACGTCGCTGATCAAGTTTAACAATTAGCTCGCGGTATGCGTTTCTAGTATGCTCTGGTTGGCATGTAGAGTTTCCGCATCGCCTCGTACTGCATATTCTAATCTGGCGTGTAGGACTGATAACTCGACTTCTACGTCTTTTATAAGGCCTCACTCCGAAAACCGAACGTCAAAGCTTCGGCTGATAGGACGCATTTTTCCTACTAAATTCCCTATACACGAGCACTCCACTCCTTTTTTATGTTATTTGGTATCGAGACGAGCTGGTCGTTTGCCTGATGGTAAGCATAACGCCGGCCCATAACAATTGCAGTGCCATCCAAAACTTTGAAACACAAAGGCCTGCGCGGCACTGCAGTGCGCTCGTTAAACTGAGACATTAGGTATTAAGTCTCATAAGCCACTGGGCTTAATACCTAATGTCTTAGGGTTTTTCACTGGCTACTCTGCTCATCAAACCGGAACACAGTAACGCTTGCACATTACTGCTTGGCGGCAGACTTCACGAGTAAAGCAGTGATAACAACCCAGACGCACAATCGCAGAAGAGTTAGTCCTACCACTAACAAAATGTATAACGAAATAGTTAGGATGTTAGTATTTATCTATTTATTGTAATGTAGTTTTTAAAAGATTAGATGTATTTTGCAATGTTACTTTTTCATTGCGGTAAGGAAATAAAAATTTATCTGTTTATCATTAATCAAAGTTATAATCGTAAATAATCGCTATCTCTTAAATCTTAATGAGTAAGACAATGCACGTGGCAGTAGGTCAAGTTCGTTCTCACGAACACAATCGTTCTGACGATTCGTTCCACTTTCTTGCACTTGTTATTACACTGTGACTCTAGTAGGTTTTATTTCATTTGGGCTTTGAGATGTTACAATATAATACAACATTTTGTAGGTACATTACTGTCCAGGCAGGAAATAAAGCAATATTCAAATATCGGCTGTCAACAGCCGATCCGAAGTGATTTTATAAGGACGATGAGCTTATTGTGGTCGATTTCTTGAAATTCTTCGGAACTTGGAGAAAATTACTAGACAAGTCCCGCTGCCTCGTTTATTTAAAAATGACTTGAATGACGCCATATTTTATAAAGTAGCTGTTTTTTGGATATTTTTAGGAACGCTGATTTGCTATAATTTATCATCATTTCGACCACGCTTTTTTAGAACCAGTTTAAAAAAACGCAGGACTAAATTTTTTTTATTATTCTTCTATGTTTTTTTTCTGACACATATATATATCTATAAAATAATTTGAAGAGAACTCAGCTCAAATTTAAAAATAAATAAAAATCGTCCAGAAAGAATTAACTAAATTTTTTCGTAGTCTTACAAACCTTAATATTTAAAGGGGCGCAATGCAGTGCTGCGCAGGCATTTGTCTTTCAAAGCTCTGAGCAGCATTGTTATGGACTAGTTTTATGCTTACATCAGACAAACGACGTGCTCGACTCACTATCCAATAGTACTCGTATACGAGTAAAAAACATGGTCTGCAGGTCCGTAAAAATAAACAGCCTTCACTTTTCACTTTCTCATCAAAAATTCTGGAATCACGTTTAAATTTTGACGATTACCCAATGACGTAACGCAAAACTGATCTTTACCGCAACACTTAGCCGAAATCGAATTTGACATTACAAATTACACCGACGCAATTTTGTTGCACTTTCACTGGTTTGTATTTGTCACCTTCATGAAACGATGTTGACTTTATTTTGCTTTAATCGGAAAACATACAGTGACATAAGGCTAAATTAATACATCCTACTTCCTACTAATCCTACTAGTCCTACTATCCTACTTCCTAATAATATTATAAATGCAAAAGTGCGTTTGTTGGTTTGTTCTTCTTTCACGCAGTAACAGAGCAACGGATCGACTTGATTTTTGGCATAAATATGGTTTATGGCATACTTTGTATCCGGAAAAATGCATGGTTCCTTTGGGAATACGGGTAAAAACTGCGGGTAGAAGCTTATAAATAAACACCATTTACAACGTTTTCGCATATTAGGTATTTCATAAAAATTATTATTTATTGATCGACCAGACGCCTCGAAAGTTCTTCAAATAGTCGATGAGCTCCAGTTCCCCACGGTCCAAGTGTCTCAACCCCAAAACGCTCTATGTAACTTCAATCAAGACAACTATATTTTCTTTTGAGGTTCTCAGAGGTTCGCAACTGAATCCGCTGATTCAGTTGCCGCACCAGCCTTATTTTGAGTACCGGAAAGAGGTGACAGTGCATGGTGTCAACACAGGTAGGGTATACCCATACCAAAGGTCGCCCCATCTTCCACAGAATAAGAGTAATTCCATCGGGCCTTTTACCATCGTCATATATAAGCTATATTACAAATTTCATCATCCGTTCAGTAGTTATTGCGTGAAAGAGTAACAAATATTCATTAATTCATCCTCACAAACTTTTGCGTTTATAATATTAGTAGGATTAGGATAGTTTTTACTACTTAGTTTTTACTAGTTTATCCTACTGGATAGGATTGTTTTGTTTTTTTACTGTCGCGCATCGGTTTTCATTTGAGACAGTGTCGTCTCTCAAAGTAGAGGTTGACGCTACGCTCCGTTTTCTACGAATGTCTTGTTCGTAATGCCATAAGTTGATGGTTTTCTCTGCAATTTACATAGTTACGCTCAGGTGAATGTGGTTCCGTGAAAATTGACTTTTGCGGGAAACTACATTTTTAAAATGTTCAGCCTTATATCTAGGTGGTAGGGATAACCCTTCTGCAAGTGTCCGTCTGGGTTGGTATCACCGCTTTGCTCGTGAAATCTGCCGCGTGAAGTAATGCGCAAGCATTACTGCTTGTTTGATGAGGCAGTGAAATTAATTGCCTTATGACTATAGTACTCTATACTTGTTATGGGCCGGCGTAATGGTTACTATCAGGCAAACGACCAGTTCGTCTTGTTATCAAATAGTACAAAATTTAACTTTAATATACGGTCTGATTTTCTATACTTATCTGAAGACCTTTATAGTGTCACCGAACAGTGGGAGAGAGAAGATGGAGCCGGAAAACGACATAGGCTAGTTCTTCCTTGAAAAAATCACATGAGAATCGTTCCTGTGAGAATCTTCATGCAGGCAAACTCGCGGGCAGCAGCTAGTAAACAATATAAGCATACTCGACTACACCACTATCCGTCTTTATAATCATTAGGTAAGATAGAAATATGTATCACTAGCTTCCGCACACGGATTCCCGTGGGTTATTTACTTTAATAAATTGTAGGCTATGTGCTATTCTTACGCATAAGATACATTACTGTAGTTTCATCAAAATCCGTTTAGTAGTTTTTGCGTGAAAGAGTAACAAACATTTATATATCCATCTTCAGAAACATTCGCACATTACTAGGACAGGATGTTCAATATAAAAGACTTCAACGCGTAACGGGGCGCGTTGAATTTTTTTGTACTGGACGGTCCTATATTTATTTGTTTCTATTTCGTACGTCATAATTTGAAATCAAATCAATGTAATAATTGGTTGAGGCAAAGCCAGCATGCTGTAAGTACGTCTGTGGTACGCTTCTAACTGGTAGTGGGCTAAAACATTTGGATTATCTATAGGCCCACATTGCCTCGTAGATTATGCAACTGTTTATGTACTCGTAGTAAAGGTTAATAAAGGCTTTTAGCCTATTATTAAAAAAGATTAATAAGATTAAAATTAATTCATAAAAAAAATTAAATATAATATTCATGATATCTATATCTTTATCTATACTATTAATATTACAGAGCAGTAAATATAAAACAGTCCATAAGTTTGTAAGATTTTTTTGTTTGTTTGTTACCGCTAATTTCTAGTACGCTGGTAAAAAATTTTTTTCACTAATAGGAAGCTACATTATCTCTGAGTGCTATAGGATACACTTTATTCCGATTCCATGCGTGTGAAGCCACAGGCAGACGCTAGTTTATTGTAAATAATATTTTTTTTAATAATAAGTATAGCCACCTTATTTAAATATATCTTTATAATAGGCATTATCGTTCAACCATTACTATATCTCACTGGACAAAAGGCATTCAATTTCCACTGCTAGCTGGTGTCTGCAACTTCGTTTATTAAACCAATAAGTACAAATTATCAAAATTAATACCTCACAATTATGTTCTTCTAGTATAATGGGCAAAGGGCCGCTATGAGTATTTCTAACACAAGTTTTACAAAGGTACTTGGTTCCTACAGCATTAACTAAGTATCAACACATCGCTGCATTCAACATCGGACAAAGCTTCGTAGAAAGTAAGTGTAGGGTCATCGAGAGTGAAACTCAAATGCCTATACCGTAGGTACGTAACTATACCGTATTATACGTTGATATACGTGAATTAAGGTTCGCCAAGTGTAACAGAAGTTACATAACTGAATAATATATACCGGTATACTCACATGTTTGACGGCTCCGTAGCTAAGTTGGTAGTAACTCAGCCTGCAAGGCGAGGGGTCCCGGGTTCGATTCCCGGCCGGGGCAGATTTTGTGTAAGCATAAAGTTTGTTCTCGGGTCTTGGATGTTTGTGATGTGTATCTGTGTATGTCCATACCACCTGTGACACAGGGAATCCTAGTGCGGGGGTATGAGTGTAAGCGTTTATTTATTTATTATTTATTTATATACGTTGATGTACATGAATTAAGGTTCGCAAAGTGTAACAGAAATTACATAACTGAATAATATATACCGTTATACTCACATGCACGACACAGACACACACGACTCACAAAAACACACACGTACGCACACCTATAACATGCCCACAATAATTATAATCCTACTATCCTACTTCCTACTATAATCCTACTAATATTATACATGCGAAAGTGTGTTTGTTGGTTTGTCCTTCTTTCACGCAGTAACGGAGCATGGGATCGATGTGATTTATGGCATAGATATAGTTTATGGACCGAAAGTAACTTAGGCTACTTTTTATCCCGAAAAAATGCATGGTTCCTGTGGGAACGCGGGGGAAGACCGCGGGCAGAAGCTACTTAAAATATAATTCCTACTTTCCTACTAATATTATAAATGCGAAAGTGTGTTTGTTGGTTTTGTCTGTTTTGATATTACAAACAGACACTTCAATTTTATACAGTTGTATAGATGTATAGATTAGACAGTAAGACTATAGTTAAATTAGGTCTGTGAAATCAAAACCGAAGTTGAGCGAAACAAAAAGGTTCAATATCTTCATGAGGCGTACTTTAATACATGTGACACGACGTATCCAGGTGGCTTTCGCGCTGTCACTAAAATTTAATCTTGCCGTGTAGAAAATAAGTTCTATATTTTAGAGTTATCTTAAAAATGTTAGTGGGAGGAATAACTCTTCTGCGAGTGTCCGTCTGGGTTGTTACCACCGCTTTGCTCGTGAGGTCTGCCGCCAAGCAGTAGTGTGCAAACATTACTGTGTTCCGGTTTGATGAGCAGAGTATCCAGTGAAATTACTGGGCTTATGAGACTTAATACCTAATGTCTCAGGGTAACGAGCACACTGCAGTGCCACGCAGGCCTTTGTGTTTCAAAGTTCTGGGTGGCACTGCAATTGTTATGGGCCGGCGTTATGCTTACCATCAGGCAAACGACCAGCTCGTCTCGTTACCAGATAACATAAAAAAAGTGCACGCGTTTAGTCGCGCCTCGGTGTGAGTTGACCTTTAGTCCGTTGGTGATTAGTTGAAAGCATCCAGTGAGACTGGTTTGCTTTCCAAATAGGTTTCTTTCTGGAAGATCGATTACATTGTATTATACAGTTTTGATTTTTTATACTATTGAAGACGAGTGCGTCGTTTGGATAATGGAAAGCATAACGCGGCTAGCGTTATCCGTAGCGTTATATAACAACTGCAGTGTCACTAAGTACTTTGAAACACATAGGTCTGCGCACTGCAGCGCGCTGGTTACCCTAATATATTAGATACTAGCTGCTGCCCCGCGGTTTCACCCGCGCGGAGATATTGGATTTCATGGTTTTTATTTTTTTGCGCGGAACCCTAATTCTTTTCCAAAACAAAAGTAGCCTATGTTACTCCTTGTAACATCAGCTATCTGCCAGTGAAAGTCCGGTCAAAATCGGCCCAGCCGTTTCGAAGATTACCCGGAACAAATAGACAGACAGACAGACAAAAAAATTAAAAATGGCTGTTTTGGTGTAGGTCCCGTATATACTTTCATATGCATTTAGTAAAATGCTGTTACTTTGATATTACAAACAGACACTACAATTTTATTTAGTTGTATGTATGTATGTATGTATAGATTAAATCTCATAGGACCAGTAATTTCACTGACTATATAGCTCATCAAACCGGAGCACAGTAATTCTTGCACATTACTGCTTGATGGTAGACTACACGAGCAAAGCGGAGGTACCCACCCACATGGACACTCGCAGAAGACCACCCAGTTCTTATTGAATTTTTGTATCTTGATATCAACAAATGGTCCGTATTATAGGGTATCGTAATTATTCTTACTTGATGTTTATACGAAGTGAACGGTCTCAGAAAATGTTGCGGGATGCTTTTAGCTCTAATTTATTAGTTTCTCTCATGCGATGCTGCGTAACCGTTGCAATTTGAAGATTTAACGATGAGCAGAGTAGAGATTGAGTTATTTATAGCTTTTGTTTGACTGAAGCTATGATTTAGAGACGAGAGTAAGCGCAAGATTCAGATTAGACTAAGCTATCATCGCTTAAAGACAAGTTGACTGTGACTCAATTTTTTTTTGTATGTTTGCTTTTTATCCTCTGACCATTTAGACTTCTGATACTTTTTTTAGCTGACAATATCAGCCTTGTACGCTCCCACTGCTGGGATACCGGCTTTCTCTCAGAGAGAGAGTTATGGGCCTTAATCCACCATGCGGGCCCAGTGCGGCTTGGTGGATGTCACATGTCCTCGAATGTTTGTGGTTCCTGAACATGCGGGTTTCCTCACGATGTTTTCCTTCACCGTTTTAGAGCGAGTGTGAATAATTTGCACATAGCTTGAAATAAGTCATTGGTGCGGGCCGAGTCGAGATTCAAATTATGGTGCGTCGGATTGAAAGTCGCACAAATTCCCGCTAGGCCACACATCTAGATTATTAATATTAATCAATTTGCTGGTACTTATTTGGCTCAACGGATCAGCATTGCGGTTCAACGAGGCAATGCCGCCAACATGGTGGGTACGCTTCCAACTGGCTTAGGGGGCTAGAACATTTGCATTATCTATAGGCATACATTGGCTTGTAGATTATCCAACTGTTTTGTAGCTAGCTTAAATGTAGAGCTTATTTATGCATTAGCGTTAATAAACGCCTGTTAGCCAATTGAAAAAAAAAAACAATTTTCTGTTTTTACAATGTTCAAAAGAGTTCATTTTTTAACTTATGACTAGCTGCTGCCCGCGGTTTCACCCGCGCGGAGATATTGGATTTCATGGTTTTTTTTTGCGCGGAACCATAATTCTTTTTCTAAAATGAAAGTGGCCTAAGTTAGTCCTTATAACACCAGCTATTTGCCAGTGAAGTCCCGTCGAAATCGGCCCAGCCATTTCGGAGATTACCGGGAACAAACAGACAGACAGACAGGCAGACAAATTTTAAAAAAAGGGTTGTTTTGTTATTATTTCATATGCATTTGGTAAAAAGCTGTTATTTTGATATTACAAACAGATACTTAAATTTGATTTATTTATAGTATAGATAAAGGACTTGGATAAGGTACAAAGTCCTGAAAATGATTTATTGAATAATGCCAGTCAAAATACGTAAAGTTTGGTCTGCCGAAATTCCTGCGCTATCTGTGACAGCTGTCAATCACAGGAAAGTGTGAGTCAGCTAATTGACTCCTTGGTACTGCTGACTTAGATGATAAAGTAGTATTTCTTACATTTTTGACTGTTGTGTCACATAAAAGTATTCGTTGGTAGGACTAACCGTTTTGCGAGTTTACAAATCGGTGGCTATCATCGCTTTGCTCGTGCAGTCGGCCGCCAAGAAGCAATGTGCAAGCATTACTGTGTTCAGATTTGATGAGCAAAAAACAGTGAAATTACTGGGCTTATGAGACTTAATACCTAATGTATCACGATAACGAGCTCACGGCAGTGTCGTGCAGGCTGTTGTGTTTCAAAGTTCTGAGTGGCACTGCAATTGTTATAGGCTGTTGTTATGCTTACTATCAGGAAACTGATCCGCTTTCTCATTACCTAATAGTATAAAATAATTTTTAGTCCCACTTTTGCGTACATATATATGTAGAGCAATTTCACTGGCTGATTTGTGACTCACCAGAGGTTGTTAAGAGAAGAAATTCAGTTCAAAATTCGAATTAATCAAACTGCGGGTGCTTTATCAAGTAACCCCATTTTGGGCATGGCGTCGACCGGTTGGCGTTAGGGCTGTCACCTTGAAGTTTTTTCACCGGTCTGGAGACATGGATTCTACAAAAGTTTGGCGCTATAAACAAACGCTTAGACACTCATATCACTGCATTAGAATTTCCTTCATCGCGGGTGGCATGAGCACACACAAATACACAACACAAACATCCGAGACCCGAGAACAAACTTTATGATCACCTCACAAAAACTACCCCGGCCGGATATCGAAACCGAGACCCCCCGTTTCGCACGCCGTATTTATATCCTCAATACTTTCCACCTTTAGAGCTAAGCGTACAGGCTGTTTTGAAAGCTAAGCCGTTTAAAGAAGTCGACAATAAATTTGGTTGATGGTTTAAATCCTACAAATAAATTTGAGTTACGTGAAAACATCGGGATTAAACCATAGCATGGTGGCAGATATTTTCTAGTCCTCTTCAAGCTAGCTACCATGTACCCAAGAGTCCAAAACTTCGGGTGGTAACCCTAGCAGTCTACTGCCAAAATATACCAGTTCTCGGCCAGTGCGGCCAGGAAATGACCCGGTTATGGTCCGGTCAGTATTTTATGGTGATATTTGGTTGAAATTGTAACTCTTTTTTTGACCGCTCGTTCGTCTGATCTTTTTGGTGTAGATAAATCTTTACGATCGGCCGTTTATTTTTTTCAATGTTGTATCTTTAAGTGGTTCGATCAGAGTTTTTACTTTTTACCCGAATGCAGAAGAATGTGAGGTTAATATTTTTCGAACGTATGTATATATTAATCCATACATCCATTTTGCGAAACGCAATTGTACGTTTGTTGGTTTGTCCTTCTTTCACGCAGCAACGGAGCAAGGGATCGACGTGATTTTTGGCATATATATAGTTTATGAACTGAAAAGCAACATAGGTGACTTTTTATCCCCAAAAAAAACCGATCAACGTTATTTTTGGCATATATATAATTTATGGACCGGAAAGTAACATAGGCTACTTTTTATCTCGGAAAATGCACGGTTCCTGTGTGAACACAGGTGAGAGGAGCGCGACGAGATGTTAAACATAAAGCCAGCCCATAACAATTGCAGTACCACCCAGAACTGTAAAACAAAGTCCTGGTGGCACTGCAGTGCGCTCGTTACCTCTTACCTTACTAATTACCTTGAAGCGTTATTAAATCAAAAGCTCATTAATTTCACTGACTAATTTGGTCGTCATACCGGAACACAGTAATGCTTGCACATTACTGCTTGGCAGCAGATGAAACGAGCAAAGCCGTGGTAAAGACACTTGCAGAAGAGTCCTACCACCTGGTAAAAAATAATGAGTTTTTTTATTGTATTGTACGACTTATAAGTGCACTTCATTTTTAGTGATATTAATTATTATGCTTTATGTATGTATATACAAGAATGTTAATCGAATAACTACTTACTGTAAATCCCATAAGGAAACATGCTTTTAATTTACTGTAGGTAAAACAAATTGTTAAATTACTTAACGGTTACTGCGAATTTAATCTCTGTACTTAGAGATAACTTAGCGTTAAGTTGTTTTCGTTTCCTTTGTAAGGCTGTTTGATATTTTATTACTGTGATATGAAATGATTTTTATTGTTTTTTAACAAACTTCCATAACTTAGCATAAACCTAATATTAAACAGTACTTAGTCATAAAATTAAACTAAGCTAGTTATCACAAAAATTTCGCATCCAACAGGATTCGAACCTGCGTCTTCTGGTTATCTAGACCAGACGCCTTAACCAACTAGGCTATGGGAGCAATCGATGTTGACTGCGAAATTCTTGATCTGATGTTTTCTTTCCGGCTTACAAGCCGTAGCTCCATCCAGCAGACCTCGCTTTGTAGTGATTGCCTACTCCATTGTGATACGTTACAGTGCCAATCAAATGGCGAGAGATTTTGCACTATTTATATTATTATTTATTTTTGTGTGAACATCCGCTAGTCTCGGTAAACACTATAAAATATATTTCATTAAGCTAGTTAATATAAATCCTGGGAAGGTCATTGGTACCCAAAGTAGGATTAACCTATGGTATGGCATACCACGTCTGTGTAGTTTATTTTACAGTCCTTAGGTTAGCGTCAAAAGATATCTCGTCCGATCTTAAGCGACGATGTGGAAGAAGATTTTTATCCCACTGGATAATGAGACGAGCTGGTCGTTTGCCTGATGGTAAGTATAACGCCGGCCCATAACAATTGCAGTGCACTCCGAACTTTGAAACACAAGTTGCCGACAAGTCTGCTCGGATCAGTGTTGGTAGGCTGCCACTTATTTATTTATTTAATACTTTATTGCACAAAGGAAATGTACAAAATGAAGACTTAATACTATTTGTATTTTCTACCAGTCATCCACACAAAGTAGAAGAAAAGAAGGATGTAGTAAAACAAAATTTTCGTTAAGAAAGAAGGTAAATATCTATACAAATAATTAAATGAAGTGTCTGTTTTTAATATCAAAATAACAGCTTTTTACCAAATGCATATGAAAGTATATACAGTACCTATAATAAAACAACCAATTTTAAAATTTTTGTCTGTCTGTCTATTTGTTCCGGGTAATCTCCGAAACGGCTGGGCCGATTTTGACGGCACTTTCACTGGCAGATAGCTGATGGTATAAGGAGTAACTTAAGCTATTTTTATTTTAGAAAAAGAATTAGAGTTCCGCGCAAAAAATAAAAACCATGAAGTCTAATACCTCCACGCGGGTGAAACCGCGGGCCGCAGCTAGTAATGAATAAAATGATCCAAGTTAACTACGCCAGTGCCAACTACTATCCATACATACTTGGATCTAGCTTACTCGTACGAGCCCATTCGAACAATTAAGTCTACTCTGTAGGGCTAACATGCGCACCGTGACAAAGTCTTCTCGATGCTTATGTCGTGCATTTGTCTCATGTTTGCGAGAGAAAGAGCGAGACAAAATAGTAGACAAAATTTTGTCGTGGCGCGCATGTTAACCCTGCTGGTCGTGTCAACGCGGCTTAAGCTATAAAGTCATCAAAAAATTGCAATAAAAAGGAAATACCTACTTATCATATTTTGACACTTAAACATCCAAGATGGCTCCCATTAAACCGGTTAACCGGTAAGGTCGGAGAAAGTGAATATCGATTATGAATTCGATTATTCAAATGATAATATTTGACCGGAATGAAAGTGATCAGTGTATTTAGGTCACGAACTATTTTTTAATGATTAATTTTTTTTTTACTAATCTGTGAACGATGGTCATAAAATGTTATGTTTTATCTTTATGAGTCATATTGGTTTTTTATGAAGTTTTATACGCTCGATCGGTATGATTTTGGAGCAATGATTTTTGTTTATACTTATAGGTTTGCGTTTCACCACTATCTCGTCTGATCTTAGAGCCCCCATACACGAGCACTCCAATCCACTCCCACAGCATTCCAATCCGACGATCCAAAAACCGCCCGTGTATGGGAAATCTTAGATGGATTATAAATCAAAGTTGTCAGACGTAAGGCCAACTCCACACGTTGGCCCTAAAGTCGGCTGCAATACCACTCGCCCAAAGTGTATCTAGAAAATAGCACTGTGAACGCTCGCGCCAATATGAGTGCTAATACTATTTTCTATATCCACACGCTGGGCGAATGGAATTGGGGCCGAAGTTTGGGGCCAATGTGTGGAGCCAGCGAAGCCTATTCTGCGTGAAAAATGTTCCTACGTAGTAGAATACACCTGTCATTTCATTCATAAGCATTTACTATTGTTGCGTGAGATTAGAAATCTGTATGTGTTGCTTTGTAAAGGTGATATCCGCAAGAAAGCTATGTGATTACTTCTTATTGTTTCATACATTAGTAATAGACAATATTAGATACTACTATATGTACGTAAGATTGGAATATTGCCGGAAACGCATTTTTTCATTTTTTTTGCTATTTAATAACGAGACCAGCTATACGTTTCTCCGATGGTAAGCATAACGCTGGCCCATAACAATTGCAGTGCCACTCAGAACTTTCAGAGGCCTGCGCGGTACTGCAGTGCGCTCATTACCTGAGAACTTAGGTATTAAGACTCTTAAGCCCTGTAATTTCACTGGCTACTTTCATCAAACCGGAACACAGTAATGATTGCACATTATAGCTTGGCGGCAGACTTCACGACCAAAGCGGTGGTACCAACCCAGACGGACACTCGCTGAAGAGTTAGTCCTACCACCTAGTGAATCATACTATTGGATAAAAGGACGAGCTGGCCGTTTGCCTGATGTTAAGCATAACGCCGGACCATAACAATTGTAGTGCAACTCAGAACTTTGAAACCAAGCCTTGTGCGACACTGTATATCTTCTATACAAATAAATAAAATTGAAGTGTCTGTTTGTAATATCAAAATAACAGCTTTTTACTAAATGCATATGAAAGTATATACGGAGCCTTTACCACCATAATTTTAAAATTTTTGTCTGTCTGTCTGTTTGTTCCGGGTAATCTCTGAAACGGCTGGACCGATTTTGACGGGACTTTCACTGGCAGATAGCTGATGTTACAAGGAGTAAATTAGGCTACTTAGATTTTAGAAAATGAATTAGAGTTCCGCACAAAAAATAAAACCCATCTAATCCAATATCTCCGCATGGGTGAAACCGCGGGCAGCAGCTAGTATGGAATAAAAGAGTAAATAATTAAATATAGTTTGAATCAACACACTTTCATCTCCTTTGATCTTCAGAGCCTCGACACCAAGTGCAATATATTGGACTCGTCAAAACAAGCCCTAATTCGAGGGGCTTACTTATCACTGAAGAGTTCCACTTCGATACGGTGATTATAAGTAGGTTAGAATTGGCTTCAAATTCAAAAGTCTTTATTCAAATAGGCCCCAGAGGAGCACTTATGAAAGTTAAAATGACTCTAACAGCGGGCCTCTGCAACATTCATCTACCCGAATCACAGACTAAAACTAATGATGTCTTTATCAGAACATAATAAATGATAAAGACACCAACAGACCCAATCCGTGCTCAAAGTCAACGAACCTTCCAGAAACCCACCGTGCCCGTTCCAAATTGGTATTCGAAGATTTGATTACATTGTGAGTTAGTTCCAAGTGAAGCTAACTAAAGAGTGTTTAAAACATACGTGCCTATAATAATGAATACTACACTAATGAGAGCGAGTGTGGCCGAGCGGGAACTTGTGTGACTTTCAATCCGACGCACCATACTCGCCCGCACCAATGATTTATACTTATCAAGTTACGTTCGGATTATTCACACTCGCTCTGAACCTGTGAAAGAAAACATCGTGAGGAAACCCGCACGTTCAAGAACCATATGATTCGAGGACATGTGACATCCACCAAGCCGCACTGGGCCCGCGTGGTGGATTATGGCCCATACTCTCTTTATCTCTGAGAGAAGGCATCCCAGCTGTGGGAGCGTAAGAGGCTGATAATGTATGATGTAAAAACAGTAATGCTCAGTAGATCTTAGCCACAAAAAAAGTTGGATAGGTAATTAACAAGGCATTGTAGGCGTATAGGTATTTAGGTAATCCAAATGTTCTAGCCCACTACTAGTCGGCAGCGTGCCCAGCGCGCTCGTGGCTTTGCCTGGCTGAACCGCAATGTTGATTCATTTAAAAAATTGTATTTATGCTTTGTGAGATAATACATTATTTTCTCTCACAACAAGTCGTGGTAAACCACAAAGCAACTAACTTAAAAAGCGATTTGAAGCGATCATTTATGTCTCGTTCACTTAGTTTGAACAAGACGACACCGAATGTGGTAAGCTGTAACTCTGTAGTAGGGATGTTGACTCAATTTTTTTATGATGTCAATCAATTCGTTTTTTCATGATAATTAAATGTCTATATCGAAAAACATGGAATCGAACGCTTGAAAAGTCAAAAAGGGAGGAAACAAACGCACAAACAGGAAAGGATCGTGCCTATTAAATTTTTTTATAGTATAGGATATGATTTGCTGCACCAGGAGGTCGCTGATGAAAAATGGCTCTAGGTGACCCGTTTCACTTTACAACCGTTGAAATAATCAATATTTTGAGAGTATTGTTATAATTCACTACTGAATTCCTAAAATCAAAATCCCTAAATTGTCTTATATGTAATGGGCTCCCACTACGTTTACATGCCTATTTTATAGTGACAATAATATATTTTAAACAAGTTTTTTTTTATTTGTAAGGTTCTAAATATTTGTACAAATCGATATGAAGGCATTTTAATGGTTATAGAAGAACAATTTCATTTTCAGTTACTTACTTCTGTTTTCCCACAGCTTCCCAAACTTTTCTCTCAGAGAGAGATAGAGAAAGAGAGTATGCACAGTAGCCAACATGTGACACAATATGGATTGGATGGACGTGCTTCTAAATATGTAGATAATGTATGTTCCATTATTCCTCTCGATATATATTTTACAACCGTCCGAGTTTTTAATAGGTAGCCATTTATTTCAATATATGATACATTTATTTTTTATTAATTTTTCACTTACCTCTATCATTAATTTCTCCCCTGCACGTGAGAGGTATAGTCCCCAAAATTGAAAACAGCACAAAAATCAGAACCAACTGTTTCACATCACTACGGTACATGGAATTCCCGAATTTCAACCACTTTCGAACTGTCATCTTGACGTTTCGATTCCCGCGCAAATTAAAACCTCTGAAAAACCCCGAAAAATATGTCGTTCGATTTATGAAACTCACATTCACATTTTATTTTTTAATTTTTATCGACACCGGAACGGTTTCCTCGTCATTTTTCGAATATCGAATAGTTCCGAAGTTTTTTTAATTATCTACTAGAGACGTACGTCTACAGTCGCGTCGGGGAACCTACTAGCCGACTGACCAACTTTACAGTGTAAAATAAGAAACATACATATTACCGTCCCACCTATTACATTAATAAAGTTCCATTATGCTTTCACCCGTATTTAAAAACGAACCTTAGCCATTCGTATTAAGATCAAAAAGAGTGGTGGCGTTTTTATAGATAGAACCATATCACATTTAGTGGGTACTTGCTAAACAAGTGAACGGTGAAATGAGAAATTGTGAGAGACAAAACGCGTGCAAGAAAGGGATGGGTAGACATTTCTTTTTATAATTTCACTGCGAAGGCTGTGGATATGGTACTTTTTGATCAGGTGTTATTAATATCTTTGATCAGGTCTATTGAGTGGTTTCCATTGATAAGTGCGGGAGATCATTTTTCAATTAAATGTTGTTATTCAAATTTCTATACTCGTGAAGGATGGTTTTAGATAAGTTTTTTGTACGTATTTATTTATTCTGGTTGGAGGTTTGTACATGACAAAATTTTTAATTCCGATGACCTACTTGAAAACTAAGAATTTTCATTTAATGATTTTAATTAACAAAGCAAAGTTTAAAAATAAGTGGAAAATTGTACTGAAAGGTTTAAAGGTATAAAAAGGCTCAGCACTAAGTTCTTCGTTATGTTTTTAATTCTCTTTACAGCCTGTAGTCAACCAAACAATGTTTTTACTGAAAAAGAAAAAATTCTCACGCTCAGAAAAGTTTTTAACCGATGTCGAATTAAATATAATAAAATAAAAACAAATATAGAAATATAAGGGCGCAGTTCACCAAAATGTGAAATAAACGCTATAAAAGATAAAAGTCTTAGATTCAAACAACGTTGTGATTAGAAATATCACAACAGACGGAAGTTAGACACTACTTAAATCTAGAGTTGTGGTTGCTCATTTGAGTATTTTTATTTTAGTATAGTTCAAGTGAATTTCACAAACTAGTAAAGTAAATGTTGTTGACCTCCAGGAGTAGATTAACCTTCTTTTTGTACATACCGATTTAAACTCGGACTGTATAACTTGATACGCGTGGCCCTTTTATGAATTTTATTAAAGCATGCATAGCATTTTTTAGGGAAAAAAATCATTAAAGAGTAGATTCACCAACCATTTTGAACTAAAGTTCAACTGTGAATTAAGTTTAACTTATGAACTTAGGTTCATATAGCTTACACTTCGAACTTCTACTTTGGTCGAGGGTGAAAAAAACAAAATCATGATTAATATATTTATTTGCTTATTATGAAGACGCACTTTAACATTAATCACATAAAACTTATTTGTTTAAAACAATCAACCGAAAACAATGCATTTAAATCCACAACAAAAAAACCTTATCTCCAACAAAACATCTAATTCCCAAAGAATTTCATACAAATAAAAAAGAAACGCAAACATAAACCATACAAAATTACATCCCAAGATGTCGCATTGTCATTCTGATAACACCTGTCACCCTAAAACGAATGCTTTTTTATCTGTGTCATCGCTTAAAAACTTTCAATTTCACATTTGTTATCTGTGTCAGGGGTCGGTGACCTTTTGACGTTATTGGGAAATCGATAGTGCAACCGTTTTTTAGTCTTAGTTTATTGGAACCGTGTACTACTGTGCTCGTATCAGTTGAATGACTGCTGAACAGTCCCCAGAAGAGGGAGAGAGGTGTTTGTTTGTATAACTGTTGGAACACTGAAAATCCCAACAGTATGTTAATACGTCTTGTATAGCATGTCATTTAATTCAGCAAAAATAAAAATTGTTAATTTGAAATAAGTTGTTTCTACCATAAAACAGGTTAATGCAACACAAACTTCAATAAAATCAAGTAAATTTTAGTATTAAATTTATCTATAATAAATAACAATTTTATTTTTCTAAGATGCTATATTAAACCTACAAACAGGTTGAAGAAAGGTTGAACCTATGGTTTTTCAGTGCAGGCATCTCATGTAGGCCGATTGCTGCTGTCCGTTCCCTGAATAATTATTCAGACCGTTCTTACAACAACCACGGACAGAGTGGTCTTATCCTTCGGCCGGGAGACCACAGACACTATTAATTATGTTAATAAATCTGACATTAATTGTTTTTCCCTCTGACTTTTCATTAGTGTACTTATTCCAATGATTAAAGAAAAGTAGTGGGATCTCTTCTTATTAAACGTCATTAAGGTAATTTACTCGTATATCACATCATGTTTTTTTGTTTAGCTATTTATGTAGGTACTTATTTGGAATAATAAATGTCACATTTATATGCTATGACATTTTAGCAAACATTGTACACAAAACTCTTACAAATAAATAATTTCATTTTATTTCACAAGGCCAAAAAATTTCAACGTATAATAAACGGTTTCCAATTCAAAAACATTCGCGACGGTTTTTCCGTAATTTGTATCGTTCAAAATACTTAGGCTTCTATTACTATTCAAAATACTCACAGACGACTCTCACCGTGAATTCATGCTGTCATATCATAATAAATAGTTGTCATTTGGAAGCATGAGTCCATACTTAAAGTCGTCGATGAATCTTGGCCTTAATAGTCTACCAGTTATAGCACAGCACTGTTGTCATAAGTACAACACTATTAATGTAGGATGGGCTAGTGCTGGGTCCGTTCTGGACTTTCGCTCAGGGTCATGTCAAGGTAATAGTGTTGTAGCTTTGTAGAAAGTGAGAAGGATATCGATGTTTTGAAGCGATATAATATTCTAATTATCTACCTAAGAAGTGGACTAGCTTGTATTATTAGTTATTATCAAATTAATTCAACTTCTTTTATCTGGCAGAGACCGCTTTTTGTTTATAATAAGCGACCATTATACTAAAAGTTATTAAGCTTTTCATATATTTTGTATTAAATTATTGGTCTAAAATTAAGAGTTATTTATATTAAAAATAATAACTATATATCCAAATAATAATCTTTTATACCTTAATGTTCCTCATTCTGGGTTCATTGTTCTACCGAGATCATTTTTTACCACAGAGTCCCTTAACAATTATAGTAATGTGTTATAACTCTGGCTTATTATTAGGAACTGACTTTATACTTGGATAATAATATAATTATTTTCTCTTCATTCTTGCAATAGTACGTTATTCTGTTTTAGCGTTAGTAAAACATCGATATCGGTTTCTATCGACTCTCTCCATCACCAGCTATTATCGATAAATATGCACGACAGGCACAATAGAAAGTTTATTTGTAGAACGACCGTCCGCAGAAAAAGTAAACAATTTCTTTTTTTATGTTGGCTCGATAAATGTGGCTTGGAGTTGCGAAAGATTTGTATGATTATTTCTTAGTAAAAAGTTTTTAATACCAAATATTTGTGAAGATAAAGTTTCAAGCTTTTAGACGTAAAAATATGGTGTATTGGTTATGGTAGGTGGAATTGAGAAGTGTGAAACCACAGCGATGCCCACAGCAAATATTGAACACGTAAAAAAATTTCTTGTCTAATCTTGTACGGCTGTAACAGTGATATTCAAACAATTTACGATCCAATTTATTACATTATAACGTTAACCAAAATTTATTTCGGTAGGTACATGAAATAACTAATAGATACATAAATAATCCGTCTGGGGTTAGATATTTTTTAATATAACATTAATGATTAGCTGTGCCCCGCGGCTTCGCGCACGTAGCCTGTTACTCCTTATAACTGCTATCTATCATTGAAAGTCTCGTCAAAATCGGGCCAGCCTTACCAGAGATTAGCCGGAACCGAAAGCAAAAATTTTAAAAATTGTTTTATTTATTATTTATTTATACCGTATAATACTTCCATATGCATTAAATAAAAAGCTTTTATTTTGACGTTACAAACAGAAAGTTTAATTTTATTTATTTGTATTATTGTATGTATAGGAAGATAAAATTAAACGCATAATTAAGTTAATATTAACTGACCTCGATCCTATTTTCAAAAACCTAAACTAATTTTAGTATAACGAAGTTTCTTTCTAATAAAAATCATGGGAAAGGATGGAATCATAGATTTGGAACTGTAAAATTAATACATTTGCTTGTATTGGTAAAAAGGAATGAAAGATATTTGACAGATCCAAAAACATTGTAGACATGTCCCATATCTACATCCTTTTCCGATGTTATTTATCGGAAAGATACCTATTGTCAATAAAATTAGGTACATACGTTTTTGAGAAACAGAATCGGGCCAATGTCAACTATACTATTAAATTTGATAACCAACACAACATTCAAGAACATTTTTTAACGAAAACTATGCATCAATGGTTAAATCACAAAAAGGTTTTAAGCACAAAAACTTTTTTGTTGACTCTACTAAAGGTATCTTTGACGGTATATCGTAGTCAAAGGTATTTATTTATTTATTAGATAGTTGCATCAACAATGTGAACACCAACGGCCTTATTACAAAAAACTCGTTAAACTCGACTTTGGTCGACAACCAATTTGTCTTTGACTATCTTTAGAGTCGACCTATAAACCAAACCTTATTACAAAAGATGAATAAAGCCAAGACAACTTAATACCAAACTGTAGCTATGGTAGAAATTATTTCCACAGATAATAAATGTCTTTATGCTACGGATACACGAAATGTAGAATTGACACAATGTACTAATTTTTATTTTGGAATATAAGTAGCTATTTTGTCACACAATACTATTTTGTAATATCGAAAAATATTGTAGGTAATTTTTAAATGACTTTTGATCATTGCGAGTAATTCAAAACATCCTAATTAGGTATTTACGTATATGAAAAAAATGTTAAGGAGATACTCCTTATATATTATCCAACCTATACAATGGCACACTATGGCTAAGTAACCATAGCAACATGTTTTGTTGATTGTGTGTACTGCCAATTCTTGTAATATATTCTGTTTTTACTACATATGTATACTTTCGATATTATAAGTATTTCCTATATATTTTGCTAAAAGCTATTATTCTACTCATCCACGCTTCCTAATACCTCACCACCCCTTCTTACTTTAATACAAAATATATGATTTCTTTACGATTTGACAAGTAGAATACGTGGCCGCCATTAAAATAAATGCTTAAACCGTCGCTAAACTAGGTGCCCGGCAAGACTAACTTTGACACCATAGTCAACCAAGACCTAAGTGCTAATCTGCTTTTTGTAATAAGAAATTTGACAAAACTACGGTTTAAACTCCAGTTTAGCGTTAAAACTCGTTTTGTAATAAGGCCGCAATAGACTACAACTAATGATCTTAGCTTAAAAAACACACAGTGCCAAGTGCCACATCAATTACAGATGCAAACCGCAAATGCAATGTAGACAACAGCTTATACCTACTTTATAAATTATGAATGAATAAACTACGAAGTTATATTTAGTATTTAGGTATATAAAGTTAAAATTAAATTATGTAAAAGAAAAAAATAATTAAATGTAACAAAATGATAAAGATAGACAAAGGGAAAAATTGTTTAAACAATACATATTTGGTTAAGATAATGTCAATCTCAGATTGACCTTGAACCGAAATAAGCTATTTGAAAAAATATCGATTTCATGATGTACTATAACATCACTCCCATCTCTACCCTGATCCGTCGTGACGACACTGGTGTTGTGGATTGCATTGTATTTTTTTATGATTCTATTTAGGGGAGAATAATGACCCAAGTTTGTATGGGCAGATTTCCTAACAAATGGAGTGAACTTCTTAAATCTAGGGATATTTCTAGGGACAGATAACATAATTTGGTATAACTGGATAACCAGGTAACTTGAAATGATCATAAGATGGTAGAGTCAGGTGTGTAATGACTATAAATGGGTAATTTTATATTATCAATGGGGTATATATAGGTGACTTAAAAAGAAATTATATTATTATAGGAGAAGAGAAGTATCCTTTGTATAGAGACACATACCTTCCATGACTATTTGACGTCGGCCGCCAATTTACCGCCCGATATTTTTTTTATACTATTGGCATATATTATATATTCTGTGCTATTGTGCTATTGGGTAACCAAAAGAGCGGGTCGTTTGCGTGATGGTAAGCATAACGCTGGTCAACAACAATTGCAGTGCCACTCAGAATTTTGAAACAAAGGTCTGCGCGGCACTGCATTACGTTTGTTACCCTGAGTCATTAACATCAAGTTCCATCATTATCAGCCTCTTACGCTCCCACTGCTGGGACACCGTCCTTCTCTCAGAGAGAGAAGTTCAGTGCAGCTTGGTGGATGTCACATGTCCTCGAATTTTGAGGTTCTTGAACATGCCAGTTTCCTCACGATGTTTTCCTTCATGGTCGAGACCGAAGTCTGATCGTAAAGTATTGTAGTAGCTTTATATTCTCTTTGGATTCGACCTAGCTATTCGATAACTTTTGTCGGGAGTTTTGGCGGGAATGCGAAAATGTGCTGTTGTTGATTTTGTGTTATTTTCTAAAACCTGTGTTTTATCGAGTGTTAATGTGTAATAATGGTGGATTATTAACCATTAAGTGTTCGTAAACGTGCATGAGTGAAAGGCAAATAGTACAAAGACGAAAAACGTGTATTTTCGTATTCTATCCAAAACTCCGTAGAAGCTTCAGTAAAGTATCCACCGCTTTACTGAAGCATCACTTCGACTTGACCGCGCCTAGACTAAACTTTAACGTGACTTTGACGACTTTCATGCACCAAAACTAGAGATTTATGATATATTATTATTTATATAACTTGACACTGGCTAAATACGCTAATCGCGTGGAGCCAAAAACAAAACAAAAAAAAAAAACTTTTTTCGGTTTTATCATGGCTCGATAAATTACATAAAAAATCGATAAAATTCACTTTATCGATTTATTGTCAATTTTATCGATCGAAATGATCCGTACTTGCGCTGCAGGTGAGTGATCAATGCTAACCTAGCTAACCGAGTAAAAAAAAGTGGTAGACGTAGTACGCCACACGCGTAGAGTTCAGAATAATAATTGTTCAGTAAGTGATATGCCAAAGTTGGAACTATCCTAGAAAGTACACCAAACTTTCCTCAGTCGCGCTGACCTTCGAGCAGGTAGTTTATAGCTTACTCCGTCAGATTCTTAATAAGGCATTGTCATCCAAGAGAAAACTTCACATGGCCTAGTGACAGAGTATATTGTAGGTTAGACGGATGCAGAAAATTAGGCAGTGGGTCTTCTGTTTTCAAACTTTTATTTAACTTAGACGTGTTTGACTGTGGGTCATGCATCTGAATTTTGGATCAGTTCCTGTGACTCTACTGAAATTTGGTAGTCTGTTCACAGAGCGCCGTCGCGGCCAAATTGTGAACTAACGTTCCCATAAGTATTTCAACAAAAATTAAGAGCTGGTTTCTTTCTGTCGGCATTTTAAGTCATAAACTAAAGAAATAGTACAGTTGTAATAGAATTAAAACGGAACAGACGCGCTATTGCAGACTCCCGCTAAACAAAAAAGGTTATAAAACACAGCAGCGCCCTCAAATCCCACGAGGGGACTCTTTCTGAACAGACTCCATTGATGTGTGACAATTCAATGTTATGAGGACAAGACTTTTTTTATAGCTACTGGTGTCGATTCTGTCGTTTCATAAACCTAAACCTAATTATTCTTAATCGGGTTGGAGTCGAAAAAGCCCCTGTTTGCGGGTGACAAATAGCGGACGAGTTGTTTTCCCTTCTTCTCAAACGGTTGTAAAAAAATCAAGAGCTATTTAACTTTCATGAGCGCTCTCCTGGGCTCAAGTGACTAGAAAATGCCAAGTGCCAAGTGGCCAACGAGCTTCTAGTTTCATTCACTTAACTACGAATGACCTTTTGCTTTCCTTTTTGCAATTCGATCCATAGCCAGTCTATCCAAAACGTCACACATTAGTCTCTCTCTTTCTGGTCTAGAAGAATCCTTAAGACTAGAACTGATTAGCATCCCGCTCACACGCACGACTAAGTAATGAAGAGACAGAAGATACGTATCATTTTATAATCTGTTGCAAATTTGATCTGATACGTGATACGGTCAAAACGGCGGCTTGTTGGATCGAACGGGAATCATACGGATTACGAGAAAGTAGCTTTCACTTAGGGTTACCACAGAGCTGAAATAATTATTTTTTTCTTAGGATTTATCTTTTAATTTATTTATTATATTTTTTTTACTTGAAGATCTTACAGCTAGTTAAACATAAGAAAATAATAGATGGAAAGCTATTTCAAAGTCTCCAAAGTTAACAGCAAAATATCAAAAATTTAGAAACTAAAATCTTACTTTTAATTTACATAGCCACTTTGCTCGCTTTTTTTTTATGGTTTTGAAGCACTCAGGTTTTGGGCCTCAGGTACAAACAAGTAAATGGAACCAATACTTTACAATGCGTTCTCTCATTATCAGCCTCTTACGCTCCCACTGCTGGGATACAGGCCTTCTCTCAGAGAGACAGTTATGGGGCATAATCCACCACGCGAGCCCAGTCTGGCGTGGTGGATGTCACATGTCCTCGAATTTTGTGGTTCTTGCACATGCGGGTTTCTTCACGTTGTTTCCCTTCACCGTTTTAGAGCGAATGTCAATAATCCGCAGAAAACGTGATATAAATCATTGGTGCGGCCGAGTCGAGATTCGAACTATGGTGCGTCGGATTGAAAGTCCACAAGTTACCGCTCGGCCACACTCGTTCTTCTTCTCATGGCTTATGTAAACAATTTTAGCAGTAGATGTAGGAATACAGTAGCTACATGTGAGGAAGCCATTTGTGTAATTGCACAAGATTTTCAACGGTGGTTTGCTTAGGCGGTCTCTTTGGCATCCAGTTATAGTACTCTTTGTTTGCTTATAGATTACTAGTTTCTGCCCGCGGTTTCACCCGCGTTTCCACAAGAACCGTGCATTTTTCCGGGATAAAAAGTAGCCTATGTTACTCTTCGGTCCATAAACTATATTTATGCCAAAAATCACGTAGATTCGTTGTTCCGTTACTGCGTGAAAGAAGGACAAATCAACAAACCAACAAACACACTTTCGCATTTATAATATTATTAGGGAATATTAGGGAATTAGTAGGGATTTATTGGCCTACCAATGGCTTGTAGGTCATCCAACTGTTTTACTAAGTTACATATAGTTAGCAGTAGTTTATGTAGTAGCCAAATAATTATTTGTGATTCGGATAGACGGACGTTACAGAGACCCACTGTTAGAGTCATTTATTTTAACCTTTACGAGTGCTCCCTTGGCAAGCAAATAAAGCAATTTGAATTTGAACAAGTAGTTTAAAGAAACTAAAAAACACACTTCCACTTTCTGGCTCTATCATCGGAACCTCGATACTGAGTGCAATCTATTGGACGCGTCAAAAAAATCACGAACCCAAAATCGAGAGGTTTGCTTGTAGCCACTGAAGAGTTCCACTATCAACCTCCTGGCTCCGTCATCAGATCAGCCCCATGTTACCTAATTATTGTATTGTCATCCCAACTACATATACATACAAAGTTTCATTTCGATACAACAATTAAAATGGTAAATGGTGGTATGGTAAAATTGACTTCTCAGTTTTATTACATTGTTTGTTAGTTAGTTAGTTACAAGTCAATCTAGTAAAAGTGTGTTAAAAAAGGAAATACGCAAAAAAAACAGGTGGCAACCCCGCTTTCACTTGATCGATCAACTCCAGTAAAAGTTATTTGCACACCCAAACCTTCGCACGGTGGAATCGCGGGTCGACGGCCCGATGACATTTGAATGACATTTTTGACAGGTCTTACCAGTTCCACTGGCCCTTTTGGACCTACTTTTGGAAAGAAAAAGTGGTGTAGGCAGGTAAACATTTTAAGAATGCGTTTTATTACCTGATCGGAATTTTAATTTTTTCCTTGCCTCTTGTGGAGTGCCTTACATTTCTGTTTAGAATATTTTAACTGACTCCGAAAAAAGGAGGAGGTACTCAATTGGTCTGTATTTTTTTGGTGGCGATAGCACTCTATTTTTCCGCGAATAGTCAACTTTTAAGTATGTAGTATGTTGAGTATTTAGGAGGACGGTCCTTTAATAAATTCTCTGAAAAAATACCACTCCAAAAGGTGAAAAACAGGGGGATGAAATTTTATACTTATATGAATGATCAAAAATGATCAAAAAACCACGAAACGAAAAAGAACGGCAATACGGCCAGATAGTGCTGTCTTGAAACCCTGTCTGGGCTCAAAGCGACGACTGCTCCGCTTTACGCTATAGACATCACTTGCGCACACCGCGCACAGCTACTATACACGATACGATATGCGCCAAGCGGGGATCGTGGTTTTTCCATGGTTTTCTCGTGGGCCGCGCTTGATGCCTATCCATCACTCTTGAAGTAGGTGTGAGAGCTGCCTATGGTTCGAGTCCTACGAGGTTGAGCTTTAGGTGAAGAATAACATCGTGATACAACTATAGCATGGTGGTAGGGAATTTCCTAGTGCTGTTCTGGCGACCTCAACTTGAAAATCTATCGCCAGCCACCTATCGGTGTGTTCCGGAAACTGTGCTTGAGAGCAAGTTCTAATCTAAGGTTAGGTTAAGTATTTGTTAGTAGTAGGACTAACTCTTCTGCGAGTATCCGTCTGGGTTGTTACCACCGCTTTGCTCGTGAAGTCAGCCGCCTAGCAGTAGTGTGCCAGCATTACTGTATTCCGGTTTGATGAGCAGAGTAGCCAGTGAAATTACTGGGCTTATGAAACTTTATAGCTAATGTCGCAGGGTAAAGAGCGCACCGTAGTGCCGCGCAGGCCTTTGTGTTTCAAATTTCTGTATGGGTTTTTTTCTGCAACTGTTATGGGCCGGCGTTATGCTTACCATCAGGCAAACGACCAGCTCCACTCGTTACCAAATAAAAAAACTTATATTCACCCATCTTCGACTACGTCGTCGATAGTGTCTCAAATGTCGTGTTAAACAAGGAAAAAAAAGTAGTAAAGGTTACGGCCGCAAAATTAAACATTACATCAACTTTCCCTGTTTCACGGTGTACCACAGTCGTTGCTATTTGACGTAATTTCTCTAACAGTTTAACGGACTAAAGTGGAGTTAATCTTGACACTTTCTCAGGTAAATGTGACATGACTACGTTCTGATGCTTTAGTCACAGCACTTTCCACTTATGATCGATGTGGCAACATTTTACTTAAATAGTGGTATTTCCAAATTTCATTTTTTGTTTAATATTATAAAAGTGAAAGTGTGTTTGTTAGTTGTCCTTTTTCCCGCAGCTTAGGATCAACGTAACTTATTATTTTTATTCCTAAATGTACAATTTTCATCGAAAATCTATTCATGCATCAGGTGATAATATTTATTTGTTTATTTATTTATTTGTTTACCATGGGAAACAAACAGCTTATAACTAAGGATATAATCCTTAGTACAGTGAAAATATCTCCAAAAGGTGAAGGGACAATCTCCTAAGGACGGAACTCACCATCAGTTCTGATACTACACTGAAGTCCAACCTATGAACTCATGAAGGTTCTCTTCGAATTATTTTGACATCCGCTGTCAAAACTAGCTCTTGAACTGCCGATCACGTAAACCACACGTAAACGTTGTTCATTTCACGTTTGATGAACTCTTACCTTAGACATTTTTCTCAAAATTACAAACTGTACCTATAAAACCCTTTGTAACGTTAGTGCGAAAAATTTTTCGTCAAAAGATTTTATATCGAAAACATATTGCTTCGACGATTTATTTGGCTGATGTGATGTAAAGCTGGTACGGTTCCTAACTACCTATGATCCGATAGATGTTCTCCTGATTGATAAAATAGCTGCTTTTTTAATTTATTTTCTACTAGCTTCTGCCAGCGGTTTTCACCCGCGATCTCACAGGAACCGTGCATATTTCCGGGATAAAAAGTAGTCTAGGTTTCCCAATAGCTATAATTTGGGAGTTTTCAAGACGAGAGTGAATAGGTTTTTTCTAGGCAAGCGTGCTCCATCGTCGACCGCATCGTCGCTTAACATCAGGTGAGATCGTGGTCAAACGTACCTAAGCCTATTTCAGATAAAAAAAAAACCAACAAACACACTTTCGCATTTATAATATTAGTAGGATTAATTATTTATATGCTCATGTTTAATTACAATTAATGATTGACCTACAGCACCGGTAAACCTTGGAGTGGTTTGTCTAAGCTGGGTAGCTGCTTGAGTAGCACCGTCTATTTTGATAAATCTCCCAGGCATATTTTATAACCCTGTTTACAAAAGAAAGTGAAAAGTCATGAGTTGCATTAAAACAATGCAAACCAACGTGAAAGTGCTTCTGGTGAGAATGTAATTCCCTTGGGCCTAAGGTTGGGGGTACTGCATACTTACTTGAAATTTAAAACAGGTTCTCAGACGTTGTATGAATGAGCAAAAGTCCCCTATGTACTTGGACAGCGAATTCCCACTCTCCCTCGACCATATCATCACTTATAATTCTTTTAATAGACTTCGAAAAAGGATGAGGTGGTTAAATGTTCAACTGTATGTATTTAAAAATAAATAAATAAATAAAAATAAATAAATAAACGCTTACACTCATACCCCCGCACTAGGATTCCCTGTGTCGCAGGTGGCATGGACACACACAGATACACATCACAAACATCCAAGACCCGAGAACAAATTTTATGTTTACCACAAAATCTGCCCCGGCCGGGAATCGAACCCGGGACCCCTCGCTTTGCAGGCAGGGTTACTACCAACTTAGCTACGGAGCCGTAAAAAAATTTTTATTAAAATTCTTCTTGTTGCTATACTTCATAGTTGACCACTCTTGTCTGATCCTTGCACAAAACAGAGAGAGGCCCCAATTCTACTAAAGGATTAAACAAATTGTTTAATCATTACATTGCAAAATGATCACACGAAAATTAGCAATGGTTTATTGATGACCGCCATTGTTATAGGCGATCGTAGAACAACTATTGTGCCATCTAATACCGAAAGTGCCTAAAGTGATCATTTTGCGACGATTAGAATAGCTTCGAATGTCGTTTGTCTACGCCCTCTCAAAAATTAATAAATTAAAAAATCGGTATGCCAAATATTATAGAAATCGGCCGGTAAATGGGACCACAGCAAACTTTCCTATATTTATAGGGAAATACGCCTCAAATCAAAAATCGCCGACGACATAAATTTTTTGAAATTGTACAACCTGTATAGGTATCTAAGTTGCATCAAGATTAGGCATGATTTTACAAAGACTTCGTTCCTTTCGCTCACTCGGTCAATTAGTCAGGTCTTCCTAACGCACGATAACTCGTTATCGCAAAGCGCCTTACTTTCGCACGCAAAACGCATATTTTACATCAGTGTCGCATATCGTCCGACATTAAAATGTCGTACAAAATGCACTTTCTATCGCAGACTCGGGCGTTTCATTCGCCTGTGGAATTTTAAACAAGCTACTAGGTAGTGACAAATGCGAATATGTTTTTAATCACAGTGATCTCAAACTTGAAGAGGATTTAAAACGGTGATAGCTCATAGGTAGTAATCTCGGCCCTGAATCTGTCAAGTCTATGGTTCGATTTTTCTCGCAAATTCGCATGCTTGGAATCAGAATAAAGGGATAATGTAGCTTCCTGTTAGTGAGAGATTTTTAAGAATCGAACTTCATCATTATCATCACCTTTATTATGCTCCTACTGCTGGGACACCGGCCTTCTCTCAGAAGGAATATAGGCAGGCCATTATCCACCACACGGGCCCCGTGCGGTTCGGTGGATTTCACGTCCTCACATTTTATATTCTTGAACAATGATTTCCTTCACCGTTTAAAGCGACTTGGATTCCCTAACTTCACTTGGTTAGGGGGTAAGAGTCTAATGATTATTATTACAATATATTCTTTAAAGACAATTTTATTTGAAATGCTTTTTATTTCTAAATAATGTTAACACTAAATTACTATTATAATAATCATCTAAGTAGCGCCAATTAAGGTAACTTCAATTCATAAATTATCACACAAATCACTATGAAACAAATTTTATTAAAACTATAATTATTTAAATTTATTACATATTATTTAAATAAAGTTTTTATTTAATATAAATAATGATAAGAATAATAAACTTATTGCATCGTCAGATCAACTAAAAACAGGTTTTAGTCAAACTGACAAATTCCTCAAAGCTCTACTTTTAAATCTTATAAGGAATACAAAATTGTATAATAAAAACTATAAGTTATATTCGATTTTATCGCTATAAAATAATTTTCGAGTCCAAATACTTTCTGTAGTCCGCCAAAGACCTCCAAAGAATTCCATCCTACCCTCAAACAAAATTACTTTTCTATGAGTATATCTTCAATCTAAACTTTCTTAGATTCCGTACTATTCTTATTCCTATCCCTCTCTAGTAACCTCTTTCTCACTTCCTCGGGATTATATCTCTTTCTATAGACCCGTCGTACTCTTCTAACTGGGTTAACATTTCTCGGCTTTAAAACCTTCCGTTTTCCAAAGTTGTTGTTTCCGATCACAGATGGCGTGCTACTACTGTCTTCTAAACGTCGTAGATTTTTTGCTTTTCTGGTAGAATTGGGATAAAAATCTCTTTGTAAACCACTTGTAACAAGAGTACTGGCGTCATCTTGACGTCTTATAGATCGACTATTATTTTGTAATGTGTCTCTTTCTTCTCTTAAGTTTTTAGTGTTTGAAAAGGATGTTGGGTCTTCGATGGGTCTTAAACTTTTCCCTTTTCTATTATTTAGATCTTTTGGTTCTCGATTTACTGCTGTTGTAGTTTCGTCTAATCGTCTTAAATGTTTCGGTTTTCTTGTTGAATTTAGATACAGATCTCTTTGTTCACGGAAGTTATTATTTGCAACCGTAGACGAAGAATCTTCACGTTTCAAGCTCTTCGTATTTCGAGTAGTGTTACTAAACAAATCCCTTGGATCTCTTATAGTAGCGTCATAGAACACTTTTCCATTTACAATAGCTTTTCTTATATTTTCCGTTGTACTTAAAACTCTTGGCGGACGGACGAATGTCGTCTCGCTCACTTCTAAACTCCTATCTATATTTCTGTCTCGTTCTATCTCATCTTTGCTTATTCTTTTTATAACACCCCGTCTTTCTGCCCTTCTTTCTGTAGTAGGAAATCGGTTACCAAAATTGAAGTCAACTAAATCTTTATCGACTGCTATATTTTTATTTTCTAAATCTTTCTGTGACCGTTTTTCTAATATAAGTTGTGCACCTCGCCTAGCAGCTACTAATCTTCCTATAGCTTCAATTTGTCTTTCTTCTGCTTCTAACATTTTTAAATTTGATGGTTTCTCGTCTTTGGCATCTTCTATATCTAAAACTTCAATAGATTCGGAAAAGTCATCCAATTTATCATCGATACCATCAATTCTATCTAAATCTTTGTAACTTTCTGTTTTCATCGTTTCCACTTCTGAAACATTTACTTTTTTCTCAACAGCAATAATTTCTGTTGTAAATGCAATTGTATCATTGTCTGATTCAACAGTAGTGACTTCATGACTATTGCTTATATTTATCTTTTTGTCGTCTCTAGAGCTTTTAGCATCTAGATCATTTATTGGTTGATCGACAGTTTTAGGTTCAGTCGGCAATTCTCTAGATTGTGGGAAGGATGTAGTTGTGCGGTCGATTTTTTCTGTGGTAGTTGAGGGGCGAGTTTCATTGTAGCGGAAGTAGGTCTTGTTTGGAGGTGGATCTTTGTGGAGGTATGCTACTGGCCAGTATCTGAAAATTACAATTATTAAATTATTAAATATGTCAAACTGAACTCTTAAATTTATATAAACATGTAATGCTGTTTTTCGAGGCAAAGCCACCAAGCATGCTGGGTACGCTTCCAACTGGTAGCGGACTGGAACATTTGGATTATCTATTGGCCTACATTGGCTTGTAGAATATCCATAGAAGTAAGAATATCCAACTGTTTCTTAGCTAGTCAATGAAAGCTTTTAGCCCATTTTTAAGTCCATCGAATGGTTAATGCAGCTTCCTTAAATATAAATACAAAAGTACCCCTAACAAAGATCATTGGCCTAGAAATAAACGAAGAGCCAGTTGCTGAGTGGAACATACCTGGGTGCTCCTAACGAACCAGGCACTCCAGTAGGGTCTTCATGTGAGACGGGGACCCATGTTCCGGACCCAGGACGGTTAGGGTTGTACCTGTTCCTTATTCGAGGGCGGTTTTCGGTCGGCACTCGGGAATAACCTGAAAGAGATCATTTATTACAATGCTACAATTGATGTGTCTGTTTTTAATATCAAAATATCAGCTCAAAAATCCCATAGCCTAGTTGGTTAAGGCGTCTGACCCGGATAGCTAGAAGACGCAGGTTCGAATCCTGTTGGAAGCGAAATTTTTGAGATGTATATTTGTGTGAACATCTGCTAGTGTCGGTTAACACTATAAAATATCAGCCATTTACTAAATGCATATGAGAGTATATATACGGTACTTATAACATATTACAATTTTTAAAATTTTTGTCTGTCTATCTGTCTGTTTGTTCCAGGTAATTATCGAAACGGCTGGACCGATTTTGACGGTAGCACTGGCAGATATCTGAACTTAGGCTACGTAGGCGAAGCCGCGGGGCACAGCTAGTATTCCTATATGTATTTCACGAACCTGGTAGGGGGTTCCCGTTTTTATCGTAATAGGCCTTAGGTCCATTCTCGTATAAATCATCCCAATACTGCTTGTCCGCTGGTGAAAGATACGGTCCAGGGCGCTTATCCCAATGGGGGATGTAATCAGGCTTGTAAGGGGGGGTGTCGCGCCATGGCCGGCCACCTGGTCTGCTGTCTTCTGTAATAGGATATTTTACCCTTATACACCATTTTAAATATTTAACATTTATTGTTTTCTACTAGGTTAGTTTCGTTAGTGAAGTCTGCCACCAAGCAGCAGTGTGCAGGCATTACTGTGTTCCGGTTTGATGAGCAGAGTAGCCAGTGAAATTATTGGGCTTATGAGACTTAATACCTAATGTCTCAAGGTAACGAGCGCACTGCAGTGCCGCGCAGGACTTTGTGCTTCAAAGTTCTGAGGGGCACTTCAATTGTTATGGGCAGGCGTTATGCTTATCATCAGGCAAACGACAAGCTCGTTTCGTTATAGCATAAAAAAGGTAGTCTAGTTACTCGGTTGGTTTGCCTTTGTCTAAGAGCCGGCGAAAGGAATAATCACGCAAATTTAGCTTGCAAGATTTGACACATAAAAGCTTGTAGGTAAACACGTAAAATTGCTCTAAGAACTTACGAACCGACTTCAGTGACAAGCTAATGAACCGATTTTGATGAAATTTCTGTGAGACCAATCTGCAAATATATCCTTTCAAATAAAAAAAGAAGTTTCCAAATCGGTTTACAAATGACGGAGATATGGGAAAAACAAATACAAAACAAAACCATGATAAAATACAAACGAATTGAGAACCTACTCCTTTTTTTGAAATCGGTTAAAAAGGAAACTGATATATAGTTTAAATATAACTCAGTGATTGCTACTTTAAACTTACCCTTATGTCCTTGCGAAGAGGGGTGTGGCACGTTATGTTGATGGTAAGGGTAGTATTTCTCACTGCACGGCCGCCATTGGTCCGATTTAGGGCCTACGTAACACCTGAAATGTTACACATAAACTGTAAGTAGATACTGTAGCTTTTTAGTACTCGCCTAGTAAAAGAATCTCTATAATTTATCTTATTACGAAACCCTAATTTTTTTTATGTTATTTGGTAACGAGACGAGCTTGTCGTTTGCCTGTTGGTAAGCATAACGCCGGCCCATAACAATTGCAGTGCCACCCAGAACTTTGAAACACAAAGGCCTGCGCGGCACTGCAGTGCGCTCGTTACCCTGAGACACTAGGTATTAAGTCTCATAAGCCCAGTAATTTCACTGGATACTCTGCTCATCAAACCGGAACACAGTAATGCTTGCACAGTACTGCTTGGCGGCAGACTTCACTCACAAAGCGGTGGTAACAACCCAGACGGACAATCGCAGAAGAGTTAGTCCTCCCACTAACGAATAATAAATAAATGTTACATAAAAAACACGCGTACCCTAGCCAATGTCACCCGGGATGATACAAGGATTCTAACGATAGGTACCTACCCCATAGGTACATCCAAATTTGTCAAGGCATTTAAAAGTTATGGTGGTATAAAGAAACTCACATACATAGATACATATATGAACCCTAAAAAGACTACTACTCCTTTTTTGTGCGGTCGCGTCGGGGGCCAAGCACGCTAAACAATTGAAATTGCGATGGCAGTGGTGCCATTATCTATCACAACTTTTGTTAGTGGGAGGACTGACTCTTCTGCGAGTGTCCGTCTGGGTTGTTACCACCGCTTTGCTCGTGAAGTCTGCCGCCAAGCAGTAGTGTGCAAGCATTACTGTGTTCCGGTTTGATGAGCAGAGTATCCAGTGAAATTACTGGGCTTATGAGACTTAATACCTAATAGATGGCGCTACGGCATATAAGCCGAAAAAGAAATACATCATATCAAGAATTTCGTAGCCAACATTGATTGCTCCCATAGCCTAGTGGTTAAGGCGTCTGGCCCGGCAAGCCAGAAGACGCAGGTTCGAATCCTGTTGGAAGCGAAATTTTTGTGATGTATATATTTATGTGAACATCCGCTAGTGTCGGTTAACACTATAAAATATATTTCATAAAGTTAATACCTAATGTCTCAGGGTAACGAGCGCACTGCAGTGCCACGCAGGCCTTTGTGTTACAAAGTTCTGAGTGGCACTGCAATTGTAATGGGCCGGCGTTATGCTTACCATCAGGCAAACGACCAGCTCGTCTCGTTACCATATAACATTAAAAAAAACAACTGCAATTTGTGCCAAAAGTCGGTAATGTCATATCTGTCAACTATGTTGTCATTGCCAAAGGGAAATTGATGTCATAATGATTTACCAAACTGCCAAATTAGCGTAATGGCGATGGCCGGTCACCATTGTGGCTAGTACGTTACCAAGTGTCGGTTGTCGTCACAACCAATGTTCCTTACCAAGGCTTGTGGAATCCTTCGCTGTATCCACATCTATGAGAAGGCGCACAACAGTAGTCCCAAGAACCTGAAATGTAATGTGTACCTTATAGGATCAACCCATTTAACAATTTTCTTAAAATAATTTTTCTTAACCCAGTGACAATTTTCTTAAAACTATGTTAATAATGTATATATTTAACCGGATTCACTTAAGTGGTACAGCCAAGCTTTGCGACGATTGCCCGACCGGTTTCAAGATATTCGGTACTTTCATCCCTCATTTCTCCACCTTTAGGGTATTCTTTCATAATATATGAGGCCACCTCGAGACAGTAGGTATATCCTTACAAACAAAAAAAGAATTTCCAAAATCGGTCGACACTTGACGGAGAATGAACATACATTAAAAAATACATACGAAACATTCAACATAACATTTAACATTCGAATATAGAACCCTTCTTTTTTTAAGTCAGTTAAAAAGGTACCCATGTTTTACTGTTCTTACCTATTTCTCCACCTTCCGGCTCGCAGGCCCAATGCCCTACGATATGGTTCTGAGCGCAAGTGGTGCCAGCTCTGCAAGGGAATCCAGAGACCGTGTAGTGGCGCCAGGATACTTCAACTGGAAACGTTGGATTACTTTTTTTATACTATTGAATAACGTGAGCAAGTCGTATGGTAAGCATAATGCAAGCCAATAACTGCCGTACCACTCAGAACTTTGAAACAATTAAAAAATGCGGGCCTCAGGACTTTGGTACTTTAACAATCTCTGTGCTTAGCCAAAATTAGGGTTTAAAAAAAGAGTCATCTGTCGATGCTTTATAATGAAGTGAGATTCTAGCTGAAATTAGGATTTAAAAGAGACCCATCTGTCGGTGATTTACGATACTAATGTAGTGAAAAAATAAACTACTAGATGGCAGCAATTACTTAAAGTAATAAAATATACCAAGGATAGCTTGCATACATGATACTAATTTAATACCTTGTTGTAGCTTACAATATTTACGTTGCAGTTACAAAATTATTATTTCAAAACAGTTACTGATGTTAATCACATGTGTGGGGTACGGTATGAATGAATGGTGTGAACGAAATCTAAATACTTAATAAAATATTAATACACAAAAACCACAAATACTAAATAAAACTGGACGTGCGTACCTGAAAATGAAAACAGTTTTAAGTTTAAGTACCTATTAAAGAAATTTTAGTGTAAAATAAAAACAACAAAAACATTAAAAGATGATTAGAAATATTATTAGTGGACTCGTAGACATAAAAAAAATTGCTTTTAATAAAATATGTATTATTGATCTTTTGATTCTTAAAGGGGCTATCACTGTACAAAATATATAAAAAATTAGAGAAAACTTACGTGGTCCACCGTCTCTATCACCCCCAGACCCTGGTCGCGTAGGTTTTTGTTCTGGTCTTCTGTCTCCCGGCAAATACCCTGGCCTATCTCCATACCCTGGCTGTAAACCTGGTCCGCCAGAGTCCGGTCTAAAACCTGGCTTAAAACCGGAGTCAACCGGTTTCACTGGATACGGTTCAGACGGTCTATAACCAGGTTTATACGAACCGGGTAGTTCAGGTCTGAAATCGGGTTTAGGTTCCGGTCTAAAAGGTTTGTAGCCTTCACGTTCAGGTGGTCTGAAACCAGGTTTGTAAGGTTCGGGATCTGGTCTATAACCTGGTTTATAGTATTCGGGTTCTGGTTTAAAAGCCGGTTTATACGTTTCCAGGTCGGGTCTGAAATCAGACTCAGGAGGTCCGTAACCGGGTTTGAAACTGGTTTCAGGTGATCCGTAACCGGGTTTGAAACTGGTTTCAGGTGATCCGTATCCAGGTTTGAAACCTGTTTCAGGTGGTCCGTAACCGGGTTTGAAACTAATTTCAGGTGGTCCGTAACCAGGTTTGAAACCTGTTTCAGGTGGTTCGTAACCTGGTTTAAAACCGGGGCTGCTTAGGTAGGATGGTTCAGCCGGCTTGTATAGGCCACTGGGGTCAATAGGGTAGGGTTTATCCGGCCCGCTTGGTGACGTGAAGTGGGGTTTGTATTCTGTATCTGGGTGTGAGTGATAGCCAGGGCCGCTTGGGGAGCCAGAACCGGGTATATATGGTGATTCTGAAAATAGAACATTGTTTGACAACTGTATAATCATTCTGAGAGTGTGGCTGAACAAGAACTTGTGCGACTTTCAATCCTACGCACCATAGGTAGTTGGAATCTCGGCTCAAGTCCGCGCCAGTGATTTACATCAAGTTATGTGTGGATTATTGACACTCGCTCTAAAACGGTGAAGAAAAACATCGTGAGGAAACCCGCATGTTCAAGAACCACAAAATTGAAAGACATGTGACATCGCCGCACTGGGCCTGCGTGGTAGATTATGATCCATACTTTTGAATTTGAATTTTGAATTTGATGATAGCCATTCTGTAAAAATTCGAACAAGAACTCGAACTCACTTCAAATCACGTTACTAAAGTGTTCGTACATTTTTGAAAATTGTACAAATAATCCTTGTTGATTGGAAAATAAATGATTATTTATGCAAGTTACCTGTTACATAAGTAAAAATAATAATTATTGAATGTTACCTGGAGGTCCAGATAATCCAGAAGGTCCAGACTGGGGCCCCGGTGAATAGCCAAGTCCAGAAAAACTGAGACCAGGGTAGGTGTCTTCTTCTAATGATGACTGGAGGATTGGATGTGGTATTTCTGATGATGACTCACTGGAAGACGTTTTTTATATATCTTTAACCAGATTCATACCCATAACAATTGCAGTGCCACTCAGAACTTTGAAACACACAGGCCTGCGCGGCACTGCAGTGCGCTCGTTACCCTGAGACATTAGGTATTGAGTCTCATAAGCCCAGTAATTTCACTGGCTACTTTGCTCATCAAACCGGAACACAGTAATGCTTGCACACTACTGCTTGGCGGCGGACTTCACGAGCAAAGCGGGTGGTACTAACCCAGACGGACACTCGCAGAAGAGTTAGACCTACCACTAACTAACCCGATCCCGGCTTAAGTGAAACCGGATAAATATGAGACATTTTTTTCTATAGTTAAAGATTAACGAAGGCGGTGGCAATATCTGTCCTATCAAGTTATAGGAGCGAAGGCTAAGATTCAGAGACGATTCTAAGCGTAGACTTTGGCTTTCATATGTCAAAACTGTATACAATTTTGACGTAAGGAAGCGTGAGTCCACGCTTACATTCGTCTCTGAATCTCAGCCTTAGACACCAACATAACCTACTTGCCACTTGATATTCTTTTTTCTAACCGACAACCATTAGCGTATTTACCCTAGGGCCAAAAGGGCCATGGCCCGGGGCGGGAGGCTGCGAGGGGCGGCGCAAGCAGAAGAAATAAAAAAAAAGCATACCTAACTAAGGCTCTTATTAATAAACAGTGTTAAACGGTTGAATACTTAGTTAAACTGTGGTTGTCTCTTTCGATTCAGTTTAATATTGTCAAAGAACAACAAAGACAAAACATAGTTTAACTAAACCACCGTTTGACACTGTTTCTTAATAAGAGCCTAAATCTCGTAAGGTGGTCGTGGGGGCTCGTGGGTGTAAGTTTGATACATGTCAAGACGCGGGGCTATCGTATATAGGTACTGACGGGCACAGCCCCGACAGGGCGATGGGGCCTGCATGCCCGGGGCGATGAATCCTAAAATACGCCACTGCCGACAACCTAGTTGGACGTTTACCAGGGGACCGATTTTTGAATGTCACGAATGATTTCGAAATCACCAATGACAAAATTCTCAGCGATGACTTTGAAATTACTAATTTGCAAAAGTCGTATTTTTGAAAGTCATACCCTGTATACCAATCATGCAACTATTTCTCAGCTTTGATCACAGATAAACTTATGATTGTGTTCTATTTATTTTTATTTTTTAAGTTGGAAATTGTGTTCTAGTCAAATTTGGCACTAAATACTCGTATCTATAGATATCGTTTACGAGTGGGGGTACCCATTCGTAAACGATATCATAGGTGTGATAATTTTAGTCACCCGCTGCGATTCAAAAATACGACTTTTTGTAAATCGGTGACTATCGGTCATATAGCTGATATTTAGTCACTCTCTAGACATTCAAAAATTGCACCCCAGTCAGGTACTCACTCTCCATGCACTCGCTTCCAACAGCGTGAGTTGAAGAGATCCAACGCAAACAGCCAGTCGTCTGCAGAGTGCGTGTAGTCAACATCCTTTTGTAGATCGAAGAGTCTGATCTTTGACAGCAGGCAGTTGTCTACACCAGGTGGAGCGTTATTTCTGGAAACAAATACAACGTATACGGAATTTTCTATCAACTTAGATTCTTAAACTGTTCACTGTTACTGTACTGCGGCGCAAGTAGGTACGGATCTTTTTGGTCGATAAAATTTATTTATTTATAAGGACACAATTATAACACCATTACAGTAAAACATAACCAATACAATGTTATAAGCAAATTTAAATTAGTACAGAACCTCTAATAATTTTCTATACATTTCTGAGCCACTTCTGTGAATTTTGGCAGGGAACAATGAAATATATCGATATTATCTGAAATATTATTAATTGTTGTAATTTAAAGTTGACAGTTCAAATCGATAAAGTGGGTTTTATCGACTTTTTATATAATTTATCGAACCTCGATACTTTCGACAAAAGTTATCGAATAGCTAGGTCGAATCCAAAGAGAATATAGAGCTACTACAATACTTTACGATGAGACTTCGGTACTCGCAACATTCGATAAATTTATCGAGTTTTTCGGTTCGACAAATTTATCGAACCGACTTCCGTACTTACGCCGCTGTTACTGTTAACTATTGTTAATTAAAGTCATTCAAGTTTTTTTTAAATGTCATTATACTCAATAATTGTTGCAATCAAAACAAACTATACTACAATTTACTTTACTTGTCCAATAATATAAACAAACTTGACGACTCACAAACCAATGACGTAGATAGATATACAAAGATATAAAAATTTGTTTGGGTGGTAAGTGATGGTGCGGACGACGTAGCACTCTTACCTAAAAGATAGCTGTACATTTTTTAACCGACTTCCAAAAAAGGAGGCTATCAATTCGGTGGGTATTTTTTTTATTTGTTACCTCATATCTCTGTCATATATGAACCGATTTGGAAAATTCTTTTTTCATTTGAAAGAATATACTTTCAGATTGGTCCCATAGAAATTTCATCAAAATCGGTTCAGTAGTTTGTCACTGAAGTCGGTTCGTCGCTTTTTTAAGCAATTTTTATTTGTTGTATACTAACTTGTATGAAAAACTGAGGCATTTGAACGGTGCGTCAGTGCACACAGAACTGCACGCCTGCTCGTCTGTGACCCGCGCGAGGCCGTGCGTCGCCGGCGGCGTCAGCTTGGCTGCTTTGTCGTATTGGAGGTAGCAATCTGGAATTCAAATTCAAAAAATTATCAATGTTTTTACCTTCGACTCACTTTTATTTTATTTATATAATTACTAGGTGGTAGGACTAACTCTTCTGCGAGTGTCCGTCTGGGTTGGTACCACCGCTATGCTCGTGAAGTCAACCGCCAAGCAGTAGTGTGCAAGCATTACTGTGTTCCGGTGTGATGAGCAAAGTAGCCAGTGAAATTACTGGGCTTATGAGACTTATTACCTAATATCTCAGGGTAACGATCGCACTGCGGTTCCGCGCACGCCTTTGTTTCAAAGTTCTGAGTGGCAGTGCAATTGTTGTTGTCAGGAAAGCGACCCGCTTATCTAATTTTTCCAATAGTATTCATAAATCATCTCTCCTTACCGCCTTTATCTTTAACATCCTGTGCGTACGGTTCGCACCCTCTTCCATAATTTCCCCTCGCGTAAAGCTCATGCCCACCCGCGCGTCGCGCCGCATCCCAGAACAGGGAGGTTGGAGGGGAGGACGTTAGTATGCAGTTGTGGAGCTCCTCCCCTACTGTGGGGGAATCGAATCTGGAAAATAAACATCTCTTCAGATGCAGCTGAAAGACCCAGGTCTTTAGAACTCTAGGTTTTTATAGCACTATCATCGTCGGCCGAAAGACGTCCACTCACATAGGCCTGCCCCATAGAATGCCGCTTGGATTAGCTATAGTCATCGACTAACGTACTAGAGGAGCTATGTGAAACAAAAGCCTTGTTCCATTTTTTATAAGTTTAAGCTATAAAGTCCGCTGCGGCGCTTATACCATAATTATGTCGTCTAAACTAATAAACAAAACATGTAGCGCTAGATTGTGTATAAGGTGTAGTGTTCCCGCGAGCAAAAGGTCGAAAGCGCCACTGATTTCACGGCGCTTACGCGTTTTGTTCAAGGAAGGACTGGGATAGTTGCGGTCCATGACTTCAAAGAGAGTAAAAAAAAATAAAAAAAATGTTTAAAGTTTATTTATTCTAATGGTCAATCTCTTACCGGAAACTAAATCCCCTGCAGAAGAAACCTTGAGCTCTGATACATTCTGCTTCGCAAGCACCCAGCCCCGCCACAGTCAACGTAGATTTAACAGCGGCACCTGACACCACTGTATCTGATCTGACGTGGTAAAAGCATTCTGAAATAAAATAAACAGTTGATTAGAACATAATAGAATAGCACAGAATATATACTAGAGCAGAAAGTTCACTCCGCAAAGAAATTTAAATAAATAAGGAGTCTATCTATAAGGTAATAAGGTAGCAATTCAACTCGCACAGCGCTGGATACCTATTTATAATATATATTCATACCACAGATTTGTAAGTTTGTGATTCATACACAAAACAGAATACAGTCAATAATATTATAGTTAGAGTTTACATTTATGAACCAGACCATATTCCTGAACATATGTATACAATATGATTAATATTACATAAGCAGAAACTAGACTAATACAATGAATGTAGGTAACAAATTATAAATATTGAAAATTGTGTGAAACTTCACCGAAGGCGATTTTTCATAATTATATTAAGTGATTATTTATCTTCAAAAATGTTAAGATGCGCGAGCGAGATAGCGGCGGGCCTGGAAAATTTGTTACTTACCACTCTGAATCCAAGGTGTCTGACTGACAGTCGCGCATCCTTGCTCTTGCGGCATGGCGTACACGTCCGAGCCACTGTCGGCTGACAGATCCAAGCCGTGGAATGGGCGCTCGCTAAGGTAACAGTTGTCCGATCCTCGAGAGTTGGAGTATCTGACAGCAATAGGAACAAGTGACGTAATAGTTATTTTATTGGGCCCACTACAGGGATGGTTTTGCTGTCCGTCGGCCATAGTGTAGACATAGTTACGGCATTACATGCTCGTTCATGAATGATTGACGGTGAATGACGAATGCATTATGAAATTTTAGAGAGACACATTGACTTTATGCTTGATAAAATTTCAGTGAATCAGTAATTGTCGAGGCAACAAGAACAGCAGTACAACTAGGTAGTGCTGTCTCTTTCACTCCCGACCGACTATCCGAATCACAGAATAAAACTAATGCTGTCTTTATATTTCTATCCATATTTATATCATGCAACCGCACAGACCAGTAACCGTAGACCGTATATTCAAGTTTTGCATGAGGACACAATGGTAAAATGTTGGCGGGGGACGAGAGAAGATGGCGTGTTGTGATTGGTCAGTTTAAAACTCATATATCAGGCAAGGGAAGACGGCGTGTTGTGATTGGTTTACCGAATTTGCGATACGCATACTGATTATGCATGATAACCTTGTCCTTGGGGGGTTTTCACACCTCTTGAGAAATGTAGCACCTTCTCCCTTATCATAAGCCACAAGTTTACCGGCATATTGACCGATCGAGTTTCCGATTGTAGCCAACTCATGTTTGTTTGGTGAGTTTTTTTAGACAGGTTTTGACTTTTGACCCTTTTGAAATTGTCCAGCCTTCACGGCTGTCAGTTATCCTTACCACTAAATGACGTACCGAGTAGGTACCGAGGTACTTACCTATAGCTATACGAGACGCATTTGAACTCTTTCTCGCCAAAGCAAGCCTTTTCACAAGCGACGACGTTACTCGTGATAAGAGATCTTCTTATAGCGCCTGTGCTGAGAGACATACCGGGCCGGCGACGGAGGAAACAATCTGAAATTTTTCAAATACAAATAGTACGTAAGTAAAGAAGAAAGAACGAAAGATTCCGAAGAACTGCACAACAAAAAGTAATAAGACCAGTAAACCTAGACGCCGCTTAATCCAAGTTTTGCATGAGAACACCATCGTCAAATGTTGACGGGGGACGAGGGAAGATGGCATGTTGTGATTGGTCAGTTTAAAACGCATACATCAAACGAGTGAAGATGGTGTGTTGTTATTGGTTTGCCTGGATGGCTTTAAGTATTGATAATGCTTAACCTTGACGAGCAGGGGTGCCCGGCTAAGCGGAGTCTATAGGTTTAATGGTCTGTGCTGGTAGAGCATTTTCTAGGTTCGGCTTAGCGGTCTCTATAGGGTTAATTTTCTGTGCTAGTAGGGCATTTTCTAGGTCTCAAGTCTGAAAGTCTATCGCCAAGCACCAATCGCTGTGTTCCAGCAGCTGCACTTGAGAGCCAGTCCTAATCTAGGTTTGGTATATTCACCATCTTCAACCACATCGTCTCTTAAGATCAGGCGAGATAGTGACAATTTTTTATCGAGTATTATTTTTTTACACTATTTGGTAACGAGACGAGCTGGTCGTTTGCCTGATGACACGCCTATACTTTCCTACTGACATCAACTGACTCTCAATGCACTATTAGACGGCAATAATCTCACCTTTGTCATTGGATTCATCGCTTCTATCAACAGGCTCATAAAAAGTCTTCGACAGATCTTCACCGGAATCAAGACCATTCAGGACTCCAGAAGCATTCCATCTATTCTTCTTCCACGCTCCATACCCATAACTATAGTGCAACTTTCCCACTCCATAAAAATCTTCTCCTGAAGAATACTCTCTTCCATCATCTTTCCCCAAAGAATGATAGTCAAAACCGTCATCATCTTTACCTAAAGAATGGTAATCAAAAGTTTTGTGAACATCTTTGTCGTTGTAGTCAAAAGTTTTGTGAACACCTTTGTCGTTGAAGTCAAAGAATTTATGGTCTTTGTTTATAAAATGATGATCTAAGCTTATATCTTTGTTTAAAGAGTGATCAAATGTTCCATGCTTGCTTATGGAATCGAAGTCGTTCCTATCTTTTAAATGGTCATAAAATCTATGATCGTTGATAGAGTTGTAGTAAGGCTTAACTCCGTATGACGGTCGTTCACTTGTCAGTCCCCAATGGTGTATAGATTTGTGGTATTCGTTTCGGTTTTTGTAATATTGGGAACCGCCGTAAACGCCGCCATATTGCCCCCAGTTTTCATGATCGTCATTGGGTCTGGATGTTCCTGGAAAATGAAATGAAATATTAGGAAATGCAAAAATTCAATCCGGTAATAGCGAAAACGCATGCTTTGAAGATTCAATATCTATCTACATTAGGCTCTACAATAACTTAAAAAAAAATTCTTTAAGCATGTCACTATCTACATCAAATATACTGACATGTAAATCTTGAGTTCATAACAATAGCACGTTTCTTTTAAATAGTTCAGGATATCGCTAGCTTTTTAAACGCGATACGAGTAAGAAAAAGCAATCCTAATTATAGAAACAAATTATATTTATTTTTAAGCCAGCCGTCTTGCCTTTACTATCTAGCTTCTACCTAAATATGTACATCTAATAAAATAAAAAATATAAGCAAAGAAAGATACACAAGCAAGGCGAGGATTAGGGAGGCTGAGATCATATTTTATAAGGATCAGATCAAAGACTGAAGACTACAGAGACCAGAAGAGGTGTTTGACCATCTCATATGACACGATGAGTTTATGAAGACTATCATAGACTGATATATATTCAGGAAGACCATCATAGAAGGAAATGTAGAGACAAGGGGAGTACAAGGGAGACCTAGAAGATCGTACTTAGACCAAATCAGAGAGTGAGAGAGAGAGTGAGCGGATGTCGTGACTCGTGTCGTATGAGGAGGTGAAGCGCCTGGCGAAGGACTGAAGTAGACGGAAAGCATTTTACAGAGAGCAAGGGTCTTATATTTTGAAAGTTCGAAAAGAGAAGGTAAAGAGAACATAAACAGGTGGCAAATACTGAACCGACAAGAGCAAAGCTCTTAAAGAATTAATGAATTTACAAAAACAGTTGGCCAACTTGTTTATTAATGCCATAAGCTGCCATTAGACGGTAATCCATGATTGGTGATTATGCGTCAATCATGGACCATGCGCAAACCGTGGAAAACGACCACCGCCACTTCTACAAGCTCTACTCAAAATAATAGTTTCACAACCACTTCGTGTTCTGTGCAGAAGCTGCGGTAAACATGCGGTGGTGCGCATATATGCGTATATATGTAGCGTAAAGCGGAGTAGTCACCACTTTGAGCACAGACAGGTCTTCATGGGAGTGAAAGAGACAGCACTATCTGGCCGTATTGCGGTTCTTGTCTGTTTCATAGATTTTTGCTGGTTTCACTTCAAGCCGTGCGTGAGGATGGCCGTGTCCGCGCTGGTTGCAAAGCCACGGTTATGTTGACAGCAAAACGCAACCATGCATTACCGTCTAATGTCAGCTTTATAGATGATTTAAATTTTGAACGCGCTGCCGAGTTGTAGCTTACCCAACGTAGCCACATCGGCCCGTCGACAAATAATAAACATATCTCTGAACATATGTCTGAAATGTTTATCAGTTTGTCTAAAGCAATAAATATTTAGACCTCTGCATACTTACCTAGCACTATGTTATGTTTTATTTTTTTAAGTAATGGTGTAGGTATTTACTAATAGCTATATTAATTCCATCCTTTCCGTCTGCTTGTCTGTAAGAAATCGCTTTAAGCGATAAAACCGCCCTTCGTCCTACTAAATTAAGTTAAAATCAGTAAGGTATTTTTCATTGTAAATAAAGAGTTGTAATTATATACTTTTAATAAAAAATTACAAACTAACCAGGTAATTTAGGAAAAACTTAAATTTAACACCAGCAGGCAACTTTTCCAATAATTTTCGGCATTGCCATCTTGGATTGCGATATTCTCTATGACAAGTAAAAGCCAGCATTTTGATAATGTGTTGCCCCAGTCAGAAGTTCCAACAGATTCTTAAAATTCAATGCACCTTTTTTCTATTGGTCAAATGAGACTCTTAAAAAGTTAATCCATTAAAGTCCTGGTAAAGACAAACGGTATCGCGTTTGTATAGTATTATTTAATATGGTCTATTGAGTGGTCAAAATAATACTCCTTGGTCATATTGTGCAATTTATTTTATTGGAATAATTTACAAAAGTTTAATGACACGACGTAACACTGCCAGTCGTACCACAAGTCGACTCCCTAAACATGCGTTAATCAGAGTCCGAATCCGAGTCTAAATCTTAAACATGCATTAAAAAGATGAATCCACGTCTAACTCTTAAACAGACGAATTCGCGTCTAACTCAACCTGTCTTAGTCACGCATTTAAAGATAACCAACCACAAGAAGTGCCTCCGTTGTCTAACTCAATTCTGTTGTGAAATAACTAATAATTTGAATTGTGAAAATTGTGTTGTGTCTAACTAAACTTAAGCTGTCTAGCTTAGCGTGTGTCTATAGGCTCGTTTAGCTAATAGGCGTCTAAACGTTGATTTTTGTGATAAGAGGGTACATATTATGTAGCTGATATAGAAAGCAGCCAAATGTTAGAGATAGTCATACGCTTGGAGATTTACAACAAAGTACCAGAACAGAAAACAGAACAGTGAAACACATAGGTCTGCGCGGCACTGCAGTGCGCTCGTTACCCTGAGATAAGCCCAGTAATTTAACTGGCTACTAACATGGTAAAAGGAGAACTAAGTTTCAAATATATAGGTTTACTAAAATGGGTAAAACTTGAATTCTTAGATTACACTACAGACAAGAAAATGCACCTACTTTATGCGTATTAAAAAAGTATGATTATTATTGATAAAAATACTGATAGTGAGTCATTACAAAAGTAGAAAAGTAACTCCTTTGCAGTCTTTACAATGATTACTTACCTTAACTACCCTATACAATAACAATCAAATAATTACTTACCAATCTGATAGGGCACAAATATCCGATCCTCAGATCTCCTATCCCCCCCTTTATACCTCCCATCGTACGAATTCCCCCTATCTCCAACCCAATCATTCCTATCCCTCCATCCTTCCAACCTATTAGGTCTTGTTCGATCGTCCAACCTGTTAGGGCCTGTTCGATCGTCAAACCTATTTGGCATGTGTGATCGATCGTCCATATTCGGCCGATCTTTCGAGGATAAAAAACCAGAATGTAAAAGCCCCTGGCCGCGAAGAGTTTCAGGGCAGTTGGGCTCCAAGCTGTTCCGGTCGACCTCGTAGAAATCGTAGTCTTTGTCTTGGACGAAGTCGTGGAGAAGGTTGAATGCTTCGATTGGTTTCGTCATGAGCTCGCAGAGGCCTTTGCCGCGGAAGGATGAGTCCAATCTGAAAAGGCAAGAGGTGCTAATTAGCTACGTAAATATATACTTACGTCTCAAAAATTTCGCTGCCAACACAGTGGATTCGAACCTGCCTTTTGATTATCTAGACCAGACAGACGCCTTTTAACCATCGCGATTCTAACCCCGAGAGATGAAATACTGTACTATCCGATCTTACAACAGTGTATTGATTATGCTATAACTTATATCAGCACTCAGCGTATCAGCGCACGGGGAACACACATGCTTGTACATTTCTCCTTGGCGGCTGACTAGACGAGCAAAGCGATGGGTATATCCAAAACTCACCAGACGGACACTCGCAGAAGGTAAGCTTCTCTATGACAATGGGTCTATGGTAAACGCCAATTTAACTAAATACGCTTCGCCAACCAAAACTAAAAGGGCCAAACGATCGTCCTCGAACGATATCACTATACGCCATCAGCATTGTTGTCGTTACTGTACATTATTCTGTACGATCACCTTGCCCGCATCTACTGATAGTGCAGGGACGGATTCTGACGCAAGAGCTATAGGAAAATTGACGAATGGAAGCGATGGATCAGTGGCTGCCGCTAAAGGGCCTTTTTCTCGTGGTTTGCTATTCCTCGTGGTTCTACTGCAATCTTATGAACTCTTTGCCTACCCCTGTATACAGACTATTCGTACATAAAGCTCTTTACCACTTCCTTTGTTATTCGTTTTGGCCGGCGTTGAGAGCGTGAAGCGGGGTCGGAAGAGAGATCCGTTCTGGAAGAGACAACTATACGCGAACAGGGCGTCGACGGCATCAGTTATTCGGTTGTCCGCACATACATCCAGTTATTCCACGATACTTTAAGTACAATTTCTTCAATTCTTCTTCTTTCTTCAATTTTCAAAATATTTAACGTATTGGTTATTACTGTAAGCTATACATCAAGTTTATATATTTATTGAAAAAATAAACAAAGATAGCTTAGCTCAAAGTTTGGCCATCCTAAGCCTGAATACCTCCCTGTCCCGAGCTAACCAAACAATAATTTGCATAAAAGATGATGAGAATCCGCATCGCATCGCATGGCCTAAATAACGTACTAACGGACATAATTAGGGTACACACAAGGTTAGTCTATTTATTTATATTTTTAATATACTATTCGATAATAGACGAGCGTTTATGTCATGGTAAACATAACGCCAGCACAACCATTGCAGTGTCACTGAGAACTTTGAAACACAAAAGTCTGCGCGGCACTGCACTGCGCTCGTTACCCTGAGATAATAGGCCATCTTTAGGTACCTAATCCTTTTGTAAATAAATAAGGTTGAAAATGGCGATGCGTTTGGTTTTAGTTTAACGTTATTTCGTTATTTTTATTTAATTAAGAAAAAGAGACGCCATACATTTTAAATATTTATACATACGTCTTCAGATGATTAACTTTTCAATCTTTGGGTTACAAAAAATATGATAAAATTATCGCTCAAAATATTGAGCACTTCGAGACAAAATAAATTTTTCGGGGTGTAATTGCGATTTTTTTGCATGGCCATTTCTTTAACATATTTTATAGATAAGTCTTTTCAATTAACTCTTGGTTATACTACTGTATTTTTTTTTGCTGCTAATGTGTATGGAAACGGACATTTGTGGGACGAAAAACTGGAGTCGTCGCACAAATCTCCATTTTCATAGATATAACAAGCAAGTAAAATACAGTAGTATATCCAAGTGTTTATAGAAAAGACTTATCTATAAAATACTATATAGAAATTACCCAGAACCTTGTAAAAAAATCGCAAAGAGCCCGAAAAATTTATTTTGTCTCGAAATGCTCAATAATTTGAGCGTCAACTATAAAAATTTTTTGGAGTAACCAAAAAAAGGAAATTTAGTCGTCTAAAGACATAATATGTAAAAATATTTAAACTTTATGGTGTCTTTTTTCTTAATTAAATAAACGACATAACCTTCAACTAAAAACAAACGCATCGCATTTTCAACCTTATTTTTATAAAAAAGAATTATGCCTAAAGGAGCGCCTTAAGTCTCAAGCCAACTAATTTTATCGACTACCATAGACCTAACATTTAAGATCTATGCCGACTACTTTGATCATCAAACCGGAACACAGTCAAGCTTGCACAACTACTTAGCGGGAGTAACACGAGCAAAGCGGAGATACCCTCTCAAACTGACACTCACAGAAGTGTTTTATAGTCAAGTCATAGTACCTAACGCGCGACCATTCGCTCTTGATGCAAAACGTCTGTTAAAGAGGTATCATACGACATATCACGCACCATGGCTGTAAAACAAAGTAAGACAATGTTAGGAATGTGTTCAGATAATATCTTTAGTCATTGTGTGGCAAATTAATTATGGCACTAACATGACATTCCACGAATCTGCTGTGTAGCTTAGGCAAAGATTCAGAGAGTCTAAACGTGGACTTTTGATTCCATATATCAAAACTGTATTTGATATACGGAAGCAAGTCCACGCTAACCTCCGTATCCTATAACGCCAACTCTAGCCTTCCTCGACTCAGTGCGAATCGAGTCTATCGCCGGTCGTATACGCCAATGCATGTTTGCGTTTTGCTGCAATGATTTAACAACAAGCGTGGATTGCGGCATAATACACGCGCAAGCGTGGCTTGATGTCAGCCCATCACAAATCTACGAAATAGCAATACGGCCAGATAGTGCTCTCGCGCTGATCGCGCTTTACGCTTGGTAACGAGCGATACATGCAGCGCAGACCTTTGTTTCAAAGTTCTAATGGTACTGCAATATTTATAGGCTGCCATTACGCTTACCATAAAACAAATGACCTACGCGTCTCGTTTACATAAAGTTTGATAAAACTTTGTCTGGCCTTTCACGCTTAGTCCATCAATGGAGGCTTAGTCCTTCGACTATTTAATTGCAACACACAATTCCCTAGATAAATCATAACTTATCTGCATTTAACACTAAATTATCATCAATCATAAACACCAAACACGAGCCAGCAACCTTATAGATCAGGAAACTGACAATGGTGCGAACCAGCCGTGGGAGCGTTACAAAAGCCATTTTTACTACAATAATACTACGAATTTGGTACGCAAACTCAGCTTATGTGATTTAAAAAAACGTAGAACTAAAATTGTATATAGTTTAAAGAACCTAAAAAACACAGTTGCCACTCCTGGCTAAATCATCAGAACCTCGACACCAAGTGAAATCTACTGGACTCGTCAAAAGTAATCATATGACCCAAATTCGAAGGATTTACTTGTAGCCACTAAGTAGGTAGGACTAGCTCTTCTGCGAGTGTCCGTCTGGGTTAGTACCACTGCTTTTCTTGTGAAGTCAGCCGTCAAGCAGTAATGTGCGAGCAACTACTTACTTATATAGAAATACATACATCACAAAAATTTCGCTTCCAACAGGATTCGAACCTGCGTCTTCTGGCTTTCCGGGCCAGACGCCCCAACTAGGCTATGGGAGCAATCGATGTTGACTGCGAAATTCTTGATATGATGTATTTCTTTCCGGCTTACAAGCCGTAGTTACTTACTTATAGTTAAAGCTCTCGCAGTGAAATCGCTTTTCTAACGCGCATTCTCTTCTGCAGTCTTCTAACCTCTCACATGGCACCACTTTCCTGACAAAGCTTCGTAATGCGCGCTGCCCAGCCAGGACTCTTCGGAAACATGCTGTGGAGCAAGGAAATGATATGATAAATACAAAGTTGAAACATTCAAATTCATAGTTGCGAATATGTGTGCAAATATTGTTAACAGGGGTAATAGAATAAAATTGCTTCTAAAAAGGCGGGAAATGACTTCGGTGAAGATTTCGCGATATATGAATTTTTTAAATCCCAATGACTTATACGTACTATGTAGATGCGAAAATGTGTAATTGTATATTTGTTTTTCACTCAGCAATGGAGCAAGGGATCGACGTGATTTTTGGCATAAATCTAGTTAATGTACCGAAGAGTAACGTAAGCTAAATTTTAGTCCAGAAAAATGCACGGTCCCTGTGGAAATGCGGGTGAAACAGTGGGCAGAATCTAGTAATTCGATAAATACAAATTTGAAACATTCAAATTCATCGTTGCGAATATGGGTGTAAATATTGTTAACAGTTATGTGACCACCTTCCGGCTTTATCATCAGGGCCCTACGTTTTGCTAGTGTAAGAACTTTGCCGCCAAGCTGAACACAATGATCCTGCACGTAATGTGCAAGCATTATTGTATTCTGGTCTGATGAGCAAACTAGGGAGTGAAATTATTGGGCTTATGAGGTTTGTGTTTCAATGAGTGGCACAGAAACGACCCGCTCATCTCGTTATAAAAAAGTAAATACTTTTTTTATCGGAATCCTGTTTTCCTCATTCATTACCGCTAAGGATACAACAAAATAACAAATAAAAAAAAATAATCTTTTCATCCTGCTATTTCCTACTATTCCTACTTTCCTACTAATCCATACAGATAAATAAAATTGAAGTGTCTATTTGTAATATCAAAATAATAGCTTTTTACTAAATGCATACGAAAGTATATACGGTACATACTACAAAACAACCATTATTAAATTTTTTGTCTGTCTGTCTGTCTGTCTGTTTGTTCCGGGTAATCTCCGAAACGGCTGGACTGCTGCTGCCCGCGGTTTCACTCGCGTGGAGATATTGGATTTCATGGTTTTTATTTTTTTGTGCAGAACCCTAAGTCTTTATCTTAAATAAAAGTAGCCTAAGTTACTCCTTGTAACATCAACTATCTGCCAGTGAAAATCCCGTCAAAATCGGCCCAGCCATTTCGGAGATTACTCGAAACAAACAGACAGACAGACAAAAACTTTTAAAATGGTTGTTTTGTTATAGGTATCGTATATACTTTATAATTTTATTTATTTGTACGTATAGATAGGCCTACAATGTCTTGTGTGTTTTTGTTGCTACGTTGGATGTAGTGTTTATTTAGTAGTTAATAAAGGCTTTTGAAAAAAAAACCCTAATCATGGTTTTGGATTTATTGTACGGAATACTACGCATGTCAGTTCAGCTCACACTTTACAGATGTTTTTACAATAGTCTCATAGCAAACTAGCTATGGTATTCTAACCGACTGACGTATAAAACTACAAAAAACAACCTTCAGTTAATCCGCATAGGATATAAATAGATATGACCTACTAACTGTACGTATTGTGTTCTTCTCAGGATCTGACGTGAAATTAAGGTTTTATGCACTGGCATTATAATCAAGGAATTTATTTGCCTTTGCATTTTAATCTGTGTGAAATCAGGGTTCCCAACTTAGGGGTAATCCTCCTAAATTTAGGGAGAAAATACGTCGGTTGGGATTTTTATAGGCGAATTATATTTTTAGGGGTTTTTGCATTTTTAGAATCCAGACTTTTTTATGGCATAATACTTTTTCTGACCATATACCAAAATAATGGTAAACCATCTATGCATAAGAGGATGTTTTCACTCTTTATAAAAAAGACATTATACATCTTGATTGAGCGTTTACCATAAACAGGATTTATTTAGTTATGTACGTAATGAGGACCCTATGGAGGCGGAAATCTCAGAAACCAGCCAAACCACCAATCCGATTTTACTATCCCTGAGCAATATGGGCTATGCTTTATTGTGATACTAGGTTCCACCCGCTGCTAAGCTTTCGTTATGTTTATTACCACTCAAATTCGTAATTTGGATGTATTTTGATGAAATTTTGTTTTATAGGTACCTAAATATACCTAGGCTGTAGTAGGCGTTCGTAGTGACACTAAATTGTATGCTGATTCTAAGTTAGAAAGTAAGAACTAGATGTTCTAACTATCTCAGATTGAAAGCTATTTTATGAATAAAGGATTTACAAAGAAAAACTTGCATTTAATTATTTAGAGGGTTTTCTACGAAATGATGGTGCTTTTAGTGAGTTTTGACCATAGTTTAGGGGGAAATATTTTTGGGGGTTGGCAACACTGTGCGAAATGGACATCACGATTCATGAAATAAAAGAAAAATGGACATCACGATATCCAGGTCAAAAAAAAAATTTAAAAAAAATGGACATCACGAAAGAGTTTTGGCGGGAACGCAAAAATATACTGTTGATGATTTGGTAGATTTTATTTTATATCAAAGCCTGTGTATTTTCTAATATCCAAATGATTGATTTATATGAACTGATGAACACGTGGACTTGGAGTGTGTTTCAAGGTTTTTTTAGGTATCTTCTAATCAATATCATCATTTAAGAAAGTTCAACACAGTTCAATTGAATCAGCTGATCTAGGGCTGCCCGGAAGTTCTGTTGTAGAATTTTGACGTATACTTTAAATGCTTTTTCTTAAATGAAAAATTCCGAATTTCAAAAACTCGTAAAACAAATGTTGTTGACCTCCAGGAGTAGATTGACCCCCTTTCGGACAACATACCAATTCAAACTCAGGCTGTATATATAAAACTTACTTGGAGCGTTTTCCACCAAAATCACCCGAGTTCCGACCAAATCCCTGACGTACACACACATTAACAATACGACCACACATACATGCATTTTCACTGTACTACACATCACTCGATAACATCACTTTTGTTTTTGTGCATGGTCACTTTTCACTTGTTTTATAACTTGTGTTGTGTATGTCACTTTGAACTTAAACAACAATTTACGGTCTCTTTATTGCACTTATACCCACAATCACTTGGTCAAAACGTCCTAAAACTTTTAGCCATACTTAAATTTACAAGCGATTTTAAGTTAAATTGTATACTAGTTGAAAACTTCGAAATTAATTTACAAGATTTTTTGCTAACAAATGTTTCTATAATTCAATATTTAAAAGCATTTATTTTTCTGATTTGACAAAAATGAAAGCTAATTTAAATTAATACTGACTAATCATTTCAAATTTGTGGTAAAATTAAAATACTGTTTTAACATTGTTCGCGAGTTCAAAAATATTTTTTTTTACATTTTTTACGTTTTCGTTATATTTTTACGTTTTTTATTAGTTTGTAGGTCAACAGGGTCACGCCACGTATTTAGATAGACTGAACAGTAGCATTGTGTGGTATAAGCTTATATGTGAACGAAACACCATGCGTGGCATAGTATGGACATGGCAATACTTTTTTTTTACATTACACTCTACGGACACTTGGTCCATACTCTTATAAGATTAGGTCATAAATATATTAGATTGGGTCATAAATAGCAGAACCTTTTTCGTGAGCATGACAGCTTTTTAATAAAACTAAATGAGTAAACTATAATTATAACTTAAACTAGCTCCTGCCCGCGGTTTCACCCGCGTTGAATTTTGGATTTCATTGTTTTTATTTATTGCACGGTACCCTAATTCTCTTTCTAAAATAAAAGTAGCCTATGTTACTCCTTATAACATCAGCTATCTGCCAGTGTTTCGGAGATTACCCGGAACAAACAAACAGACAGACAATTTTTTTTAAAAATGGTTGTTTTTTTTATATGGACCGTATATACTTTCATATGCATTTGGTAAAAAGCTGTTATTTTGATATTTCAAACAGACACTTCAATTTTACTTATTTGTATAGATAGATAAATAATGAATCAAACATTACTATGTTCCGGTTTTATGAGCAAAGTGTCAGTGAAATTACTGGTCAAATAATACTTAATACCTAATGTCTCAGGGTAACGAGTGCACTGCAGTCCCGCGCAGACCTTTGTATTTCAAAGTTCTGAGTGGTACTGCAATTGTTACGGGCAAACATTGCTTACCATTAAACAAACGACGATTGAATCTACAAAATAAATTTAAGTACCTGTCTAAGCGGAAAGGCGCATCCACACTATTCCGCCGCGCCACTGATTACACCTGATAACTTCGGCACTCGGCCTATTGTCTCACAAAAAAGGATTTATTAGAAGCAAAAACCTAATATATCCGACCATTGTGAACGTGGACATACCTGTAACTGGTATTAACTGTTGTCTTACCCTGGGTGTGTACTAGTAAAAACGATAACGATATAATCGTTATAGATCGCACGATATCGTCGTACGATATGACATTGATACGACATTTCTCCGAAAATATCGAACTAGTCGCACTGTAACAACTTTTAATCTTACTTCCACAAGTCTTTTTTAGAAAACAATTGATCGTTCAAACGATCGCTGACATCATCATCATCATCAGCCGGAAGACTTTCACTGCTGAACATAGGCCTCCCCCATAGAATGCCACTTGGATCAGCTACTCACCTCTTCCATCCAACGGTTCCCAGTGGTTTTGACAAGGTCATCGGTCCACCTAGTGGGGGGTCGTCCTACACTACGTCTTCCGGTTCGTGGTCGCCACTCGAGAACCTTTCTTCCCCATCGGTTATCGGTTCTGCGAGCTATGTGGCCTGCCCATTGTCATTTCGACTTACTAACTTTGAGAGCTAAGTCGCTTCTTCAGTTCCAAGATTAGCGGTAGCAAACAAAATAGAAAACTAACTTTTTTTATATACTCTTGGATGATGAGACACTGGTCGTTTGCCTGATGGTAAGCACGACGCCAGCCCATAACAATTACTAGGGAATATTGTAGGAGCGAGTGTGGTGAGCGGGAACTTGTGCGACTTTCAATCCGACGCACCATACTTCGAATCTCGACTCGGCCCGCACCAATGGCTTATGTCAAGTAATGTGCGGATTATACAAACTCACTCTAAAACGGTGAAGGAAAACATCGTGAAGAAACCCGTATATTCAAGAACCACCACATTCGAGGACATGTGACATCCACCAAGCTTCACTGGCCTGCGTGGTGGATTATGGCCCATACTTCTCTCTGAGAGAAGGCAGGTATCCCAGCAGTGGGAGCGTAAGAGGCTGATAATGCTTTATAGATTCATAAACTATTCTGCCCACTAAAGTATCCTAGTTATTCGATGAACAAAAAAAGTAATGCAAATACGTAAATAAGGAAGATTCGCGTAAAATATCATAATGCTTAAAGAATTTAATTCAAAACAATCGCAAAGGCTTCCGGATAGTTTAGCAAATTGAGATTTTCCGCCGAACGCCGGGCTGAAGATTGAGATACCTTATTTAAAATGGTTTAGGAGTCCGCCGTATACTCTAAAAACCATAATGTGACTGTATTATAGTAAATTAATTCAATTGTGAAAGCATTCTTTACATTTTTTAATTAAGATAGAAAGATCTATAGAAACCCAGAGTAGAGCCGCACATTGAGTCACTAAACGCGACCACTAGACGCGACCACTAGAGGCAGCCACTAGACACGGCCACCAGTGGCAACCACTGGTAGCCACAAAATAGAGCACTTTTTGAAGGCCTAATTGCCCAAGCGCCCCTTCTGTTTTCTCTCTATTCTGTGCGGACAGGGAGAAGCCGCCGTTTGTGGTCGAGTGTACACGGGAGGCGAGCCATAAACGCGGCCATCGCCTCAGCTTGTGTCTTGATCGCGGCAATTCAAAGGATCAGCTTGAGCCCATGCTATATTGGTAGCAACAAAATAGAACGCTTTTCCACGGCCTAAGCGTCCAAGCCCCCCTGCTTTGCCTGCACAGGATAGAGAGAGAGACTCTCTATCCTGTGCAGGCAAAGCCGGCGTTTAAGCCGAAGTCAATTTAAAATTTATTACTTTCAAGTACTGAACCCTACCACCAAAAGCAGTTTCGTTCTTAACCACGTATCTAAGAACAAAAGACCAGTGGCTTTGTAATCTAAAGTATTCGACCTCGCCGCATCCGTGCCATTAGATGGGCTAAGATATACGGGAAGTTACTTAGGAGGATACGTTAGGAGACACTATTTAGGCAAATTTGTTACGAATGGGTACCCCCACTCGTAAACGATATCGTAGGTATGAGTATTTAGTGTCAATTTTGACTTATAAACAAATTCCAAAACTAAAACCAAAACTAAAACTAAAAACAAAAACTTGAAAAATAAATTAGAATAAGACACAAACATAAGTTTGTCTATGATCAAAGCTGAGAAATAGTTGCATGTTGGTACACGGAGTATGACTTTCAAAAATACGACTTTTGCAAATTAGTTACTTCAAAGTCATCGGTGAGATTTTTCTCACCGGTGATTTCGAAATCACTCGTGAAATTCAAAAATCGGGCTCCTGGTAAGAAAAGTCACATTGCTATCACTCATCCAAATACTGACTCCAGCGAACATTGTTGAGAAACTGTGAGTAAGGCTATTATGCTATGAGCGGTAATTATAATATAAAGATCCTTATAATTCGGTGCTGAAGGGTCATTCCACGGTGACGGGCGTGACATTTCAACTTCTATTTTGTGCATTTATTCTTTAACTATAATAGGAAATTGCTTAAATGTTATTATAATAGATAAGACATTGATAGTTTTTACTAATATTTAAAACATTTTTTTTCTTATTTGGCTTACATAACAAGTTACGATGATTTTAGTCGCTGTGACGGGCGTGACGCGTACTCTTACAAGATTATCGACCTCTTGGACAAGACACAATATTTCTGCTAATTACACAATTGTTTTTTAAATTCAATTAGTCCGCCTTTTAGAATAATATGCCTTCTAGATTTACAGTGATATGTCGTATGTTAATATTTGATATTGCAGTTTTCGTGACCTGAAATAAGTTGTGACGGGCGTGACAAGACTTTGTGACGGGCGTGACGAGTTCAATTTTTAATAAGTAAACAAACAATTTTATTACACTAAAGTCTTTTATTTCTCATAAATATTAACAGGACTTTTAAATTTATAGTAAATCCTGTCCCCTTTTAAAATTATGATAGGGTCAGGCAACTTTTCAACTATATCCTCGAATGGCACATCAGCCATATCGTTTTCTACCACCTTAAATAGCTTTCCTGCACTGCCATCCATTTTTAGAAAAGTCACTGAGACTTCTCCTTCATAATTATCTACGTTAGTGATTATAGCAACATAGCGGAACTCGTTTTTTTTGCCAGATAACTTCACTAGAACATAATCGCCACTGCTGTATTGTGAGTTACTAAGCCCACTACAACCTGGTTCGGGTTCTTTATTTTCCTGGCTTTTCTCATCCATATTTTTCACATTCAAATTTTCATTTTCATTCAGCTTGTCTTGCTCTCCACACAACTTTGTTCTATTCACTATTTCATTTTTCTTTTCTATTTTTTTGGTTTCATCTCCTGCGTCCAGTCCAAACTTGTTTCTTTTATCTATCTCCACAACTTCTCCATTACTCTCTTGGTGAATTCCGTTTCTAATTTCATGCTCTTCATATTCCTCTATATTCCTTTGATTTTCTACGAATATGTCTTGTTCATCTTCCGATTTTTCATCTTCGGTGGTTGTGTACACATCTTCGTATAGCAGTTTGTCTTTAAATAATAATGCCGTTTTCATAAGGCTGCTACCCGTTAAACCGTATAAAATACGGTTTCCACTGTGGTATTCGAAAAAGTGGTTTTTCTGGATCTGTGGCAGAATTTTTATGTTTTCCCATCGCATCATCAACATGTCTTTGTGTTCACTTATATCGTTAATGCTTGCAAATAGATATGTAATACCTTTTGGATTTGTAGACAAGTAAACATAGCAGTCCCAGGCCGTGTTAATGTAGGCTTGTCTGGATTTAATTGCATTCCATATTCGTCGTTTAGCAGTGGCTCCTAAACCATCTACAGCGCCTTTGCCATGACTTGTAGCAAAGAACGCCCAATCTAATTTAACTCCCCAATCTTCCTCACTGTAGTAAACAGTGGACAACGTGAACCGATTTTTAAACTGGGCTGCACAACCGTCTGAAAATACCGTAATTTTTTTAATTGCGGGATATTCTGACTTCAGCTTTTCAATTATCATTTTTAAATAGAGCCATACTGAAATCTTATCGTGGGAGAGCTCATTGCTTATGATCACATAACTGCCTACTTTTTGGCCTTCTCGCAACCAAACGCAGCAAGTAAATAGAGTCGCTTGAGGATGTCGCCAATGGGCACTTTGAATTTCGTCTTGTGAAATGATTGTGAAGTTTTCCGCGAAATCAATTTGAATAACAACTTCAGTTTCAGAAGTTACTTGCCTTCTTTTCTCAAAAAATTGTGATTGTTCTCTTTTAACAAAGCTGTGCAATTTAAATTTGTTTGTTTTTTTTTCAATTTCACGAATAATATCTTTTTTTGCACCTTTCAATTCTTGAATTTGTAGCCAGCCATCAAAGGATTTTCCCCACTGCTTCCACTGAGTTTCAGCATTCAAGTCAGCATTTAAGTTAACAATATCCGACACATCCAAGCAAGAATTACATTCTCCAGTCATGCATGCGGTATTATTGATATCACAGCATATTTCTTGCAGTAACTCAGAAGATGATTTAATAATAGGGTCTAAAATATCTTTTAATGCATGAACTAGAAAGCCAAAGTTTGCGTGGTGTACACAAACACATACATTATGAGGCATTTCTGACATTACTCTTACATGCATTGGCCTCAATTCAAAAAATTTGCTTTTGTTTATCAGAACCTCGGGGTATTTTTGTCTGAATAGTTGAAACACTTCAGCCACTGTTAAGAGTAAATGTCTTTTGGCAACAGTGGTGCTGACATTGTTGTCCTTAATGCGTACTACATCCTTTCGGTTCGGGGTCTGCCGACTAACCTCATCCGATTGGTAAAATGTTTTTACCAGTTCTATATGTTCATCAGGTATAGAATCAGATCTCTTGCTTAGAAAGGTCAGCCCTTTATCATTTATGAGTTGGGGCGGTAATATGTGTTTGGCCAATTCTAAAACTACTGCTTGCTGCTTCGTAGGGCTAACAGGTAAACATTTTTTAGTTTTGTTCACAGCTTTTCGAAGTGTCTGCTTGCAACTATATGTTCCCAATGGGGAGTTCAGACTCACTTCTTTTAATTGTTGATTTTTAGCTCTGAATCTGCGTTGTCTTATTCTATCACCTTGTCTCTTCATCTCTAATTTTTGTTTGTATTTTAATAAATCTCTCTGCTGCTTCTCCCTCCTTTTTTTATTTCGTTCCTTTTCCTTGAGTTGGAACAAACTCCATTTTTCGGGGTTGTTTTTCAACTCGTCTCTGCTCTTCCGCTTCCTAGCAGCAGCATCCATCCTAAGTAAAAATTATAATAAAACTTATAGGTAATTTCCACCACCACCACACAGAAGCCAAAACACATATACAGCAAAGAAACCAAAGCCCCTTATTTTACTAGCAACTAAGCAAGTTTTCTTTGTATTTTAATTACAAACTCATATTATTAGCAGTTTCGTTAGTGGGAGGACTAACTCTTTTGCGAGTGTCCGTCTGGGTTGTTACCACCGCTTTGCTCATGAAGTCTGCCACCAAGCAGTAGTGTGCAAGCATTACTGTGTTCCGGTTTGATGAGCAGAGTATCCAGTGAAATTACTGGGCTTATCAGACTTAATACCTAATGTCTCAGGGTAACGAGCGCACTGCAGTGCCGCGCAGGCCTTTGTGTTTCAAAGTTCTGGGTGGCACTACAATTCTTATGGGCCGGCGTTATGCTTACCATCAAGCAAACGACCAACTCGTCTCGTTACCAAATAAAAAAAAAAAAAGATGAAAAAAACTGTGACGGGCGTGACCAAAATTATTTGTTCAGCATCACCAATCAGTAGCATAAAAATGCGTAAAAGTTATTCGCACACATTCCTTTGCGACATAATTTTACTTTCGTAAGCTTTATTACAGCGTGCAAGTGATTTTGACTCTTTGACGAGAACTTTTCTATGTATTTTGTGACGGGCGTGACATGCAAACATGCCTTACTAAAATAATTAGTAAAATATTATGTAATTACCTGAGAAACTCGAAAAATGTTTCCAACACAAGCAGATAACTTGAGCACTCTGTTGACAGTCAAAATAGCGCGAAATAACCCATAGACAACGCAAAACAATGTTGCCAACACATGTGTATATTTCCCACCATGGAAATTCATTTGCAAGGTAAAACTTAACGTAATATTTGGTTGAGTGAATGCTAGAATTTTGGTTTTTTTTCATCATTAGGTTAAAATTAAACATATATACTATTAATAATTAATGTTAAAGTGCTCGTAACATAACATTTATTTTTATCTCATCTGGTATCGATTACCGTGGAATGGCCCTGAAGTCATCACAGTGTTAGGTACATTAATAGTTATTGATGATGTAAAACAACTTGACCAAGAGGTCATTTTTTTGGCATTCGCCAAGCCGATTTATTGCCAGTAATAATCATAGACGAAGATAAAAAGACAGACGAAGCGAAACTCTTTATAGTAGGTTTTTTTATATTATTTGGTAACGAGACGAGCTGGTCGTTTTAGGTACTGATGTAAGCTAACTTAGGTACCTACCTAATTAGAAAATAATCAGCAAAAATTTTAATATTTCTTCTCCGGTATAGTACATTTTCTATACAGATAAATAAAATTGAATTGTCTGTGTGTAACGTCAAAATAACAGTTTTCTACTAAATGAATATGAAAATATAATATAGAGTAATTAAAACAACACAGATATATTTAAAAAAATTGTCTTTCTTTCTATCTGTCTGTTTGTTCCGGCTAATCTCCAAAACGGATAGATTTTGATGGCACTTTCACTGGCTTTCATTTACTTTTAGAAAAAAAAAACCTATATCTCTGTGCGGGTGAAACCGCGGGCAGCAGCTAGTAACACCTATAAATAACAAAAAAGCGAGAGAACAGAAGGGACACTTAATACTTGGTGTGCTGAACGGTTACAACTCACACGACGTGAGCTAACGTCACCCGCGTCAAGAAAATGTTAGACGGCTTCAGAAAACTCACTTTGAAACCGTTGTTATACAACCTGACTTTTAATGGGTATGTTACCCTGAAAGGTAACATACTACATACATCTACTCCTGGAGGCAAACATTTGTTTAATGAGTTTTTAAAATTAGGAATTTTTTATTGAAGAAATGGCATTTAAAGTTTACGACAAAATTCTACTACAGAATCTCCAGGGAGCCCTGGATCAGCTGATTCACTTGAACTATGCTGAACTTTGTTAAATGATGATGGTGATTAAAAGAGAGTTAGAAACAATTCCCGAAAATGCCGCACACTTCACTTTTGAAGTGAATATATTTTTTATAGAAATTTGGAATGACGTATTTCTAGGTTTCTCACAAATTGTAGACAACCATGGTCCTACTCACCCCTTTCATGGATAACATACCAATTGAAACTCACCCTGTATATACTTTTACTATAAAAAATATGTAAAAAAATTTAATAACTAGCCTTCTAAAGCCAGTTCACGATGGCTAGCTTACACCTATCGCTTCATATAGCACGCCGTTTATAATTTATTTGCATCTATGGTGGTAATGTACGGAGTACGGAATAAAACATCCATTTAAATTTTAGAACATAATTCTTGCAGCATTGTTTCACGAAAATCAAGGTTGAGAGAACAATAGACGAATACGCTCGTGATTTTCGTTTAGCTAATTACGTCATTTTTATTTTGTTAATAATACTTTTGGATAATTTCGATTTCTATGTAACAGCTGACGTTAGATGAATCATCTCCGTGTAACAGGGGCTAATGCCCATTTTCACCACTGGCACCTAAACAATCCCCTAACTATGGATCCCTTAGCGTAAAACGTCACCTAAATTTTCACCGTGCTAAGTGACAGGTTGTTAAGGGACACTTATGTAGGTGACAGTCGCGAAGAATGCACGGTGAAAATGAAAATGAAGTTAAAGGTAGAGTTAGGTGATGCTTTACGCTAAGGGTTCCGTAGTTAGGGGATTGTTTGGGTGCCACTGGTGAAAATGGGCATTAGATGCGCATCAGATATTATGTCTTCACGAGTAAGTGTAACTTTACGAGTAACTTCTCGCGCAGAAGTGTTCCAAATCTATACAAATAAATAAAATTGAAGTGTCTGTTTGTAATATCAAAATAACAGCTTTATACTAAATGCATATGAAAGTATATACGGTACCAATAACAAAACAGTCCGGGTTAAACAGTTCCGGGTAATCTCCGAAAAGGCTGGAACGATTTTGACGGGACTTTCACTGGGAGATAGCTGATGTTACAGGGAGTAACTTAGGTTACGTGGGCGAAGCCGCGGGTTACAGTTAGTCTCCGAAACGGCTGGGTCGATTTTGAGGGGACTTTCACTGACAGATAGCTGATGTAACTTAGGCTACGTGGGCGAAGCCGCGGGGTACAGCTTAAAATGTATGTTGTATGTTAATGTTCATTGGTTTGTTGGTTTGTCCTTCTTTCGTGATTTGTGGGTAATATAAATGAAATGAAATTAGTTTATTTCTGAGAATTTTGGGTACAATATGAGCATTGGTGTTACAGCAGGATGTTTCCATCAAAATTCTGCCTGCAGAGGCGTACAGATATCAAATCATGGAAATAAACAAGAACAATAATTATCATTTTTACGAAATACTACATCCATAAATCAAAATCATTAATAAATTGCATAAATAGTATATAGTTTATGGACCGAAGAGAAACATAGACTCCATTTTATCCCGGAAAAATACAAGGTTCCTGTGGGAACGTGGATGAAATAGCGGGCAGAAGGTAGTAAACTATATATATGCGAATAAACACTTCAATCCGTTGCTCCGATGCTGCGTAAAGAAGGACAAACCAATTGACAAATAAACCAACAAACATACAAACACACTTTCGCATTTATTTACAGACGGAAGACGAATATACAGACTAGCTGCTGCTCGCGGCTTCACTCGCGAAATAGAGATAATCTTTTGTTTCGGAAATGCAAGTCCATATTTCCATTTCCGTTATTAAAACCTTTCAATTTCAAAGGATCATAAATTCGTAATATAATGGACAATAGCGAAGGTCGCACTAATGGGTGTACAATTGTACAAGTATGATATAACTTAACAATAAGTTGCTTAAGACCAAGATGGCAGATATTAGATCACTATCTGGCGGTGTGTGGTCTAAGGTACGAGCGGGTCAGTTTTGTAAGTAACTGGTTACAAGTTTTGACCATTTGTAAGTAACTGGTAGTATACCAATTACCTATAACATCAAAATGTTATATGATACACATATTACTAGCATATATATATTATTAAAACACTGGGAGAACCTAATCCTCGTAACATAGGAAATCCTAGTATGAGGCCTAGTGACCATTTGTTGCTGCTGCAGAGTGCAGGTATTAGAAATAAATAAAATAATAACAAGTTAATAGGTTAAGTTTGATTCTAATAAATAAATTTATTATTATTAACGATTATTATTATTTAAAATCCTATTATAAATAAATAAACGCTTACACTCATACCCCCGCACTAGGATTCCCTGTGTCGCAGGTGGCATGGACACACACAGATACACATCAGAAACATCCAAGACCCGAGAACAAACTTTATGCTTACACAAAATCTGCCCGGCCGGGAATCGAACACGGGACCCCTCGCTTTGCAGGCAGGGTTAACTACCAACTTAGCTACGGAGCCGTTTCAAATGCGAAAGTTTGTGTGTGTGTGCGTGTGTGTGTTGTGGGTGTGTGTGGGTGTGTGTGTATGTGTGTATGTATGTATGTGTGTGTGAGTGTGTGTATGTGTGTGTGAATGTTTGTTACCACGTATCTCCGTAACAACTAAACCGATTTTGATTTGAATGTAAATTGTAGGTTTTGGAATAACACATACGGTGTTACCACAGGAAACACTTAAAAGCCTGTTTAGCTAAGCAATGTCTAAAGATAAACGTCAAAAATGATTAGAGATGTCACAACAGATTGAGTCAGACAACTGTAATTAGACACTACTTAAATCAGGATTTGTAGTTGCTCATATTTAAACACGCGACTAAGGCATGTTTAGTAGTCAAATAATGTTTAACACAGGTTGAAAGTGTGTTTAAATTGTGGTAAGCCGCGTGACCGACGCTAATGTTTTGATAAAAAATTTGAATTTATTTGTACCACACACCACCTCGCAGGCAAATTACAAATGGTAGGCGCGCGTTAAATTGCTTAGACCTTCCATTATGCATCAATTGAGGAAACACCCGACGGTACCCAGGGCGGCGCCGGTGATAGATGGTGATGATGAGGCCTTGGGAAACGAAGGGAACTGATGATAGGATCGAAATTTTGGTCTATTCCACTATGATCACCTGTGTCATATCACCTAGGATATCATAGGTGGCACTTTGGTGTCCTTTGATCACCCGTATTCATCATATTACCACCTGCTGCCCGCGGTTGCACACGCTGAGTTATTGGATTTCATGGTTTTTAGTTTTTTGCGTGGAACCCTAATTCTTTTTCTAATATAAAAATAGCCTAAGTTACTTCTTGTAACATCAGCTATTTGCCAGTGAAAGTCCCGTCAAAATCGGCCCAGCCGTTTCGGAGATCACCCGGAACAAACTGACAGACAGACAAACTATTTAAAAATGGTTGTTTTGTTATAGACCGTACCGTATATACTTACTTTCATATGAATTTGTTAAAAGCTGTTATTTTGATATTACAAACAGACACTTCAATTTTATTTATTTGCATTGAATATTGATGTCTATCACTTCAGCTACAAGTAATCCCTTCGAGTTTGGGCTCGTATGATTCGTTTTGACAAGTCCAATACATTGCACTTGGTATCGAGATTCTGATGATTGAGCCAGGAAGTGGAAGTGCTTTTTAGTTTCTATAAACTACGTATAATTATAACGCCGTTTTGGTCTTTCCCAAAACATTAGACAGACGACCTCAAACAAAGCTGGTCAAAACTCATCAACCTCGGCGACTGCATTGTTTTACATCCACCATGATAACACATACACCACATAAGTTCATTATTTCAATTGTATGAGATAATAATTATGTAAATTTAAACAGTTACATAGATCGATATAAAAGTGTACGATATAAACGCTCACATACATTGTATACATACTGTAAGAATAAAGGTAGATATCATGGTGTGGTGCTGGGTGCTACGCTATGACGTCACGAGGTCAGCACTACGCCGTAGTCTTCCCAGCGCTGTGCAAGGGGAAGACGCGGGGAAGGACGGCAGTCCTCATTGAACTACGAGCGATAATACACGTGTCAATTATTCAAACCGAGTGTCTCATTTCTGGACCTAACACTACGTAGGAATTATTGCGCGCATTCAGAAAGCCGTCTCGATTTGCCTCTTACATAATACTAGCTTCTGCCCGCGGTTTTCACCCGCGTTCCCACAGGGACCGTGCATTTTTCCGGAATAAAAAGTAGCCTATGTTACTTTCCGGTCCACAAACTATATCTATGCCAAAAATCACGTCGATCCGTTGTTCCGTTGCTGCGTGAAAGAAGGACAAACCAACAAACCAAGAAACCAACAAACACACTTACGCATTTATAATATTAGTGGAATATACCTACTTCTACGAAACATTTTATTTTATAAAATACAAAAATTATAAATTATATATAGCTTATATAATATATAAAATAAATATATTTAATAAAAATACAAAATTATACTTATCATATACATAATATGTCGCAACAACGAAACGCACTGCAGCCATTATAGAAAAATATTTGTTTCTGACATATAAACAAATGAAGACGAAGGTAAACAAAAAAAGATTGAGAATGTTGCAGAGTCCCGCTGTTAGAGTCATTTATTTTAACTTTCATAAGTGCTCCTTTGGAGCCTATTTGAATAAAGAATTTTGAATTTGAATTTGAGATTTTTGATTGATTTGATGATTTGAGATTACATAGGTGCTAATTTATCACTTTCTGACTTTTTGTGAAAATAATGTTTAATTTTATTGTTGTTTCGTAATTGATGTGTAATGTTTAGCCTTATTGAATTGTTATTATTATTATTTAATATTTTTGACATGTTTTTAATACCTTTAATTTGTAATAGTACCTAACTTATCTGTTGTGACATGCATGTTAATTAAATTCGGTTAGTGTAATTGGCCTTGGCCGTGCTAATTGATTAAATAAATAAATAAATAAATAAATAGGTAGCCAAGGTACTGCCGGACACGGTGTCTACACAAAACGTTAATCCATTATTAACATCATAATAGTTTTGCACAGCGGACCTTCCAAAAACTGAGCACCCACGGTCAGCAGATCGGTATCTGAGGTTATTGGTATGTTGTTTAGATCCACGATTAATTAGAAACGTTGAAATGACAAAAGGACCATGGTTATATGGTCAAGGACTTAACTACGTGTGCTAGAATTCCCTTTCCATCATCAGACAACCAGACGAACGGTAATGTGCCATCGATAGATTATGGATAATTGTTTATTTCGTAGGTACTTGTTTTATTTCTACATTTATTTATTTAATTAATAGTTCTGCACAAATATGTGTACATGGAATGACTTAATGCTAAATAGTATTATCTACCAGTCTTCCAGGTCGTGAAAGAAAAAAGGTACGTGCGGCACAAAGAATAATGAATTGTGAAAATATAGCATTTACATTCATTACTGCTAAGGATAAATTATCAGCCTCTTACGCTCCCACTGCTGGGATACCGGCCTTCTCTCAGAGAGAGAGGTATGGGCCATAATCCACCACGCGGGACCAGTGCGGCTTGGTGGATGTCACATGTCCTCGAATTTTATGGTTCTAGAACATGCCGGTTTCCTCACGATGGTTTCCTTCACCGTTTTAGAGCGAGTGTCAATAATCCGCACGATTGGTGCGGGCCGAGTCGAGATTCGAACGGTGCGTCGGATTGAAAGTCGCACAAGTTTCCGCTCGGACACAATCGCTCAATTGATAAATGTTAGCATTGTTTAAATGATTTTTCAAAGACTAAATAAATATGTTCAGTTTTTAGAATGGATCTGCGGCACGAGTACGGATCTTTTCGATAAATACAATTCGATAAAATTGACAGTTAAAATCGATAAAACCCACTTTATCGATTTTAACTGTCAATTTTATCGAATAAAAGCCACTTTATCGATTTTAACTGTCAATTTTATTGAATTTTATTTATCGAAAAGATACGTACTCGCGCCCCTGTTCGCTTTTTTTTGTGTTGGCATAAAAGGGTATGTCGGTGTCGCTAGTCCAATGATATAAAAAAGCTTTATACAAATATAAAAACTCACCTCTATACGACAGCTCTTTCCCAGGAACTCCAGGCTCTTTATAAACTGGTCGCTCACCAAAATCACCTATCACCACAGGTCTGGAAGTAACCACTTCACCACTAGGCTTAGATATATACACTGGCACATTATTAGGTTTGTCTATTTCGTATTCGTAGACTGGTCTGACGTCTGGTCGATAGTCTGTATCGTTGTAGTAAGGTTTCTCGTTGTAACCGGGTTTCTGGTCGTTGTAACCAGGTTTAGGGTCGTTGTAACCGGGTTTAGGGTCGTTGTAACCGGGTTTAGGGTCGTTGTAACCAGGTTTAGGGTCGTTGTAACCAGGTTTATGATCACCATAACCAGGTTTAGGTTCATTATAACTGGGGCTTTGACCGTATCCAGATGTTTGACTTTCGTAACTAGGTTTCTGTCCATATCCACTGGCTTGATCATCATAGCTAGGTTTCTGGCCGTAACCAGGCCTTTGACTACCATAACTTGGTGTTTCGTAGTCATAATCTGGTCTGTTACTGTAATCCGGTTTACTATTTCCGTATCCTGGTCTCTGATCGTGAATAGGTCGATTCCCGTAACCACCATATGTACTCTGATCAGCGTATTGACTTTCACCATGACTTTGGGAATTACCATAACTGTTAGAAGAACTAGAAGACCCATAACCACCTTGACCACCAAAGGAGCCTTGAGAACCGCCATAAGAGCCTTGATTACCACCATATCCTTGATTACTGCCGTAAGCACCTTGACCAGTCCCTTCACTATGCGTAGTCCCGTACCCACCCTGATCAAATGATCCTGGGCTACCAGAGTTACCTTGGTTGCTTCCGTAAGAGCTTGAGCTGCTGCCATATGAACTTTGTGCACTGCCATAGGAACTTTGTGTACTGCTATGTATCCCTTGGTTACTGCCATAACCTCCTTGGTTGCTTCCATACTGATCTTGATTACTACCATAAGGTTTATCATAAGAATTACTAGGTTTTTGTGGCCTTTGGTAACTAGGCTGCCCGTAGCCATCTTGATGACTATTGTAAGCAGGTCGATGAGTTACGTATGAAGCGTGACTTCCGTAACTTTCTTGATGTGTACTTTGTTCGATAAAAGAACTACTGTAAGAGCCTTTGTGTGAGTTTTGGCTACCATACGAACCTTGGTCACTTCCATACGATGGCTTGCTAGGTCTTTGAGTCTGTAATCCATACCCGGTTTCTCCATAGCTTGAATAATCATTTCCTGGTCGGTTACCACCATACCCGGCTTGGCTACCGTAATCACTTTGACTACTGCTATATGAACCCTTATTGCTGGTATATGATCCTTTATTAGTGTTATAAGAACCTTGATTGTTGTTATATGTGCCCTGGTTGCTGCCATAGCCACCTTGGTTGCTGCCATAGCCACCTTGGTTGCCGCCATAACCACCTTGGTTGCTGCCATAAGTTCCTTGGTTTCCATATGATGGCTTTATTAAATCGTTAGGCCTTTGTCCATATCCTGAACTACCATACTCATTATCATCCGAAGTTCCGTACCCTGGTTTTTGAGGTCTATCATTACTTGGCTTATATCCGGGATTTTGAGGTCTATCATAAGGTCTGTCACTCTGGCCATACCCTCCTGTTTCTGAAAAAGATCCAGAGTACTGGCTATTTTCATTTTGCGATTGTGAATAAGAATTTTGACTTGAGTATGTTCCATATCCTAAATATCCTTGCCCATTATATTGCTGGTTTGGCCTATCTTTGATTGGTATATAAGGACGTGGTGGGTCATTAATTTGCACGTAAATGGAGTTATCAGTTTGGGAACTCTGGCCATAGTTACTGGCATATTGTCCATGATAGCTGTAGGTAGGCTTTTCATAAGGTCTGGTTGGCCTGTAAGGTCTGTCTGGAGGACCAATAGGCCCTGAAGTATAACCATCAGAGAAGGGATCGGGTTTTGAAGGGTTAGCATAATCATTGTGAGGTCTAGGCTTTCTATTGGGTCTGATAATGTAATGGTAGTCAGGTTTTTCTGGCCTATAAGAGTCTGGGCGATCATACCCATATGCAGGAGGTCTTGGTTTTCCTAAATCCTGAAATTGTAGGACATCATTCGTTTCTGGTCTATTTGGCCTTTGAGGTTTGTATTGATCATGGGGCCTGTCTGACCCATAAGGTGGGTCTTGTGGTCTGTCGGAACCGTAAGGATTTTGTGGCCGTTCTGGTCTATACGGGTCTTCAGGTCTATAAGGATCATTAGGTCGTTCCAGCTGATACGGGTCATTAGGCCGTTCAGGTCTTGAGCCATGAGGTCTACTAGGTTTATATGGTATATCCTGAGGCTTATGTTCTCCGTAGCTTGGTGGAGCATCGTAATCCGGTTTATTACTTGATATGTCATCAGGCCTATACGGAGACGGTGGTTTCCCATACGCAAGATCTCCAGAAATCAAGTAATCTTCAGCAAGTGGCGGTCTTTCGTCTACTTCAGGTCTGAAAACTGGTCTGTGTTGAGGTCCCGGGCCAGGGTCGTCGCTTAGTGGCTGAATAGGGGTGGGGGGTGACTGTTCACATTGAAACCTTCTGATGTAGACGTCATAGTCGGGGTGGCGTTTGAGGGGGTTTTGTTCTTTTATTGTTTTCTCGTCAAGGGTACTGAGATTGCACGTGGCGTTTCCTTTCGCTCCGACACTGGAAAAATGAAATAAGGTTTTATTAATTGCGGTTAGAAACAGTAAATATGAAACAAGTAGGTTTAATTAAAATAAAAAACAAGACTGCCCTAGCCAGTGTGACTCGGGATGATGATGACGATATTCTAACGATACGCCATAGGTACATCCCAATCTGTTCCGGCATTTAAAAATTATCGTTATGATGGAATAAAAAATATGTAAATCCTAGTAATATTTGAGTATGTATATTATGTAGGTAAAACCCTATGCAGAAAACCGTATCTAAATCGGTCAAACCGTTCTGGAGATAAATGAGAACATTCATGTGTGCACACACTAACAAACAAACAACCTCTCACTCTAAACGCATATACCGTCTCCGTTCCGTCGCGGGTAAAAATAATGGCTGTTTGTTTAATAAAAACCACGCAGTCTATATAATAATCAATATAAATCCACAGATAATTGTTTGGATTGAAAGTATATTTTAAAATTACAAATATAAAAAACTTATACTTGCCTTTATATTATAAAGAAGAAGTTTTTTTTTAATAATTTATTAAGTACTTACTAAAAAAAGAACAAAGTGCTGCCATCTATTCAACTCTTACAACAACTCACCCGTAATCGTATGCCTGGCACTGCTTGTCTTGCTTGCAGATCTGCTCGCACTCTCTGTTAGTTAGTTCCGATACGTTCCGATAGATGGCGTCGGCCGGCAATTGTTCTCCGATTGAGGTTCTTTCGAAGCAATCTGGAATTTACGAAATTTCATTTTTTCAGTACTTTGGCTGATAAAACTACTTTCATCCAAGACAGAGACTGTATTCGTTTATCTGTCCCTCCTCAAGTAAAAATAATGGTGGGAAAATACAAGCACAGCTCCAATTCTTGGGTTTTAACGTTTTTAGTACGTACCTACTTTCAATCATAATTTTACAAGGTGGTAGAACTAACACTTCTGCTCGTGTCAGTCTGGGTTAGTACCAGCGCATTCCTCGTGATGTCTGCCGCCAAGCAGTTATGTGCAAGCTCTACTGTGTTTCGGTTTGATGAGCAGAGTAGCCATTGAAATTACTGGTCTGATGAGACTTTAATACCTAATGTCCAGTGCCACGCCTTTGTGTTCATATATTATGTATGTTTGTATGTATGTGAGTTTCTTTATACAAGTTATAACTTGTAAAAGCCTGAACAGATTTTGATGTATGTATGTCGTTAGAATCCGTACATCATCCTGAGAAACACTGGCTAGGGCAGTCGTGTTTTGTTTATGAAACTTGATACATCGACTTGTGTAGGTACTGAAATTGTGTTTTTTTTAAGTACCTACTCTAAAAAAAAATTGTTTTAATATCAGCCTAAGTACACGCGATGTAATCTCTGCTAGTGTATCCTGCGTCTACGAATAAGTACTTCAAAGTGCACAGAGAAAGGGTTTGAAACTTAAAATAACGTAATATACGCAACATAAACCGTTAAAAGTTGCTAAATTCAATAGTTTACATAGTTTTCTTAAGTACAAAACAAAGTATAAAATGATTAGTCACACAGTTTTTCAACTAAACTTAGAATTTACACCTCGTTTAAATACCTAACCAGATATTATGATTCGCTCAAAAACCAGACTAAAGTAACCATTTCCGGTAGGGGCCGGAAGCTGTCAAGTCAAATGATATTTTAATACACTGATTTGAGTACGTATGTATGACGTCAACATCATTCTCGGTTTAATAATTAATTAAAAACTCTAATGTGTTCATTGTAAAGGGCCATATTTTTTAAAGTTGTAAATATAATACAATACCAATTAAATAATTTATCTTTATCGCTGGCCGAAGACGGGACTCGAATCAGCCGGTCCAAACAATACAAACAGAAGCGTGCGCAACGTGTTTGCAAATGTCTTACCATCAGGCAGACGATCCTCTCGTCTCGTAATCAAATAGTGTATAAAAATGTCAAAATTGGTTGACAATTAGAGAAAATTAAATCTGCGCGCAAAAGTGCTTTTTATCCGCTAGCGTGGAAAGTGCGGACGGCTCTGTGCGGCGGCGCCCTACGCGGCGCGAGCGGTGCGCCGCATTATTATACACTATTTGATTACGAGACGAGAGGATGGTCTGCCTGATGGTAAGCATAACGTCAGCCCATAACAATTGCAGTGCCACTCAGAACTTGGAAACAGAAAGGCCTGCGCGGCACTGAATTGCTCTCGTTACCCTGAGACATTAGGTATGCCTCATAAGTCCAATAATTTCACTGACTAGTTTGCTCATCAAACGAACACAGTAATGCTTGCACATTACCGCTTGGTGGCAGACTACACTGTAGACGGACCCTCGCATAATAATTAGTCCTATCAGTTATCAACTGATAAAACTGTGTATTTTATTTTAAAATTGGTCTGCTAGTTATTATTCAATGTTGTAATCATATAATCAGTTCCAGACGAAGTGAGTTAAATTTTGTAATTTGTTTCGTAATTTGTTTCTTAACATCCTATTTCAAAACTAAATTGAGTAAATAACTATAAGTAATCATTTCATTATGTATGTACAATTGTACATATTACTCCTTTATATTATTATTATTTTAGGGACCTATAGTCAAATGAATTGTGAGGAGTTGGTACATTTTTTTTTTCAGTAATCTAGAAGTAAAAAAATATATACATAGTATAGGTCTAGTAATTCCATACATAATTATTTAAGTACTACCTATGCCCCGCGGCTTCGCCCACATAGCCTAAGTTACTCCTTGTAACATCAGCTATCTGCAAGTGGAAGTCCCGTCAAAATCGGTCCAGCCGCTTCGGAGATTACCCGGAACAATTAGATAGACAGACAGACGGATAGACCGACAAAACTTTTAGAAATGGTTGTTTTGTTATATGTGCCGTATATAATTTCATATTTATTTAGTAATAAGCTGTTATTTTGATATCACAAACAGACACTTCAATTTTCTTTATTTGTAAAGATAGATTGCTACTTTTTAGATTTTACCGCTCGAAAGCAACGACCACAGATCAGTAATATGTAAACGACTTATAGGTTGGACCAGCAGCTGTCACGCGTATCAAGCTATATTATAAAACAAACTACTGTTGGTATCTTAACTTTTTTTTTCAAAACGTAATGACCGAAACTAATGTCATAGGTATATCGTAAAATAATGATAAGTACGATAACAAAATTAAAGAGCTGAGGTACCACTTAGTTCGTAAAAAGAATGTCATATCAATATGGTTTGAGGGTAAACAATTTGAACTCAAAACTTACTCAACCAAACTGTTCAGAGTAATAATTTCGTATTATTTTTCACATCACTAACCTTTTCTTGAACACAGTGACGGGACGGGACCTAACTCTTTTACAGTATTGAACTGAAAGTCGATGTACTACATAATATAATAAGTAGCTACCTAATCAATCTGATAACAATATTATAATACATCCTGATCCCATATTCTTAAATCCTGGAGGTACAAAAAGATTTGTAAAAACTGATAGGGTGGACCAAAAACCATTAATAGTTTAGTGAAAGTTTTGGCCGAATAGAATTAAATGGTCCCTCAATTCTGACGTCTAAAAAATGTAAATAGCTAAGTTTTAAAATCAACCTGCACTCTAGAAAAAAAACATGTTTACCTTCCACTGAAGTTCCCAGTTGAGAATCGATTGTCAAAGTCTGCACGCCAGCTACGAGTAAAACCCGGCACAGAACTAGTATGTACAACATTTTTATTAACATGCAAACTATCATCCTTACTTTAAAACTTCATTCTACCCCCATCATTAAAAGTAGTTCACTCGTAAAAAGGATCACACTTGATGACCACATAAAAGAAAAATACAACTTTTCATAAAAAAAAAACAGAAATGACACAGATTAAAAATGAAATCTATCGTTTCGCGCCATTTTCAAAGTCAAAGCCGCGCGTTTATTTTTAAATCCAGCCAGTGACTGAACTATTAATTTAATTTTTGAAGACGTGCACACACAACAATTCGCGAATAAATGTGTGGCGCAAATCTTGAACTGGGTGTGTCAGCTTCATGGTCCGTTGGCTTGGCACTTCCTTGGCGTCTCATGTGAACCTTAAAGTTTGCTAATCGGTACATCAGGTAGACAATGTGCGGGCATCTAATTTTGATCAAATTTTCATATTTGAGGCGGTTGTTTCACTTGACTGCGCTGAGTATTTTGAGGTAGAGTTCCGTCTTCCGTGAACCATCGTAAATAAATTACGAGTTACGCATAACAGCTAAGATTAGAGCACAGTTTCCGTTACTATAATGGTTAATGTGATTTTGTTGTGACATACGGTGAGCATAGCAGTAAGTAAGCATCTACTTAAGTAAGACTGAGTGGTCGTGATCCGTGAACTCATTAAATTGCTTTTGAAAAAGCGGGAATAGAATTAGACGAAAGTATCGCGGTATTTGAAATTTGACCATCATTTCTCCTGTTAGTTTTCCAGGTGGTATTCTTTCACAAAATATATAAAAGGACTACTTAAGATATACCCACATTACTAATGAAAACAGAATTATATTAAAAGAGACTATAGGTAGACATCACTAATTATAGAGATAAGAAACTCTTTGTTTGAAATTAGTTAAAAATAACGATCTTCCTTTGATATTCACAAGACATCACCGCAAAACAGAGACAGTTCTCTGTTATTGTGACATCACTCTCATCATTTTTAAATTTCCAAGCGATCTTGGCCCAGAGGTATTAAGATCGACCACACGATAAGATCGACGTCGATCCTTAGTTGCTACCAAACCAATTGATCGATCGTCGATAGACGGTATAGTGATTGAATCTACGTCGTCGATCCTCATTGTTACCACACAAATCGATTGACATCGATCGACGTCGATTAATGGCATTGATCGACGATCGCTTGATATGGTAGGCACCACAGATCTTTATGGGTGGCACACTAACGGATCACGTGATTTTTTGCATAGAGATAGTTTATTGGTCGGAAAGTAACATAATCTTCTTTTTCTACGGAAAAATGCACGGTTCCTGTGGAAACCCGCGTTCAGAACCTAGTACCTACTTATACCTACTTGAAAGCCTATAAAAAGCTTGTTATAAGAGCCCACATACACGAGCACTCGGCGAAAATCTCAGATAGATTACGTGGAGTGATAGAAATATTACAAATCCAATTCTATATTCTAACTATTCTTCAGTGGCCGATACGATACGACAATCCATTTCGCGCTCAGTTGCTAGTGCTCGAGACGCAGAATGACCGAAAAATGCGATTGCGCTCGGAATGGAGTGCCCGTCTGTGGGCTCGAAATAATTTATTGGACCATCGTGCATTCCACTCAATCCACGACGCGCGGAGCGATGGATTTGGAACTTTTTTTAAAGAGATATAGAGAAGGCTTCATTCATTTTTTTGTAATTAGTTTTTAAATAATTTTTATAACCGTCTTCGGAGGAGGTTCTATGTTCGACTGCGTGTATTTTTTTTATGTTGTTCAACGATTTCATCGCAAGGAATAAAACTTTCTTGTTTCACAGTCAATTATGGACTGATTTTTAAAATTCTTTTTTTTGTTTATACTCTCGGTGTGGTCCCATATACATTTTATTATACTCATAGAATTAAGGTTTATAATCAAAGCTTATACTATCCTTATAGATGGAAAAATGGAGAATAAATTTCCCACTTTAATAAAAGCGGAACTCTAAAACGACTTACGCCCTTCTGGAATGCCCACTATCAATAGGTAGGTAGGTATTATCAAATTATTGCTTCGTCGAATGCTTGTTGATTCGGAATAGGTAATTTTCGTATATTTTCGTGCGTGCTACAATTTTTTATCGACCAATTATTTAAGATGTTTATCTTCGTAATTATACCTCGTTAAAGACACTCACCGAGCCGTTGGTTTGTTTAAAAAGTTGTTTGAGACGCTCCTTTAGGCATCATTTTTTGTATTGAAATAAGGTTGAAAATGGCGATGCGTTTTGCTATTAGTAGGAGGTTATTTCGTATTTTTATTTAGTTAAGAAAAAGAGACACCATACAGTTTAAATATGTTTACATATGTCTTAAAGACGATTGAATTTCCTTTTTTTTTTTGGTTCAAAAAAAAGGAAATTCAATCGTAAAAAATGATAGGTACCTAGTTGTCGCTCGAAATATTGAACATTTCGTGGCAAAAGGACGATTTTTTTACAAGATTCTGGGCTACTTCAAGCAGGTGGGGGCGTGAGAGTGCTCCACGGAGCACGGAAACGGGGCGTGGTTGACCCCCTCCGGCTCCTCTGGGAGGGCCTGGGGTGTCGGTAGTGGAGGCATCCGGCGACTCGCACCAAGTGGTTTTTAGTGGGTAGGACACTGTGTAGTGGGCAGGCGGGAGATCCGCACTCTCTCCGTCACCCCCCGCCCGGGGTGCGGAGGGGTAAGCTCGCAAAGGAGTTATTCCATGGAAAATAAAAAAGGTACCATCCGGTTTGTTAAGCGAGCGCCAGGTGGTTCCTGCCATATTTTGCGCCTTTTGAATTACATTTTTATCCAAATTGGCTTGGTAGAATTTTGAATTTGAATATCTAAGCCATCAGAGTTGTTTTAAAAAACTTTCTGCGATTCTCAGTGGCTAGACCAACTTTCGAAACAGATCTAAACGCCCGATCTAGTCTAGATTTCAGTGTGCATATATTTCGGTCTTCTCACGGCATTCTGCAACGGTCATAAAGACTACTTGCGAACGAATCGAGCGGGTTGATGAACGAAATTTTTATTAGCGTTGGTTTCATGTTGATAAGACTCGACTCTTTATTTTAGGAAGGATACAAATTATTCACAATATTCAAAACAACACAACATGCAATGCAACATTTTACATACATGCAGGGCTGGATTGTCCATAAGGCAAAGTAGGCAACTGCCTAGGGGCCCACACCTCGGGAAAAACGAGTTGACAATGTTTCTTCAAGTGAAACTAAATTTGAAGATTTGTATATAAACAAACCCTCAATGACAATATTGTTAATATTGCGTTGTTTTTTTTATATTATATCGTCATATTTCAGTACATTTCAGAACGCATTTCAAATTATTATAGCATGATATTATTATGGTTAGAAAAGGGGGCCCCAGACGTGCATTGCCTAGGTTAATCCGGCCCTGCATACATGTTAATGTGTTCGTGGACTAACAACTACACGTACTCTACGTGCATTCTTCCAAATATTTTCGCATTGCTTGTCCGGGTGGTTACAGAACTTACACATTATTTGCAACACAACATGTAACAAGCAATTTAATATTGTGCTAATAATGTATTCGCGAACGCACAAAAAACAGTTGCTTTATAAACTACTGCCCAAAAACGTTATCAGGTACAACGAATTCGATTTTGATGTTTGGAATTTAGATAGTTAAGGTTCTGGAATAACACATAGGGTATAAAGATATCTCCGATAATCTCCGACTCTTTATTTTAATTATCATAGTGCACCTTATTATATTTTTATTAATTACTGATTAATGTGTTTGTGTAATTATGTTTTTTTTTCAAACACAATGTTACAATTGTATAATTAATAAATTGAATTGAATTGAATATATAGGTACCGTGCAGGCGAAGCTGATGGCAAAGGCTAGTTACAATAATATGAATGTGAAAAAACGAATTCGGAAAAAAATTCCGATGCGTCGTATCCATATTATAATGTACGGATTTAAAACAAAGAAGTTGAATGAGATAATTACACAAAGCAGCTTACGGTCGCTTATCTGCGATCTGCAAGGTGGAGGCACTCCGCGAAAATTTATTATTAATTTCGATAATTGACGTAGTGTTGGGAAAAGGTGTTGACATCGAGTTTTTTAGAATAAGAAAGGCAGGTCCTCTGAGACTCAATGTTGATAGTGCCTCGCGCGGGATCACAATCACAGAATAAATGGTTATTTGCATGAATATAATGTCATAAAAATATCTATGGGCCGTGGTTTTTAACTTGTCTTCTAATGTGAACAAATAATGGCGTATCGTCAACCAATGGCATAGATGGAAATCCTATCACGAATCCTGTCATCCACCATTTTTTTTTATAATATTGGATAACAACTCGTTGAAGAGTTTTGGCGGGAATGCGAAAACGTGCTGTTGTTGAGTTTGTGTTATTTACTAAAACCTATGTTTTATCGAGTGTTAATGTGTAATAATGGTGGATTATTAACCATTAAGTGTTCGTAAACGTGCATGAGTGAAAGGCAAATAGTACAAAGCCGAAAAACGTATATTTTCTCATTCTATCCAAAACTCCATAAAATCATTCAGTAAAGTACCAGCGCTTTACTGAAGCGCCACTTCGACTCACGCCTAGACTGAACTTTAACGTGACTTTGACGACTTTTATGCACCATAACTAGAGATTTATTATACTTGACACTGGCTAAATACGCAAATAACGTGGATCCAAAAAAACTCGTCCAATACGGATAGTACGGATACCTATGTTGTTAATGAGATGTGCGGGTCGTTTGAATGTAATAATAAGCATAACATCAGCCCATGCCGATTGCAGAGTGACCCATTGTGGCTAATGCGTTACAAAAAGTGACAATTGTCGTCGCAATGATGGCAATCCATTACTGTTTTGTTGTGCTTGGGCTCTAGGACAAAACGTCAGGCGATCTATCATTAACTATCGATAAACTTCTACACCATCAGCTGCACATCCCTAAGACCTGTCGACCCGTAAAATCTGACCGAAGCAGATCGAAGATAACCGAATGAAAACAGGTAAAAACTTTCAAGGTGCCATTAAAGGTGTGGTAGATTATTAATGTGTAGTGCTAACTCTTGTTTTGAAAACTTTGATTGGAAGATAAAAGAAACTACATAGCAAATTGATACCTATTATGGATAGATAAATACACAGTTCCGGACATGTTTTATGATGGGCCATATTTTAACCAGTACCTCACTGGATGATCCCTAGTCTATAATCTATATAAGTACCTACTTCTATTCTATCTAATGTCTTAAAGATGTAGTTTGTTCGTTCAGTGAAATTACAGAAAATCATAACGATACACTAAATTCAAAATTCCGATTTTATTTCTACTATATATTCCCTTTTGACATGACGTTCTTTTAATTTTGACATGCGCTGGCAAAAATGTGGTAAACAATAGCCCAAAAAAAAGACAATACTTATACGGAGACGGCGCCTGTGGAACACGCGAGTGAAACCGCGGGTCGTTTAGCTAGGTGACGAGTTTGTCAAGACTAGTCAGGAGTAGTTACACTCTAAGATCTTATTGATAAAAATTGCTTAAACAGTGTTTAAACAGTGGTTTAGCTATCCCTCATCGGTTATCCAACAATCAAAAGTACTGTTGTGAGAAATTAAAAAAACCATGAGGAACGAGAAGGGAACGCAACGATTAGACATTCTAATTATCGCGGAATTAAAACCATAAATTACCCACATTATAGTATAATCTTATTTGAAACGCAACGGGTTCCTACTTCCTCTCCCGCCAAAAACGGAAAAAGAATTTGGTTTTTTTCACAGATTTGTATTGTATGTCTGTGGTTTTTTTTTATTTATTGCCTGTGGCGTAATTTCAGGGTAGCCAATACAAAAAATAATTCACAGTTATAATAATTATTCAGTACGACCTGTTCAAAAGTTCGACGACCGCGGCTGTTTTTAATTACTTTACGCCTCTTCCTTTGTGCGTTATAAAACAATTATCCCGTGTACTGTTGTAGATATAAATCGTTGATAATACTTGAGAAAAGTTTTGAGAATAGTCTATGAATTTTATTTTTTCCGTGGCTGTAAAGCTGAAACTGTGCCTTACTGGTTTTAATTCTACTGTGAGATCACATTAAAATTATTATTACAAATTTTAAAGCAAGTAAGTATAAGACAATTTTCTATACTTATGCAATAATGTAAACAAATTTGACGGCTCACAAACCAATGACATAGATAGAAAATCAAATTCAAATCACGTCATTGGATGGCGATCGGATCACTACCCCCTTATTCATAAAAGCTGCATAAGATAATCTATGCTTTAAACTGCTGTCAACTTCTCGTTGACGGAAGGTGTTACGCGTGAAAATGAGACAAAAAACTTTGTATTAATTAAGTAAGTTATGGAACGTTTATGAATAACGCAGCTAATGTTTTCAGGGTTCATGTATGTGTATGAGTTTATTCCACCATAACTTTTAAATGCCAGGACAGCTGCCTTGCTGGCTAATGAAATCATCTTCATTTTCAACCAGTGGTCGGTAGTCTTCGGTAGGCTAGTTTTTGTTTTCGAACTTGTTCCCGGTTCCAAACCGAAAACTAGCAAAAACTCTACAATTCGTTCCAGCCGAAGACTAGGAAACACCGGTTTTAATCGAAAAGGAAGACGATTTCATTAGCCAGTAAGGCAGGATTTAGATGTGTAGGCTATCGTTAGAATCCTTACATCATCCCGAGTGACACTGGCTAGGGTAGTCGTGTTATTAATTTTTTTAATTTTTTTTTGTTCGAAAAAAAAAAGCAATTTATTATTTTACTAAAATTTATTTCCTATTTTTTTTACTACTCTTCTGCTCGTTCATCTCTCTTTTTCTCTTATTAATAGGATTCCTCGGGTCATATATGTCGAACCAATCGTCTCCTTTAGTCGACGCGTCTCTGGCCAACACTGGCCGGCTATCTTCGAAACATAGGGTATGACCTAACCTGCGAACAAATAATTTAGAGTATGATTGTTAGTGGTAAGACTAACTCTTCTGCGAGTGTCCGTCTGGGTTGTTAACACCGCTTTGCTCGTGAAGTCTGCCGCCAAGCAGTAGTGTGCAAGCATTACTGTGTTCCGGTTTGATAGCCAGTGAAATTACTGGGCTTATGGGATTTGGCACCTAATGTCTCAGGGTAATGAACGCACTGCAGTGCCGCACAGGCTTTTGTGTTTCAAAGTTCTGAGTGGCACTGCAATTGTTATGGGCCGGCGTTATGCTTACCATCAGGCAAACAACAACGTTATTAAATAGTAAAAAAATAACAGTGATAAAACATTTGATTATTACGGTCTAATTATTTACAACATACCAATCGTCAGTATTCAAGTTCTCATCCTCTGTTTCTTCTTTTACTTCCTTCTGTTCTTCTTTCTTCTCTTCTATGCTTGCTCCATCTTCGCCTTCCGGCTGCGACTTCTCTTTTATAGCGTGAAGCTTGGTCTTGAACTTAGCCAATAGTTGTAAAGTGAAATCTTCCCTATAAGAAATAAAGACAGAGGTAAGTAAGGTCCTATATCATTTTCGTTATGTTAACCAATTGTTTTCTTCAACTAAATATGATTTGCCGTTAAATTGCCGCAATTATATATTAAAGAAAGAAAGAAAATACATTTATTTCTATATATAGGTGCTTGGTTTTCTTATTACATTATCAGCCTCTTACGCTCCCACTGCAGGGATACCGGCCTTCTCTCAGAGAGACAGGTATGGGCCATAATCCACCAAGCGGGCCCAGTGCGGCTTGGTGGGTGTCACATATCCTCGAATTTGTATGGTTCTTGAATATGTGAGTTTTAGTTTTCTCAAGATGTTTTCCTTCGTCGTTTTAAAGCGAGTGTCAATAACCCGCACATAACTTGATATAAGTCATTGGTGCGGGCCAAGTCGAGAGTCGAACTATGGTGTATCGGATTGAAAGTCGCACAAGTTCCTGCTCGGCCACACTCTCTGATTATCTTATTACAGCCAATTAATGACATTCAAAATAAATGAGAAATCTCTTGTAACAGTAAATATAGAACAATAATTAATTACTAATTACAAACGTGAGAACTGGCCGTTTCTTTGTGTAGAGGTGAGAGGTCTCGTATAAGGATTTCACTTGTGAATTTTGCGGTACATTTTTTATGAAACATTTTCTTAATCTGAGATTTATTTTTTGTAAGAGATGATATTTTCATGAGCTTGATAAGCTTTATCTTATGAGCACTATCTCACCTGCGGCGCAAGTACGGAAGTCGGTACCGAAGTCTGATCGTAAAGAATTGTAGTAGCTCTATATTCTCTTTGGATTCGGCCTAGCTATTCGATAACTTTTGTCGATAGTATCGAGGCTCAATAAATTATATTAAAAGTCGATAAAACTCACTTTATCGATTTGAACTGTCAATTTTCTCGATTGAAAAGATCCGTACTTGCGCCGCTGATTTTTATTAAAAGGAAAAGTGAGCGGGAGCAAAAATTTCAAATCAAATCAAATCGTTTATTTGCTAAAATACATGTTAGCGTACCGTCTTAATCAATGTATTTAACCTGCAGGCAGGCGTGCAAATATTGACTTTTTTTTATACTGCGATGCTGAAATGTGTGTTTCTATCTGTAGTGCTAACAATATTCTTTAGTAGCAAAGAAAGTTTTTTATTATTATTATTTTAATTCCAGTGTATGTCATAATCAGTTCTTAAAATTACAAGTTAGAAAAATAAAATTATTGTCAAATATTACATACATACATACAAATATTGCAAGTTAAAAAAAGCTTGTAAAAACATGAGAGAGGGATAGATGTTTGACAGATCTAAATTTAGGTATTGAGCTGTCAAATAGCTTAATTTTTGACAGGTCAGACGCCACAATTCGTGCCCTTATGCTTATCAAATATTATTCCATCCTTTTGTCATGTTCTTATTTGGAAATAACAAAAGCTACGTCAGGGTAACGAGCGCACTGCAGTGCCGCACAGCCCGCAGGCCTTTGTATTTCAAAGTTCTAAGTGGCACTGCAATTATTATGGGCCAGCTTTATGCTTACCATCAGGAAAACAACCAGCTCATCTCGTTATAAAAAAAAACTGGCCCTTAGCTTTATGGGAACTGAAATAATAATGACTCAAAATTTCATACAACTCATTTATTGACAAAACACATATACACGGTGAAAATTGAGATATAGCGCGACCGATTTTGATGAGAAGTGCATAGTTTGATTTTCAAGAAATGTCGGAGTTTTTCTGTAAATTGAAAGATTAAATAATTAAAAAAATACACCTGTATATAGCACCACAAAAAATTAAAAATGGTTTTTTGTTATACGTACCATATATCGTTCATATGCATTTAGTAAAAATATTTTGATATTACAAACAGACACTTCAATTTTATTTATTATTATTATTTTATTTTTATATAAGTATAACATAAATAACAAAAAAACTTTAATATCTAGCTAAATAGAAGTCACTGTGTCCTAAAAAACACAGTGTATACTAAGTTCAGTTCAGAAGGCTATTGATTCAGCATGTAACACAGTATATATAGCATTATTTATCTTCATAGTAATAACCACAAATTATAATACAAATACTCAACGTCCTACAATAAGTGTCAAAGTGTGTATGTTAGTGTGTTGGTTTGTTCTTCGTTCACGCCGATCGACGTGGTGTTTTTTTTGCAAAGTTATAGTTTATGAACCGTAGAGTAACATAGGCTACTTTTTATCCCGGAAAATTTACTGTTCCTGTGGTAATCGTCACGCGAAGCCGCGGGCAGGAGCTACTGCACTACTTATCACCACCTAAGCATTCATCAATATCATCAGAATCATTGATCACTGCCTCGTCCCACGGACCATATTTATTATCCTTATAACTTTGCCATTTAAGGAACATAACCGGACAGTACAAACTCAAAATCCCGACCAAAACCAAGAAGTAATACATCAGCGTACACGAGACGGTATACAAACTAACTAAAGTCAGTATCAAAGTAAAAAAATACATATACAAAAACAAATTCGTATGCAAATACGCTTGCACGAACTGTGGGCTTAGAACAAAGAATAAAACAGATACGGTCAGCAAAACAAACGCATCGAACGGACTAGACAGTCTTGATACTAGACACACCGAAGCGAAAATCGCCGCGTTGATCGATAACGACTTTGATACTAGAGCAACTGGTACGTCATAATCGAAAAATATCAAATGTATTAACATCATCAAAACAGACCAAGCGAAAATCGTGTCTGTGCTGACGGTATCTGTCAAAGTATGTAATACAGGAGACAGCAAATAACCTATAACTAAATACACCAAAACAGTGTTAAAATGCTTTATAAATGAACCACCCTGTATTAACAAATACATGATGTAACTGAGACACGTGACACCCACGCATACATAAATAACTGTGTATGTGTGAACGTAATCGTTGTACATGTACACGAATAGAACCGCGTAGAGCACACATAGGCATATTCTTAGGACGACGCGAAATGAGCCTTTAACCGCTTGCGTTAAGGTGTATTTTTCTGCGTATATATTCTTACGGAGGTCTTCAAGGAAATTTGGGTGTGTGTAGTTGTCTGGGTACTCCCGGTTTTCGTATAGATTCTTGACCCACGGTTTCTTTTTGTATTGTTTTCTTGAAGTCTTCGAGCGCCTTCTGGAATGTTCGGTTTTTTTTTGGTGACACTTTGAGACACTTAGACACTTGTGTTTACGCTTAGGAGTATAATAAACCTGTATAATGCTTTAAAAGTTTGAATATTTGTTTTAAATTGACGGCAGATCAATCTGTATAGGATTTAATATTATGACAAATTATAAAATCCAATATTTTGATGTTTGTAAATAATTTTTACTATAGTCCGTGTTTTTATACTTGTCTAATAATATGAACGAAGGCGCTTCACCCATCAATGGCATACTTACACAAATATCCTAAACCGTATCATGTCATTGGTTGGCATTCGTCACGAATTTGATTACATTAGAAAAGTATAAAAATACAGACCTTAACAAAAAGTTTATAAAACGCGTGTGATTTTTGGCATAGATATAGTTAATAGACCGGAGTGCTGTAACATAGGCTACTTTTTATACTTTTTTACGTTTCTATTTTTATTATACGCGAGTGAAAACCGCGGGCGGAAGCTAGTTATTGTATAATTATAAAACAAAGTTACATAGCTGTATATTTTACTCATAAATTAGAATATAAATGGACTATTGAAAATTTAATCAATAAGTAGATAATGTAAGTATCTATTATTTGTAGTGAGCGACCGAAAGTACGGTTTAGGTTTCGGTTTCGGCCAATAAGTCTAGTTTCGGCTTTAGTTTCGGTTTCGGCCAAAAAATGCCCGAAACTTTCGGCCGCGCCAAAACTAGAGTGTTCGTGAATTATCGTGGTCGTTCGGCCAACTTTGCGGCTAACACGTGCTCGCTCTGTCTGAGTGAGTCTGTAGCTATGTAGTGTATGTCTAAGTCTGACTAAATGCTATTTTTTTAATAGTTTCCTTCCAAGAAAGTCTTTCATTTAAAATATTTGTTTAGTTTATATATATTATTCATGACATAAAAGAATAAAATATTTTTTACGTATTTTAATTATTGTCTTTTTATTTTATTTTAATTAACACCCTTAACTGTCTGTATGTATATGCAAATAAATGTGTATAAAATACACTAGATTTCAGTACAAAATAGAAATTTTAATATGTTTATGTAAGTTTCAGTTTCGGCCGAAACTGAGAGCCTGACCGAAAATTCGGTTTTGGTTTCGGCTTAAAAACAGGTTTCGGTCGGACACTAATTATTGGTCAAATTATATTTCAAATTTAAATATTATTTTTTATTTTTAATATGTTCATTTGACCAATATTTGTAATTTTAAATTTCAATTTATGTTTTGTTGTTCTATGGATTCATTAAATGTTAATGATGTCATTGTATCTCTATAATAATTTAATTGTATATACCTTGCCGTTCCTTTCTTGGGTACTTTCTCTTTCATTTTCTTATATTTCTCCTGTTCTTCGACGAACTCTTTGTACATCTCGTTATCTTCTTCCAAGGTCTTGACTGTGTTCGCTTCTTCTTGCTCCTTCTGCTCCTTGATTTTCTCATCTTTGCTGTCTTTCATCTCTCGCCTCAATTGCTTTATTTCTTTTCTAATTTTATCTCTGAAATAAAGTAAATAAAAATATGATGCAAAAGAAATATTGTTTTTTTTGCATATTTGTTTTTGAAGCGATGATGCCTAAGTCGTAGTGATTTTTATTTTATATCGAGACGAGCTGGCCGTTTGCCTGATGGTAAGCATAACGCCAGCCCACAACAATTGCAGTGCCACCCAGAAATTTCAAACACAAAGTCCTGCGCGGCACTTCAGTGCGCCCGTTACCCTGAGACATTAGGTATTAAGTCTCATAAGCCCAGTAATTTCACTGGCTATAACTCGGCTCATCAAAGCGGAACACAGTAATGCTTGCACATTACTGCTTGGAGGCTGACTTCACGAGCACAGCGGTGGTACAAACCCAGACGGACACTCGCAGAAGAGTTAGTCCAACCACCTAGTCAGATTCGACTGAGACCAAAGATTGGAAAATGAGTTTGAGCTTCCATTCATCACTTGAAACCAACTTCAGTCACAATGTCAGATTAAAAAGATCTAATGATAATTTTTTTTATTATTTAACAAATGTCATAATTACTTCTTCTTCTGTATTTCCATATCTCTCTCCTTTCCCAAATAATACTCTTCTTCGGAGCTCTCACTGTCTTCTTTAACAACGTTCTTATCACCATCTCCCTTCTTTCTCTTCCCATCCCTTTCAACACTAGTCTCTCTTCTTGCGTCTTCTTGCTTCTTGGTGTCCTCTTGATTATTCTTTTCTTTTCTCAAGTTGAGTTTATCTCTGATACTCGTGACTGCTATTTCAGTTTCCTGTTTCCTCTTCTCCTTTTGTAATAACGTTTCTTCTGAATTTGATGACTGCTGCTCTTCTAGTTCTGTGAAACAAGTATTCAATAATAAAAAGAAAACACAATTTCCAATTTATTCAACTCGTCAAAACGAACCACATGAGTCTAAAATTGGGGGGTTTTGTGCAGAACAACGTAGATTAATGTTAGAATGATTTATCTTAAGTTTGGAATAGTTAAGTTTAGATTGATATTGAATCTGTGTAAATAGTTTCAGTTTAAAATATTAGTTTTAGTAGTGGTAGTTAGCCAAAGATAGGTATAAATAATAATATTACAGTAATATATTTACTACATAGGCCAAATCATTAGAATCCCTTTGTAAACAAAAGAAAAGGGGTATCTGTAAGGTAAGGATAAAACAACAAACGGTGCACCAGCCGTTTCCTTAATGGACGAGAAGAGCTCGTGTCTGATTGGTAGGCGAATCAGAGAGTAGGATTACTCGCATAAGACCTCGCTTGTGATTGGTTAGCCAATCACAGAGCCGCTTTTAATCTTAAGAAATTTTGTATATAAAGAGCGTCGGTTTCTGCGAAAATCAGTTTGTGCAATACTCGGCCTCTCTACAGAAAAAGAAAAGCAAGCCAACAATCATCAAGAAGAAATGTTTTATTGAACAAATCAGGAAGTATGAATCCTTTAAGTTTCTCTAGTGCCTTCCAACCCAGCATTTTTAAGTGTGTTCAACACAAGTTTACTAGTAGCCACTGAAGAATTCCACTATCCACCTGCTGGCTCCATCATCAGTTCAGCTCACTGGGTGGTAGGACTAACTCTTCTGCGAGTGTCCTTCTGGGGGTACCAACGATTTGCTCGTGAAGTCTGCGGCCAAGCAGTAATGCGCAAACATTACTGTGTTCCGGTTTGATGAGCAAAGGGGTCGGTGAAATGACAGGGCTCAAAAGACTAATATACAAAAAAAAATTACAGACCTGCAGCGGTCATCTTGCTCAGTTTAGGGTCTTCCAATAGGTCGTGAGTGGACTTGGGCTTCCCACGGTATTCCTGGGCCTCGCCCTCTTCCTCTTCGGCTTCTTCGCCGAAGGAGAGCAGGCCGAAGTTTCTGGAACAAGCAAGGTGTCAAAATCACGTAACAGATTTTTGTTTTAAAACTCTTTTGGCGTATACGCTGTACGTTTCTGAGGATTACATTTTTTAATGATTAATGTCCATCAAGAAATGACGAAGTTAAATGTTTTCTTAACGGCTACATTTCAAACGCACGCTCCCGCTTTGCTTTTTTATATTATGTATGTATTGTATAATTCGATCTTTGTACACCACAAACCGCATTACGTTTGTCATACAATTCCGGTCCATCCTAAAGTTTATGAAATATATTTTTATAGTGTTTACCGACACTAGCGGATGTTCACGCAAATATATACATCACAAACATTTCCCATAGCCTAGTTGGTTAAGGCTTCTGGTCTAGATAACCAGAAGACGCAGGTTCGAATCCTGTTGGAAGCGAAATTTTTGTGATGTATATATTTGCGTGAACATCCTAAAGCTGTTTGGTAGAAATCGCTTTAAGCGGTAAGACCGCCCAATTTTTTTTTCTCTCTAGAAATATTGTTTTATTTCTTGTACTAATTTGGTGTGCAATAAAGTGTTATTGTATTGTATTGTACTGTCCAGCAGACAATGGCTGGTGGCGTCATGACGTATGACGTCACAGCGGGTCAGCCGTTTTCACGCTCGTTTTTGGGACCACTGCTCTAAAGTCGCTGTATCTCCATCATTTATGATTTTAAACAATTTTTTCATAGTATTTATTGTTTTTTTTAAAAACGCGATCCTCATGGCCCTCATTAATTCTACAACCAGGATATTAAAATGATCACTCACTTAACAGCCTGCCGTTCTCTCTTCTTCTTCTTCGGTGCTTCTTCGACCGGTTTCGCTATCACTCTGGGTACGATGTCGGTGAAGGGGTTAATTAACACCGCGACACTCGTGATCCTGTGAGGGTGGTCGGGACGCTCGTCCGGGCCTATAAGACCCTCGGACAGTTTGAGGACATTGTAGATTGTCTCACCTGGTCAAAATAAACGTGTCTATTAGAGACAATAAGGAAATGATACTGTATAATAGGGATGTTGACTCAATTTTTTTTTATGGTGTGATTCAATTCGTTTTCTCATTAGAATCAAATGTCTATATCGAAAAAACTGGAAATCGAACGCTAGAAACGCACAAAACAGTGAAATTACTGGGCTTATGAGACTTAATACCTAATGTCTCAGGGTAACGAGCGCACTGCAGTGCCGCGCAGGCCTTTGTGTTTCAAAGTTCTAGGTGGCACTGCAATTGTTATGGGCCGGCGTTATGCTTACCATCAGGCAAATTACCAGCTCGTCTAGGTACCAAATAAAATATAAAAAAAAAAAATGAGAGTCAAAGTCAAACATGCAGGTTTCCTCATTTTTTAGAAGGATAAATTAATTGTAAAAAAAGGTCTAAGAACTTATTTAGAAGAAAAAAATAATTGTAAAAAAGTCTAAGGACGTAAATACCATATGTGAATTGAATATAATAAATATAAGTCATATTTTGACCTCTTCACTACTGGAAGTCCATAAAACCTACATTGAATCCAGTTCACTATCCCAATCATCCCATCTTTTCTTAGAGTTGTCTGGAAGAAACCGCTACAAGCGATTTGACCGCCCATTGTGTAGTGACCACATAAAACAGCGTTTTGAAGCGTTTTAGTGTAATTATTACTGAGCGATGAGCACCCAATATTTCGATGCTGTTGCAAGCATTGTGTTCATGGAAATACTCAATAATAATCACAGCAAATATATTTGATGGAATCAACTGGGAACTGGGAATAACCAGTAAGGGTTGGCAAAGCCATCAGAAACTGGGAATAACCAGTAAGGGTTGGCAAAGCCATCAGTAACTGGGTATAATCAGTAAGGCTTGGCAAAGCCATCATTCAGTATAGATCGAACTTAGGCCATTAGACATTCTTTATCGCGGAATTGAAACTATAAATTACTCACTTTATATAATCTTATTCACAGTAAATATCCCATTGCAATGTATGAATCATTAGTAGTTTACCAATCTATACATAGTTCTTACCAGTAACTTTTCCAAATATAGTGTGCTTGTTCTGTAGTTCAGGTGTTGCAGCCAACGTGAAGAAGAACTGCGAGGCATTATCATCCTTCCCAGCGTTGGCAGAGGCTACCAATCCACGTCGGTTGAAGCGAAGACGCGAGTGGAACTCATCCTGCAATTGAAAGATTATAAATATAGTGCACAATACAATCATTAATCATTACTAGGTGGTAGGTCTAACTGCTGTATATCCTTTTTTTATACTAAGGTAATGAGACATGCAGTTGTTTTGCCTTGTGGTAAACCCCTTTGTTTCAGTTCTGGGTGGCAATGCAATGCGTTTGTTAGTTGTTACCGTGTGGCATTAGGTAATACCCCTCATAAGACAAATCATTTCACAGAATACTTTCCTCATTAAACCGGAACCAAGTTTTGCATGAGAACACAATAGTCAAATGTTGGCGGGGGATGCGGGAAGGCGTGTTGTGTTTGGTTCGGCTGGGCCAGGTTAAGCAGAGATAATGCTTAACCTAGATGAGCAGGGATAAGCGGAGTCTATAGGTTTAATGGTCTGTGATCGGAACACAGTAATGCTTGCACATTATAGCTTCGGGGCAGACTACACAAGCAAAGTGGTGGTGATGGACACTTAGAGAAATAGTACCACCTGGTACTTGTCTCTCTCATTATCGAATGATGATGGGCTTCATCTTCACCTACGCCTTACCAATCTACTAAATATTATTTAAAATGCGAAAGTGTTGTTTTTGGTTTGTCGTCATTTCATGCAGTATTGGATTGTTGTGATTTTCTTGCAGACAGTTTATGAAAAGGAGAATGGCATCGGCAATTTTGTATCCCAGAATAATGTATGGTTCCTGTAGGGATCCTAACCGCATCAATTTCTGCTGCAGAGGTATTCAGAACGAAAATTTTACAAAATAATACTTACTTTGAAAGGAGCACCATAGATCGACTCCCCACCAGTCCCATCGCCATTAGGGTCACCACCCTGTACTATGAAGTCTGGCACCACTCTATGAAATATGGTATCTGGAAATATGTATATTTATCATTAACATTTTGAAGCAATGATATCATCGGAAGTGTTGCTGGTTGCTGTAGGATGTATAGGTCGAGGATTACAATCCTACAAAAGCTCAAGATTTTTGTAAAGATATGGACAGAACTTTATTTTTCTTTACTAGCCATTTGCTGCGCTGCTAGGCATAAGCATGCTTATTTCGAGCATGTTCAAAAATCAAGTGCTTTGATTTTTGAACATAATGTGATGTAATGTTAAAACTATTGACATTTGTAAAAAAATACAAGATGAGACAAAATTTGGGTTCATAATACACTGCACCAATAGGTTCTGTATTTTAGGCATAGTCAATCATAACTACAAACAGTACTAGTACTTACTATTGTAGTATCCTTCTAAACAAAGCTGTATGAAGTTCCGACAAGCCTTTGGGGCTTCTTTTGTCCATAATTCAATATCAATTTCACCCGCTGTTGTTTTCAAAAGAACCTGAAATAAAAATATTACAACTTAGCACTTTCTTGCATATTGTGCGGCCAAGCAGTAATGTGTTATCATTACTGAAAATACTGTGTCCTGCTTTGATGATCAAAGTATTCAATGAAATACCTCGGCTTATGTGACTTAATAGCTAATGTCTCAGGGTAACAAGCCTACTGCAGTGCCGCGTTTTTACCATGTTTACAATGTTTGTTACCATGTATATCTACATAACTTCTAAATTGATTTTGACGAACTTTAGAATAGTAGTACTGCCCTCCTAACCATAAACAGCGCAATCGACAGTTTTGGCCAAAATGAGTTATATACATATTCGGAATCTACGTAATGAGATCTATTTGGATCAATTACCCGTTTTTTCATTTATTTGATAGAAAAGGAAATATGTAATGTTAAGCATAAAAAACGTAAGTGACATATTTTTATATTTTTCCTAAGGATTAACAGCGTATGGTAGCCTACGGTTCACTACTTGCGAAGGACATGCGATGAATACTGACGAATATTATGCACCAATAGGTATAGCAGAAAATATTTTTTTTTATAATATTTCTATAATATTTTGTGTTGCAATGAAAATACGCAAAAAAAACTTTAAGTGCGTTTTTCTCGAAACTTACCGCTATGCACTTGCGCTGTTTATGCTTAGGAGGGCAGAGTAGGTTGTTTAGGTTGTGGATTAACATATAGGCTATAAAGATATAGACCATGAAGGTGAAACCACTGGCAGAACATAAGTTATTATGAAATTAGGTTTCTTCTAGGCAAGTGTGCTGTAGCATTTTTATCTGATGTAGGCTTACATTTGACCACGATCTCACCTGATGTTAATCAATGATCTCACCTGATGTTAATCAATGACACATCATTGATTAACATAGTGGTCAAATGTAAGCCTACATCAGATAAAAAAAATAGGACAAAAATTTCAGGACAGTGTTTGCCTACTCCAGATTACATTTATCGTTCATGACAGTGTTTGCCTACCCCAGTAATACATTTATCTATGTGTTTGGTTTAACTAAACTTAGAAAAGAAATTGCACTGGGGTACAGTAAAAATTATACTCTGGTCTACTTACTACCAATAGTCAGACTAGTGTCACTGGGGTATATGAACAATGGATAATTACTTATCTAAAAAATATAACCACAAAATGTTATGTTAATAATTTGATGTTTGGTCTTCGTGAAAGCATTAAAGAAACATAAATTGAAATAGCATAGCATGCTCACTAGTTATTAAGTACAGTTTTTACAACACGTAACACGATAGCAATGCGTTTCTACAAGAATTTTATGCTACTTACTTTTCCTAAAGCAGGAGGCTCTTGGATGTAGATATTACTCATTTTGTATGAAACCCCTCTGGAACAGAGCCTTTACTGAATTTGTTTTGATTTGATAATAGCTTAAAATACTACGATATCAACTCATTTTTGGCACAAACATTAAAATTAAGCCGCTTGTTTATTATTTTGACAAATTGAAATTGACAGGTAAACAGTAAACTGTCAAATGTCAATGCCAGTGGCAAATGGAAAATTGCCATGTTGTGTGACTAATTACCCAAATCTCTGTATTTGACAAAATAATAAAAAAATTATATATTTGAAAAGCCTCTATTTTGCTTCACAGTTCACACCAATGGAATCACTTTTGATTTATTTAAAAAAATATTCTATAAGTTTTATGTGAAAATATATATATTTTTGTTTAAATGTTATTTGGGAACAAGACGAGCTGGTCGTTTGCGTGATGGTAAGCTTAACGTCGGCCCATAACAATTGCAATGCCACCCAGAACTTTGAAACACAAAGGCCTGCGCGGCACTGCAGTGCTCTCGTTACCCTGAGACATTTAGGTATTAAGTCTCATAAGCCCAGTAATTTCACTGGCTACTCTGCTCATCAAACCGGAACACAGGAATGTTTGCACATTACTGTTTGGCGGCAGACTTCACGAGCAAAGCGGTGGTAACAACCCAGACGGACACTCCCAGAAGAGTTAGTCCTCCCATTAACATAACTTAAGGTAAACATAAAGTAAGGTAAAATATAAAAATACCGTCCCAAAGAACTTTCGTGACGATATTATAGACGATATAACGTTCCTCAAAGATACGAAATAACATCATTAAAAAAACTATTGCTAAAACCATTTAAATCCCATTTTAGAGCAATTTCTGAAAGCCTGGCAGTACTCTCAAAATGTCAATTAAGATCTCTGTATCCAGGTCAAGAAATAAATTAAGAAAACCATGGAGGAAGGCTGAGCAAGGGAACCAAAAAAAATTTAAATTTTAAATTTAAATATTGCGAAACCTGCTTCACATTTCTATTTTAATGATTTGCTTCGCACATTTTTCACATTTACCTAATCAAAGACTAGGTACTATCTAAACGGGGTTGGTAGTGACATTTAATAAATATCACAACAAGCTCTAGTCAAGATCGTGGTTTCTGACATCTCGTTGCCCGTGTTACTGCTATACATAATATACCGCACCTATACCGGCCGTCGCGGACAAATAATTTGTGCGGACAAGATGGTCGAGGACAAGAGGGAAGAGGGGTCCAACAGGGTGATTTTAATTCCCTCGGAATGATATCCGTCTTGGAAGCGTTTTTCTTGGTCGTTTATATCTCGGAAACGGGTACCTATACCTATACCAACATAGAAATATTGTCGGATTATATCCGTGTTTATGCAACTGAGCTGTCGAATCTAAAAGTTCTCTGACGGGATGCGATTCCGAAATGTAAACAATCAAGACTGTCGCTTCCGACACGGATATTATTCCGAGTGAATTAAAATAACCCTACTGAAAGGCGATGGTCTCCGTCTGCGATGCAATCGTTTCGCAGAGGGAGATCTTAGAGCGAGAGAGAGAAATGCTTTCTCTCTCCAGCTCTGGAGAGCAGTTTAAATAATATATTCAGCAATGTAATAAATTATGTTAATGATCTATTCACACGTCGGTATGGCCGGAGAGAGTGGCGCTTAGCAGTTGACCATCGCAAGGCCGTTACTAGACGAGGTCGGCTGCAATAGACATTCCAAATTTGACGTTTAACATCATATTGAGGTGTCTTTTATGATCAGGGGACCGATTTTTGAATGTCACCGAGTGACTAAATATCAGCGATATGACCGATAGTCATCGATTTACAAAGTCGTATTTTTGAATCTCAGCGGGTGACTAAAATTATCATACCTATGATATCGTTTACGAGTGGGGGTACCCATTCGTAAAGAATATCATAGATATGAGTAGGTATTTAGTGCCAATTTTGGCTTAAAACAATTTCCAACTTAAAAAATAAAATTGAATGGAACACAATCATAAGTTTGTCTATGATTAAAGCTGAGAAATAGTTGCATGTTGGTAAACAGGATATGACTTTCAAAAATACGACTTTTGCAAATTAGTGATTTCAAAGTTATCGCTGAGAATTTTGTCACCGCTGATATCGAAATCACTCGGGACTTTCAAAAATCGGTCCCCAGGTAGGTAGTAAGTTCTGCGAGTGTCCATCTGGGCAGGTACCACCGCTTTGCTCGTGTAGTCTGCCGCTAAGCAGTACGTATACGCAAGCATTAGTATTTCATTTTGATGAGCATTGAGAAATTACTGGCTAATCGATCGCATTGCAATGCCGCGTACCTACGCCTTTGTGTTTCATAGTTCACAGTGGCACTGCAATCGTTTTAGGATGGCGTCATGCTTACCATCATGCAAACGACCCACTAGGACCTAATAGGTTATCCAATAGGAATGTAGTACGAAACACAACTAAATAAGTAGGTACTTAAATAATTACTGTCGTTATGCAAATTTAAGAACATCAGATTAACACAATAAAAAATACATTTACATAAAATATATAATTTCCACTAAGATTATAAGGCATCGAAAAATTTTTCGATTTAAACAATTATTTTTATTATACAATAGTAATTTGCATGATACTTTGCGTGATACTAACATTTCAGTGAAAAAAAAAATGTATGACAATTTTTCACGGACAAAATCAACAAAAAGCAGCTTACGGGCCGCGTAGAAAATGTAACGTCATTATTCTGTCCAATTCGAATGGGGCGTTTTAGCGCTCAGTAGATACACCCGACTTTGGCTCTCAGTTTTGACGTTTTTAGCGTTCGATTTCCAGTTTTTTTTTCCTTAATTCATTTCTTTCTCGTGATAAAACGTATTGATTATAATATCATTAAAAAAGATGGAGTCAACTTCCCTATTGTATAAAAAAGTCTCTGCAGAAAATTTAAGTTTATGTAAATGTTCAAGCACTTGTATCGCTGACTGTAAGATAAGTAATCTAAAAAAGTCTCTTACAAAAGTCGTTATGTCCATATGTTCATATTTGCATTGACCTAGCACCCATTTATGCGCACTTATCACTAGGTGCCGGGCTGTCAGGTTAGGTCAGTTTCTAAATCCAATTAATCAATTACTTGCTGGCGGGTTTTTGGAAGTAACTGAAGGGGTTCCGTATAATGTCAAATTTATAACTCAACTAGCTTCTGCTCGCGGTTTTCACCCGCGTCCCCACGCAGGAACCGTGCATTTTTTCAGGAAAAAAGTCGCCTATGTTACTCTCCGGTCCATAAACTATATCTATGCCAAAAACCACGTCGATCCGTTGCTCCGTTACTGCGTGAAAGAAGGACAAACCAACAAACCAACTTTCGCTTTCGCATTTATAATATTACTAGTAGGATCGCATTTATAATATTCGTAGGATTTTGTTTGTTTGTAATGAATTATTATTAGTGTTGTATACTTATTATTGTTACGCAATTAGTCACCCCAGGCAAGCTTTCAGTAAATACGTCATTGCTAATTGGTACTTTAGTTATGTGTCCACCTTTCGGATCAAGTATCAGGACCCTGGATATCGTTTAGGGTCAGAGTACAGACAAATCAAATGACCCCATACTCGATAGGGTTACGTCGCGTCGTTGTTTTGTTCAGACCAGACTCAAAATTCTGAGTGGTACTGCAATTGTTAAAGGCTCACATTATGCTTACCATCAAACAAACGATCCGCTCGTCTTGTGACAAAAAAAAACTTTCTCCTATTGAACCCCAAAAGCTCTAAAATCAAGATTGAATAACTAATCGATCACGGCAACCTTCTAAAGACACCTCAATGCCGCGCGCACTGACCGTATTTTCGGACATGCACCAAGACCACTTTTGTACTTATTTAGATATTTTATTGCATAAATGAAGTATATTGGCCAACTTCATTCAAGATGCCTACGACTAATGAGGTGGGGAAGTCAAATTCGAAATACTTATACAACCTGAGTTTAAATTGGTAGTTTACCCCGAAAGGGTCAATTTACTCCTGAAGGCCAATAACATTTGTTTTACGAGTTTTTGAAATTCGGAATTTTTCGTTGAAGAAAAGAAATTTAAATTTTTCGTCAAAATTCTACTACAAAACATCCGGACAGCCCTAGATCAGTTGACTCACTTGAACTAGGTTGATATAAAAAATCCAGAAAATGCCACGCACTTCATGTTTGAAGTCTTTTTGGAAATTTTGAATGACTTTTATCCAAGGGAGGTTCTCACAACTTGTCGACAACCATGGTCCTAATCACCACTATCCGGGATAACATACCAATTCAAACTCATATAGGCCCCAGGAGAGTCTCATCTATACAAATAAATAAAATGGAAATGTCTGTTTGTAGTGTCAAAATAACAGCTTTTTGCTAAATGCATATGAGATAGAAAGTATATAAGGTACTTGACTTTGTCAAACTCTAAAATTGTAGGTACTTGACACGGTTTATATTTTTTGTACTTAGCTACATACTTGACGTGGTGAGTACTTTTATTCTTATCAAATTTTATGTTAAGTATTGATGTGTGGTCGATATTACCTAGTTTCTTATATACTTTTTGATATCTGGAGGAACGGGTCGGTTGCTTGTTGGTACCTAGCATAAAACAGCCCATTATAATTGCAGTGCCACTCAGAACTTTGAAACACAAAGGCGTGCGCGGCACTATAGTGCGCTTGTTACCAGATACAGTCCGTGTTACCACAAAAAAAAAACATTTTTAGTCGCCCGTTTAGCTAGACAGTGTCTAAAGGTAAACGTATAAAATTATTAGAAATGTCACAACAGAATTGAATTAGACAACGGTCAGACACTACTTAAATCAAGATTTGTGGTTGATAATGTTTAAACACGCGACTAAGGCATATTGAGGAGTTAACTCCTAAACACTGTTTAAAGTGTCTGCCTCTCGGCCGCGGCCGAGAGCCGAATCTCAGTGAAAGTGGTTCTAACGCGTGATAAGTAGTTTAGGTAATTTCCTTTTACAGCGTTATAATGGGTATTTTTCAAATTTAACTAATTTAGGGCCGATTTTTCAATAGCACTTTAACGAACTTATTGCTATCCAATAAATTAGTTTTCGTGTTTATAGTGTGTTTTTCGGGTATTTAATTTCAAAATTAATGGACCGTTAGCCAACTAAGGTTTATTTATTTAGTATGGCATACAATTTATTTACGTCTGTCTTCACTACAGACTTAGATGATTCAGAGAATTAGGTAACGACAGGACGCTACCTGACTGTTGAAAAATCGGCCCTTAGTCTCTAAAATCTAAATAATAAGTAAGAGACTTAGGTACAGTGTATATACACAGTTAAGTTATTATGCGAAGCTACAATAAGTATTTATTGAATACTAGCGGCATGTTTTTCGCTCATAAGTAGGTAATCTCTAAAATGAGTCCTAAACTTTACCATATTTTTTTTTATTTATTTTTTTTATGTTATTTGGTAATGAGACGAGCTGGTCGTTTGCCTGATGGTAAGCATAACGCCGGCCCATAACAATTGCAGTGCCACCCAGAACTTTGAAACACAAAGGCCTGCGCGGCACTGCAGTGCGCTCGTTACCCTGAGGCATTAGGTATTAAGTCTCATAAGCCCAGTAATTTCACTGGATATTTGGACTTTATATTTATTTCAAAGTGAATGTTGCAGTAAATTTGACACAATAGCGGATCATGCTGTAATACAAATAATGGAAATGCTTCAAGTAATGTGAGGTATTGTAGTCCCTTAATTCTTAACCTAAGCTTAAGCTCATCGTAAACAGGGTCATCGAATCAGCAATTAAACTTACTACCACTAAGCTATCCATCTCAAATTCTAGACGTAGATTCCTTTTTGACTATTTACTACCAAGTGCTTATACGTAGTTATTTTGGATCATTTGCGGGTGTCAAGGTTTCAGGAAGTCATGAAATGTCAAGGGTGAATCGATCATGTTTTATTGCCATGATTAAAAATCTATGCGTGTATTTTAGATATTTTTTTTACTCTCCTTACGTACACCTAGCCTATAGGTATATACAAGGTGTAAATTAAATAACTGAAAACCTGAAAGTAGTTGTCCAGAATCGAGAATAGAATCGATAATACAGTATTTTAAAACATATCGTTCATGTAAATCGCTTTCTTACTGTCCCCGGTATCAAAGTTTCAAATGCAACATGATGGCAATGAATTTTATTGGCGAGGAGGCACATTTAATTGTGCTAAATCATTAATACTGGACTAAAGTGTCGGCAAACGTCACGTTTAACGTCACAAGAAATGGCGAAGCGCAGCTGAAAAGTACAATTTACGAGTGTAGAGTTACAAATCAATTAGAATTACGTACTTAGCAAACCATATGAATATCTTTGAAATAATTAAGGTAATTGTAAATATTATAATATTAAACTAACTTCAAATAAAAAATCAGTTGGGGTGTCTGAGATTTTCAGTATATCCACTTACATCTTGTATATAAACAAACTTTTTGGCTGATATATATACGACAAGTTTCACTTGTAATCTGCAATGAAGTTAAATTTTCATTGCATGGACCGAATAACCAATGTCGCGAATGATTTTCGTGTGAAAATCGTGGCGAATGACGGTAAATACATTTTAAAATATGTTAAAATAGTCTTGGTCCAGTCTTCGAATTGTGAGATGCGAACATTCGCTTCATATTCAGCGAGCAAGACGGTCCGTGTTGCTCGCTGTTCATATTGAACCTTTAAATTTTTAACCATTCGAACTGTCAATTTTATCTATAGAAAAGATCGGTACTTACACTGCTGGTATTGTCTGTGAGGTCTTTTAGATGAATACTGAATATATTAGAAGAAAACACAGCATGTATTATGGTATGCGACAAGGGCATGCAGATCTGTGACCTTCTCGTGCGGAAACTGATATTGTATTTACCAGGTGCTGGGGACCGAGGTGTGCAACGTTGAACCAGTTTTTATTTTATATATAGTGTGAGTTTGATTGGTATGTTATCGGAAGGGAGTGATTAGGACCATGATTAAACACAAGTTGTGAGAATTTCCCTTGGAAATGCGTCGAAAATTTCCATAAAAAAAGATTCACTTCAAATGTGGAATGCGCGACATTTTCAGGAATTTCTAAATCTCTTCTAATCGCCATCGTCATTTAACTAAGTTCATCATAGTTCAAGTGAATTAGCTGATCTAGGGCTGCCCGGAAGTTGTGTAGTAGAATTTTGACGTAAGCTTTAAGCCTATTCTTCAATAACAAAAATCCGAATTTTCAAAAACAAATGATCTTGACCTCCAGGAGTAGATTGACCCCCTTTTCGCTATAACAATACAATTCAAAATGATGCTGTATATTGCCAAATGCTATCACCACAAAATATAATATAAAGAATGGCTATCATTTTAACGGTCAGCAAATTAAAGAGTCAGCAAATTAGGAGAGCAGCAAATCGTGATTCGGATTTTATCAAACTTTGGCAAGCTATCAAATTAATTTTGGAGGAAGGACTTTAGTATTTTCCATTACAGCTTAGAATTTGCTACTGCGCCGGAACTGCAGGAAGTGCAGCTCCTTCGTCCTTGCGCAACAAAGCACAGACACCTGTGTTTGAATTAATGGCAGCTTCGGGTCGTTGGTCGCTTTCAGTTTGCGCTTCAAAGTTCTGACTGCAATTGTTATCAGCTGTCGTTATGCTTACCATCAAGTAAACGAGTCGGTCGCATAATTATCCAATTAAAAAATCGCAAACTTCAAACCACTGACGTATACCTACAGACCGCCGGCAGACGTTACTATCATTTGCAATTATGCTTCAAGACTTTTATCCGGAACCCAAGTCAATAAATGGCTACCTCTTGCAGAAACTCTCCCCGGATCAATATCTATCACACTCACAAGTCATATCAAGCCAAGCCAAATCGCAGGCTAATCCGTCTCTTAATCGCGCGCCGGCGCCGGTTAAAGACCTGCGTGTGCGCATTATTGTATAATTTTAGTTATAAAAGTTAATTTATTTTATTTAAAAAGTGAGTTAGATATTTGACAGTGTCAATTAATTTTTTAATCATGTTTAAAAATCTTGCAGTGTTTTTATTGGGTAAGAAACCGCTTTTATTTGTTTGGTTAAGGTTTTAAATTTAAATTTCTCGTTAGATAAAAAAGGTTTTTTTGTGTGTCGTACTATGTATTGTCACTTGACTTATTCGCCTTTTTTCAACCGATTTCATTACATTTTATTTTAGTAGTTCAAATCGCGAAAATCTAAAAGTTATCTTACTTAGCTACGAAAGTTTTCGTGAGTTTAAATGATTTTGCCCGCGCGGTTTCGCAGGATTATTGTAATATTCTATAGTAGGTATACTCAGGGAAAATGCAGCATCCGATTTAAATATTTTTTTAATTCATCCAGTGGTTCCATAAATTAACGGTAAGAATAAAAAAATCACCTTTTAATTAATAATTAACATAAAATGTTACAATCAGTGCTACAATGGGCGGGCTTATTGTTAAAATCATTCTCTACCAGGCAACCTTTGGATAGAAATGATTTATTGAAATCGTGGAGCACGGTATCTATCGGTATTGTATTGTAAAATTTTACATTAGAAACAGTCCGGTTCGCCACTCAATTGAACCGTTCTACGGGCAAAAAGTACAGTACGTATAAAACCTATACCTAATAAATGTATAAAACACAATTTAAAAAAAAGTATGCTGATGAGTTTCTTGCTCTTCCTCTCGATTGGTTATGCATTTGGAGCGGACACTTCAGAATAATTTTTGAAGAATGTTGAATATTATTAATTGTTGTTTTCCAGCACTCGCCACCACAGCTCTTAGCCAGCAGCCCGTAGACTACTACCACGCGCTGCACCTCCCCCATGACCCTCCCCTGCACCCTGTGTTTGCGCACGCACCCGCTACGGAGTTTACGTGCCAGGGTCGACCTAGAGGGTACTATGCGGATGTCCAAAGTGGATGTCAGGTATGAGGAGTAACATGCATTACTGTGTTCCGGTTTGATGAGCAAAGTAGTTAGTGAAATTACTATACTTACGAGACACAATGCAGTGCCGCGCAGGCCTTTGTCTTCAAAGTTCTGAGTGGCGCTGCAATTGTTATGGGCTGGCTGGCGATATGCTTACCATCAGGCAAACGTGTTATCAATCAAAATAAAAAAGTGTATGCAAGTGTTTGTTTGTTCGTCATTTTCAGGAATAAAGTTAAGTAAAAAAGTACTGTAAAGTAAAAGATAATCGGTTTTAACACAAAAAATTTAAACACACCCTAAACAAGGGTTGATTACTCACTTAGGGTTAATCATGCATCACGCGCATGGAACAACCACGAACCTTGATAGGAGTGTCTAAACGTTTACGCAATTCTATCATTTCTAGTCATTTTAGAAGCGAAACAGGCGTTTAAAAGAGTTTTTTTTTGTGGTATCAAAGGATATATTTACTTACATAAAGTTTCTGTATATTCCAGGTGTTCCATTTCTGCTGAAAGTACTGTAAAGTAAAAGATAATCGGTTTTAACACAAAAAAATTAAACACACCCTAAACAAGGGTTGATTACTCACTTAGGGTTAATCATGCATCACGCGCATGGAACAACCACGAACCTTGATAGGAGTGTCTAAACGTTTACGCAATTCTATCATTTCTAGTCATTTTAGAAGCGAAACAGGCGTTTAAAAATTTTTTTTTGTGGTATCAAAGGATATATTTACTTACATAAAGTTTCTGTATATTCCAGGTGTTCCATTTCTGCTGGCGTCAGCACCTAGTCAGCACAGACCTCTGTGCCAATGGGACTCTTTTCAATGAACAGTTTCAGGTAAGCTCCCTTGAATTTTATAAGTTTAAAGTCACCAAGTTGCCACCACTAAGTGCGTCGGGTTGAAGGTCGCACAAGTTCCCGCTCGTCCACACTCGCTTCAAACGATAAATTTGTCATATCGAAAAAACTGATAACTTTATCGAATGTTGTGAGTACCGAAGTCTGCTCATAAAGTAGCTTTATATTTTCTTTGGATTCGACCTAGCTCTTCGATAACTTTTGTCGGTTGTATCAAAGCTCAAAAAATTATATATCAAATCGATAAAACCCACTTTATTGATTTGAACTGTCAATTTTATCGATCGAAAAGATCCGTACTGGCGCTGCTGAACAGATTTGGATATATTATGGGGTATCGTTTGAATCCTTACATCATCCCGAGTGACACTGGCTAGGACAGTCATGTTTTTTATGTAACATTTGTTACACCGCTTTGTTTAGTCTGAGCCGATTTTTCAATAGTCAGATAGCGTCCTGTTAGATAATTCCGTGAATCATCTAAGTCTGTGGTGAAGACGTAAATAAATTTTATGGCATTCTAAAGAAATAAACCTTAGTTAGCTAACGGTCCATTAATTTTGAAATGAAAGACCCCAAAAATACGCTAAAACACGAAAATTAATTTGTTGGATAGCAATTAGTTCGTTAAAGTGCAATTTAAAATCGGCCCTTAGTATACATACGTACGTTTAACAGGTCTTCAATCTTGATTTTTCAAATTACAGGTGTGTGATCACTTCTACAACGTGCGATGTGGATCACCATTGGAAGACTTATAAACAGTTCACTAAACATTTGTTTATTTAATTGATCGTCACCAGGCTGCATCATCCACCGCTGGACATAGGCCTCTCCCAACCAATGAGCCTGACCTGATCTTCAGCTTTCCTCAAGATGCAGCTACCTTGCGCAGGTCGTATTTGTAGCCATGGTCGTGTTTAGTGGCCTACCAGAAATTGTAAAACTTATTTATTAAAAAAATATTAAACATTACATTGCCATAAATATCTGTTTTTTATTTCAAATCAAGAATCTCAACGTAATGATTCTGCATTATCATTTTTCATTGGGAAAAACAGCAGTAAAATGATATCTGAAATTTAAGTATGAAATGACAGAAGCGAGACCATTATTTAACAAAGTTTTAAATGATTACATTATTATCTATATAGGATAAGGGTTTGATTGAAACAAAAAAACCCATAAAAAGTAAGTTCTATATTTACAGCAAGTTACATGTAGCAGTCACTAAACTACTACCCTGTCTACCCTTCAATAAGTCGAAGGGGTAGTGAATGATTACCTACCTTATCCTTATTTGTAAGCATTCAGCAGAATAAATCAGGTAGATTTACCGAGATTACAGGTAAGTAGTCCTTGCGCAGGTAGGTACTCGCAAAACATAATATATTTATAAGAAAACAATTCAATTTCATATAATAGTTTTAGTTAATAAGTATCATAACAATATTATTCCGTCGTATATGCTTTGTGTTATTTTATCTCTACTCAAAAAAAAACGAAGATATTTGTTTCAAAAGCATTTACCATATAGCCTACGTCAACTTATGGATTATTTTGCACATAAATGTATCTTAGCAATGCCTACAGTATAACTTAGTTTAGTTTAATAAAGTGCCAAATAAGTTTGAGTATTATTTTAAGAACAAATAATTGGCAGTGATGTAGCTGGTTCCAAAAAACCAGATTGTAAACGTAATTTACATAAAACTTTTATTAAATATTCACAATTTTTTCGCAGTAAAACATTTTAATCATGCACACAGTTTCAAATAAGTAAAGGAACATAGATAATAAACAACTAACCTACCCTATCCGTCCACCTACCACACCTACCACATCTGCCACGGATGAAACAGAGTGACACATGTCACTTGGATTTGCTTTTTAGTCTCAGACTCTGGTGTGTTCAAAAGAGTACATGTAAATTGGTGTGAAGTTAGGCACCTAACTTCACACTAATTTACTTGAACTCTTTGGTGAAGATTTTTCATTCATCACTATTTAATAGAAGGTGAACAAATAAAGTTAGAATAGATAAAAAATGAAAATGATGAATAAGTTTCTGGGCCATGTAAGATCGCTTGCTTTAATTTCTATACAATTTTCTTTGTCATGGGTACATTCAAAAATGATGGTACATGCTTGGGCATATGTCGCATCATAAAAACTTACTAACCTGACTATATACTTATCAAATATTTGAGTATTCCTTTGGATTTGATCGCCAATATTATCACAAATATCATAGGGCCTTTACATTCGAAGCGATTCTAATTTTACAGTCGTTTTCACACGAAATTTGTTTGAAATTGGGATACAAGCTACCGTGCTAACCACTTGAGTTACAATCGCTATCGATAGTAGAGAAGTAAATAAAAAATGTATACAATTGACTTATGTCACTATGGTTACCATGATATCTTAATTAGTAATTATGTCAATTTCAACCAAAATTCAATGACGTTAAAACAATAACGACTAGAAATTTTAGAATCGTTTGTCGAAAACTGCAGTCCGCAGCTCAATGGCCGCGTTCTGGGACAACAAAAATCATGTCTCGTTAAATTTACGATCCGATCGTTACAACAAAAAAGAGGAGGAGTATGCATTCTTCTCAGAAATGATATAGAATATATTGAATTATCATTTCTTAACCAATTTTCCGTGGAACATGATTTCGAATGTTGCGGAATAGACCTACCAGAATATAAATGTATTATTATATGCATCTACCGTACACCTACTTCAAATACGAAAATATTTATAGAAAAAATACAAGCAATCCTACACAAATTACATAAACAAACAAATAAAAAAATAGTTATAGCTGGAGACTTTAATATTGATCTTCTGAAATTAAATAGAGTTTCAACGGAACTTAAAGAAATTTTAGCAAATTACGGATTTAACGCACATATTACTGAACCAACTAGAATAAACACATGTATTGATAATATATTAAGCAACACATTAGAAGCTGTTGGTAGTGTGCACCACACGGGTTTATCAGACCATACAGGACAAACATTAAGTTTCCCTACAGGTAAAGTAAAGGCGCAGTCTAAATTCTTCTTTGTAGAAAGAAGGGACTATGGATGGGACAATATTAAAAAATTTAAGAATTACCTTAAAAGCATCTCGTTTCAAGAAGTATATGAAAATGCAGATTTAAATACAGCCTTTACACTATTCCATGACACATTTACCTTACTATATAAAATGAATTTTCCGATAATTAGGATACGAGTTACAAATAAAATAAAGAAAGTTAAGTGGATAACAACAGGTATTAAAAAATCATGTGCTACAAAAAGACGCCTGAGATATATGTACTATAAACATAAAAATATCAGAGCCAAAAATAATTATAGAAAATATGCAAATTGTCTTAAAACATCTATGCGCATATCTCAGAAAAATATTAATAACCACATTATTTCTACATCAAAAAATAAGTGTAAGGCTACATGGGATATTATAAAAGATTGTGAAAGCTCAAATAGAAATAACAATATTGATAAAATTAAAATAGATAATAGATATATTGAAGATCCTACTGAATTAGCCAATTTATTCAATGACAATTTTATAACTACAACTAATATTACTAATTCAAAACGACAGAACGACTCCTCTAATACCAATGTCGATAAAAATGCTTCAAGTATTTTTCTGAGACCTACAAATGTGTATGAGGTGCAAAAAGTAATAAATACACTTAATAATACTAAAGCCGTAGGCTATGATGAAATAAGTACACATATATTAAAACTCTGTAGAAATGAAATTGCAGAAATCATTTGTCACCTTATCAACATGTCCCTGGAGCAAGGCACTTTCCCTGATGCACTTAAATTTTCTATTGTGAAGCCTTTGTATAAAAAAGATGACAAATTAGACATAAATAATTACAGACCTATCACTTTAATACCAATAATATCCAAAATATTTGAAAAAATAATGCATGAGAGACTATACAGCTTTGTTACTAAAAACAATGTCTTAAAAAATGAGCAAAATGGTTTTCAGAAAAACAAATCTACAACTCTAGCTAGTTTTCTTTTAGTTAAAAGTATTACGGAACACATTAACGAAAAAATACCTCTTTCAGTTATTTACTTCGACATGAGTAAGGCTTTTGATTTTGTTTGTCACAAAACCTTACTCAAAAAACTAGAGCAATACGGTATACGCGGACCTGCTTACGACTGGATTAAGAGTTACTTGGATAACAGAAAACAGTGTGTCGAAATTAAAAAAATTGGGAATGACAATGTAATATCTGGCTTCAAATCTAGATATGTTCATAACAAATTCGGTGTTCCACAAGGTAGTGTATTAGGTCCACTTTTATTTCTAATATACATAAATGATCTACCTAATATAACTTCTCATAAATGTATCCTTTTCGCAGATGACATATCAATTATAATAGCAAAACACAAAAGCAAAGATTATGAACTTGATATAAATGATACGATCAAAAATGTAATAGACTGGCTAAATAGAAACAATCTTAAAGTAAATATACAGAAAACAAATTTCATGCAGTTTTCTAACATTAGAGCACAGCCTTTAGTCCTCGATATTAAATACCAAAGTAAAACAATAAAAGAAACAAATAACGGAACTTTTCTTGGTATCACTATTGACCAGCACTGTGATTGGAAAGCTCACGTGGATAGAGTATGCTCAAAACTCAGCCGATTCGTTTTTGCACTTCGTAGGCTATCATTAGTAGCCTCAAAAGAAACATCACTCATAGCTTACCATGGATACGTGGCCTCCGTGTTAAGGTACGGACTAATCATTTGGGGCAACTCGGTGGAGCAAATTCGGGTATTTGTAGCTCAGAAACGATGTATTCGAGCGATTTGCTGTGTTGACCCTTTAGAGTCTTGCAAGCCACTTTTTAAAGAATTAAAAATCCTTACGCTTCCATCGATGTATATCTTTGAAATTTGTACTTTTGTCAAGAAGCATCCTGAGCACTTTAAAAAAATAAGTGATAACTGTAGTTACTACTCTAGATATCCAAACAGACTAGTTCTACCTCAATGTAACAGCGAACTTTTTCATAGGAATTGTTTCGTAATGACAGTGAAAGTGTTTAATAAGATCCCAGATTCACTTAAAGAACTAACTTACACAAGATTTAGAACTCAACTTTATACATGGTTACTAGAGCATAACTTTTATTCTATTAAGGAATTTTTTGATTGTAAAGATTAATAGCATAACATTTTATTATATTATTATTTAATTAGATTTAGGACATCTGATTCATTTTATTTTTACATGTGTAAAAATGTATACTTTTTAATGTGTGTGTGTGCATTTGATTTATTTTTGTATCTGTATCTTATAGTGATGTTTACATACCTATACTTAATAATTTATTATTGTTCGCATGCCAATAGGTTAAGTTATGATGTTCTTTTTAAAAAAACCTAAGATCACATGTTACCATAACTGAAGCGAATAAATTACTTTTGAATTTTTGAATTTGAATTTGAATATGTTCCATCCCTTTCTCATGTTATTTTCTGGAAATAGAGAGTGAAACTAAAATCAAGTTTGTGATGCCAAAATCGTCCCCAATCTTTGATTACACATCTTTATCTTAAAAGTTTACAAATTAAAACTAACAACAAAAACACAAGTCAAAACAGTAAATAGGGTACTACCCAGTCGACCACTCCCCGACGGCTCCTTCCCTTTAGGATTAATTTCGTTCTCTTTAGTGACGCGTTCCATTTCGTCCAGAATCCTCTTCTCTTGCATAGCCAGTGTTGTTGCGTCGTTGATAGTCCGAAGGAGTTTGTAGTTGAGAACCTTGTCGTCTATTTGGGGTAGCCGTAGGTTTAACTTCCCGTTTGACATGACGTAGGAAGTGCCTTTACTGAGAGCGTCGATTCTTCTATCTGTAAACCGTATTTCAACTTGAAACACAAAGGCCTGCGCGGTACAGAGCGCTGCTCGTTACCCTGAGACATTATACACTGAAATTATACTGACACAGGTATATTATAATATAATAATATATATAATTAACTCAGAACTTTGAATCACAAAGGCCTGCGCGGCACTGCAGTGGGCTCGTTACTCTGAGACATTAGGTATTAAGTCTCATAAGCCCAGTTATTTCACTAGCTACTCTGCTCATCAAACCGGAACACAGTAATACTTGCACATTACTGCTTGGCGGCAGACTTCACGAGCAAAGCGGTGGTAACAACCCAAACTGACACTGGCAGATGAGTTAATCCTACCACTAACGAAATATGATATTCTATTATTAAGATAAAATCTTACCATCAGGCAGATGCAAGTTCTTCAAAGCCTCATCCAGTAAAGGCTCATTCACGATCTGGTTAAGTCGTTCAGAGAAGTCGATGTATGCGTCCTCTTCATGATCGCAGTGTCCGAGGAAGTCGTCCGTGTCTATACTCCACACCATAAGGCCACCGAGGCCTTTGTCGATTGCCATCCTTAAAAAAACAATAATTAGAAGGGAACTTAACTTATAGAAATTGTTTTTTTCATACGTAGATTAAAATTTAGCCTCAAAATACAGAGAGTGCAGAAGGGACGCTAAGTTTTTGCCGCGCTAAAGGACGTCAAGGAAATCTCAAACGGTTTCAAGAGTATAGTCGTGACTTTGTGTTTGGACATTATCTAATCTGATCTTAATTGAACGTGCTAAATCTAGATTAAACTGGTTCTAAAGTTCTGGGCTTGATTGTGGTTGAAGGCGTAAACCTAAAGAATTTCGAAGTGTGTATATTACGAGTAATAGAGACAGACGTAACGAACGCTCCCGTTGAAACAACCGACAAAAACAAAAGATATCGCTATTCGCTGCCCCTCAACCACTCTCGCTTGCATTAGGTGCGGACTGAACTGCGAAACCAACGTTCGCTGTGTATACTGTATATTGACAGCTCGTTGACTAACGTTTGTATTAACCCTACTTGTAAAGCTAGAGGCCTCAGATTCCATCCCCGGCCCCGGGGCGATCTTTAAGTGGTGAACAAAAAGTTTGTCGTTATTGTTGTTGTTTGGGTCTTAAATGTATGTATGTAGGTACCTATTTCATGTTTTGTTAGTGGGAGGACTAACTCTTCTGCGAGTGTCCGTCTGGGTTATTACCACCGCTTTGCTCGTGAAGGCTGCCGCCAAGCAGTAGTGTGCAAGCATTACTGTGTTCCGGTTTGATGAGCGGAGTATCCAGTGAAATTACTGGGCTTATGAGACTTAATACCTAATGTCTCAGGGTAACGAGCGCATTACAGCGCCGCGCAGGCCTTTTTGTTTCAAAGTTCTGGGTGGCACTGCAATTGTTATGGGGCCGGCGTTATGCTTACCATCAGGCAAACGACCATCTCGTCTCGTTACCAAATAACATGTGTTATCACCAGAGGAAATAATGGTCCAGGAATATAATTGTTACTATATGTTTATTTGTTACATACTTCCTTGGCAGGTATACCGTATACTTACTTGACTTTGATGGCAATAGATCTCGCGTTGTCATAGCATATCACCCTTTCTTTGTCCCGGATATACGGAGTAGCTGTCGTCTCATCCCAGTGGTAGCTCCAAGACGACGATTTGTTGGACATTTCTCTACATATCTGAAATGAAGACACAAACAACACTTTAATTTTTATTTTACCGAAAAATAGCGTGTTTATTAGTAGCAAAACATAGCGTCTTTCCGGAGTGCAAAATATAACTGGTGCCGCGTGGCAGTTGAAAGTCAAATCAAATGATACCTATAAGTAGCTTATTATCTCGTTTCTAGTGATAATATTCGTATAGAGATGACAGTTTTATTAAAACCGTTTTATAAAACGAGAAGAAATAAGACTTACCTCATTGTACCCCATGAACCCGTCCTCACCAGTAAACGGCCCCTTAAAACCTGTGCTCTTCGCTGGAGTACGTCCGAACTCAATCTTCTGGACGTCTGGGGTTGTCAGTATGAACGTGCGTCCGTAAAACGGAAGACCCAGCACTAGTTTGTACGGTGACACGCCGTGGGCTATCATGTAGTTCACCGTGAACTCCTATAAGACAAAGACAATAATTATAAAATCGTGGACGTTATACGTTTATCTGCTACGTTACTTATTTACCAGGTGCAGGCGTAGGACTAACTCTTCTGCGAGTGTCAGCCTGGATAGGTGCCACCACTTTGCTCGTATAGCCAGATGCAAAGCAGTGATGTGCACGTATTACTGTGTTCCGGTTTGATGAGCAAAGTAGTCAGTGAAATTACTGGACTACTGGACTTATAAGACTTACAAATACCTAATGTCTCAGGGTAATGAGCGCAATGCAATGCCCCGCAGGCCTAGTTTTGTTTGAAAGTAATGCATTGTAATTGTTATGTACCGCGTTTCAATTAGACATTATGATTACCACATGGCTGCAAGGAAATTACTTACCAGAGAAAGTTCATCATGCTCGTCAGCACTCCTCAAAGGCGCATTAGCTCCGACAAAACCGTCCCATGTTCCATGATAATCGTAGCACATCATATGGATCAGGTCGAGGTATCGACTGAGCTTAGTGAGGTCGTATGCTGACTCCATGGTGGACTTGCCAGCGCCTAGAGCCGCTGTGAGGATGTAACCTCGGGATTCAAAGGCTTGGCTTAGCTCCTGGAAGATTATAAGTGTGATCATTTAGAAACAAAGTCCTTCCTAAAACTCCATTCTATCATTGGATGACCAGATGCTCAGCAAAGCACCACCTTTTTATTGTTGATATCCCTACTATTCTCCTACACGCACCAAGAGTTTTGCTTCATCCTAAGGAGTGGAATTCGGTACCAGCGTCTGTGTTACTCGATAAATACAATTTGTGAGTCTTCAAAACGAGAGTGATTGAGAGACCTGGTTTTTTGCATAGATACAGTTTATGGACCGGAGCGACACTATATAAGAGCAGTCACTTTGCGTTTGACTACTGTCTCACCTATAGAATATCAAAGAGGCACTCGCAAAATACCTCTTCCTGTATTCTGTGATCTCATTTTCTAGTAAACGACGATGTGGTCTACGATGAAGTACGCTTGCCCAGAAGATACCTATTCGCTCGTGATGTTGATGACACTCTAGTGATAGGAAACTTAGGGAAGGAAATCCACTCCTTAACGACGACCATTATAAAATGCGGTATAGCAAAACGATTCCTGCATAAAGGTGCAATATCCACTAAATCGTTAGTGCTTAGCTGAAAGTCTGATTGTCCGATGATGTTAAGGAATGAGGGAAATACATTGTGTGATTAGGTTTTCAGTATGATCAGTAAGGTGAAGCTTATAGGGCCCAAGTAAATAAAATATTTTGAATTATGTTCTATGTTAATTGTAATTGAATCCAATTGATAACTTACTTGAACCAATAGAACAAAATTTTCGCGGTCTTGAGGCTTGCCTTCCCTCTTCGTGGGGTACTCCCAATCCAAGTCTAGGCCATCGAAACTGTAATGACTGAAATTAAAAAGCAAAACGTTACTAAACGGCTGCACAAAAAAGGAGTGTAATATTTTTATGATTCATGTATGTATGTACCGTATTCTTTATTCCACCATAACTTTTTAATGCCTGAACAGATTTGGATGTATGGGGTATCGTTTGAATCCTTACATCAAGTCCCAAGACGTGCTAGGGCTCCAGTGATTTTTATATATGTAACTTTTGTTACATCGACTTGTTTATCAACTAGTTTTTGCACGCAGCTTCGTATGTGTGGAATGAGAATAAAAGCTTGTTAAGTCTTACTTTAAAAATGTCACAACACTTTCGATGAAAGTCTTCCTTGATTCAGGGGTTGAAGCCATTTTGGAGTATTTGGGGGAACCTTCATTCCACCCCCCTATAGCGATGGTGCACTTCAAGTGAGGATAGCGTTCTTTCAACGACACAAGCCCTTTGTAGCCGGCCATCCCATCGTTCTTCTCTAAATCTTGCCAAGGATCTGAAAGAACAATATTTAAATTTTTAGTTAAAACAAATGTATAGTATTTTGTCTCCCCCGCTAGGGGAGCCAAGACCACTACCAGAATCTCCTTGTCACTCCAAGTAAGGGGAGCCAAGTCCACGTAGCCAAAAGTTTGGCCTTATAAAACCCCTCGCAAATTTTAATGAAGCAATTAACACACTAATAATTGCTTGGAGTAGACCAGATGCCTTAACCAGCTAGGCTATGGTAGCGATCGATGTCAACGCTGAAATTCTTGAGATGATGACTTCTTCCGGCTTACAATATTTCGATCTATCGGTGTGTTCTGGTTTAGCATATCTCCGACTACATTATCAGCCTCTTGTACGCTCCTGGGAAGCACTGCTGGGATACCGGCCTTTTCTGAGAGAGAGAGATATGGGGCACAATCCACCTCGCAGGCCCAGTGCGGCTTGATGGATTCACATCTATATCTCCGACCACGTCATTGCTTAAGATCATAACCTATCGAGTATTTAAGAAAACTTTGTGGTGAACTTATAAACAAGATCAGAGTGAACCTATCATAATAATTACCAGCTGGAAATGCTGGAAGACAACCACTGCTGAATATGTTATCTCCCATAGAACACCACTTGGATCGGCTGCTCGTCTCTTGCATCCAATTGGCCAAGTCCTTCTATTGTTTTTTTCTACAGATGTCTCTGGTTTTTTCTACTATTGGATAATGAGACTATCGGGTCGTTTGTCTGGTGGTAAGCTTAACGCCCGCCCATAACTATTGCATTGCTACCCAGAATTTTGAAACAAAAAGGCCTGAGACATTAGGTATTAAGTCTCCTATACGCCCAGCAGCTTCGCTGACTACTTTGGTCATCAAAACGGAACACAGTATTGCTTACAAAGTATTGCTTGGCGGCCGACAGTAGCAAAGCAGCAGAACCTAGAAGGACACTCGCAGTAGAGTTAGCCCTACCGCGGACCGCCCCGTAACTTAACTGGCTATATAGAACATACCAAGGCTCTTAATGCTGTTCTTCGCCTCGTCCAGACCAGCAAAGGAATAGACTACGTGCGTACACATAGAAGGATCCAAGTGCTCCAGATTGTACGCCCCCAATCCTGGCCGGTAGGTCGCCCAGGAAGCCACGTAGCATACCACCTTCTTGCCGTGCATTGGACCTGAAAAAACAGGTAAAGTAACAGGTAAGTAACAGGTAAAGTAACAGGTAAGGTAACAAGTAGAAATACAATACAAATATTCTTTGTTCACGTGGACCCCAAGGGAGTGACCATGAATGTTAAATGATTGTAAGTACGCATAGACTCCGAACTACCGGGTTACTTATATATTTTATCATGGTTACGTAGTTAGATAATGATTACATAGGAGATAAATTGTTTATTGAAATACCACACCCTTTTTCAACTAAAAATGATTCGTACCACAAAAAACACTTTTAGACGCCTGTTTAGCTAGACAGTGTCTAAAGATAAACGTCTAAAATGATTGGAAATGTCTCAAAAGAATCAAAAATCAAATCAAATCAAAATCATTTATTTAGAATAGAGTTGGACAACGCTTGGATATTACTTAAATCAAGATTTGTGGCTGTTTATATTTTTAATCACGCGACTAAAGCAAGGTTAGGAGTTAAACGCTGTTTAACAAGGTTTAGATGTGTTTTACTTTTTTGTGGTAAGACCGCGACAGTCTTAACATCATGACAGTCTAAACATGTGTTACACACCGTCTAACTCCTAAACATGCCTAAGTCGCGTGTTTAAATATGAACAACCACACATCTTGATTTAAATAGTGTCTACTAAGCTCTATACTAGCTATAGCCTAGTTTTTTGTGAAATTTCTAATCATTTTAGAGTTATACGAGTATAAATTATATAGATACTGTCTAGCTAAAAAAAAGTCTAAAAGTATTTTTTGTGGTAACTCGGTCGGTGTTTGCGTGTAAGAAGGCGTAAGTATATTGGCGTGATGTACGTGTGCATGGTTTGATTTTATTAATGATGAGCAAGCGAAGCGTTGTCGTCTCAAAGTGTCTCTACTCTGTTGGTATGAAGACAATAGATAATTGCAGCCGCTACTTTCTGTTTTGTTCCGCACACTGTCCCAAAAAGTCATAGAGCCGGATAAACAGTTAAATTCCGTGACAAATCTTTACGGTTGGCGACGTTGGCGCAGTTGGCTGACAATAAACGATGGTGGATAAGTTGTACTGCTCTTTTTTGTAGTTATTCGATGAGTATTTGAGAACGAGACGAGCTGGGGCCAAGCATACTAACCACAATGGTCAAAATAGTAATGGTTTGTGATCCTTGTGACGACTACTGACACTTGGTAACGCGCTAGCCACAATGGTGTCCTGCCATCACCATTACGCTAATATGGCAGTTTGGTAAATCATTATGATATCACTTTCCCTTCGGCAATAACAACATAGTTGACAGATATGACATTACCGACTTTTGGCACCATTTGCAGTTGTGATAGATAATGACACCACTGCCATCGCAATTTCAGTTGTTTAGCGTGCTTGGCCCCCTGGTCGTTTGCCTGATGGTAAGCATAACGCAGGCCCATAACAATTGCAGTGCCACTCAGAACTTTGAAACACAAAGGCCTGCGCGACAATGCAGTGCGCTCGTTACCCTGAGGCGATAGGTATTAAGTCTCATAAGCCCAGTAATTTCACTGACAGTGAGGCCGGCTGAGTGTATTTATAATTAAGAGAGTTCCTATGGCAGCCTTCCGGCTCCATCATCAGACCAGCTTTGTGATAATGAAAATATTATGATACAGGATAGGATTAAACCGTAAACGTGTGAGAGCTCATTCCAAAAAACCAACTGATAGCCTGGTTCAATTTTAGTACCAAAACGGAAGAACTCTTTTAAGTTACAAAACCTCCAAGCCCGTCGATTGTGTAAATACCTACCGAGTTAGTCTGCCTATTTAAAATTATTCATTCTGAAATTGGTTCTCCTTATCTTCTTTCGTGTATTAACATAAATATTAAACCCCGAGCACGCGATAAGCACTCGAAAAAATGTTCACTGCTAGTATATAAGAACAATACCTACTTCCTTTTATAACCCAGTAATCAGAATGTGTTGTCAATATAATGAAATCGCATAAGTACCTACACCATAGCTCAATTGACATTTTTGACCAAAATTAAAGAAAATTGTGTTCACTGCCTATAATGATGATAATGCCTAATTATTGTACCTACTCAATTTTCAATATTTAGATATTATAGTGTATGAATAAATAAATAAATAATACATGTTTAAGTTTATAGAAAAATTAAGCAGTAACACGCGCGTCATGGAACATCCTAAAGTACCTACGTATTGAAATGACCGGACTCCGAAGTCAAGGAAAAATACTTGTTGTCGAGGTGAACGAGTAAGATTGGTGAATAATTTATTATTTCAATAAAATAATCGAATATCTCAATATTTCAAATGACAAACTAATTAAAAAGTAATCGATTAAACTGCATAGGTATATACGTAAATACCGACATCTGGTAGTGGACTAGAACACTTGACTTAGAATGGCTTCTTTTTTTTTTTTATAGGACCGTGCTGTTTGTCTTGCGACCTCTACAGCGTCACTGAACGTACTTAGAATGGCTTCTAAGTTTTTTTTTTAATTTATAGGGCTTGCGTTTGACCTCTACCTCAGCGAGGATTCGGTCGACGATGTAGCACGCGTGCCCAGAATATACCTGTTCACTCGTCTCTTGAAGTCTCCCAGATTGTAGAGTTCAGGGAAAACATATGCCGGCAAAGAGTTCCGCTCTTTCGCCTTCCGAATGATTCATGAAGTTCGAAGCAAAACGCTTAGTGTGGATTGGAGGAATTTCAACCATAAATGGATCAGTGAAATCACTGGACTTATGAGACTTAATACCTAAAGTCTCAGGGTAACGACCGCATTGCAGTGCCGCTAAGGCCTTTGTGTTTCAAAGTTCTAAGTGGCAGTACATTTGTTATAGGTCGGCGTTATGCTTACCATCAGGCAAACGACCAGCTTGTCTCGTTATCAAAGAGAATAAAAAAACGAATTGTAGTACGTCTGGTCGTCCGATGATGGAAAGAGGTTGGAACAACCAAGTCATGCTGTCCCAGTGAATACTCTCCAAAATGTGTCCTGTAGAAACGCTATGACGTCAACCAGCATAGCGTTCCCAATGAGCCTTTGGCCCATTTCAAAGGTTTCCAAGACCTCAAGCTTATATTTGGCTGAATCATCCCACGGGTGAGAACAGTACTCCATACATGAGCTTGATACGGATTAAGAAGCTATCCCGGACCCCGGTGTGAACTACTGTCTCACCTTCGCAAATATGCCAAGCTGTTTGTCAGTAGAAGTTGTAGGTTATCCAACTGTTGTATAGCTAAGTTAGATATATGTAATTAGCACCTAGCAGCAGTATTTATTTAGTAGCTAGTTATTAAAAGCAATAAAAATAGTTAAACAGGTCCGAAAGTGATCATTCTCCCTCCCTATCTCTACTTAACCGTTTGTTCCTAAATGCGAAAGCGTGTTTGCTTCTTTGTCCTTCACACAGTCTTTCACACAGCTTCGGATCGATATGTTTTTATAAAGACAGTTTATGGATCGACATAAGTAGGTTTAACTTGAAAGAATGTACGGTTCCTATGAATTTCCAAGCGGGTAAGACCGCAATCCGTTGCTGGTCATTTGGATCCGGTTTAGCTATTTAGGGAATTGATGCCAAAAAAATGTTTCATTGGGGTTCACAAAGATAGGCCTCTCCCAATCCCAATAAGCGCCATTGAACTCGGGTTCAGTGCGCCGTCGAATTGACTTCAGGGGTCGTTAGACGCAATGCGTGATTGATGGTTAAGTATCAATCACGGACCACGCGAAAACCATAGAAAATCAACGATCACTGCTTGACGCATATCGTACCGTCTATTGTGGTTGTGGTTGGGGCTTGATGGAAATCTAGTCCGAGCACGGCACCCCCTTCTACCTAGGCTTCTACGACCTCTATTCAAAAAACTTGTTTCACAACCACTGCGTGCTCAGTGCAGACGCCCGCGCCGCGGTAAATAAACGGTCGTGCGCAAGTGGTGTATGTAGCGTAAAGCAGACCAGTCGTCGCTTTGAGCCTAGGCAGAGCTTCGAGATAGCACTATCTGGCCGTGCTTCCGTTCTTATCCATTTCGTGGATTTTTGTTGGTTTTGGATCACGCGCTTGCGCATGTATTATCTCGTAATCCGCGCTTGATGTAAAAGAATGGTTATTTTGACAGCAAAATCCATACACTTTGCGTAAGTGTCTACGGTCTGCATTACGTCGAGACCACATGGACAAAAAATGTGTAAGAGTGTGGTAATCACTCATCAAAGATCTTTGTCAAAGTTTCATTTGATCAAAGAACTCACAAAGATTATGACCACGATAATATATAACATAAGACATAAGGTCGACATTCCTCCATTTTTCAAAATATTGTTAAAGACTTAATACTGTAGAAAACTTGGACAAAGATCTTGGATGGGTGGAATTGACTTCAGTCAAAGAACTTTAATAAAATATGGGACACAGAATTTGGACAAAGATCTTTGATGGGTGGAATATCGACCTATATAACAGTTAACACGACATAAACCTCCAGAAGATGTAGGTATAATAACCTCCTTAAAATTTAACACACGTATCAAGGTCCGACACAGGACCATAATTTGATAAGCATGACCTCTAATGTTGCATGACATATTTTAGTCAAGGACCTAAGTCAGTAGACGGACTCATACTACTATATCTATGTTTAGTCACTTTGGAGTAGGCAGCGAGGATAAAACGTCCTCTAAAAATTGAGGTCAGTGATTCCAGAAATTTATGAAATCGTGCTTTCGCATCTTATACTCTTTAGAATGAATCCTGAACCATATATTTATTTCAAAGTGAATGTTGCAGTAATGTTTTGATTCAACATAGGATCATGCTAAGCAATGTGAGGTAGTATGAAGGCTTAAGGTTCCTCATCACGGCCCACCTAAGTAGAACGCAAAAATGACCTAAAGGTTTGTTGGTTCATCGAATAAAAACAGGCACTACTCAAAAAGAGAGACAATGCCAGAGCGTTCGGTTGGCATTCTGAAAATTTTGAAATAAATTTCCAAAGAAAATTTCCGAAGACCATTAGTGCCTGGTAATTTCCTAAAACTTGTTCCAGGAAATACGTATTTTTGTACAAGTTTGTGAAAAAAATGTTTGTTATTTAGAATCTCCATTACATGCCCAAGGATCCTATGCAAGTCTTTTGTTTACTTTTACAGTTATGAGAATATTGTGAAAGGCCAAAGTCAAGGTAAAAATTGTTTAAAAAAAGCTGTGTTTTTAAGGCTTTTACTGAATTAGATTGCCAAAATTTAAAATTTTTGGTTCCATAAAATCCAAAATATAATGCTCGAGATACCTATTTGTTCAAAAAACCCAAAGAAAAAAATTGATACAACACTTTAATCACGTACGAGCGTTTGTATGAAAAGTATGGCGAGTTGAGGCCTCTTAAGCGAAGCTATTTAGCTGCATCAACAAGCAATGAAGTGAGTATTATCGTTTGCTCTCGACCCAGTTCACGTAGACAATAAGTACGTAACACACCTTGAGTAGGTATTGTTTTACTGAGAAAGAAGGCCAGTATCCCAGCAGTGGGAAAAGTTCGGTGGTAGTGACGACGGCCCCAATTCTACTAAACAAATGGCTTAAAAATGACAATGGTTTCGTCATCGTAACGACTTCTTCATGAGCATACGAACATTAGAAATGGTTTATTGATGACCGTCATTGTCATAGGCGACCATAGACAAACGATTGTGCTATAAAATACCGAAAGTGCCTAAAGTAATAATTTTGCGATGAAACAGCGCTGTCATTTTTAACCGACTTCCAAAAAGGAGGAAGTTTTCAATTGGGTTAGTATTTATTTTAGTTTGTTACCTCACATCTACGTAATTTATAAACCGATTTGGAAACCCATTTTATTTTATTTGGAAGGATATACTTTCAGATTGGTACCTACCATACAAATTTCAGCAAAATCGCTTCGGTGGTATGTCGCTGAAATCGATTCCTCGCTTTTTCAAAGTGGTTTTAATTGTTCAACCATTTGTTTAGAAGAATTGGGGCCCGTAATCCATCTAAAATTCCCCACACGGGCGGTTTTTGGAATGTTTGCGTGGAATGTTTTGAAGTGGAGCAGTCGTGTATTGAGGCTTTAACGCCATCAGACATAGTCGTTGTGCCAACTCATATCAACTGCAGTTTCACGCAGAAACACAAAAGCCTGCTTGGCACTGCATTGCCCTCGTTACCCTGAGACATTAGGATTAATAAAATCTATCTATAATAGTATTGAATTAAACCAAGGTCCAAATGCTAATGATATCTAAAATCACACTCGGAACATTTGAATGCGCAACGAAATATAATATTTACATTGATTTCGTTATTTACCTGTAGAGTCACTACGTAAAGTCTTGGCCATCTTCATATGAGTATATTTTGACACCCCAGAGTGTATAATTTCAAAAGGTAAGTTTAGCTCAAAAAATACTACAATATGTAACTTTTTAACATTATAAGAGCGTACATTTTTTTTTATGTTACTTGGTGACGAGACGAGCTGGTCGTTTGCCTGACGGTAAGCATAACTCCGGCCCATAACAATTGCAGTGCCACGCAGAACTTTAAAACACAAAGGCCTGCGCGGCACTGCAGTGCGCTCGTTACCCTGAGACAGTCTCATAAGCCCAGTAATTTCACAGGCTACTCTGCTCATCAAACCGGAACACAGTAATGCTTGCACAATCCTTGCTACTTGGCGGCAGACTTCACGAGCAAAGTGGTGGTAGCAACCCAGACGGACACTCGCAGAAGAGTTAGTTCTACCACTAACAAAATTGACGAAGGAATTAAAATTTTAAAGAATAATAAACGTTTTGTAATTATCATTATACTTGAGCTATATTTAATTGGTTCTCGATAACATTATCAGATATCTTACTCGTATCTGAAAATATCCATAGTTTGTTATTTAGCTCTTTCCTTATTTTAAGGCTGAATAAATTCGTATATTTTTTAAACAAGACCTTTCGTTCAATAAATGGCCGCAAACTTTATTAAGAGGCCGGAAACTACTTAGCACGCGGAATTTGCAGTTGTAATGAATCACATGATCGTTGATGCTGATGCATTGCGATGATTTGTTCCATAAACCACCATGCTGGTCCAGTGCGGCTAGCGGCTTGGTGAACATGTCACATGTCTTCGAATTTTGTTGTTCTTGAACAAGCGGGTTTTGTTTTTGTTACCGTGTGGTAAATCCGTGTATAACATAAGTCTTTGGTGCAGGGCCAAGCTGAGATTTGAATTCAGGAGTACAGTAACACGAATCAATCAACTTTTTTGAAGTCGGTACTTTAATTATGAAATTCGGTCTTCTTAGAGTCGGTATTAATACCTACTTGATCATTTAAGTTTACTCCGTGTAAATGAACTCTAAGCATGACACACGCAACTACGCTTTGCGCACTTTCTCTTTGCAATGCTATATGAACACTTCATTGTGTAAAAAAACTTACATAGCTAAGTGAATAAATATTCGTTGCAAAAAAAACCCTTTCACTCATTCACTCACCGCCCAAGGTCTGTCCATCCAAAACTGACGCCATCGAAAAAACAGCCAAAAATAGTAAAAACAACATATTTATGACTAAAAAAAACTCTTTGAACTATCCAGTCACTGTCCTTGTCACTCGTACTGAATTAAATTTAAAAAAAAAACAGCGCACTGCCTAGAAATTGCACAAATAAAGAAAAATAAACTTTTAAATGTTTAAAATTCGAATACGTCGACGCATCGCGTTCATTCTCGACGACTGAATTCCTGTTTGACATTTAGATCATGTTTCGCAACTTACTTTTTTCTTTGAGCTAGCAATTTTGTACCATATATTGCTAAGTATAGGTTTCAAAATCATCCAGCAAAATTGACATTGTGTGTGAAATATTATTCAGCCACAAAAAGAGCAATTTGATTCTTATAGTTATCAATTTATGGTCTATTTCCTTCTGTGTTTTGAACAAAGAACGAATAACCTGTTTGTTTTCAAGTTTTTAACAGATTTCTTAGCGTAACGGATGAATGGGCAAAATCATTACGAGTTAAAATATGTAGAACTACAAGGACAATGATAAGTCGAAAAGCATTTTTACTTTTACTAATATTCTACAATAAGGGCCATACTTGGTAGGTAAGTACCTACCACTAATGATTGATGATACTCAATACTCAATCATTTATTGCAATCATATGTACATTATATGGAGATGTTATATTATTAGTGAAGTTCACATATGACCCTGTTAGGGTATAGCAACACAAGGTAACAGAGCGAACCACAGAGTACTATTGAGCGAACCGATCCATTCCATAAACAACACATGTTTGTTTAGTCTCTAAAAAAACCATTTAAACAATAATAACATTTATCAATTAAGAATCTTTTTAGTTTATTTACGAAAATAGATTCCTTTTGTTGTTTGTTGATATCTCGACAGTGATACGGTACCCCTCTAACTTACTATGAGGGTGCAAGTAAACTCAATACTTATGGTGTACTCACTAAACTAATAGTTTTGAGTACCTAGAACGAAGTACCAACTTATAAGTATATTTTTGGATACATTTTATGATTAAGTAAATGATTCGTAAATAATTAAAATCTTTATTTTATGGTAAAACTAGCTGCTGCCGCGCGGTTTCACCCTCGTGGAGATTTTGGATTACATTGTTTTTTTTTTTGCGCGGAACCCTAATTATTTTTCTAAAATTAAAGTAGCCTATGTTACTCCTTGTAATATCAGCTATCTGCCAGTGAAAGTCCCGTCAAAATCGGACCAGCCGTTTCGGAGATTACCCGGAACAAACAGACAGACAAAAATTGTAAAAATGGTTGTTTTGTTATAGGTACCGTATATACTTATGCATTTAGTAAAAAGCTGTTATTTTGATATTACAAATAGACACTTCAATTTTATTTATCTGTATGGATAACTAAAACTAGCAATTGCCCCAAGTTTTTATTAGGATGTTTTGCAAATATGGTGGTTACTACGTCTTATCCATTGTCTTATACATTATAATATTACATTTATTCTATTTACTTTAGGCTTAGATAACAGAGAATAGACATTTGTTAATTATGAAAGCGGTACCTATTATAACTGACAAACTAATTAGTTCCCAATAAAATATTTTCTGTAGGTTTTATTGGCCGACTTACACGTGTCTACTCGTATTACAAATAAATAAAACAACACAAACAATTCAAAAACTTTATTTGTACAATAATTCGTATTCACATTATAATTATTAAATTATTGCTTATTTATTATAATAAATAATTATTAAATTAATTGATAAAGGAGATCATGATTGGTTGAAAATAAAATAGGAATGAAAATGGCAAGCAAAAGCAGTATTCGTAAATTAATAACACAAAAAAATTGGTTTGTTTATATCGATCCAGTGACTTGACAACTATATCTTAACATAATAAAAATCATGACAGACAAAGGTGCAAGAAGGCAAGTTGCTCAACAGCATCCTGGCAACTACTGAAAGAAAGTAAATACATTTAGTACTAAGGCTACTAATGTTATATGTTAATATATTGTACAAAACTTATTTAAACCCGAACAATTGTAAAAATAGGAGAGTTGTTCAGCTTTTATAGACGCCCCCATGGGCTATCAATTGGTAACTTTTAATTGTAATTTGTCCCAAAAAACAACTCATAAAATTTAAAAAATAACCTTGGCATGGCAGGTTCTCTTTTGGTTAAGATATTTGACAATAATAATCAATACCTTATTCTTTATCCTTGCAGACCTCTTTCAGATAATTTGGCCGTGTTAATAAAGTAAGATAAAATGTCACTTAGTTTAGAATTTTTTAATTATACATCATGATAATTAATGCCTTTAGAACATCTCATTATTAACTCTTTGGATATCATACCTTTAATAATTTAGCAAATTATATTATTAAATTATTATTATATTATGACTTGCAAGAGTGCTGAATTCTATTTACATTTAACAAAAGTATTTGAGATTAGAGAAAAATTAAAGTATCACACATTTTACGTTATGCAAGTTATAAGTCCAGTAAATGGATCAATCTCAATAAGCCATAAGTAAGACAAGGCAAGCATGAATGCATAAAAATTAAACACGGTTACAAATTTTAAGAACAACGTCAGTACCTACACCATATAAGAGTAACTCACACACAGTAACAATTATCAAAATTCTGTACAGATGTGACTCCTATGAGGTTGTTATCATTTTTTTTTTTCAATAACCCTGTTTTATTCTGGTGCCGCTTCTGGCGACTCAAAACTAAGTCTCGTTTTATTTTCTCTCTTTCTCTTTCTAAATAAGAACATGATAAAGGGATAGAATATATTTTAGACCTGTCAAATTGTCCACGTGTTTATTGTGTATAGCGGCCACATTGGACAGTTTTGAAACTAAATTTTGACCCGCCAAACATATCTTCCATTCCTTCCTCATGTTCTTTAATGGAAAGAGAGAGGAAAGAGAGAGAGCGAAACTAAAATTAGGCTTTTTAAGCTATTACTAATTATTCTATGGTTTAAATGACGCCATAGTCGACAACATTTAACCGAACATTAAAATTAAAAATAATAATTTACTAACGAACGGTCAACAACATTAATGATTCAGTGTGGTGTATGATTCAGTCAGTGGGATAAATGCATCATTGATGCATTTCTTAATATAACTATGCGGAAACTGCGGCGCAAGTACGGATCATTTCGATAAATAAAATTCGATTAAATTGACAGTTCAAATCGATAAAGTGGGTTTTATCGACTTTTTGTATATTTTATCGAGCCTCGATACAATCATCAAAAGTTATGAAAAGCTAGGAAAAATCCAAATATAGAGCTATTACAATACTTTACGATGAGACTTCGGTACTCGCAACTTTCGATAAATTTATCGAGTTTTTCGATTCGACAAATTTATCGAACCGACTTCCGTACTTGCGCCGCATGTCGTTTTATAAAAATACTAGCTAATGCCCGCGATTCCACTCACGAGGTGAGATTTCCACTACGAATTGTGCATTTATAATTATCAAACGGAAGACGTCCAGTGCTAAACATAGGCTTCCTCAATTGTGTATTGTCCGTGATAATCTATACAAATACGTAAAATTGAAGTGTCTGTTTGTATTAACCTAACAGCTTTTTGCTAAATGCATATGAAAGTATATATGGTAGCTATAACAGTACAACCTTTATTAAAAATGTTGTCTGTTTGTCTGTGTGTTTGTTCCGGGTAATTTCCGAAACGCCTGGACATTTTGGGACAGGACTTTCACTGGCACATAGCTGATGTTACAAGGAGTAACTGAGGCTACGTGAGCGAAGCCGCGGGGCACAGCTAGTAAATTATATGTAGTTTATAGAATGTTCGCTACCTTAAGACATTAGGTATTAAGTCTCATAAGCGCAGTAATTTCACTGGCTACTCTATCTCATCAAACCGGAACACAGTAATGCTTGGCGGCAGACTTCACTCACAAAGCGGCAGTAACAACCCATACGGACACTCGCAGAAGAGTTAGTCGTACCATTAATGGTGAACTTAAAACTCTCTTAAACTAAACATCAATGTAATTGACTGAAGGTGAGATCACCCCCCGGATCCAGTTGGCGGTGACCTTCACGTTGTGGTAGATCCCGGGCTGGTGGTCCACGCCGCAGCCGAACCCAGCTGACGTTATACCGACGAGGTAATACCGCCCGTTGTCTAACACAATCAGTGGACCACCCGAGTCACCTGGAAATTTTTAATAACTTCCAAAATACAAAAGGTTTCTAAATTCGTCTGAAAATCAATGAATTTAGAGCGAGTGTGTCCGAGCGGGAACTTGTGCTACTTTCAATCCGACGCACCGTAGTTCGAATCTCGACTCGGCCCGCACCAATAACTTATATCAAGTTATGTGCGGATTATTGACACTCGCTCTAAAACGGCGAAGGAAAACATCGTGAGGAAACCGGCATGTTCAAGAACCACAACATTCGAGGACATGTGACATCCACCAAACAATGGACCCGCGTGGTGGATTATGGCCCATACCTCTGAGAGAAGGCCGTTATCCCAGCAGTGGGACCGTAAGAGGCTGATACTGTAATCATACTTTTTAATAACTTCCAAAATTCAAGAGGCTCTAAATTCGTCTGTATTAATGGAAATCAATGAGTTATTTTGTAAATTTTTTGTCTATTTCTCCGTGTGTTTTTGTGTAAATAAAATTACTGAGAATGCAAACTTGATGGCAGTTTGCGACGTACCTAAACAAGCATCTTGATGTCCATCGGAATGTCCAGCGCAAATCATCTCCGAGTGGATTTCCACGGATATCTGCTTGCTTTGATGCCAGTTGATGCATTGATCTTTACCTGGAACAATCAAATTGTAATACGTTTATTTATTACTATAGTAGACTGTCAGGTAATGTCAGTAAAACCCCAAAGGGGCAAAATCCGGCGCGTCACTATCTCGCTCGCGCATCTCAACATTTTTGAAAATAAACAATCACTTAATAATAATATACACATTATGTAATTATGAAAAATAGCATTCGGTGAAATTGCTGACAATACATTGCCATATGAATAAAGCATTTTGTATTTGAATTTGAAACTATAGCACAAAATCACACACTCAATATAGGCACAGTGGCTCAGTTTAATCGTATTAGTGCCAGTATGACTGTTACTGGAGTCTGTTTTCCCTTCTATTAAGTATTCTAGTTTTAACATATATATATGCATGTATGAACGACACTTTAGTTAGGCTTTCGGAGTAAGTTTACTTTTGTTAAATTGATGATAAATAAAATTATTTAATTAAATAAATAATTACCAAACAAATGGAGCGAGCCCTGGAGCCAACTTATAAACTTAAAAAAAAGCATTTTGAATTTGAATTTGAAACTATAGCACAAAATCACTCACTCAATATAGGCACAGTGGCCGACCTCAGCATATTAGTCCCAGTATGGCTGTTACTGGCGTCAGTTTTCCCCCAGCCAGCGATGACCCCGGCCCTGCCCCGCAGATCCAACTCGTAATCAGGCAGACATATCGGCATGATGTGAGCCGTGTACGTGATTGGTCGGGACAGCTTTAGAAGGGCGATATCGTAGCGGTCCGGTTGGGTCATTCGAAATTGGAAGAGCGGGTGTAAGATTTTGTGGACTACCCTGCAAAGAGTTTTTTTCCGATTAGATTACTTAATTAATGTAGGCATTCGAATGGACGTTTACCGAGTCATGATTCATCATTATCAGCCTCTTACGCCCCCACTGCTAGGATAGCAGTCTTCTCTCAGAAAGAGAGGGGCCATAATCCACCACGCGGACCAAGTGCGGCTTGGTGGATGTCACATGTCCTCAATTTTTTGTGGTTCTTAAACATGCCGGTTTCCTCACGATGTATTTCTTCACCGTTTTAGAGCAAGTGTGGTTAATCCACACACAATTTGATATAAGTCATTAGTGCGGGCCGAGTCGATTTTTGGGCCGGCGTTATCCTTACTATCAGACAAATGACCGGCACGTCTCGTTACCAATAGGATAAAAAAACATGGGCACCAAGAGAGCGCCCATGAAAGTTAAATGAGTAATGCTAAACACAGCCATTATGATTCCACTAAAATAAATAATAAAGCGGACACACACACATCACACATATACAAACACCCCCACATTCTCTTACTTGTAATTAATACCTACTTTAAGAAGGCATATTGACATATTTTGTAACTCCGACGAAAGAGTCCTGGGTCCCATAATACGGGTCTTGAGCCTAGTGTGGGGCCAGCCATGCTAACATGCGCGTCGTGATAAATTTTTGTTGATACTTATATCTTGCATTTGTCTCGTATTCGCAGGAGAAAGAGCGAGACAAAACGGTAGACAAAATTTTGTCGTGGTGCGCATGTTAGTCTGGCAGGTGCTTCTACTTTGCTATATGTATTATTTTAAGCACATTTTAAGCCTTTCACCAAATAAATATTATTTCATTTTTTTCATTATAAAAGTATCATACCCAAGTTTCCTCGCTGGATGGTGTGTGGCGCTAGTGTCAATAGCTCCGAGCCAAACAGCGATGTCGCGTGTGTGCGCGCGGGACACGCAGTGAGCCGCCGTGGCTACGAACCAGCGAGATACTGAGACAGAAAATGAATCACTATTTAACTGCCGTAGACGCTTATGCAAGTATGCGTTTTGCTGTCAAAATAACCATGGTATTGCATCAAGCGCGGATTACGAGATAGTACAGGCGCAAGCGCGGGCTGATGCAATACCATCAAAAACCACGAAATAAACAAGAACGGCAATACGGCCAGATAGTGCTGTCTCGAAGCCCTGTCTGGGCTCAAAGCGACGACTGCTCCGCTTTACGCTACATACATCACTTGCGCATCACCGCTTTTACCGCGGCGTCTGCTCTGGGCAGGCAATGGTTGTGAAACAATTTTTTTTAATAGAGGTCGTAGAAGCGGTTTCCGTACTCCGAACAGATTTCTATAAATCCGTACTTGTTATAAAAATAAGAAAGCATGTTTATTGGTTTGTCCTTTCACGAACCGATAGATCGACGTAATTTTTGGCATACACATAGTTTCTGGATCGGAGAGTGACATGATTAGAGTGTAGAGTAGGTACATTCATACATACCTATTTGGAACGGGCACGGTGGGTTTCTAGAAGGTTTGTTGACATTGAGCATGGATTGGGTCTGTTGATGTCTTTGTTATCTATTATGTTCTGATAAAGACAGCATTAGTTTTAGTCTGTGATTCGGGTAGACGAACGTTACAGAGACCCGCTGTTAGAGTCATTTATTTTAACCTTCATAAGTGCTCCCTTGGGGCCTATATGAATAACACATTTTGAATTTGAACATTATATTACCTAGTACTCCACCACACTGGAACTCCGATATCCTCACATGCGCCTGCCAGGGAAACTCGGCGAATCTCGCCTCTCTACCTCCTATGATCCTCTTCTGCAGTATTCTAGACGATGGAAGACCGCAATCCATCTGGAATGTAGTAATGAGACCAGATTAGAAATTTACAATTGATTTTTTATCTTCTAAAGGTACATTATGGATGTTGCATGAAACACTAAATACATAATTACTGGCTTTTTAGAGCTCAGTATATATAGATACGCTCGACTTTGACTCTTATTCTAAGACGTTTCTAAGGTTGTCTGTAAGAGATTGCTTATAGCGATAAGACCGCCGTTTGTTTTACCGTAATTTGTTCTTTTTTTCTGTTTGTCATTTTATGTTTTATTTGGTATGCAATAGAGAGTTTTTGTATTGTATTGTATTGTATTGTTTCTAGCATTCGATTTCCAGTTTTTTCTATTACTATAGCCATTTGATTCTCATGAGAAAACGAATTGGTTGCAATCGCAAAAAAATGGAGTTATCATCCCTATTAGTATAATGTAGGCATAGATAGATAGATAGAAAATTCTTTATTGCACAATTATAGTTGAAGGTACATCGGCGAACTTAATGCTATAAAGCTTTGTCTTCCAGTTAACCTCGGTGTAATGTGGTGATTTTACAAGGTAGTGCAGATTCCTATAGAACATTGTTTGTTACGTTTTGTTTCTTTGTTTTTGCTTTATTCTCTTCTTGTGTTACGTTGTATTGTTTGTGCCTTTTTTTTACGTGAGGGGAATGCTTTTACGCACACCCCCGCCAAGGGTGCAAGGGCGGGGGTAGTGTGGGACTCAGACCGGCTTCCGCCACCGGCCAATACCCACTAAGTTATTCTTAACTAATTTTCTTTCACCATATTTTTGTATTTTGCTGTTCTTTCCATTATTGTCTGAATACATTTTTTCTTTTTTCTTTTCTAAGACGCTTGGTTCGTCTCCAGTTAATTGCAACACATCGTGCAAATCGTATGGAGCGTTTGGATTGGACTGTTCAAGACTGAGTTTAAATTTTCGAATGACGATCGAAGCAATACAATTTGAATGTGTGTGAGAAGATTTGGAGAAGGGGTTTCAGAACCTTGCATCTATGAATCAGACCGTTTTGTGATTGTTATGTGTGTATTCGAACCATCTTGTTAGTGGCAGGACTAACTCTTCTGCGAGTGTCCGTCTGGGTTGTTACCACCGCTTTGCTCGTTAAGTCTGCCGCCAAGCAGTAATGTGCGAGCATTACTGTGTTCCGGTTTGATGAGCAAAGTAGCCAGTAAAATTCCTGGGCTTATGAGACTACCTAATGTCTCAGGGTAACGAGCGCACTGCAGTGCCGCGTAGGCCTTTGTGTATCAAGTTGTGTGTGGCACTGCAAATGTTATGGGCCGGCGTTATGCTTACCATCGGGCAAACGACCACCTCGTCTCGCAATCAAATAATATAAAAAAAACATTGACTCTGATTTACCTGACTGAGATCATCGTCAACTCTTCGCCGGAAGACGTTGTTAGGAACCACACTCCTCTGAGGCACCTGTCTCAGCTTCGGCGGAGATACCTTGTATTTCCATTCTGATGATGATATACTGAAACGTATTTGGTATGATGTTCATTTTCTATGGATAGGATAGTTGTTCTTTGAAATAACTACAGATTGATATGCGATCGCAATATGCGATCCATAGCGATCGATAAATTGACAGTTCGGTAAGTTTAAGTTAGAAATAGGTTGGTTGTTGTTCGAAAACGAATCACATCCTTTTCCCCGAGAACGAAAACTAATTTCCAAAACTAGTTTTCCGACGACGACAAGTTTTGTTTATTTTATGTCAAAACTGTATAGAATTTTGACGTATGGGAGCATCAGTCCACGCTTAAATTTGTCTCTGAATCTTCATTATTGTGTTAGTGTTGTGTGCCCTAGTGTTTTTTTTTATTGGTCCAAGGTCCGTAGCTACTGCTAAGTTGGTAGTAATCATGCCTGCGAAGCGAGCGCAAGGATCGAACTCCGGTTGGTGCAGATATTGTGTGGGCGGAAAGTTTGTTCTCGTGTCTTGGATGTTTGTGTTGTGTATGTGTGTCCATGCCACTCGCGACACAGAAAATACTAGTGCAGAAGTATGAGTGTGTAAACGTTTATTGCTTTTGGTTTCTACACACACCTGTTATCAAGCTCTCTACTCGGCTCCGGTGGTCCACAGCATGAGAACAGCCATCCCCCACAGCCTCGAAGCCTGGTCCCACCGCGCAGCCAACAAGTGAACGTTAAGGTACACGGTCGCACTTCAGCCCCAAGGCTACACGTAGTCGGGTAGCCTAAGAACGAAGCTATCATCCGGCTCGTAAGTGCTGGAAAGAAGAGAAAAAACGCTTATAAAAAAGCGGGAATCGACTTCTGTCAATAGATCGCGATATATATGAAATTCCATCCGCTTGTTTTTTGTATCCGTAGAAGAATACCACGTATTCTTTATTCAGCTGAGCGACTCTAGTGTTGCAAATATGCTGACCTCGGGAGATTCGGGATTACATATTTGAGCCGTTTGGTGTTGAAACAATTGGGTCAGGAGAGGCCGGGAGCTTATAATATATTGAAAATTTGGTCGGAGCGCCAGGATACGACGCGTTACAACCAAAATGCTGCTACTTATCTGGCTCAACGAATCAACATTATGATCCAACGAGGCAATGCCGCCAGCATGCTGGGTACGCTCCAACAATGATTTGGCTTGTAAATTGGATTATCCAACAGTTTTTAGCTAGGTTAGATGTAGTTTTTATGTAGTATTAGCTAGTTACTAAATTCTTTTAATTCTAACACACACGAAGCGTGCTTACCTGAAGTGAAACTAGATGTATCGACTGCGCTGCTCATCCCAGCCACATTCAGCATCACCATAGAAATTAGTACTGTTGCATTCAAACCCCATCTTTGCCTCCCTTTAAACTTTTCTTTCGTTCGCTTTATAAGTGCAGTGTTAGCATTGTTTTTCTTCCAAAGGGTTATGTTTTGTCTCTGCCATATTTTCTTATATCTTACGATACCTAATTCATTGTCATTATTTATCTCCCTTTTGTAATTACTTTTCTTCACTTTTGTACCCAAACTTATCTCACGTTGGTCTTCACCAGTATTCTTTTTCTTGATATGTTTGTCAACAGTTCTACTGTTATTTGATATGACATCATTTTTACGGCTTTTGTCTGAACAAAAACCGATATCTAGACTTGTAATTGTAACTGTTTTATTCAATTCGTCTGTACTGTTCCTCTCTGATACATTATTGGAAATTTGTCTATGTTTGGCAATAATTGTTTTCTTCTTATCTGCGTCATTTCGTTCGCGTATGTTTATATCGACTATATCCTTCAATATCCCAGCAGCATTGTTCCCTGATATATTACTAGCTCTTCTCTTTTGTTTATCTCTAGGAGTTTTCTTTTCTGCTCTGCCAAATCTTTCTCCATGTTTATCCTCATGGTGACATATCCGTTTGGCGTCATGGATCACCTGTGACATGGCTTGGTTGCGATTTTTGACATAGCGTGGGTTGTGCTATTACCTGGAGTTAACAATGTGTCTGAAAAAGAGGATGGTCATTAAGTTTAATTTTGTTGATGTGGACATCGCAAAAAACAATGTAGCATTATATTTTTTCACCTCATTGAGCGCAATTTTCTAACTCTTTTAATTTCATTAAAAACCAGGGTGCCAGGCTCATAATATTTTCAAAATTTTGTCAGAGCGTCTGGTTGATGCGACGCATAACCAAAATGCTGGCTCAACGGATCAGCATTGCGGTTCAACGATGCAAAGCCGCCAGCATGCTGGCTTTGCTTCTAACTGGGGTGGTAGAACATTTGGATTATCTATATGCATACATTGGTTTGTAGATTATCCAAGTGTTAAATGTCGTAATTTGTTTTATTAGTAGCTAGATAATAAAGACTTTTAGTCCATTGAGAAAATCCTCATAATTAGATAATGCTCTCTGTCTCTGTTTTTGTTCAGCACTTGTATATGAGAGTCAGTTCTATATACCTATATTCAACTTATAAAAAGCCAGTCTGTCATAGAAGTGTCAATGTCACACCCGACCTCCAATTAACGTAGAAATCTTCAGAGTGGTGAGAATCATCAGGTCGCGCCCCAGAAGGCAAGCGGCGCGCGATGGCTTTCGCCGGCGATAATTATTCGTAAATAAAGCATTTGCACTTTTAGTAATTTTATTTATGTAACAGTTAAAGATGACACGCTTTTATTAGCTTAACTTGTAACTAACAAACAGAAAACATGAAAGAAATAAATTGATATGTTTTTCATTTTTAATTTGTTTTTTACATTAGAACATGCTGTCTTCCACGAGATGTTTTCCTTCACCGTCCATATTAACTTCTTGAAGAATAATATTTATTATCAGAAGGAGTGAAAGTCTTTTCGAAGCCTCGTTAAATTAAATTTACGAAATAACAAATATAAAATAACAAAGTCTTATACATCAATTTCGCGAAGCAGCTTGAATTTCAAAGCCATATAATTATATTTATGACAATAAGGATGTGGCGTCCGGTCCAAATATAACAAAGCAAATTATCAAACTGTAGAAAGCGGCGTGACGTAATTTTTTTGTTATAACATTTTACATTTTGTTTCTTTGTTATTTCGAAATCCTTTTCAGAGGTCCGCGTGTGAAAACTTATTTGCATTTTTGAGCAATAGGTAATAGAAAGGCAAGTATGTATTTTTCATTGAGAATTTAGCCTGTCTATGTCTTCCGGTTCGTCGTCACCACTTCCCAATCGGTTTTCGGTTCTGCGAGTAATAATAATACAATGCCGCTTGCACAGCTACTAATAATTTGTAAATAGTAGGGCATTGATAGGCACGAAACTCGTTTGCATGTCAGTATGAATGTCAATGCTCTTAGATATCAGGTACCCTCTGTCTCTATTTCCACATCTGTGGTTCATGGCCTATGTGGTTCACTCAGGTTCACACTCATATCGGGTGTAAGCATCGCATCTCAGGTTCTGTGAACTTACTGACCGCATGAGACTTAATACCTTGCCTTTGGGTAACGAGCGCAACATATTGATGTTTAAATGACAATGGTTTCACCTACGGATTGAGATGGCGCACAATAGATTGTCAAAATTGATGACTACATTGGGCGACCATACAATTGCCAATTTTGGCAATTCAAAGGCTACTATATATAAAATCTATCAGGGTGGCAGAATAAAACAAAACTGCAATTTCACACTTCTTCTTATATTTTAGTTTAATAACTGGACTATGTCCGTATTCTTTCGCTGCCGAGACAAGAATGTCCCTTTTTACAGAAAATGTCGCCTTAAATACAAAGTCATCGTTTGGCTGTCACTTAAAAATAACGGTACATGTTGGTAAGAAATATCGAACAAAAATATATGAAATGATTTTTAAAAACATTTCTACAAATGTTATGGATTTATCAGATGTTTTAACGTTAAAACGAAGTTTCTTATATTTACGTTATCCATAGTCAAAATCATACTTTTTATATTAAATTTAAACACAATATGAAGTCTGTCAAGTCAGTTACATACTTTTATATTCGAAATGTGTTATTAAATACTTAACAACATATTAAATGAAACGTAGAATGCCTAAATAGTGCTTCAAGTGACTTGAAATTCTAACATTCGGCCCTTCCTGACCATAAGTTTGACCTCAAACTTTTAAACATGCTTAACATTCTTAAAAAAAAGAACAATTTTGGTTACATAAGTATACTTATCTGGTAACAACGAATATTTTAGGTACAATACCTGAACACAATCATAAGTCGAACACAAATCAAATTTTGTCAACACATACCACTGGATCTATCAACAGCAAGTAATATGTCTCCAAAACAAGATCAATACCTTTTTGGCAATATTATACCACTGGATCTGTCAACAGCAAGTATAATAGGTCCAATTCAAGATCTAATAAATTTCTAGCAATAATATACCACTGGAACCACTTCAGCAAGTATATTATGCTTCTAATTCATGATAAATTCAATTTCTAGCAATAATATACCACTGGAACCACTTCAGCAAGTATATTATGCCCCCAATTCACAATAAAATCAATTTCTGCCAATCAAATACCACTGGAACTGTCATCAGCAAGTATTTGACCTTTAATTGGTTACTAAAATATCACTGGTTCTCTCAACAGCAAATATTTTAGGCCAAATTCCTTAACACAATCATTAGTCGAACATAAATCAAATTTTGCCAACATATACCACTGGATCTATCTACAGCAAGTAGTATGTTTTCAAAATAAGATCAAATTAACTTCTGGCAATATTATATCACTGGATCTATCAACAGCAAATATAATACGTCCAATTCAAGACAATTCGATGTTTAGCAATAATATACCACTGGAACCATCTTCAGAAAGTATATAATGCCTCCAATTCATATCATGATAAAATATCACTGGATCTATCAACAGAAAATATTTCATCAACAATTGAATAGTATAACTAAATCTCATAAATCTTACCAAAAATTATTATTATTATCAATACTTGATTTTAGCTACAGCTATTATAATTATCCATATTATAAGCAAAACTATACTATATTATCAGTATATCGGGATGTGCAATCTATATTATAATCTAAATCATATAAATTCACAACGATTCACAATTATGTATCATTTAGTTATTGTATTACATTTATACATAAGTATTATTAGTCAAATCATTTACAATCACTCCATCCGCACAAATTAAATCTGTAACTAGCGATCTTCAGTGTCAGTAGCACTATCGCTACTTTCATTGTCAGAATTAAATTCATTGTAAGTTGATATCCAAGGTTTGATGCGATCAGCAGCCCAGATATTGCAATATTTTTTCTGTGTTATTTTAGTACCTGGTATGCTTGATACTTCATATCTATCGTTTTCTAGAACTTTAGTAACTCTAAAAGGACCGGTGAATTTAGGGAGTAACTTTTTACTTTTACCTTCATTATTTGGGACGGGCTTCAAAATTTTTACTAAATCATTTAATTTGTAAATTCTTGCTTTTATTTTTGTTTTGTCATATCTATTCTTTTGTTTTTCTTGATCTTTTGCTATGTGATTACTTATTTCTGTTCTTAAGTCCTGCACTGTGCTTATTTGGCGAGTCTCATTTAATATTTCACTAAAGATATTATCTCCTTTACTAACCATTTGTATGCCAAAGAGTGCTTCAGATGGGGTCTTTCCTATCCCTTTATTTAGGGTATTATTCAGTCCCCATTGCAACCTTCCTAATTCTTTATCCCAATACTTTTCACCCAATTTATCAGTGTACGCGGTGAGAGCATCTAATACTGTTCTGTTGTACCTTTCCACCTGGCCATTGGCTCGTGGAGAAGCAACAGCGTTAAGTACATGATTTATTTTAGATACATGACAAAAATGTTTGAACTCATTAGACGTAAATGATGTGCCTTGATCCGATATTATTCTATTAGGATACCCAAACGTGCAAAATATATTCTCAAGAGCACTTATGCTAAGGTTGGATTTTAAATTTTTTAACGGTGTCAAAATGCAAAATTTTGTAAAACCATCCACTAGAACAAGAAGGAACGATTTTCCTTTGGCACTCCTAACGAAAGGCCCTAAATGATCAATATGAACAGTATCGAAAGGCTTATCGACCTTATGAATAGGATGCAATAGTCCTTCTTTGGGACCTGCTGGCTCTTTGCTATATGCGCACTCTATACATGAACGTACGTATTTCTTTATAAAATGTTTCATTTTAGGGAACCAAAAATCTTTACTGATTTTCGCAAATGTTTTTTCTAAACTGAAGTGGCCAATGTCGTCATGATTTAACTTACAGAGTTGAAATCGAGCTATTTTGGGCACAACCCATTTAAGTTCATCGCCTATCTTTCGAAATAACGTATTATTTTTAAACACATAATTTTTCTTAATATCCGAATACTCAGTGTCTTCTAATACTTTTCGAATTCGTTGTGTTTCAGAGTCTTTTAACTGTATGGTAAGTAGCCAGTCTTCTTGAGTTATTCTATGAATAGTCGGTACACTATCTAAACCAACATCAGATTCATTAGGCAGAGGATTTCTACTTAATGCATCTACGTGAGACATTGTATGACCCGGCTTATATTGAATCTCAAAATCAAACTCTTGAATCGTTATCCACCAACGTGCAATGCGTGGAATTAAATCACGTTTGCTAAAAGTGGACCTTAGAGCAGCGCAGTCAGTTACTAAGGTAAACGAAATTCCTAACAGATAGACTCGGAATCTCTGCAGTGAAGCTACAAAAGCTAACGTTTCTAGCTCATAAGCATGATAATTTTGTTCGTCTAATGTAGTTTTTCGACTAAAAAATGCTATAGGTTTTAGTTCACCTGTAGTTTTCTTTTGCAACAATATTCCGCCTAATCCGTGTTTACTTGCATCTGTATGCAAATATGTCACATCCTTTGGATCATATATCCCTAACACAGGCCGCTGAATTAAAGCATTTTTTAATTCTTGAAATGATTTTTCTTGATTCAGTTCCCAGCACCACGCAACATCTTTTCTAGTCAAATCAGTAAGTGGCTTAGCCAAAGTAGCAAAATTTCGTATAAACTTTCTGAAATAACTAGCTAAACCGATAAATTGCCTTACTTCATGTACATTGCGTGGTGTTGGAAACTTCTCCACTGACATAATCTTCAATTTTCCAGGCCTGACTCCATGCTCACTTATTTCGTAACCTAAATATTCCAACTCTTCTTGAAAGAAATTACATTTTTGTATATTCAAAGTCAGTTTAGCGATTCGTAGTAATTTAAAAGTATTTTCCAGTCGATCAAACTCTTCATCAAAATTTTTTCCGGGAATAAGTATATCGTCCATATAAGCAAGAGCGGAGTTGAACCTAGAGTTACCTAGTACTTGGTTAATAGTCCGTTGAAAAACCGCGGGAGAATTTACTAGACCGAAGGGCATCTTCTTAAATTGAAAGAGACCATCGGGAGTAATAAAAGCCGTGAGGTGTCTACACTCTTCACTAACCGGTATTTGGTAATAGCCACTAGCAAGATCAAGGCTCGTATAGTATTTATTTCCGTTAAGCATATCTAGTTGATCGTCTATCCTTGGCATTGGAAAATGATCTTTTTTTGTTTTACGATTTAGTGCCCTAAAATCTACACACAAACGATTTCCGCCTGTCTTTTTTTTTACAAGTATTATAGGACTTGCATAAGACGAATTAGATTCTTCTGCAATATCATTATCTATAAGATCTTTGACCATATCTCTGACTATCTCTTTTTCTGAATGACTTAAACGATACGGTCTATAAACAACAGGAGTGGTATCGCTCAGTTCTATATGCATTTCGGTTAGATTTGTGCATCCTAGTTCAGATATGTTTTGTGCAAAGCAGTCTCTGTATCGATTTATTAATTGCAGAATAGACTGTCGCTGTTGTTCCGTTAGATTAGGGTTGATCTTTATTTCCTCCATGGTTATAGGTTTCACAGGATTACTATTAATTTGATTACATTGCATTTCAAGATTGGTCTTGGGAGGCTCCCATGAAACGATTGGCTTGCTACGCACTAGAACAGAGTTTTTTCCCAGAAAAATGGGTTCTTCTGATAAATTACAAACAGCTATTTGGCAGTTACCTCTGTCTATGTTATAGACACCGCCCATCACACAATAATTTGCATTATCTATCTTTCTTACACTGTTTTCAACAAAAATATCACCGCTAAGTGTATTTTCATCCATGCAATTTACGAAGTCAAAATTTTTTACAACTGTATCAATTTTTATTCTTAACACAATTTTATTCTCATTGTTATTGTCCATCTGTATGTTAGTAATGTCATCAGGTAATGTTCTTTTCAGGATATCTAATTTATCATGAGTCTTTATGACTAACACCTCATTCCTCTCAGTGAAGTCTTGCCCGACTAGTAAAGGCTCGGTAAGCAATGACGATTCAATTATATATGCATCTATTTCTGCAGTTACCTCACCGATGCACAAATTTAGTCTCGTTCTACCTAATGGGACTGATGACCCATTACCAAATCCGCGTATATTTGGGACATCATTATCTAATATAGGCAGTGAATATTTTTCTACAATATCCTGTCGAATCAGTGTGCAATCGCTTCCAAAGTCAACATAGCTCTCAATATTTATATTTTTATTGATAGTCGCCTTTTTATAGTATTTTGAATCAGATCTAGTCTTTTGTGTTAACATAATCTTCTTTTCAAATGGTCTTGAATTAATTTGATTATTATCTTTTGTTCTAAAACAATCCTCAGTTTTATGCCCAAACCTTTGGCAGTTATCACATCTGTTTTTTGGTTTTGGGCATGTGTTGTACGTATGGCCTTTCTCTCTACAATTGAAGCAAGTGTATTCAATAGAGTTTGTTTGAACACGGCATACTGTGCTTCGATGTCCACTTTTATTACATTTGTAGCAAATTATGTTGTCGTTGGAAACTCTTGCACTGGCTGGTCGTTTCTGATATCGCGCATTACTTTCATTACGTAAATCCTTTAAAAATCTGAGCAGGTCTTCCGGATCTTGAAATCTAGCAGAAGACGCACTAGCCCTAATCATCCTATCATCTATTCCATGTATAAGGCAGTCAACCGCCTTTTTTCCTACCAAATCGCAAGAGTTTAATAGTATCATCTTGTCATAGTAATACTCGTCCACTGATTCACCGAACTTCATACGTCGTTCTAACATTTCAGATAATAATACCCCGTAATTGCTTTCGGAGGGAAAAGTTTTAATTAGCCTATCCTGCCATTCGGACCATGTGAGAAGTATGGTCTGAAGACCTTCATACCACTTCTTCGCATGTCCACCTAATTTGGGCAACGCATAGTGAGTAGTCTGTTCGTCAGTCCAATTATAAATTTTTGCACATTCATTAACCTTGGCTATCCACCCTTCAATACGCTGATTTTTCTGTGCTGGATCAAATGATGGTATAATATTTTTGTCGTATGTCATTTGAGAGTTAGGTCGCATAAATGTTTGTACTAATTGCGCAACATCCTTAATACTAAGTAATAAATCAGTTTTACTTGCACTTGAGTCCGTAGCTGGCACTGATGATTGCGCGAATCGAGCTGGCTCCGCTGCAGGCATCGGTGCTCGGAGAGTCGACTCGTGGTGTTGTAGCTCAGCATTTTTCAACGATTCCGATGGTGGATCAGCTCGGGATCGGGCGGCCTCCACTTCGGGCCCTGGTGCTAGCAAAGTAGAGCCGTGATGTAGCTCTGCCCCTCCTGATGATGCCGGTTTCGGTGCTGATCTCGATGTACTTGGTAGTTCAGTAGGTTTTACAGTTGTCTGAAATTTAAATAACAGTGTGCTACATATGCGTTCGAAACAACAACAAAAAACAAAAAGTTTTAATTAAAAAAAAAATAACTGTTGAGTAACTTGCTATTGAACGTGTAATCTATTTAAAAGCCAAAATTTACTATGATCTGTTTGTCAGTCATTAAATTTATTACACTCAGAATGTGAACAGAAAGCGAGCATATAAAAGTCAAGTCAAAGTTAGTATAACCATGAACACCAGCCTGTGCCACTCAGAAATTTATAGAAGAGAAAAAAAAATTAATAATATAACGATTCAAAGGTGGTGTAGAACAAATCCAAAATAAAGAAAAAAAATATATAAGTAAATTCATACTTCACTTGCCTGTAAGGTATTATGTCCCACCTCTCGACCGGAATTACTTCTGGTCTTAGGATGCCGCTTGCTCCTGTGACGTTTTGTTGAACTCCTTGATCCACGCCCTCGTGTTGAGCTGGAGGATCCACTCTCGGAGCTGGTGCTACGGTGACGGCGCCGACGCTTACGTCGTCGCGAATGCTTTGATCGGCTTCGTGAACGACGTCCCTCTTGCTCACTACCATTATTGCTCACCATTTTGGTCTTATTATCCCACTTCTGATATAAAATCTATCAGGGTGGCAGAATAAAACAAAACTGCAATTTCACACTTCTTCTTATATTTTAGTTTAATAACTGGACTATGTCCGTATTCTTTCGCTGCCGAGACAAGAATGTCCCTTTTTACAGAAAATGTCGCCTTAAATACAAAGTCATCGTTTGGCTGTCACTTAAAAATAACGGTACATGTTGGTAAGAAATATCGAACAAAAATATATGAAATGATTTTTAAAAACATTTCTACAAATGTTATGGATTTATCAGATGTTTTAACGTTAAAACGAAGTTTCTTATATTTACGTTATCCATAGTCAAAATCATACTTTTTATATTAAATTTAAACACAATATGAAGTCTGTCAAGTCAGTTACATACTTTTATATTCGAAATGTGTTATTAAATACTTAACAACATATTAAATGAAACGTAGAATGCCTAAATAGTGCTTCAAGTGACTTGAAATTCTAACATATATAACGGTTGTGCTTTATAAAATTAATACCGAAAAGTGCCTAAAGTGATAATTTTGCAATGAAATCATTGTCATTTTTAAATCATTTGATGGATCTGATGGATCAAATTGATGAAATTGATGGCCCAATCAATAGAATGGGCTCTGTTTATGCATTTATAATTTCACTGAGATCGGTTCATTCATCTTGGATCACCAAGGACTTGTAAGAAAAGCTGTTTATACCTTATAAACGATCTTATGTAATAAGGATGTTACTAATAAACAGTGTATTACGGTGGCATAGTTACACAACGTTTTGTTTTTGTTGTTCTTTAAACTGTAATTTTAAACTGAATCGAAAGAGACAAAACATTGTGTAGCTATTCAACCTTTATACAGAGTTTATTAGCAAGGCTGTAAATGTTTTTTAGTTTGGCTTCACCATCTAACTAGAAAATTCTACGTCAGTGGACTTCACGCGGATTTTAACCAAAAACATGATTGTATCAACAACATCACGTTTTTGTGTTCTCGCCAAAACTCCAGATAAACGTTTTTTGTTTTTTCCTCTATAGCCAGCCAAGAGTTTAAAAAAAATATATAAGTATCGACAACATCAGATTTTTGCGTTCCCGCCAAAACTCCAGATAAACTTTTTTTTCCTCTATAGCCAGCCAGGAGTTTAAAAAAATAATACTAAATATCGACAACATCACATTTTTGCGTTCCCGCCAAAACTCCAGATAAACTTTTTTTATTTTTCTTCTATAGCCAGCCAGGAGGTTAAAAAAATAATACATAAGTATCAACAACATCACATTTTTGCGTTCCCGCCAAAACTCCAGTTAAACTTTTTTTTTGTTTTTACTTCTATTAAGCCAATTAGCCATACACGGTTTGTTTATTGTGTCCACTAGAACTAAATCAATATATTTTTTATTCACTAAAATATTGTTTTGGTAGAGCAAATTATATTTTTTTGGAATCATTATATTTAGTGAACCTTTGATACCACTTTAGTGCTATTTAATATTGTATTGGCAAAATATTATGAAACGTTTATTCAAATAAACTAAGCATAAAAAAGGGGAGGAGCGTCTGTATTTTTTTGTTTTTGTGGTGATGTTACTCGATTTTCCGTCAATTCTTAACCGATTTACATGATTCGATTGTACTAAAAATGCTCTACCCTATAAATATGGTAGCAATGTACGTTTTTCTTCACGGAAAACTCACTTTAGGGTTCGAAAGCACGACCAGCGAGCGCTATTCATAAAGTTTTATTCTACTACTTATAGGCGATTTCCTTTATCAATATTCATAAATCTGTAATCGGAATGTTTTATGACACAGCACAATGTTTTATGACACAGAACAGATTCTCAAATTAAACCCAGAATAATTAATCGAAAGCTGGGAACTCGGTCACCTACTAAACTGAAGCAGGTTCGGACATTTGATAAAGGACTTTTAGACGTCACTTACCTTGCCACCTTTCACTTTTACAAACACTTTCACTCACACATAAATGCAACTAAAACCTGTGTCACCTCCCTAGCACTATATAAAAAAAGAACGCAATGACTTTCTTCTGTTTTCAAATTTGACGTTTCGTTTTTTTTTTTGTTTTTTTTTTGTGCCCGTCAGTTGGCTTCGGTGTTTCGGTTCATACTGACTCGTTTTCTCGAAACCAGTCAGTGTAAGGCCAGTTTCACACCGTCGCGCTGTCTCGATTATTATAGCACTGGTCAAGTGATATTTTGCGTTCGGTAAGAAAGTGTGTGATTGAGGATAATTAATAATATTATAGAGCAGGGTATTAGTAGAATCTGCATCGGGTTAGTACATAACTAAAGAAACATTTCGAAAAACTATGGAAAGTATATGAATAAGTAGACAAATTCTTTATTGAACAAACTAAATAAAACAATATTTTTATACTATTTGATTTCAAGACGAGCTGATCGTTTGCCTGATGGTAAGCATAACGCCACCCCATAACAATTGTAGTGTGACTCAGAAATTTGAAACACAAAGCATGCGCGGCACTGCCTGCGCTCGTTACCCTGAGACATTAGATACAGTAATGTTACTGTTTATATAAATGATAAATATTGTAAGTTTTCCTAAGAAGTTTCATTTTGTGGTTACTCGCCATCCTACTACTATCCTACTTAGTATTATTAATATTATAAATGCGATAGTGTGTTTGTTGGTTTGTCGGTTTGTCCTTCTTTCAGGCAGTAACGAAGCAATGGATCGACATGATTTTTGGCATAGGTAGATATAGTTTGTAAACCGGAGACTACTTTTAAACCTGAAAAATGCATGTTTCCTGTGGGACTGCGGGTGAAAACCGCGGGCAGAAGCTAGTATTATTATATTTGTAAGTAGTATTCACCTATAACTGCAATGGCATTAACCTTGTAACATTTTGTAATGTAGTCCTATTGCACTGTCTAAATATACGTAGTTGGTGATCAATAAATAAATACAATAAAATTGTGTCCACGCCCTTATATCTCGCAGCATCTTCGAGCGAAAGGCTGTGATTCAAACACATGGTGTTTTTATTTCTTACTCTCAGATTAACAACGAATTACGGAGCACACTGATGTCGATTCTGGCAACACAAACCAAAATCTAATTGTAGTAAGAAATAAATTTAAAAAAAAAATCTAATTTTAGTTTAGCTCATCTCTTTCCAATCCAATATAAAACATGAGAAAGGTTTGGAATATATTTGACAGGTTTAAATTTAGGTTTAGAAATGTCGAAGTACCTAAATGCAGTTTTTCACGGGTGAAAATTCTCTTCTGCGGTGGTCCGTTTGGGTTGTTACCACCGCTTTGCTCGTGAAGTCTGCCGCCAAGCAGTAATGTGCAATAATTACTGTATTCCGGTTTGATGAGCAGAGTAGTCAGTGAAATTACTGGGCTTATGAGACTTAATACATAATGTCTCAGGGTAACGAGCGCAATGCAGTGCCGCGCAGACTTTGTGTTTCAAATTTCTGAGTCGCACTACAATTGTTATGTGGTGGCGTTATGCTTACCAACAGGCAAACGACCAGCTCGTCTTGAAATCAAATAGTATAAAATTATTGTTTTATTTAGTTTGTTTAATAAAGAATATGTCTACTTATTCACATATTATTATGTACTTTCGTTATTTTTTCGATATTTTTCTTTAGTGCCGCGCAGGCCTTTTTGTTTCATAGTTCTGAGTGGCACTGCCATTGTTATGGGCCAGCGTTATGCTTACCATCAGGCAAACGTCTCGTTACCAAATAGCATAAAAAAATCCTTAGTCGCCTCGTACAGCACCGTCGAGAGGAGATCCTCTCGACGGTGTAAAATCCGATGTATGAATGACACCACACCAGATGGTGTGGTGTCATTCATACATCGGATTTTACTTTTAGCAGATATAAAGACAGTAGATTTACTTTATTAACCGACTTCCAAAAAAGGAGGAGGTTATCAATTCTGTGGGTATGTTTGTTTTTATGTTTGTTACCTCAGACCTCCGTCATTTATGAACCGATTTGGAAAATTCTTTTTTTTATTTGAAAGCATATACTTTCAGATTGGTCCCATAGAAATTTCATCAAAATCAGTTCAGTAGTTTGTCACTGAAGTCGGTTCGTGGCTTTTTAAAGTATTTTTTTTTTCAACGTCAATGATCACTTGATTTGTGGCTATGGAGAGGTTGAGACCGTTAGTTATGCGCCATTTTTGCAACAAGCTTTCGATACCGTTAACTGATACGGTGCTGCAAGAATCAAGATCGATCCTTCATCTTTTAAGGGGCAGAATCCGGCGCGCCGCTATCTCCCTCGCGCATCTCAACATTTTTGAAGATAAACAATCACTTAATATAATTATGAAAAATCGCATTCGGTGAAATTGCTGACAATGACATTACAAAGGTTACACAAAAGTTTCATTTGGTTCCATTCAGGTTTTCAAACCTAAACATAGGATTTTATGTTTTGCCCATTTTCATGTATGAAAACTTGATCGGATCAAAATGATACTTTTGCCGTACCTTTGTAATGTTAATGCCAGCAATTTCACCGAGTGCGATTTTTCATAATTATATTAAGTGATTATTTATCTTCAAAAATGCTAAGATGCGCGAGCGAGATAGCGGCGCGCCGGATAGAGCGCACGGCCGTACGTGACCTAATTGCAATAAAACAATCTCACCACCTAAAGTAAACACTCAAAACAGTGAATCTTGAATACTTCAACAATTTTGTATTATTTATTTATTTATTTTTAAGGAAAACCAACAGCTGTATTACAATAACTTATAAAACTAACATAGGTAACATTAGAAAGCCAATTATAGGTTCTCACGAATAGTAACAGAGAAAAATATAAGGTGAAAACTAATTTATAACAGTGGTGTAGAAAATTAGAAAATTATCCTATCCTGTCCTACATTTCCTTTTTTTTTGCTGGTTGGTAACGAGACGAGCTGGTCATTTGCTTGATGGTAAGCATAACGCCGGCCCATAACAATTGCAGTGCCACTCAGAACTTTGAATCACAAAGGCCTGCGGGGCACTGCAGTGCGCTCGTTGCCCTGACACATTATATATTAAGTCTACTTCCTATTAATATTATAAACGCGAAGTTTGTGAGCGAAGGGATGGATGGATGTTTTTTACTCTTTCACGCAAAAACTACTGAATGGATTTTCATCAGAATAACACAAAAACCATATTTTATAAAGATATATACTAGGCGGACTAAGCCGCGGGTGGAAGCAAGTAATCTATACAAATAAATAAAATTGAAGTGTCTGTTTGTAATATCAAAATAACAGCTTTTTACCAAATGCATATGAAAGTATATACGGTACCTATAACAAAACAACCATTTTTAAAATTGTTGTCTGATTGTCTGTCGGTTTGTTCTGGGTAATCTCCGAAACAGCTGGACTGATTTTGACGGGACTTTCACTGGCAGATAGCTGATGTTAAAAGGAGTAACATAAGCTACTTTATTTTTAGATAAATAATTAGGGTTCCGCGCAATAAAATAAAACACATGAAATCCAAAATCTCCACGCGGGTAAAATCGCGGGCAGCAGCTAGTGTATAAATAGAAGAATCCAATCCAAGAATCCATTCCAACAAAGATACAGTGAAAAAGAAAAACTAAATAGAAGTATAACATGTACTATGTATAGATTCGCTTTCATTATGTAATTAATTTTGTAGTTATAGCTGCGAATAATTACATTTTAACCGACTTCAGAAAAGAGGAGCAGGTTCTCAATTCGGTTGGTATTTTTTTTTATGTTTGTTACCTCATTACTCCGTCACTTATAAACTGATTTTGAAAATTATTTCTCTATTGGAAAGGATTTTCTCTCAGATTGACCCCGTAGAAATTTTATCAAAATCGGAACTGAAAAAAATTATGTCATCCAAGTAAACAAAATTGCTTTTTTACTTTTTAGTGCATTTTGTTATAGCTGATTTTTCGAAGTCGGATTTTATTTTTTTCTAAATAGAATAGGTAGGATTAATTCTACTACGAGTGTCAGTTTGGGTGGGTACCACCGCTTTACTCGTGTAGTCTGCTGCCAAGTAGTAATGCGCAAGCATTACTGTCTTCCTATTGTAATATTATTTATTCTGTGGTAGTCCAAAGAAAGACTATGCAGAATAAAAAAATGGTTCAATATTTACTAACATATTTTCCATAATACAAAATGTAAAAGAATATAGGTATTATTTATTAGGATTTTATGAGACTGGAATATTTTGCTAAAATATACGCTCGCTATCCCTCCAGTGCAGCAACTGGAACACAATAATATGTTATTATAATAAAAAAAACTCTCCCAGAATGAAAACATTTAAATTTTAATATAATTATTAAGGTTAATTGATTCACGCTGCGCGGCCATGCGCCGGCGCCGCGCCGGCGAAAAGAGAAATTGGTATATAATTTGACCGCGGCTATACCAACTGGTTGTAATTTAATTAAGATGACTTGGAGTAAAAACTTGAACATCTGCTTCGACTTTTTACTCAACACAAATAAAACGAATTATTTATTTTTATCATTATTATCAGCCTCTTATGCTCCCACTGCTGGGATACCGGCCTTCTCTCAGAGAGAGAGGTATGGGCCATAATCCACCACGCGGACCCAGTGCTTCTTGGTGGATGTCACATGTCCTTGAATTATTTTTTTGTGGTTCTTGAACATGCCGGTTTCCTCACGATGTTTTCCTTCACTGTTTTAGAGCGAGTGTAAATAATCCGCACATAACCTGATATATATAAGTCATCGGTGCGGGCCGAGTCGAGATTCGAACTATGGTGCTTGTCGCATATGTGCCCGCTCGGCCACACTGTCTCTGACATATTTATACAGGCTTTTATTTAACTTGCAATGTTTGTAGTACAGATCTGTACAGATTTGTAGTACCTATCCTGTGCTGATTTGTTGATGTCAAATCATGCAAGGTAAATTAGACCCACTTTCCGGTGTTCGATTGAGCCCAAATTTCACTCACCTATATCAATCAGTTGATAATGCAATTAAATAATGCCCCAGAGCCGATGATTGAGCCGGAAGTTATGTTATATGTTATATTAGGAAGATAATTATGTCTCACTTTTCCAGGTATTAGAACTCGCGGGTCTCGTATAGTTGGTAGCAAAACAACAACAAGCTTTTCTCTAACTTGCAATATTTGTATAAGTATCTTTGTTCAGGTCTTGCAAGTTTGGACTTTACCAAAGACCCACTTCCAGGTGTTCGATTGAGCTGCAGTTTTACATACATAATATGTAAATTGGATGACAATGCATTATAATGATGTCACAGAGCTGGTCTGATGATGGAACCGGAAGGTGGGCACAGCAACTCTATAACGAAACGACGTAACCCCATCCAGCTTATCGACTCGTTTGATTGTCTTTACAAGTACTCTGATCCTAGATAATGTGCAGGTTCCTGGATGGAGCCGGGAGGTGACTACAAGATTACTGTACCAATTACGTATATCCATACATCCATACAGATAAATAAAATTGAAGTGTCTGTTTGTAATAATAAAAAAACAGCTTTTTACTAAATGCATATGACAGTATATTATGATACCTATAACAAAACAACCATTTTTAAAATTTTTGTCTGTCTGTCTGTTTGTTCCGGGTAATCTCCGAAACGGCTGGACCAATTTTCACCGGACTTTCACTGACAGATAGCTGATGTTACAAGGAGTAACATAGGCTACTTTAATTATAGAAAAAGAATTAGGGTTCCGCGCAAAAAAATAAAAACCATGTAATCCAAAATCTCCACGCTGGTGAAACCGCGGGGCAGCAGCTAGTATTTAATAAAAGCTTGCCTGGAAATATATATTTTCCTCAAACAAACTTATTTACTTACTATACTATCCCGTTTGATCTTAAACGACGACGATGTGGTCAAAGATGCTGTTTACGCTAGACATAAATTAGAAGTGGCTTTTAAGTACAGCTGCCGGGATACGCTGATAGGGGCTTGATCCCTCCTCGCCTTCCTGAGATAAAGAGTCTTGACAGACAGACATAAATGGACAACGGAGTGATCCTATAAGGGTTCATTTGCCCTAACAGTATTCTACAGGTCATTGCTGATAAATATGACTCTCCGCTCAATAAGGCTTTTGTCAAAGTCCTTATGAGATAGCTTAATTATGTTATTCATTCATTTATTATAAAATATGTAAATGTTACCACCTGTGCATACTCCTGATAACTAACATAGTTTGAAAGTTTTATTTTTGTTACTAACACATGGACCAAATATGTTGTCTGAATAAATAAATATTATTATTATTATTTGAGATACGGAACCCTAAAAACGAGGAGAAACAGAGAGCTTCATAATAAAGGTTTAAAATCTGTGTATACGATAACATGGTGTGTGGGACTGTGGGTGTGTGTGTTGTAACCTTTACATCACTCATACAAAAGACATCAACGCGCGACTAATATGTTCATAAAGTTATCCTAAGTGAGGAAATTTACCAGAGATTAGCTCTCCGTCTGGATGGGTCCCACCGCTTTGCTCGTATAGTCTGCCACCAAGCAGTAATGTGCAAGCACTTCTGTGTTCCTGTTTGATGAGCAAAGTTCTCGGTAAAATTACTAGGCGAGTGCCTAAAAAGTCAGTCGGGGTAACGAGCTGTAAGAAAAACGATACGAGGGACCTCTTTTAAAAAAACCCTTATTTCTGCTAGAATAAAATAGAGTTTATTCATTGACTGAACGACAGACTGACTAGTATTGATTTTATTCGGTTGACTGATTCCGGAACAGAGTTTGAGGTGTATTTATATATAGCCTCGATATAAGCAAATGGTCGCGATTTTATTTGCTAACGAGACGAGCTGATGGTAAGCATAACTCCGGCCCATAACAATTGCAGTGCCACCCAGAACTTTGAAATACAAAGGCCTGCGTGGCACTGCAGTGCGCTCGTTACCTTGAGACATTCGGTATTAAGTCTCATAAGCCCAGTAATTTCACTGGCTACTCTGCTCATCAAACCGGAAAAAATTAATGCTTGCACATTACTGCTTGGTGGCAGACTTCACGAACAAAGCGCTGGTAACAACCCAGACGGACACTCGCAGAAGAGTTAGTCCTACCAGTACCACTAACAAAAATTGGTGATGGAACTTAATGGAAATGAAAAATACATTACAATTTATCGACGCTAGAGTCATCTACCGATGCTCGTAAGCATTACGAGGCGGGTGAAAGGTTCTACTACAAAGCCAAGCTTGCCGTACTGTAGTAGAGATTGGTATGTATAGGTATAATATCTCTCTCAATTCAGACAGATGGCAGTACTGAATAATATTACTATTTTGGTATTATTTGGTGGTAACTGGCCAGTTGTACATTACAAAATACACCACCATCATAACTGCTATAAGAGGAAGCTATCCCTAAGTGCTATAAGGCTATAATTATTAGATCTTCCCACGCGCGGGAAGCTGCGGGAAAATGCTTGTAAAATATAATTTGATCAAGCAGAAATATCTTATAACTTCCATTTAGCAAGCTAGAATGCATAATAAGTTTAAAGGAAAATATATTTTTCCAGAGAAGCTTTTGTAAAATACGTAATTGGTACTGTAATCTTGTGACCACCTTTCAGCTCCATCATCAGGACCCTGGACATCATCTATGATCAGAGTACTTGTAAAGACAAATCAAACGAGCCCAAATTCGATGGTGTTACGTCGTTTCGTTACAGAGTTGCTGTGCCCACCTGCCGGTTCCATCATCAGACCAGCTCTGTGACATCATTATAATGCATTGTCATCCAATTAACATAATGTGTATGTAAAACTGCAGCTCAATCGAACACCTGGAAGTGGGTCTTTGGTACAAGTCCTTATACTTAAATGTATAAAATAACTTCGTACCTTTCGTCTGAAAATTCTTTTTTGTTTCAAACATTACACATACATACTCTCCAGCTGGTCTCATACACATTTTATGAAAAAATATATCCCTAGAGGTGGAAAAATGTGGCATCAGTTCCCGCTTATTCATAAGCAATTTTTATTTTATTTTTCTGAACCCTAACTACTGTACATTCATTATTCCTTTCTAATAGCAATACCAAAAGAATAACAGAACTCCTTTCGCAAACGCCTTTTGATCTACGTAAAACCATTCTATTATTTGCAAACATCCTCGCAGCTTTCGCGAAACACATCATCTGACCCCGAAACGCGGTTGTCAAGCTCCGAACACTATCACTAATAAACACAGAACCATTAACGAGAGATTACATAAACACGATCGCGTCACAAACATGCATTTTTATGTAACCAACGGTTCAAACCAGTGGGGGGACTAAGAAACGACAGTGCGGTGCTTACGCTCGGCCAGCAACCACGCACCGACAGCATACGAAAAACCATGCGATTCGTCTTAAACTTGTAACCATAATCTAATTAAATCCACAAAAAATGTGCTAAATTTTTCCGCCGCGAAAAATCGAGTTTCAAACGTATATATGTCGTAAAATGAAAGTGAAATCAACGGATCACTGACCGCGACAACATGTTAAGCGAAAATAGATGGAAAGTAATTCTGCTCGCGCTATCCGTCGTCAGAGCCGAGCCTAGCCGAGCGCTCGCACTATATCAAAAGCCGTACAAGAATGTCATGTTTATACCCAAAAATTATTACCGCCGACGATCAAGAGTGCTGTTCCTTGACGAGAACGAGAACCTCCAGCCGTTCGGGAGAGGCGAGATAGACCTTACTGACAAGAACTACTCAAAGATCAAATTTGACGAGTCAACCGACTACGAGTTCACATCACCCGAAGACAACACTGCAGCGACTAAAGTCGAAGGTCCGAGTGGGAACGAGCGGTTCTACGAACCTTTACCGAGGTTTAGGCCTTACCAGAGCTATCCGCAGTACTATCACGGGAGATTTGGCCGTCAGTACGCGCCTAGCTACTCGTTCGAGCCGTATCAGCCAGCGCCTGTGGTTAGAAACGGGTACCCTGGTTGGAAGGCGCGAAGCCCTCGCGTAGTGTTTCCTTACGCGTCAGACAGTATTAATTCAGTGCAAACGAATTCTCATGCTGGACCGGGTCTGGGTATTGGCCCAGTGGGACCCGGAGTGGTTCCACCAGTGGACAACGTTGTGTTTCGTGATCCGGGATTCAGTTCCAATGATGTGGGGGACGAGCAATCGTTGCAGGATCTTGGGACTGGAGCTGCGGACAGCTTCGCTGATCGAGGTAAGGTTTTACAGGTTTTCTCTATCCAATTTGTGTTCTTAGGTCTTAGGAATGAGCGGGAAGCGGGAATGACGATGGTATTGATTGACCTGCGTGAGATGTTTGTGCAGTTCCGCTCCCGTTTGCATGATGCAGGCGTAGGTATTGCGATCAAAGTGGATGAATTATAGTGCTGTTCGTTTATTTGGTTTGGTTAGTAGTTGGTGGGGCGTAGTTACTAACATAATTATAACGTTTTGTTGGGTTGTCAATAGTTTGTATTTATTTGTGTTAATTTAATTTATTTGCATTTTAAAAGGTGGTATTTTAATGCTATTGTAGCGCTACCAATATTTATAAGCACCGCAATGTCCGTAAAATATGTACTAAAGAGAAGGGTGTATTAGAATATAGGACTAACTCTTCTGCGAGTGTCCGTCTGGGTTGGAACCATCGCTTTGCTCGTGAAGTCTGCCGCCAAGCAGTAAAGCGTTGGTGTGTTCCGGTTTTTTTTTATGTTATTTGGTAACGAGACGAGCTGGTCCTTTGCCTGATGGTAAGCATAACGCCGGCCCATAACATTTGCAGTGCCACCTAGAACTTTCAAACACAAAGGCCTGCGCGGCACTGCAGTGCGCTCGTTACCCTGAGACATTAGGTATTAAGTCTCATAATCCGAGTAATTTCACTGGATACTCTGCTCATCAAACCGGAACACAGTAATGCTTGCACATTACTGCTTGGCGGCAGACTTCACTCACAAAGCGGTGGTAACAACCCAGACGGACACTCGCAGAAGAGTTAGTCCTCCCACTAACACGGTTTGATGAGTACCTAGCCAGTGAAATTACTGGGCTTACCTAATATCTCAGGGTAGCGAGCGCACTGCAGTGCCGCGCAGGCCTTTGTGTTTCAAAGTTGTCAGTGGCACTGCAATTGTTATGGGCCGGCGTTGTGCTTACCATCAGGGAAACGACCGGCTCGTCTCGTTACCAAATAAAATAAAGAAAAAAAAGCGTGTATGTTTAACTTACTAGCTTTTGTCTGCTGCTTTGCACGCATGGAATCGGGGCACGGATAATGTATAGCTTCCTATTATTGAAAGAATTTTTAGTATCGGACTAGCAGCGCAAGTACGGATCTTTTCGATCGAGATTAGCCGGAACAAACAGACAAACAGAAACAAAATTTAAAAAAAAATGTTGTTTTGTTATAAGTACCGTATATAATAGGTCGGGGAAAAAGTTTCTTCGCATTTTTTAAGAAAATTCAAAACATTTTTTTTTATAGTTTATTTACATTTAACTAAAGTATGTAGGTACCATTTTGTTCGATAACTTTTTGCCATCTTGTAGGTAGGGACATGATCCCATTGCTATAGAAATTTTGGGACTTCTGATCAAAATACCGCGACAAGTGGTTTTGGCAGTCCTCTCGTGATGTTAACCTGACACTGCCTAAAGAATTCTGAAGAGACCGAAACAGGGGGAAATCTGAAGGTGCAAGGTCAGGACTATACGGCGGATGCATTAACACCTCCCAGCCAAACTCTCTTAATTTTTTCTGAGTGGCTAAAGATGTGTGAGGTCTAGCGTTATCATGATGAAAAACCACACCCCTTCTGTTGATTAATTCCGGCCGCTTTCTCTCAACCTCTTGCTTTAATCTCATCAGTTGTTTGCAGTAGAGTTCAGAATCGATGGTCCTGCCTGGTGGTAACAGCTCATAATGAATAATGCCCTTCCAATCCCACCACACACACAGCATCACCTTGTTTAGAGTTAACCCGGGTTTTGCCACAGTCTGTGAAGCCTGACCGGTCTTTGACCACGACCTTTTTCGCACGTTCTTGTCGTACGTGATCCACTTTTCATCACCAGTTATCAGCTTCTTCAAAAATGGTTCGGTTTCATTACGTCGTAGTAAAGAATCACAAATGAGTACACGGTTCATTAGGTTTCTTTCAGTGAGCTCGTGAGGTACCCAAATATCGAGCTTTTTTGTGTACCCAGTTTTTTTCAAATGCGCCAAAACTGTTTTGTGGTCAATTCCCAGTTCTTCAGCTACGTCGTAACTACTGATATGCCGATCTTGTTCCACTTTTTCAAAAATGGCATCCATTTTATCCGTAATAGGGCGACCAGAGCGACGTGCATCTTTATGATCAAAATTTCCGGATTGAAAACGCTTAAACCAAATTTGTGCTACTCTCACAGACACTGCACTAGGTCCATAAACATCGCAAATTTTTTTCGCGGCTTGCGTTGCATTTTTACCTTTTCTGTAGTAAAATTTTAAAATGTATCGAATTTCTTCATTAGATTCACTCATTTTGACAGTACGAAAAACAAATGAAAATCACACATTTTCCTAATTTGAATTTGGAATTATGTTCTTTAAAATTTAAACTTTCATATGATACCAAAACCAGCCAGATACAAATACTATAGCCAAAGAGATTTTATTACAAGTTCATACATACTATAATGCGAAAAGACTTTTTCCCCGACCTAATATTACTTTCATTTATGTTTGGTAAAAAGCGGTTGGTAAAAAGCTGTTCTTTTGACATTACAAACAGACACTTCAATTTTATTTATATGTATAGATTTAAATAAATAGACTAGCTTCTGCCCGCGGTTTCCACCCGCGTTCCCACAGGAACCGTGCCTTTTTCCGGGATAAAAAACAGCCTGTGTTACTATCCGGTCCATAAACTATATCTATGCCAAAAGTCATGTCAATCCGTTGCTCCATTACTGCGTGAAAGAAGGACAAACCAACAAATCAACAAACACACTTTCACATTTATAATATTAGTAGGATTAGTAGGATACTAGGGTTGTGCTTACCAAACCACAACCGACTTGCCCATTTTGTTACCCAGTAAGTTACCGGGAACTCTATCGTGCCCATTGCATAATACGTCATTTGCCTCGAGTTCAGTACCATACAATCAGTAAAAGTTCCATTGTTAAGTTAACGTTACTTCATATTTTCAGCATCTATCAATGAAGAGCTAAAGCGGAGAAAATTTTAGTTGGTAAGAGTATGGTACATTAAAAAACGTTTAGGAATTAAGCTTGTAAAGAAATGGAAGGTGTCGTAATGTTACTATTACGGGAATCATTTGCCTCTTTTATATCAAACTAGCTGCTGCCCGCGGTTTCACCCACGCGGAGATATTGAATTTCATGGGTTTTATTTGTTTGCGCGGAACCCTAATTATTTTTCTAAAATTGAAGTAGCTTAAGTTACTCCTTATATCAGCTATCTGCCAGTGAAAGTCCCGTTCAAAATCAGTCCAGCCGTTTCAGAGATTACCCGGAACAAACAGACAGACAGATAAAAATGTTAAAAGTGGTTGTTTTGTAATAGGTACCGGATATATTTTCATATGCATTTGGTAAAAAGCTGTTATTTTAATATTACAAACAGACACTTCCATTTTATTTATTTGTATAGATACGAGTATGGTATGCGTTGAATACAGCGCATTCCTAGCCGTCAAAATTGCATGCGATTTATTTTTAAATTATTATTGACATTTTGTGAAACTTGACCTGATGACATTGTTCGACATTTTTATACTATTATTATTTTCCTTTAATTGATTGTTAATTTTTCTTTTTGTAATTCAATTTTTGTCTTCTATGACTTACTTGAATGTGTTTAATAATAAGTGTAATTGGCTTGCAGGCCGTTCTTGTTAATAAATAAGCCAGTTAAATTACTGGACTTATGAGACTTATACCTAATGTCTCAGGGTCACGAGCGCACTGCAGTGCTGCGCAGGACTTTCTTTTTCAAAGTTCTGAGTGGCACTGCCAAGGTACTGCAATTGCTATGGGCTGGTGTTATGCTTATCATCAGGCAAACGACCAGCTCATCTCGTTATCAGCTGCTGGTTGCTCATGTTTAAACACGCGTTAAACGAGTTAAACGCTGTATAATGCAACCTGTGTGTATAATTTTTTTTTAGGTAACATCGGTAGTATTTTTATTCTCTTTGAGCAGAACTACGTTACATTTCGCCAAAGTCATGAAACGACTTCACAATAGTTATTTTTGAGTTTATAACACAAATCACAATTGTTAATCAAATTAGTGCTTTGCTTCGGTGACAAATTCACCGGAGAATTGCAAAACCGGTAAAACCTGTTTTTTTTGTGATCACCGGAGTTTTTTTGTTTGATTTTTACTCACGGTTTTAGCCATAAAATAAAACATCATGCTCGCCTTTTTTACATACAGTTAACCAATAATCAGGTGTTACGATATTTTAATAATTAATTAAATATTATATAATAATTATTGTAATCGTTACCAAGAGGGACCACTTTAGTATTTTTATGGATATTTTGATTATATAATTATAATATAATAATAATAATCATTTATTTCAGATTGCTTAAATCCATAAAACATACAACACAAAATAAAAAGGTATTACAACAAACATTACAATTAATTTAAATTATAAAATCATAAAAAATGTAAAAATATAATTGCACAATTTAACTTAATTCATTTAGCTATCGACCTATTAAAATATTTATCCACTTAGTTTGGATCGGGCAATCTGCTCTTGAAACAATCATCCTCGGGATACCGTTATTAGTACCTCGTACACGCTGGAGCACGGAAGCGACTTTCTTACGAATAATCGCATGAAAGCCGTCCGTACGCGCCTCAGCAACCATGCCAGACGCACTGCAGAAACGAGGCAGCCGCATCAGCATCCTGAAGACGTTGTTATATTGGATACGCAGAGAATTGGCAGCCCGGCAAGTGTGATTTAGCCATAAGCTGCTCGAGTAGAAAGACTGGCAGTAAGCAGTGGCGTATTTTAGGATTCAGCGCCCCGGGCCTGCAGGCCCCACCGCCCTGCCGATGCGCGATGCGGCCGTCGCGCTTGTGACTATATACGATAGCCCCGCGTCTTGGTGTCTATCAAACTTACACCCACGACCACTTTACGAGATTTAGGCTCTTATTAAGAAACAATGTTAAACGGGGGTTCAGTTAAACATACTTTTTTCTTTGTTGCTCTTTGACCATTTAAACTGAATCGAAAGAAACAAAACAGAGTTTAACTAAGTAAGTATTCAATTGTTTATTAATAAGAGCCTTTTTTTAAATTTCTTCTGCTTGCGCCGCCCCTCGCAGCCTGCCGCCCCGGGCCATGGCCCTTTTGGCCCTAGGGTAAATACGCCCCTGGCAGTAGGCCTTGAATAAAGTGATTTTTACTTCTCTCGAGCAGCGAGCAAACCTACGCGCAAGCATATTTCCCCGGACTGCCAATGCCCTTCGCTCCCTTTCCATATCCGCGTCATCTTTGAGGTCCTCCGTAACAATGTGTCCCATATACTTAAAACTAGTCACTATCCGCAGAGCCACACCAGTCAACATAATAGGCGGAACACGTACTGATTCAGCCGTACTGCTCCGGAAAACAAGAACTTCACTCTTCTTGGAATTGTATCTCAGCCCATGTTCCGCCACATATTCCTCACAAATCGTTAGCAGTTTGCGAATCGACCACACCGGTATCGATAATATACAATTGACTTTTATTTTATACATAAAAGATTCAATCAAAATAACCACACTCTCCGGTTATTCAAAACAACCGGAGAAAAAACATCGGATACATTTTTTTCTCCGGTGTATCCCAATTTGGGGGTTAGGCGACAAAAGTCAAAAATGATAAATGTCTAGGTATAATAATGTCAAATGTCGAAGTTTATAATTTGGGATGTTGACTGATTTTGGAAAGTGTTTAAAACGATGCGTATGGGGCATAACATAACCCAAAATATTTAAAAGTACTTTTTGAATACAACACATACATTCAGTTAGTGGGAGGACTAACTCTTCTGCGAGTGTCCGTCTGGGTTATTACCACCGCTTTGCGAGTGAAGTCTGCCGCCAAGCAGTAGTGTGCAAGCATTACTGTGTTCCGGTTTGATGAGCAGTCAGCAAAGTATCCAGTGATATTACTGGGCTTATGAGACTTATACCTAATATCTCAGTGTAACGAGCGCACTGCAGTGCCGCGCAGGCCTTTGTGTTTGAAAGTTCTAGGTGGCACTGCAATTGTTATGGGCCGGCGTTATGCTTACCATCAGGCAAACGACCAGCTCGTCTCGTTACCAAATAACATAAAAAAAACTAATATTTTAATATTCATGTCAAATGTCGCTCCAAAACGCCAATACTGGTCACGTGGTCGATGTGACGTCACGCGCTCACGCGCTCAATAAACTGTTTTTTTTTGTAATTACAGATGTATCCGGACGGGAAATAATAGGAAAAAGTATTACAATTTACAATCATGAATCAAATTATAAGTGCTATTAAATGCACGTTCAAAAATATTATCAATTAGAAAAGAGTTCCGATTCCGGTACCTTACAGTGCACTAACCGTAGTTATCAAAACCGGTATCGTGCACTGCGTGCTGTAATTACTGACTGAATGTGTATCAACTTTCAAACTAACCGCGCTAATCAGTCGCCGCGCGTGAACGAACCACTTGCGCGTGTTAACGACGTACAACGCCATCTAGTCTCTTTTTGAGGGAACATAGGTCAGACAGATGAAGGAGAAGTGGCAGAAAATGGAACTAAAGACGCTATGTTGAAAACGTATTATACTGATTACTGACGTAGTAGCAGCGTTGCCATTTATATGGCAATTGCCGTAATATATGACAAATATAACTTGCAAGATTTGACCAAACCAGACCAACATATGTAGACACAAACATAATTATTGCTTGTAAAAACACGTATTGGTGCTAGAAACCTACGTAGACCTACGGCCAATCTTCGACCTATACAGCCTGAGTTTGAATTGGTATGTTATCCCATAAGGGGGTCAAACTACTCCTGCATGGAAGTCAACAATATTTGTTTTACGAGTAGGTATTTGAAATTCGGAATTTTTTCATTGACCAAATGGCATTTAAAGTTCACAACAAAATTCTACTAGGTACAGAACTTCCGGGCAGCCCTAGATCAGCTGATTCACTTGAACTATGCTGAACATGTTGATTAGAGGAGACTTAGGCTGAGATTCAGAGACGAATCTAAGCGTGGACTCACGCATCCATACGTCAAAATTCTATACAGTTTTGACATATGGAAGCCAAAGTCTACGCTTAGAATCGTCTCTGAATCTTAGGCTTAGAAACAATCCCAGAAAATACTGTGCATTTCATGTTGGAAGTTGATATATTTTTGTACTAGCTTCTGTCCACCCACGTTTCACCCACGTTCCCACAGGAACCGTGCATTTTTCCGGGATAAAAATAGCCTATGTTACTCTCCGGTCCCTAAACCATCTATGCCAAAAATCACGTCGATCCGTTGTTCCGTTGCTGCGTGAAAGAAGGACCACCGTTTAACACTTATTACTAAAAACATTAATTTTAGCCATTGACAAGTTTTGGTAAATAATACAAAATTGACAAAAGCACTTTTAAAGTTTTCGCGATCCCGCCGAAACTCCATCCGCCATCGTCAAACCTCTCTCTGTTTCTCTCTCTGTTTTCATGTTTTGTGCTTCAGGTATCATCAGCTTCAGGCATAGAATAGAATAGATTCCATCCATAACAAAACTAAAAAAATTGACGTCTATGTGGGTCACGGTCATAGTCATAGCACCGAAAACTCATTAGCAAAATAAAAAAAACGTCGAAAAAACATGTGCCAAAAATTTCCAAAACAGAAAAAATTACAAAATCATTCCGGTCAAATCCTGAACATAACTACCGATCTGTAGCATCAATTCTCCTCTCTCTGTCACTAGCGGTGCGCGCGAGAGAGACGGCCGGCGGCGCTAGCTATTGGCGATCAATTTGGGGTAAGGGGCCGGTTGCATAAGTATTACATTATCACATCACTTTAGGAAGCCATCTCTCGTTGTGTAATGTAGAAAGTGGTACAGGATTGCTGGTTTATCTTCACGGCTATGTGTTTAGTGGGTGGGCACTGGGCAGCGTAGTATACAGACTAAGATCCACATATTACTTCTGACTGCCAGCGCCCTCTGTTCCCTTTCAATATCTACGCCATCCCCTTGCGACTACCCCCTCTCCCCATCTCCCTGGAATGGGGCCAATGTGTGGAAACGGCGTCATTATATGTATTACTAGCTGCTGCCCGCGGTTTTATCCGCGCGGTGATATTGGATTTCATGGTTTTATTTTTTGGCGCGGAACCCTAATTCTTTTACTAAATTAAAAGTAGCCTAAGTTACTCCTTATAACATCAGGTATCTGCCAGTGAAAGTCCCGTCAAAATCGGTCCAGCCGTTTCGGAGATTACCTGGAACAAACAGACAGACAGACAGGTAGACACACAAAAATGTAAAAAATGGTGTTTTTGTTGTAGGTACCGTATATACTTTCATATGCATTATGTAAAAAGCTGTGTTTTTGATATTTCAAACAGACACTTCAATTTTATTTATTTGTATAGATAATCTTGTGTCCACATAATATCAGAGGTCCAGAGGTCAATGATCATGAAAATCCGTTTTTTGTATATAGTACATAAACTTTTTTGTTGGTCAAAATGAGATTTGAAATTCTTGGCTGGGTCCAAAGGTTGGCCCCAACGTCAATCCCAATGCCACTTGCCCAACATGTAGTTGTAAATCTATAAAATTAGTAATAGTCCATGGATCATGTCAATGTCAAACTTTGTTTTAGGTCAGTAGGTATTCATAACGATATCTGGCATTTTTTTTAACCCCCGACGTAGAAAAGGAGAGGTGTTATAATAATATGTTTAACGTGTGTATTTGTCTGTGGCATCATGTAGCTCCTAAACGGATGGACCCATTTTGATTTCGATTTTTTTGTTTGAAATGTGCCTTGATCGAGGGTTTTTTAGCTACGATTAAAAAATCTGTTTACCCGTTTGAAGATAATCGGCTCTTTTAGTCGGGGATTTTTTAATTTTTTTTTTTAATGTTTTAGGTAACGAGACGAGCTGGTCGTTTGCCTGATGGTAAGCATAACGCCCATAACGATTGCAGTGCCACCCAGAACTTTGAAACACAAAGGCCTGCGCGGCGCTGCAATGCGCTCGTTACCCTGAGACAGTCTCATAAGCGCAGTAATTTCACTGGATACTCTGCTCATCAAACCGGAACACAGTAATGCTTGCACACTACTGCTTGGCGGCAGACTTCACGAGCAAAGCGGTGGTAACAACCCAGACGGACACTCGCAGAAGAGTTAGTCCTCCCACTAACAATATATACTAAATTCTTTTTTATCTTGTTTTTGTTATTTCTTGCCCAGACACGGTTAGCGTATTGTATCAATTTCAAGATTATAATGTCGAACCATTTTCAATAATCCACTCTACGCCTTTCACACGTCTCAAAAATAAACGGCCCAGCAAAAAGTCCAACACAAAGATATAATTTCTACATCTCAAGATCGTGGGAACTTAGAGAAAATACGTTTTCACTGATGACAACAAACAAAAAAACAGATAACGCATGTGAAATACCCATTGTAGTTGATGGGAAAGTGTTGGGAAAAATAATAAATATTTATAGCGGTAATATTATTTTTTGATTTAATTATATTTTAATACATTTATATTTATTTATTTCGGTTTCTTTTGAGCGCAATTTTTGGCATAGCGTTGGCACCGATTTTGTTCAAAACATAACTAATTTTAAAATCAAGTGCACGTCTGACCAAAACCGGATAAGGGCATCACTAACTCGAGCTGTCAATAGTAAAATTAATGTTTGGATGGAGTGTAATAATATAAAAGAATGCATATCTATTGCAGATTGGCAAACAAGGACATAGCCAGTGAAATTACTGGGCTTATGGGGCACCTTAGACGCTCAAGCAAACGTACGTTTGCTTGTCAGAATAACAACGCTTTTCCGTCAAGCGCGCATTTCGAGTACCACGAAATCCGTGCTTCACGCAAAGGCGTTGTTATTCTGACAAGCAAACGTATCTTTGCTTGAGCGTCTAAGGTGCCCTTATGAGACTTAATATGAGCGCCTAATTTAGCGCGGTTATTTTCAGACATCGAGGTGGCGCGCGCGTGTCCCCTCCCCTTTAGGCCAAGTGATACTGCGAAGCGATAACGTAGTACGTGATGTACGTTGTCGCCGGAAGAGCAATTACCGATCTTTTCGATAAATAAAATTGACAGTTCGAATCGTTAAAAATTTAAATTAGAGAGGTAGTTCTTGATTTTTTCGAAACCAAAACGAAGCCGAATCTACTTTCTTCATTATGAAGTGAATATTCGCATCTCACTGATGATATTGATCTCACTGATGATCTCACTCATGATATTGATAGTATTAATAGTAGATGGACCAGAGAGTAACATAGGTTATTTTTCATCTCGGAAAAAGTTCTGGTTACACTGTGGGAACCTTCACGCGGGTGAAACCGCGACCAGAAGCTAGTAATAAATGACGGTTAATTAAAAGCAAACCTAAAATCATAATAAACATGGTCCTGTACACACTACACCTACTCCAATCACTAAAAAACACCGAAAACCGGAAACAAACCCGCGACCTTTGACCTCAAGCCTACATAAGGTCAATTACCGGCCCAAAAGAATAAAAATTTCATTTAAGGTCAAGCCATGCCCGAGCGCGGTCAAAACCATAGATTACATAACTTATAGATAAGTCGAATGCCAAGAAATGTCAAATTATGTAATGTTTTTCTCCGATCGGTGTCACTTCCGAGGAAGTGACATACATTCTGCTGAACGGTTATTATATTCTTCGATAACTTGCCGTCTACGTGATAGGCCCTAACCAGGTCACTATTTGTATTTTATCAATCTACAAGTTGTTTCTTTACCAGTAGTTTTGTTGGTCTTCTGTTTACAATTTTAAATTAATTAAATAACAGATAGTTATAGTTCTGTTTTAGCTTTTAATTTTAATTCTGTATATATACATTTTATTTTAGTTTTAACACTGGTAAAATCAAATCATTCAAGAATGTAAAAAAAAATAACAGCTAGAATTAAATCAGAAAATAACAGCTTTTTACTAAACGCATATGAAAGTATAAAATGTTTGTGTGTCTGTTTGTTCTGGGTAATCTTCAAAACGGCTGGACCGATTTTGATAGACTTTCACTGGCAGATAGGTGATGTTACAAGAAGTAACTCAGACTACTTTAATTTTAGGAATAGAATTAGGGTTCCGAACCCATGAAATCCAATATCTCCACGCGGGCGCAGCTAGTTACAAATATATTAAAAAGGTAAAGTTTATTTATTTGTTTGTTACCGCTAATCGATGCACCCCCTGGTCCGTAAAAATTTCTACGATAAAATACTACTACATTTTTATTTATTTTTTTATGTTATTTGGTAACGAGACGAGCTGGTCGTTTGCCTGATGGTAACCATAACGACGGCCCATAACAATTGCAGTGCCACCCAGAACTTTGAAACACAAATGCCTGCGCGGCACTGCAGTGCGCTCGTTACCCTGAGACATTAGGTATTAAGTCTCATAAGCCCAGTAATATCACTGGATGCTTTGCTGACTGCTCATCAAACCGGAACACAGTAATGCTTGCACACAACTGCTTGGCGGCAGACTTCACGCGCAAAGCGGTGGTAACAACCCAGACGGACACTCGCAGAAGAGTTAGTCCTCCCACAATACTACATACTATCCTTGAGTTCCAAATATAAGCAGGAAAATATGGATTTTGGATTTGTTCCCAGATTCTTCGCGTGGGAGGCCAAGGGTGTCAACTAGTTTACTTATAAAAGACTAGCTGCTGCCCGCGGTTTCACCCGCGCGGAAGTATTGGATTTTATGGGTTTTGTTTTTTCTAAAATAACAGTAGCCTAAGTCAGCCAGTGAAAGTCACGTCAAAATCGGTCCAGCCGTTTCGTGGATTACCCGGAACAAACAGACAGACTAACAAAAACTTTAAAAATGGTGGTTTTGTTGTAGGTACCATATAATTATATACTTTCATATGCATTTAGTAAAAAGCTGTTATTTTGATATTACAAACAGACACTTCAATTTTATTTATTTGTATAGAAAATTATATCTTAGTTTGGTTTTACACAAAGAGTAGGTACTTATCATCTCAAAAAAATATATTATTACCGTGATAAAACCGGTAAACTCAAATCTTTAACTCAGATGGGATCGCAGTAAGCAATTAGTTACAAAAGTGGAACGTCTACGTTCTACACCAAACTAACGTAATACTAGAGAAAGAATGCGACAACAGATTCTTACTAACCGGTCTACAAAAAAACAACGGTTAAGAAGACTTGCATAATCTCTTTCGTAATATTTACTATTATGCGTTTTACCGTTAACAGTGCAGTGTTGACTGGCTGTCATTGGATAAAGCATACTGGCAACTTAAGGGGATCATTATGACGTCTCTTACCTATAAACTATCTACCTGCCTTTCAGTTTCGTATAAGTATCAATTATTTTTAGGGATTTCGTGTTTAATCATTGAAAAAATGACTCGGTAAGTGACCTTTCGCTTTTCTATCTTATATAGAAAATAGATAGATATCCGTAACTGTTACACATGATACATAAATTAAATCAAAATAGACCGGTTGTACTTTCGATACGAAAATCGCTTACGTTCCAAATTTACAGCTGTAATCCTAATTCCTACTAATCCTATCCTACTTCCTACTATATTATTTATTATTATTAATATTATAAATGCAAAAGTGTGTTTGTTGATTGGTTGGTTTGTTGATTTGTCCTTCTTTCACGCAGCAACGGAGCAATGGATCGACGTGTTTTTTGGTATAGATATAGTTTATGGACCGGAGAGTAACATCCATCAAAAATCTATTATAACTAGGATAGCATCGCCTTAAGTAAAAGATTTCACTGTCGTACGAATAGCATGTGTCGACACGCATAAACATATCCCCGTCTCTTTCACTCGTATTTACATACGGGTTCTGTCCTTTTCCTTCATTTAATATGTCAATGACTTCAGACACGTTGGCGTTTTCCTACTTATGAAGGAAATTAGTAATCGTACGAGAGTTTCTAATTCATTTTTATCATAAGCACTAAAAAAATGTTGATTAAATAAACTGGAGTTTGCCGTCAAATCATTTTGTAGAGCTCACATGGCTAGTTACCATCTTCAAGTTGAAAATCTATCGCAGAGCTCTTATCGGTGGGTGCAACCTTCAAGTTGAAAATCTATCGCCAAGCTCCTATCGGTGGGTTCAAGCAATTGAACTTGAGAGCCAGTTCTAGGACTTCTATAGGTTTTAGATAACATCTTCGTCATCATTGACCACCGAGATAGTGGTCAAAGGATTAATCGCCTAATATAATAATAACCAATAGATAAATAAACTAAAAAGTTAGGTCAATCTGTTCGAAATGATGTCTTGTGACTTTTTGTCTTGGACGCAATTTGAAATGCCCTGTATTTAGTACAGTAACAATTAAATAGAGATTCAACCTCGGAATGGAAGATAAATATATTATAAATAAGCTAAAAACTTGTATATACAGGGTGAGTTTGAATTGATGGTCAACAAGTTGTGAGAACCTCCCTTGGAAAAACGTCATATACAAAAAAAACAGTTCAAACGTGAAGTGTGCGGCATTTTCTGGATTGTTTCGATGTCTCTTCTAATCAACATCATCATGTAACAAAGTTCAACATAGTTCAAGTGAATCGGCTGATCGAGGGCTGCCCGGAAGTTCTGTAGTAGAAGGTTGAAAACGCCCAGTGGAATAGTGGTCTAATGCAGACCGTAGACGCTTATGCAAACGTGCGTTTGCTTGTCATAATAACAACGCTTTTGCATCAAGCGTCGATTACAAGATGCTCGAAATCCGCGCTTGGAGCAAAAGCGTTGTTATTATGACAAGCAAACGCACGTTTGCATAAGCGTCTACGGTCTGCATAAGGTCTAAATTGCAGCTTGGGCAACGTAATAGGCTGGTGATGAAATACCAATACCATAAAGTTCCTCAAAACCATATTTTACATAACACACACAGATAACAAATACACGGCAATGACACGGCCTTTAAAACAGACGCAGTAATTGTATAGCATTACGCGCGGACCCACAGCGCACGCCGCGTGAAAGTGTGGTACTGGTAGCAAAACAATGAACTTTTAATACTATTTGATAACGAGACGACCGGGTCGTTTTCCGGATGAGGTAATGATAACGCAAACCCATAACAATTGCAGTGCCACCCAGGACTTTCAAATAAAAGCCTTCGCGGCACTGCGTTGCGCTCGTTACCCTGGAGACATCCTGCTGCCTTACCGGCTAACAATCTCGTGTTCGTTTTCGATTACAAACCGATTAAAACCAGCGGTCACTAGTCTTCGTGTGGAAGGAGTTGTCTAGAGTTTTCGCTTCTTTTCGTTTTGTAAGAACTTGTTTCCATAATAACGTTCGTTCTAAAATAATAACCAGCGAAAATTCTAGACTATGTATTCCTTCCAGCCGAAGACGTAGCGACCGCTGGTCTTAATCGGGTTGGAGTCGAAAACGAACACGAGATTGTTAGCCGGTAAGGGCCAGGTATTAAGTTACAAGCCTAGTTATTTCACTGAATACTTAAACGATACACAGTAATGCTTGCACATTACTGCTTGGCGCCAGACTTCACGAGCAAAGAGATGGGACCTAGTAATTAAAATTCAGTTATTATGAGTCATATCTAAATCAAAACGCGGGCCAGTGCGGCATTGGTATATGTTGAATGTCTTCGAATATTGTGATTTTTGAACGTGCGAGTCCACGCTACGACATTTTCCGAAATTTGGAATACAAAGACCTGTGCGGCACCGCAGTGCGCTCCTTGCCCTGAGTCATTAGGTATTAAGCCCAGTGATTTCACTGACTACTTTGCACATAACTGCTTGGCGGCAGATTACACGAGCAAAGCTCCGGTACCCACCCAGACGGACACTCGGAGTTAATCCTACAGCCTACTTGGTAAAACAAAAAGTCAGTTACAGGGTTAGCAAAAAGTTAGAAGTTAAGTCCTATTTTTTGTTTCACCGACTTCAGACCGCTTACGTGTTTATTCTTATTTCTAAAAACCAAAATGTCTTTAAAACTAACGACTACAAATTTATTTTAATTCATTTCATATGTATATTTTTGTTATTCTAATTTAGTAGGCAGTTTTATTTAGATTTGACCTAGATATAAGATTAACAATCAGGTTTACTTTTGTTTTTTGTGTTCGAATGACCTTATTAATGGATGTTTAATTCATCATTAGTGTTATAATGGCATTGATAATATATGTTAAATTTGTCATTAGTGTTTGAATGACCTTGATAACAGCAGATGTTAAAATTGCCATTAGTGTTTGAATGACCTTGATAATAGATGTTAAATTTGTCATTTATGTTTGAATAACCTTGATAATAATAAATATTAAATTTGATTTCTTAAACAATATTATTGTGTTAAGTCAATAATTAAATTAAAATTCATAAATATTCCTTAATTAAAAATATCTCACTATATCTTCAATGTTCAAAATTGATCCTGTTATAGTTTTATTATAGACTAGCAGCTGCCCGCGGTTTCACCCGCGCAGAGATAATGGATTTCATGGTTTTTATTTTTTTGCGGGGAACCCTAATTCTTTTTCTATAATAAAAGTAGCTTAAGTTACTCCTTGTAACGTCAGTTATCTGCCAGTGAAAGTCCCGTCAAAATCGGCCCAGGCGTTTCGGAGATTACCCGGAACAAACAGACAGACATACAAAAATTTAAAAAATGGTTGTTTTGTTATAGGTACCGTTCAACATGCATTTGGTAAAAAGCTGTTATTTTGATATTACAAACAGACACTTCAATTTTATTTATTTTTATAGAAATAATATCCCAGATTTTATTTTTTTTCTAACGCTCCATTTAGCGCCATGAAACTGGCATAACACCGTTTAGCGGTAGTGTTCGCTATTGTTTACTTCTTTTTGCAATTTTAGGAAATAATGGGTAAAATGTTTTAAAGGAAAAGTTGTGTTTGCGGTAGTGGCCGCGGTAGTTACGAACTTAGGTAACGCAATTGATTCAAATGTAAATTAGGGGCCCAGTTAGAGAACACTGGCCTAAACGCCTGTTTAGCTAGATAGTGTCTAAAGATAAACGTCTAAGATGATTAGAAAGGTTACAACAGAATTTAGTTAATCGTCGTGATTAGACACTCCCGAAATTAAGGTTCGTGGTTATTCATATCTAAACACGCGACTAAGACATATTTAATCCTAAACAAGAGTTCAATACATGTTTAAGGTGTTTAATTGTTTTTGTGGTATGACTGTGTGTGTTTGTATTGTAGTACGAGGTATATAGTATCTACTAGTTGAAGTTTGAAATTTGTATGTTGGATTTTTCCGATTCTCACTCGTCCACGTGCATATTTTCTTTCTTTCTCTCCATTCTGCCCTTGTCCTAATTTACATGGGGTCGGTGCGTTACGTCTTCACCACGCCAGCCTAACTGCCTAGGAAATGTCACATGTCATCGAATTTTGAGATTTTTGAACTTGCAGAACATCCTCATAATGTTTTCATCTCACGAAAACCACGAAACCTTAGCATTTGAAATTACGTCGATCTCTTTCTCCGTGAAAGGACAACCAACAAACACATTTTCGCAAATATGTATTACACTTCCGCGATTGGTGGTGATTCCCACAGGAACAGTGCATTTTTCCAGGATAAAAAGTCTATGTTACTCTCCGGTCCATAAACTATATCTATGCCAAAAATCACGTCGATCCGTTGCTCCGTTACTGCGTGAAAGAACGACAAACCAACAAACCTACAAACACACTTTCACATTGTATGGATACAATACAATACAATAAAAAAACGCTTTATTGCATACCAATTGAAACATAAAATGACAAAAAGCAAAAAAATCTAATTACGGTAAAATAAACGGTGGTCTTATCGCTTTAAGCAATCCCTTACAGACAACCTTAGTAGAGATAGAGATAGCAGGAAGAAGAAGAAGGAATAACATTTATAATATCAGTATGGATTCCTAGCCTCTCTCCACTGCCCGCAACGCAAGCGTACCGTGATCAAAATTGATTGACTATAGGAAGTAGGGCACATTTTTTGCTGGCACTTAGCACTAAGTCATATCCGAATAGGGCCGATTTCGTCATATTATGAAACAGTTAGACATCAGCGTGGCACGTACAGGTCATTATGTCCATATTACGCGAAAATGAAAGCCGTGTGAATTCTACTTTCGGCCGCTCGGCTGTTATTGTCTGCAATGACGTCAGCTTTGAGAGCATCTTTCGAATCGCATTAAGAATGAGATGAATGGACTAGATACGGTAGGACTAACTCTTCTGCGAGTTTCCATCTGGGTGGGCACCAACGCTTTGCTCGAGTTGCCGCAAGTGTAAGCATTACTGTCTTCCAAGATGAGGAAAATAGTCACTGACATTCCTGACCCAATGCAGTGCCGCGCAGGCCTTTGTGTTTTTAATGTTTTGAGTGTCTGACTACATAACTATATGAAAACTAGCTTGTGTCCGTTATTTCATCTGCGTTCATTTTCCATGCATTTTTCCGGAATAAAAATATATGCCTTGCTACTCTAAGGTCCATAAAGCAAAAAATCGTGTTTACTTTCGTTTTTTTTATAATACGGATTGATAGCTAAATAATCTTTCTCCTTCTTCCCAATTTCATTATAGTTGATCCTAAATAATAATTTACGCAAAAATTACTTTCTTTTCGTAATTACTTGCCACTGTTAGTATTATTGCTAACAACTGTATTTATTCGCAAAATTATAATTAAACTAACATAATGGCACTTTCTGCTTATAATTTAGTTCTTATGCTACATTATTTATGGAAATAAATTTATTATTACCACGTGTATTACAATTTTATCATTCATAGAATGCTTTGCTTAAATGCTTGTTGTATTTTGTTGTTTGTTTATATTTATAATTTGTGTGCTTTCATAAATTTGTATTTTGTATATATATGCTTTTAATCGTGTAAATAATTATGTATTATTGTGTGTTTAACTTTGATGGGTTATGTATTATATGTATGTATAGGGTTTTCATTTCATTATCGACCTCATATTCCTTTTTTATATATTTATCATGTGTTTACTGAATTTTAATGTTTAGAGTAACAAAATTAGTGGTATAAATAATATAAACATGTTTTGAGATATATTTATAAGACAAAAATAACTATCAGATGGTTAAAAGCCTCATCGATATAAACGTACGTTACAAAGCACCGATATTATTCTAATTCTCAAAAATAAATAAATAAATAAATTAGATCATTCCTGTTTATTTTTGAGAATAACCTATTACAATATGTAAATAAAAAGGAATTCATTCATTATAACAAAACGTAACAATCAGAACAAAACGGAAAACTATCTAATTCTGTTCTCTAAACTCTTAATAAATATCCAGAAATTCTCAAGAACAAAATTGTAAATAATAAATTTCTCAATTCCCAAACAGATGCCAACGTACCACATCGAGCTCGAATAATCGAATATAGACAATTAAAAGAAAAAAAACTTTTACAAAAACCGATGTTCATCCAAACAGACGGTATAAGACATAAAAGAAACGACTTCCTATTTCCAAACGCTACGCCGACACACCTGCCAGTTTTCAAACCCATATCCGACGAGCAAATCCTTAAAATCAATCAGATCTTAAAAGATATGCCAAGAGGAAGAAAAGGGAGACTGATTAAAGAACAAGGATCTAAGTTTGACGCTTCTTTGGATAGAAAAGAAGAATCAAACTGTTCGCAAGGGGGGACATGCGAGTTCTTTTTCTACTGCTGGATGGTGGGCGGTCTCCTCGATGGCTCATGCAGCGGTCTTCTCAAGGGATGTTGCCATAGAGTGGCCAAAGCTGGAATTCTTGGAGTCCACGATTCGAATAGCATAGAACTGCCGAACGAAGGTTTGAACTATGGGCCCGTGATAAACGACGAAAGTAAGTCGATGTTTGCACACCGTGGCGTAATGTAGAACGTTCTAGGGAACAAAAATTGGTTGGCTAAGTTGCACTAAGCATGCTTCATATTGAAATTGGCTTATAGAGTTTCTGGATACCTATTTATGCAGGGCATTTTGGGCTTACAGGAGCATGTATTTCAGCTGATTAAAGTGACGTGTGTGATACTGACAAATGACTTTGACAAGTGACAGATGACAGATTGGCATGTGACTGGAAAATGGAACAAACCACGAACACACACATGAAACCTGTCAACTGAAACAAAATATACATTTATTCTTACATCATGAAACTACAACATGCCTATTTTAATAGCCAGTATAAAAACTGAAAATGCTAAATTTGGAAAAGACTAAAAATATTTTTAAACTAACTTTACAGAACATACAAACCAGAACAAAGGGTACTGAATCTCATCCTCGCCACATCAACGCTTTCTCGACTACCTTACGCTACGGTGTAAAGACATCCACACAAAGATATAAAGTAACATGAACTAACAGAGCTCTGATGTGGTCGTTTGGCAAGACATAGCTAGAAAATTATAACACTAGACAGCTCCAGACATTTTAGATCTGCGGGGACGATTTCAGGTATTATGTAATATACAGGATCATTCTGTAACTGTGCACAATATTAGAAAGATAAAAAGATATTTATTAGAAAAAATTGGTAATTTTTTTTTTTTTAGTTCCTTCTTCCTTTTGGACGTCTTCTTTGAATATTGAGCACATTTATATTTTAAACAAATTGACTATTGTAAATATCTATCATTTTTCTTTTCTGCATCTATTCTAACTATGTCTTGCTTCCTCACATCTACGACTTATACATAATATTTATATATACAAATGTTATATACTAACTCACTAACTTATACATTTTATACAGTATGACTTTGTGTGATTTTCAGTTGTTTAGGTAAGTTGTATTATCTGTACATTTTTATGTTTTCATTTCTGTGTTTTTTTCTGTCATAATTTTTCAGCGCCCTTCTATTTTTATAATAATAATAAATGTTTATTGACCAAAAATGTTTACAATCATATATTACTAACCTAAGCATTACAACATAGGTATTTAAAAATTATAGCAGTAGGTAATTTCGCAAGTTTATAGGAATACTTAGGTATTTCGTTACTTCGATTCCTGAATGACATCACAATATCTCATCACAATAAATATATACTTAAGTTATGTTAGAGATAACGTTTCAGTTAATATTATTAGTGCAAAAATTTACAGCAAAATTATAAACAAATCAAATAATAATAATTATACTTACGTAGTTCCTCCTCCTGGAGCCATCGTTGGATCAGCTCCATGAAACCAAATTATTGTATTATTATCCAAACAACATAATACTAGGTGGTAGGACTAACTCTTCTGCGAGTGTCCGTCTGCGTTGATACCACCGCTTTTTGAGTGAAGTCACCCGCCAAGCAGTAATGTGTGAGCATTACTGTGTTCCGGTTTGTTGAGCAGAGTATCCAGTGAAATTACTGGGCTTATGAGACTTAATACCTAATGTCTCAGGGCAGCGGGCGCAATGCAGTGTCGCGCAGAACTTTGTGTGTCTGCAATTGTTATGGCCCGGAATTATGCTTACCATCAGGCAAACGACCAGCTCGCTATCAAATAAAATTAAAAAAATATACACATACACAGTTTCATTTCGATTCAACAATTAGAGGTATTTTTACTTTTAAACATTCGCGATTCGAAAACATTGTTTACTTTTAAGAACGGGAGTTAATCACGATATAAACACTGGTTTTTATTTACCTCGACGTTTCGTTCAAATTGCATTGATCGTGGTCACGAGAAGACGTGTCGAGGTAAATAAAGACCTGTTATTATCGCGGTTGAGTCCTGTTCTTAAAAATAAACAATTAGAAACAGGTTAAAATTGTATTAAGACAAAAACGGGTCTTTTCGCGCACAAATAAAATCAAAATATAATTTTGACTAACCTCGACGAACCTAGTCTTCTCGTGACCACGATCAATGCAACTTGATCGAAACGTCGAGGTTAGTCAAAATTATATTTTGATTTTATTTGTGCGCGAAAAGACCCGTTTTTGTCTTAATACAATGAATCCAATTCGCGAAAGTTTAAAAAGTACTAGGTTAAAATTGACTTATAAGATTTGATAACATAATTACTTCACAGCTGCAACTAATAAAATCTAGTTAAAAGTTCAAATAGACCATCTTCTTCCAAACTATTATTTTGTTGTCATCAACCTAAACTGATTTTGTTAAAGCACTTTACAATAAATAACATGTAGAATGGAAAATATCCGTCCAGTCCGGTGACTCTGTAACAGTCCGGTGACGCTGTATCAGTCCGGTGACGCTGTAACTGTCCGGTGACACTGTAACAGTCCGGTGACGCTGTAACAGTCCGGTGACGCTGTAACAGTCCGGTGACGCTGTAACAGTCCGGTGACGCTGTAACAGTCCGGTGACGCTGTATCAGTCCGATGACGCTGTACCAGTCCGGTGACGCTGTAAAGGTCGCAAAACCAACAGCACAATCCTTCAAAAAAAAAGTATCCTTCATTTCCATACAGGCTCTGTAGCGCGTTGATGTCTTTTACTTACAACTATTTCCACTATAAACTCATTTAACGTGTTTCAAAAATACTTGTTTTGAATACTTACTCACTTACTATCTATACATGTATACAAATAAATAAAATTGAAGTGTCTGTTTGTAATATCAAAATAACAGCTTTTTACTAAATGCATATGAAAGTATATACGGTACCAATAACAAAACAACCATTTTTACATTTTTTGTCTGTCTGTCTGTTTGTTCCGGGTAATCTCCGAAACCGCTGGACCGATTTTGACGGGAATTTCACTGGCACTATAGCTGATGTTACCTATAAAGGTACCGTATATACTTTCATATGCATTTAGTAAAAGGCTGTTATTTTGATACTACAAACAGACACTTCAGTTTTATTTATTTCTATAGATTAAGGCCATATATGAGTAGTATAGCTATAGAGTACACTACGTAGTAATCTGCGGCAGCACATCTCAGGCAGCTGAGTCGTGAGTACCCAGATTACGTAACATGCGAGTACTTTCACCGGTCGGCGCCGATGTAAACACACTGAAGTATTATAGCGTTCGCGTAATATACCAAAACTGTCGCATGTGGGTAAATTTCCGTGTTTTGTGATGGGTAATGCTTACCATCTTGCTCGTCTCGACGTTTCGATGCAGAAATCATAGGTATGACTAGCTACTGCCCGCGATTTCACCCACGCGGAGATATTGGATTTCATGGTTTTTATTTTATTGCGATCCCCTAACTCTTTTTGTAAAATTAAAGTAGCCTAAGTTACTCCTTGTAACATCAGCTATCTGCCAGTAAAAGTCCCGTTAAAATCGGTTCAGCCGTTTCGAAGATTACCAGGAACAAACAGACAGACAGACAGACAGACAAAAATTAAAAAAAAAATTGTTTTGTTATAGGTACCATATATACTTTCATATGCATTTGGTAAAAAGCTGTTATTTTGATATTACAAAGAGACACTTCAATTTCATTTATTTGTATAGATAAACAAACCACCCATGGTTTCAACTACTTACGTAGAGAATAGAGATTCCTACAGGCTACAGCTAGGTACTGGTACAGTGCACGTAGAACGAGTGTACCTTCGAATCTCGACTCGGCCCCGCACCAATGACTTACTTATATATCAAGTTATGTGCGGATTTATCACACTCGCTCTAAAACTGCGAATGAAAACATCGTGAGAAAACCCGCATGTTCAAGAACCACAAAATTCGAGGACAATTGACACCCATCAAGCCACACTGGGCCCGCGTGGTGGACTATGGTCCATCACTCTCTGAGAGGAGGCCATTATACCAGCAGTGGGAGCGTAAGACGCTGATTATGACTGCATTTTTCTGGGAAAAAGTTGCCTGTGTCACTCCGGACCGTGACAAACCTACCAGATTCTATCTAGTTACCAAAATGCATAAGCTCTATGCAAAAATCACCTCGACCCGTTACCCCGATTTTTTCTGCAATAGCGCAACGGATCGACGTGTTTTTCTGCATATACGAGTATATATGGATATATATAACTATGGATATAGTTTATGAACTAGAGAGCAATGTATGCTACTTTTTATCCCGGAAAAAGAAGTGAGGAAGAAGGAAGAAGTGAAGAAATCGCCAGGTGGGTGAAATCGTGTTCAGAAGCATATATAATTATAGAATAGCATTATAGAAGCATATATGTAGTAGAAATGGCTATCACGTGCATAATGACCGATACATGTTTACTGTTTAGTGACAGATTTTCAACTAAAGATGGTAGCTAGCCAGGCCAGGCGTATCACTCTGTTTTGCATCCATTGGTAGCCTTGATAACCGAACACATGAGCCAACATTGATTCAAAGAAAAAAAAAACTAAACGTCATACGCAAATGACTTTGGCCTCTTTTTTCTATTTTCCCCATTAGTGTCTCAATAGGTCATCATAAATATGCCAAATTAAGTGAGCAATTCAAAAAGCCTTCGTAGAATCCGTTCTAACCATGTTCTAACCATACATTAACCAATTTTGGCAAAACCCGAAGCATTCTAAACAGACCTTTGCGCAACTAAAAACTCTACTCATCTCCAACACATGCTAATTACTTAAAAATAAACCTTAACGCAATTGAAATAAACACAATTATTCTTAGGCAAAGCAATTTCCACAATTACAATTTAAAAAAACGAACGTTTTGGTTTTAGATAAGCTACAACTCCATTCTGTTTTGTGATAGCAGTCAAAAAAGGAACGACTTCGAAATTAAGAGCACTTAGTTATAACACACTTGAAAATAATTCTTAATGCCTACACAACAAGAGTCATAACTCCAGAGCAAAATTTTAAGATAATTTAATTATGGTTATTCCCAGTTAGGAAATACGCGACCGATTTTGCAAGGTGCCAACGAATTCTGCAACCGGATGCTAGGATGAGTCATTTGTTTCTGGCGGGTTATCGAAAGTCGGCCAGCTGAGGATCGATCAATTTCTTGGTTACATTAAATGTGGCATGACGAATTCTGTGTTGCTTAACACCTTTTTTGATTGATTTGATAGATTCATTATTTTTACTATGGTTTGGGAGAAAGGAGGTTTTATCACAAATTGGAACAATGAACTGATATTTTCGGGCTATTCCCTTTCTCCCTACCAGTTTTGTCTTAGTTTCAAGCCACACTTGAGCGCCAAGATTGCCAGGAGCCAAGTTTTATAATTTTTTTTAGTTTTTTTCTGGCCAGACACGGTTTGTGTGTTGTGTCAAATGCCAATGTCCAATAAAAAAATATTATTCACCGAAGTTATGTACGTGTTTTGTTTCGTTAGATTGGTACACGCAAACCACGGCCCGCGCCCGTTGATTATGGGAGTACTATCGTGATGTCCACGCTTCACGTTTGAATTAGCAATAGTTTGTTAGTGGTAGGACTAACTCTTCTGCGAGTGTCCGTCTGGGTTGTTACCACCGCTTTGTGAGTGAAGTCTGCCGCCAAGCAGCAGTGTGCAAGCATTACTGTGTTTAGGTTTGATGAGCAGAGCAGCCAGTGAAATTACTGGGCTTATAAGACTTAATACCTAATGTCTCAGGGTAACGAGCGCACTGTAGTGACGCGCAGGCCTTTGTATTTCAAAGTTCTGGGTGGAACTGCAATTGTTATGGGCCGGCGTTATGCTTACCATCGGGCCAACTCGTCTCGTTACGAAATAAAATAAAAAACCTATATTACACATGAAGTGAAAAAAGGTAATTTAACTCGAGGGACTAAGTTGGATCTCGAGCGGAGTGAGGGTTACAACGACCGAGATGAAATTTTTTCACGATTTTTGTTACTCTTCTTTTTACCACTGACTGCGAGAAAATAATTTTTGAATTAAATTTTGTTTTTTTACCGAAGTTTTGGCAAGCAGCGAGCGTCATATTCCTTACTTTTTTTCATGACACGCTCGAAACTATTTATTTAAAAAAAATGCTGAGTACAGTAGGCAAGTAACACGTTTGATTATAAACATCATCGTAAACATCGGAAGTGGAGTCTTGCCCTTAATTATCGTTCGTAGACTGGCCGGAAAGTCAATGGTCGACTGAGCGCGAAGAACTTTTGGTGTGGATTAGGGCATAAGAGCTAGCGTGATTCATCAACAGCCTGAAAAAGTTGCCTGTCTTCATGACGGATGGATTTGCTATAACACAGCACGCTTGGCAGACGGCTTGGTGACCGCAGAGATTATGATGTTGACCGAGGGAAATGCTGTAACCCTTTCCCTGGATATTCCTTTACCCGGTTCTCACGGCACCCATGGAATGAAATGGGATGGTACTTTTCTTAGTCGTGACCACAATAGCTAGCGAGATTAGGAGAGTGAATGCAATTAATTGTCATTTGAATTTTTTGTAAAATAAAATTAATTTTAGAAAATCATTTTAAAAAATGTGTCTGGGTGTTGTGAGGACTGAGAGCCTCTTAGTTCTTAATTTTCTAGATACAAATCAATAGGGCTAGCGGAAATAAAAGCTGAAAAATTGCTTATAAAAAGTGGGAACCAATTTTGATGACAATATCGCGATATATGAAATGTCATTCCTCATAATCTTTTTAATTATTTTTTGCCGTCTTTAGGTGTTTTCATAAAATTTATTAGAAATACCCTACTCATGAAAAAATAATCATTTAAATCGATTGACAATTGTGTTTCTTCGCTAATTAGCGAAGAAATCGAGTGACGTCACCACAAAAAAAAGAGATGAATTGGGAACCTCCTTACTTTTTTTGTAATGTTATTGCCATCAAATTCAACGAATGCAATTTTTCATAATTATATTAAGCGATTGTTTATCTTTAAAAATATGCGAGCGAGATAGCGGTGCGCCATTTTCTGCCCCTTAAGTTACCTATGATCCCACAGTAGATCACAAAGGCAGGGGGCAAAGAAAAAGAAGGCTATTTCACTCTTTTACTATCTTCTTCTTTATTCTTATGCTTCTTTTTTCGTTCTGTTACCATTTATTTAATGTTAATTGAGATTTATAATAATTGTTATTACGCCTCTCCCGCTACCTCTCATCCCTTATATCCCCTCTCTAGTAATCACGTCCGTCAGCGCTCGGTTTCCGCTGATGTTACCACCTTTCACTGTTTGCACTTCTCTAATGATGGCAAGTGGCAACTCTTGGAGTGAACTCGGGTCAAGTTTTTTGTCTAAATGACGTGAGCGTTTACCACGTCATTAAAGTGTCATTTAAAGTGATAATGATTGCGTAGTATGGTCCACAGACTAGTATAGTACTGTCCAACGTATTGTCCGAACTTTACAATGGGCTGAACGTTTGGTGAACAAAAACATCAGACATTCACAGACACATTTTGGAATTATTATCAGCCTCTTACGTTCCCACTGCTGGGATACCGGCCTTCTCTCAGAAAGAGAAGTATGGGCCATAATCCGCAACGCAGGCCCAGCGCGGCTTGGTGGATGACACATGTCCTCGAATTTTGCGGTTCTTGAACATGCGGGTTTCCTCACGATGTTTTCCTTCACCGTTTTAGAGTGAGTGTAATAAATCCGCACATAACTTGACATAAGTCATTGGTGCGAGCCGAGTCGGGATTTGAACTATGGTGCGTCGGATTGAAAGTCGCACAAGTTCCCGCTCGGCCACACTCGCTCTCATTTTGGAATGCAGTCATGCTATTTGGACGGTTGGAAGGCTCGTCAATGGCCACTTTTAGACAAGAGATGGCTTGTCGGCTAGATCCTCATCAGCATCTAAAAAATGCTCTATCATTAGTCATGATGCTATGGTTGCATCCCGATGATTTCTTTCACCGAAAGTTTAACGTGGGATTTGGACGATCGACCTATATATCGGACCGAATGAACCTACTCCTGACCCATCATCTCTTGGGGGAGTTCCGACTGAAAATCAGTTATTAAGGTCCTCGGACGTTAATTGCATGCTAAGTCGGAACCCTTATCATGGCATCACGTAACATTGGGTTTTTTTATTTATCTACTTGTCTGTTCCTTATTTCCATTTTTTATTTTATTTGTGTAAAACTGTAATGTTGTGTGATGTCCTGAAATAAATGTATTTTCTTTCTTTTTTCTTTCTTTCATATTTATTTCTTCGAAAACGCTTCACTTGTACGATAATATGCTTACCATCAGGCAAACGACCAGCTCGTCTCGTTACCAAATAACAAAAAAAAAAAATACTCTAACATATAACGGCGTCGTAGTACCCTTGACACGTAAGAAGAACAAGTCTTTTGTAGAATACAGTTCATTTATTATTCATATTTGTAGAGCTCAATAATCGTGGTGGTAAGACATTAGTACTACCACCTAGTAACGAATTACGATCACCCAGTCGCCGGACAATTCGCAGAAGATAATTCTTTCCGATTTGACGACCAAAGTTCCAGTGAAATTACTGGGCTTATGTCACTTAATATTTAATGTCTCAGGGTATCCAGCGCACTGTTATACAAGCCTTTGTGTTTCAAAGTTCTGAGTGGCACTGCAATTGTTATGGTCCGGCGTTATGCTTACCATCAGCCAAACGACCAGCTCGTCTCGTTATAAAAATGTATACAAAAAAAGTTGCCTTAAAAAAGCGACGAACCGATTTCTGTGACAAACTACTGAACCGATTTTGATGAAATTTCTATCGGACCAATCTGAAAGTATATACTTTCATATAAAAAAAGAATTTTCCAAGTCGGTTTATAAATGATAGAGATTTGAGGTAACAAACATAGAAAATTAAAAAAAAATACCCACCGAATTGATAAAAAGGAGGACTTGTTTGGAAGTCGGTTAAAAACAAATCGTTTTGAAGTCTAAAACCTATTAAAAACCAAAATTGCTTTTTGAATCGTAAAGGACGAAAGCTACTCCAATCGGTAAATGGTCCAAATAAATCATAATTACTGTCAAAAAAACATTAAATTTCGATCCAAATTGTTATGACCAGCATCACAGATTCAGTACGGCCAATTAGCAAGCAGATGGTCGTAGAGTTTGTCCGTACCAACTGCTCATAATTCGTCGATAACAGCCTTTTTGCAAAGGAAAGTGTTGCATAACATCCGCATAGCTTTTGCATTACGAATCGTTACGAAAAAATAATACTTATTCATAATTTGAAGGATTTTATTGGAATTTGAAAATTACTTTACTTTGACAAGACTAGCTAATAATAAGAGTTAGATCCGACGGACACTCGTAGAAGACTTAGACCTACCACCTAGTACAAAATTACAAAACAATATTACTTCAAGTAAAGTTATGGTCAGGGATGCATCCGTGTGCTATTTTTGAATGTCACCGAGTGACTAAAATTCTCATATCTATGATACTATTTACGAGTGGTTGCCCCCAATCGTAAACGATATCATAGGTATGAAAATTTATTGTCAATTTAGACATTTAAATAAATTCCAATTTTTGACATAATTTACATTACATTTCATGTTTATCTGTCAAATTTGAAAAGAATTTAAAACAATAAAAATAAATAAATATGTATCACATACATATACTATATTAATGATTAATAAACAGGGTTAAACGGCTGTTTACTAAAACTATGTTTTGTCTTTATTTATTTTTTGACAATTTACTGAACCAATAGAAACAAAACATAGTTTAACTATTTAACACTATTTAGTAATAAGAGGCCAGGTTAATGACTTGAATACAAAATTGACAGTAACTTAAAGTAAACACAACACATAAACACATGTCTTAAACCATAAACCATAAAGCATGTTTGTGTACTAAGATCATTATGTCACTCGTACAAGGCATAGTTATAAGTCGGTCAGGCACTTTCTCAAGTGACATAAGCGTCAGTTACTTAAGATTTTTATATGCGGCGCGTGTCAGTGGCCAATGGTTCCAATAGGTTAATTAAATAAGGGTTTGGAGTTTAGTGTGTCATGTACAATGGAGAGAATTCTCGCAATTTATGATTTATCCCGCTTGGTGGCGCTGTTGTAGATGTAGACCTGTCAGATCTGGTGACGATTTATAGAACTACTGAAATGATGTCCCCGTTGTTCCAAATTAAAATGTTGTATTTTATTATTAGAATAATAACTGTTTTTGTAGCTAGATAGGTTAGATGTAGTGTTTATTTATGTATTACTTGGTTAATAAAGGCATTTAGCCCGGTTAAAAAAAACTATTAGAATGTAGATGATATACCCAGCTTTATGATTAAGATATAGGGGTCAAACACTAAACCTACCGAAGTAGTATTATGAACTACCAGGAGAGCAGATTATGTTAGCTGGCTAAGCTTCCACGTAACGTTCTCAACGAATTGAGAGCTCTGGATTTTAGCTTCGTTGAGTCTTTTTAATTGAAAAAAGCTAATGTACTACAGCCTTGTGTAAACAAAACCGACTCAAATTCAATCAGTTAAAACATAAAACAATTAGGGCTAACTTTTACTAATTCACCTACTGTTCCATAATAAACCATAACATAAAACAACCGCTTAAAAAACCGTAACTCCGTTGTTTCCAAAAAGAATCGTCATTAGCAGCAGAAGTTTACATATAAATCGGCAGTTTTACAAGCCATGTAGGGAGTTCTTAACCGTCAATTTAAAATTTTAAAAGCACTTTCTTTCACTTATTCTAATATCCCGCCCACCGCACTGCGAAGAGTTGGCCTCTCGCCAAACAAGCACAGATTAATAGCACTTTCGTTTAGCCATTGTTTCCGAGTTATTTTAATGATATATTGATTAGATCAATATACGACATGACACTATACGCCATCGACTATACAAGTATACGTGGAATGTTTGTTATATTATAGGCTGTGGTAGTGAGATCTCCCGCCAACCCCTAATAATCCGTATAAATTATATCTCGGAGTTTTGGCGGGAAGGCGAAAATGTGCTGTTGTTGATTTTGTGTTATTTACTAAAACCTGTGTTTTATCGAGTGTTAATGTTTAATAATGGTGGATTATTAACCATTAAGTGTTCGTAAACGTGCATGAGTGAAAGGCAAATAGTACAAAGACGAAAAACGTGTATTTTCGTATTCTATCCAAAACTCCATAGAAGCTTCAGTAAAGTATCCACCGCTTTACTGAAGCATTACTTCGACTTGACCGCGCCTAGACTAAACTTTAACGTGACTTTGACGACTTTCATGCACGAAAACTAGAGATTTATTATATATTATTATTCATATAACTCGACACTGGCTAAAACGCTAATCGCGTGGAGCCAAAAAGAAAACAAAAAAAAAAAAATTATATCTCTATGGTATAAACTCATCATGTTTTTTTAATGCGGTGCTTTTGGTCTATCGTTTTTACAGCGCCACCGAACGGTGGTCGGCGAGAGAGTGCAGAAGGTGCTCAGCCCTAAAAAGTGGTACGTGGTGACCAGCTCAAGGGTCAGGGGGTACTACACCCAGGGCCAGATTAACCATGTTGGGGCCCTTAGGCAATGCACGTCTCGGGCCCCCTTTTCTAACCATAATATAACATTATGGTATAATAATTTGAAATACGTTCTGTAATGTAGTAAAATATGACGATATAATAATAATATAAAAAACAACGCACTACTAATACTAAAGGGTTTGTTACATACAAATGTTAAAATTTAATTTTCACTCAAAGAAACGAGCAAAGCGGTGGTACCCACCGATTTAGACACACAGTAGAGTCCTACCACCTACAAAGAACAAAAAAGATTGAGTTGAATCACTTTCACCCAAGGTCGCGGACAAATATTATATCCAAGGCCACCAAAACTACGCGTAGAATAAATAAATAAATACCTTCGTAATGTGACCTGGTTAGCTATGATTACTATTCACTTGAAGAGTCATGCTTTACGTAATGGGTAGGTCGATGAATACCTCATTTGTTTGCTTTAAATTACTAATTGTTTAATCGTCAGTAGTTTTAGCAGTTAGAGAACTTGTGCAAGAGTACTTCTGAGTCACTTAACAGAAAATTTTGACAAGCTTTTCTTCACGCCTTTTAGGTATTAAAAATTTTATCTAAGTCTTTTCTTCGATTTCCGTTTGTGGATTACACATACCTTTCTTTTTGAAGACAATACAATATGGTACAAAAAGCTTAAATATTGTATTACTAGCTTATGCCTGCGGATTCACCCGCGTGTAGATTCCCATGGTGCATTTTCCGGGACACAACGTATAGACTATGTTACTCAATAAACTAGATCTATGCATAGAATTACGTCGATCCGTTGTGCCGTTCTGGGTGGAAGAGGGGGTAAACCAACAGACCTACAAACACACTTTCTCGTATATTATGGAACGACGGATTATTATTTTGTGTTATGTTTTTATTACCAACTCCAACTAGATTTTACCTGCGACTCCTGTTATGAAAGATCTCAAGTCTCAACCCAAATCCCAATGGAACTGTACCATTTTTCCAGGATAAAAATAGTCTATCATGCGATTGTTTTTGTTTGAATTTGGAAAATGCATTCAAAACTTTGCATATTCTTTTGTGAATTTCGTCCTACATCTATTGAATTGACGAATGTTTTTGTTTGAATTTGGAGAATGCATTCAAAGCTTTGCATATTCCTTTGTGATTTTCGTCCTACACTTATGAGTTGGGTTTACATATTCGTCAATGTCCCTCTGCACAATAAAGATAGAACTGTTGAAATTAATCGTTCTAGCTATAGAGCGAACTGGTAAGGGAACACCCCACGCAAATATTCGTAACATAATTATGTGCAGTTCACATAACGCGCGATAATCTCGGTGAAAGCACGGATGTAACGCTTGTGCAACTGTTCCTTGCAATATTGTGCGTTTTGTTATTTGTAACATTGCGTTTATTTTTGTTTAGAAACCGAACGGAAATAATGTGTTCGGTTCGTTTAGTTGGCGAGCATCGGCGAATGATGTAACAGCGATGGCTTTAACGATTTAGACGAAATTTTGTATTCAGATAAGGTTTTGCTTTCTAAGTTAAGTTAAATTAGTATTTAAAAACCGTATTTGTGTTTGCACAGAGCGAAGCTAGGTCATCTAGATAACTCATTACGGGTATCTGTAAAAACACAATTTTATAAAAAAACACCTCAGCAAAAGCTCAACAAAAGCTCGGTCACCCAGATATTAGACGACCTAATCATGCAAAAAATGTCAGTAAACAAAGAACGTTCTTATTTGGACAGAGTGCTGCAAACAAGTGTTCTATCTGATAGAACATTCGTTTGCATTCGTTTTACGTTTTGATAGAATCTATCAGAACACTCAACGCAACACTTCCCTAAACACACGTTGGCGCATATCGTTTTTTTTGTGGATTTGTTCCGCACATGCAACTTTACAGACAGGTGACAAAATACTGCATTTTAATTAGTAGAAATATCTGTTTTTTTAAATATCTTCGGTTTTCATAAAATCAGAAACGTTTACACACTCATACACGAAAATACCGAACTAGGATTCCCTGTGTCGCAAGTGGCATGGACACTTATACAGATACACTACACAAACATCCAAGATCCGAGACAAACTTTATCCTCACCACATAAAGTCTGCTTCGGCCGGGGAAACCGAGACTCCTCGCTTTGCAGCCAGAGTTCTACCAAATTAGCCATATAGCCATCAGAATCTATTGAATAATAACAACAATGCTTGAACGCTAGTGCTTGGCCGGCAGACTACACAAGCAGAATAGTATTACCACTCGTCTGTCTAACCCTTAGTCACGTTTAAATATAAGCAACCACATTGATTTAAGTCGTTTCTAAACGGTTGTCTAACTCACTTCTGTTGTGAAATTTCTAATCATTTTACTTGTGAAATTTGATGTTGCGGTAATTAACTTTTACACACTGGTGTCGCTTCTGTCATTTGATACCTAAACATAATCTTAGTGTCGTTCTCTCACTTTCCAATATATAACATGAGAAAGAGATGGACGATGTTTGATAGATCTAAATTTAGTTTTAGAGCTGTCAGATATCTTCCATCCTTGATAAATTAGACGCCACTAAATACATTGCCGTTACACAAGACACAAGGAAGTAGATTATTTTGACAGGCGTAAAATATATTCCATCTCTTTCTCAGGTTCACATTTAGTAAGAGAGACAAAATAAAATTAGGTTTAGCTAGTAAATGCCAAAGTCGAGCTGTCTAGCTAAACAGGCGTCTAAATGTTGCTTTTTGTGGTAATATCCCTAATGTCTCAGGGAAACGAGCGCAGGCCTTTATATTCCAAAATTCTGGATGTCACTATTGAGGGTGGTTATTCTGCTAACCGAATCTAATAGCTCGTCTCAGCAGTTTGATAAAAAAGATAGGACGAAGATTAAACATTTCAGGCACTCCGCCGTCGAGTTTCTTGCCCTTCTTCTCGATGGTGTAGGCTTTGGAACGAGGCAACTATAGTCATACACTCCCCACACACATACACGAAATTCCGTGAGCGCCCACCTCGGGCCCGCGAGAAGTAGCTTTAGCTAGATTAGAGCCTACTTTAAACGGTTGCACTCGTGCGGCCGGGGCTATTCTCTCCCGATCCTCCCTTTCTCACGGCGACGGCCCAAGCCGAGGTCCGTACCGACGTGGTTCGATCCCACGCGGTGCCATTGCGCTAGTCGCCAAAAACACAGTTTTTTCGGGCTGAGCGCTTTCTGCGCTCTCCAACAGTCCGGTGACGCTGTAAAGGTCACAAGACCAAAAGCAAAGCCTTCAAAAAAAATTAAAATTAAACATTTCACCTTAGCCTTCGGAGAGTGGCACAACTTCTACGCACCTCAATTGCATGCTATCATTGTAACTGATAGCCAGCGTAGCATGTAATGACACGCTGTGATGATACCTATTGTAGGCAACTGACTTGCGCAACATCCTTGGACTGCGCAAAAGGAAAGGGTGCTTGCGGTGCTTAATTAACTGTGAATTGTCGTTGATGATTTGATGGTCCTATAACGGGCACTGTGCAGGGATAGTAGTCGCTTGGTGGTAGAGCATTGTTTAGGTCTCCGTCCACTTGGTTCCACTAACATGGACCCTCTGGGGGATTCTGGCCTACCAGGTCTGTCCAGTTGAATATCAGGTTGAAAATCTGTCCTATCGCTGGTCTCGTTATTGTTACGTATCTGTAAGAGAACAATATTTAGCGGTATTAAGTCTAAACCCAGTAATTTCACTGTCTGCTCATCAAATCAGAATACAGTAATGCTTGCGTATTACTGCTTGGCGGCAGACTTTCAGGCATCTTCGACCACATCATCGCTTAAGATCGTGGTCAAACGTTAACCAATTTTTTTTATAGGCTTACTTTTTACCGCGGTCTCAACTGATGTTAAGCGACGTTGCGGTCGATGATGTAGCACGCATGCGTAGAAGAAACCTATTCACTCTCGTCTTGAAAACTCCCAGATTATAGCTATTGGGAAACACAGAGGCCAGCCAAGGATTCCACTCCTTAGCCGTCCGTATAATGAAGGTTGAAGCCAAACGCTTGGTACGGACAGGAGGTATATCAACCATACACGGGCGACGCAGTGCCGTGCCTCAGTCGTCCGTTGGTAAAATGGAGATACGGGAATCAAGTACTGTAAACCGAGATTAAAAAGATATTCTTGATACATGACAAAATTCGCACGTCATGCGCGAAGCTCCTAATTCCATTTCTTCTTCTCTTCTTTCAATCATTATCCATCCAGTGCCGATAGGTGTCCTTTTTTCCACGCCATTATTTTCGATTCTGCGCAAACCTGATCCATTGTTTCTGACCAACTAACTTGGGTGAGCCTGAAAGTGTCCTAAGACGTAACATCTCGCGGCCACCACTCTAAGACTGCTCCGTGAATTTAGTTTACCACCTATTTACGAAGAGTACAGTAAAAAAAAGAAAAAAGTCAACAAAAGCGATATCGCATTGCAAACGGTGGTTTAATGAATATTAACGTGAACTTTCACGTTTGCGGTCTACGTCGTGGTTACAGGGAAGTGTGCCGTTCTCTGTTTCCTGCCAGTTACTGTTTACAGTGATAGATTTGTAGAGCCTTGACTTTGACTGTGACCCATCTAGTGCCCATCTGCACTAAAGTTTGACAGCGCCTAAGTTGAGACTTACCTCTCTAGGGGGTACCTAAGAGTTAAAATGCTTTGCACTATACTGAGGCGTTTTCTAGAATGCGTAAGACATGTCCTAATTTTATGACAGCGATTTGACAAGTCATAACGCTAAGCACGCGCTAAACAAATGGAAGAGTAATCTAAAACTGTCATATGACGTGTAAATTAATTGAATTTTGCGCTTGCGCAATTTGCGCAAAAAAAATCTATTTGTGGATGTGTCGGTTAACAAATGGTTAACAGTTTTCTTATTGTCTCTATTAAGGGAAAGACACTTTGTTCATGCCGTTTGCTTGATGACGCTTGCACATAACAATTTCAGTACGTACCTCTCAAAACTAGAAATATCAAAGCGTGTGGCACTGCAACGCCTTCGTCACTCTGAGACAACAGTTTTAATTCTCCAACACCAATATACTCACTATCATTTAACTGTATCTCCATTCTAAGATTACAAATCAAATATATTATAATAACATGAATACATTTTCATATCAAAACATGAAGTCATGTTTAACAATACAACAATTACTTACGATGTAACAAGACGTGTGATTATTCGATGTAACACTTTCTACTTATTCTGATTCAATCATCTAATGTTACCTATTATTCAATACTTATGTGTTGTGACAGTGAATACGCATTATTAACCTTTATAAAGTTTTACTTGATACTGGTACAATACACTAACAGTGCATGGCCGTATGAGAAAAGAAAAAAATGAATTTCAATATAACAACTGGGATGGAAATCGGCAAAATACACAAACCGTATCAGGCCACGAAAGAAGAAAAGAAAAAAAAACTGGGATGGATTTTTGGCGGGAATGCGAAAATGTGCTGTTATTGATTTTGTATTATTTACAACGTGTATTTTCGTATTCTATCCAAAACTCCATAGAAGCATTCAGTAAAGTATCCACCGCTTTACTGAAACGTCACTTTGACCCGACCGCGCTTACACTAAACTTTAACGTGACTTGGACGACTTTCATGCACCAAAACTAGAGATTTATTATAACTACGCACAGACTACTATATTACAAATCTGTGTAACTACGAAAACCGCGCAAAAAAACAAAAACCGAGCAAAAAAAAACTGGCCACTTTTGGACTGCCATGAATCGGTTTTTTCATAGTTTGCGCCTGCATGACCATAAATCATGCATAACCGTCTAATGGAACCTTTACTCTTCCAACAAAATCATTGCACAATTTTCATAGAATTTCTCTGGCAATTCCAGGCTGCGGCATTGCCGTCGGCAAGCAGACTGCGCAGCGTCGCATCGTCGGCGGAGACGACGCTGGCTTCGGCACGTTCCCCTGGCAGGCCTACATCAGGATTGGCTCCTCGAGGTTGTACCCACATCTACTATTGTCTAGGTACCACGAGAAGTGATTGTCTACCTATCGGTGTAGGCTTCGCATCTCTTCTGTCCTGGACCACTTTGCGAGATCTTTAATATGAGCTTTGTCGTTAGCTCACTTTTAATTTAGCCTGCACTACCAATTTAGCAATATTTATCAGTCTTCTATAGGGCACATTTTGAAGAACGTGTTCTTTATTACCATCATACAATTCTACATCTGGGATGCAACTTACAAGCCTTCTATCAGAGAGAGAGTAGGTATGGGCTAAAATCCAACACGTGCGTGGTTTGGTGGATGTCACAATATGTCCACGAATTTTGTGATTCTTGAAAATGTGGGTTTCCTCGCGATGTTTTCTTCACCTTTTCAGAGAAAGTGGTATCCGCACATACCTCTATCTCTATCTTGATATATAAAGTCAGTGACACTCATCGAGGTAATATGTACTAACGTGCTAGAGGAGCTGTGTGAAACAAAAGTCTTGTCCCATTTTTTATGTTCAAGCTAAAGTCCGCTGCAGCGCTAATACCATAATTATGTCGTCTAACCAAACAAATAAAACATGTAGCGCTAGATTGCGACTAAGGTGTAGTTTTCTCGCGATCAAAATGTCGAAAGCGCCCCTAATTTCACGGCGCTTACGCGTTTTGTTCAAAGAAGGACTGGGATAGTTGCGGTCCATGGACCGCAGAGTGTGGCGCAAAGTATGCCTTTGTGGCGTCGATTCTTTTCTCTCTGTGGTGGTGCTAACTCGGCCCAATGGCCGTTACTTGAGCGCGTTAAATTGTAAATCGAACAAATTCCCTCTCGGTGATACTCGCTCGAATCTTTGGAATACCACCCTATTATCAACCCCCGACGTTGTGGTTTAAGCAACCGGCAAACGCAACGAGTAGAGCAACTTTAAACTTTGGTGTACCTAATCTGTTGCTGCAGTGAAAACTTTTGCCAATAGCCGAAACTCAAGCTGCTCCCTATGCTGAGATCTTAGAGGAAGTAGGTATATAAGTACCTACTTACGTTAAAAGCGATGATGGCTCATGGTGTTAAGATCGCCCACAGATCTGCGTAGATCAAGGGCTCGAATCCTACAGTAAACTTGGGCAACCATAATTTAAAGGTATCCATGATAAACTAAATTGTTTTTAACCATATTTTAAGACATAAAGACTAACAGTAACAATTTCGATTCTGACGTAACAAAGGTTATACCTTTTTTTTTTTGGTAACCTGGGAACAAAAGTTATACCTAATTTTACTTTCGCTTTTTCTTTTCAATAAAAAAATATGAGAAAGGGATGGAAGATGTTTGACAACTCTAAATTTAATTTAGCTACTGTCAAATTAAAAGCCACTATAAAAATGTATGACCGTCACCTTTACACTAGACACAAGCGAGTCGATTAATATGACAACTCTAAAATATATTCCATCTCTTTTTAATGTTGTTATTTAAAAAGAGAGAGCTAATGTAAACGCCAGAATCAGCATATGACAGCTTTAATATTGAGAATCTAAATACTGTTTACCATTTTTTTTTTGTTGATAATATTTTGTACTTAAATGCACATGTTAAGAAACAAACTGTAATATAACAGTCACCAACTATTGTTAACCACTAAACTAAAACACTATTGTTGTTAGAGGAAAAGCTCCTATGTAGATTTATGGGATTTGATCACATTTTTGGAATCTAGACTAAAACAATATTTTGTGTTCACTTACTAATAAATACCTAACATAATAATTAACTTGTACCTACTAATAAATAACAAATTAACTTTTACAGATGCAACATGCTTATGTCCATATTCGAGCTAATCGGATGGAAGCAGTGTTGGATAGAGAGGTAATGTGCGAAAGAGAGCATGCATACAATTCTTCGGTGTCGACTTTAGAGGACTCGATTTCTGGTTGTAGCCTTATTCTCGAAATTAGTAAATAGTTAGATTGCTAGCATGGGTAGGTTGTGAATTGGTTAGGCTGGGGACAGACCGGCTGATTTATTTTCTGTCTAAATGCTTTCTGAACTCACGCCTGCTCAAGCCATCTTGGCCGTTGTAGAGCTCTCTGTTCATTATTTCGGTGTCAGCGTTTTTTCTGAATTCTTAATTTTCCGAATTCGTTTTTTTTCCATTTTCTTATTTATGTAAATTCTTATCACTTATCCGCATGCTTTTCTTTCGATCGCTTGGCCCTTGTTCATGTGCGTTCTGAAAAGCGTGTTTTTTTTTGCTAAACTGATTTTTTGTCTATGAACTTGTCATTGACAGTTCTGAAGTGAGATAAAGAAAATGGCGCCTGTAAAGCAAGGCGGCAGAAAACAAATTGCTCGTTTACTTTCAGCCTTATTTACAGCCTGTTATAAGTAGTATTGAAATTGGCAATCAAAGTAGACATAGGTACTGTATACAAGTAGTTCAGCATAGGTTTTACTTGTACAGACTAAAAACACGATATGTCAAAAATATACGTTTTTAATTTTTAAGAAATGCAAATGAACCTTTTGATGCAGTGTAAAATTTTCTAAAGTTACATGAAAAAAAGTAAATCATAAAACGGTTTCAGGCTTTGACATTATTCTGATTTATACCGTCAAAGGTTTCAGGAGACTCTCCCGTTGAATCCGTCTGATATTTCCTGGACACAAGTGACGTAGATTCGTATGACTCTAGCGCTCCATAAAGCCAGCCACACACACTACGGTCTACCTGAGGGGCTGAGCAGGTGTGCTTGCAGAGGTACACCGGAGCGTATTTTACTTACCACACTCGCTACGTTAATGGACAAGACCTGTACAAATCTGTCCACATACACGTTCCAGTCCATCTGCGCAGGCACTCCTGCACAGACAGACCTCTGCGATACACCGTTGCATGTGTGGCCGGCTTTATTGGGTTAGACCTGCACCGGTCTGTTCTCGAATACGCTACGGTCTACCTGCGCAGGCACACAGACCTGCGCAGGCGCACCCGCTCATAACACTACAGGTTTAGGTTTTTATAACTAATTTTTGTAAAAATATTTTTAAAACATTTCGGTCTAAGAATGTAAATAAATAGACTAGCAGTAACAATATTTTTGACAAATCGCATTTTTCTTCAAAATTCTTCTTCATCGCTATTCCTTTATAGTTTAGAATAAGGTACAGATTTGAATTAGTAGGTACATTGCTTGTAGGTACTTTACTTTCGCACATTCCTCTTCAAAGATTTATTATTTATTTATTTATATATAAAAACTAATCTACCGACTGCTCACTGTATAAGTTTTTAGAAGCTTGGTGAGTAATTTGCTTTTTAAATATAAGTAATGGTTTGTATACGTACAGTTTTAGTTATATTTTAGCTTTGCATGCTTGTTATAATATTACCTGCATGCTGTAAGGAAGTTATGATATAATTAGATATACTGACTGAGTTTGAATTGGTATTTTTAATGAAAGGGTGTAAATCTATCTACTCATGGAGGTCAACGATATTTGTTTTACGAGTTTTTGAAATTCGGAATTTTTCATTGAACAAATGGCATTAAAGTTTACGTCCAAATTCTACTGTATAATTTCCGGGTATAGCCCTAGATCAGCTGATTCACTTAGGCTAAGATTCAGAGACGATTCTAAGCGTAGACTTTGGCTTCCATATGTCAAAACTGTATATAATTTTGACGTACGCTTAGATTCGTCTCTGAATCTCAGCCTAAGGCTGAGATTCAGAGACGAATCTAAGCGTGGACTCACGCTTCCATACGTCAAAATTCTATACTGTTTTGACATATGAAAGCCAAAGTCTACGCTTAGAATCGTCTCTGAATCTTAGCCTTAGAAACCATTGCAGAAAATGCGACGCGCTTCATGTTTGCAGCGAATTTATTTTTTTGTATGGAAAGGGCGTATTTCCGAGGGAAGTTCTCTTAACTTGTGGACAACCGTAGCCCCTTCCAGGATATCACCCCCTTCCATAACATACCAATTCAAACTCACCTTAAATATAAATTATAAAATGTATTAACTTCTGCTTACTACTGCAGTAACAACAAATTTTTAAATTTCTAAGTTTTAGTGGGAGAACTGGGTTATAACTGTAGGACTAGCTTCAAATCTAGCTTACGCAAGCGTCCGCTTGAAGTAGCTTTAGATAGATGAGGTTGAGGGCCCATTTCAAACGAACACATAAGGGCTATATTTTCTCCCGATAGGGTATCATGGCGAGCGATGCCGACAATCCAAGCCGAGGTTCGTACAGCGTGGTTCATCCCAGAACTATTTAACACTTTGGTTAAATCGTTCTAGGGTTCACCCCACGCGATGAGACATTTTAGGGCTTGGCGTTATGTGCGCCATTTACCTATAAGTGTAACAATTTTTAGAAACGACGTTATCTGGAGCCACTGGCCGACTCGAAAGAATTGTCCAAATCTGATACGTGGTTCCAGAGATTACCGCCTACAAAAACATATTTACCTCTCAGCAATATGAGTATAGATGAGCTACTTACCATATACACGCAGTTTCGGGGTTTTTTGACTACGGGTTTTCTTCAAATTCCTGAACCCAAACTACCACTAAATATCTAACTGTTGCTTTTACGACCTTGCTATCTAAGTGCTCGTCCACTTACTGCTTTTAACACATTTTACGATAAAAAATCAAAACAGTTAAATTCTTCAAATTTAATATATTGCGCAATTCTTACGACATTCCATGCTTAGAATAGACACGCACGGAAGCATAGTCTCGAACAAAATGCTTTAATCGTAGCTGAGACTCAATTTCAATACTAATGAGATCGACCGCCCATTGTAATCCTTCCATGAGCTTGACCTTTCAGTGAAAGAAAACTTCGGGATTCAACAGTGGCACAACTGGTTTAACCAAACCAGTTATTCTTCGAGAAAACTTAATTCCTCGTAAACAAACTCTATAAAAAGGTTGCCAAACCAGCGGCGCGAGTACGGATCTTTTCGATAAATAAAATTCGATAAAATTGACAGTTAAAATCGATAAAACCCACTTTATCGATTTTAACTGTCAATTTTATCGAATTTTATTTATCGAAAAGATCCGTACTCGCGCCGCAGTTAGGATTTAGGCCACAAGGAAACTTAATTCGTCGTAGTAGGGTATTTTTAAAAGTAGCCTAGATTCCACCGTCAAATTGAAAATTTGTCAACGAGCTGTGTTCCGGTAGCTGGACTTGAGAGCCATTTCTAATTTAGGCTTAGCATGTTCACCACCTTCAGCCATATCATGGTTTAAGATCCTTTGAAATAGTAAACACTAAGCTAATTAAGCAAAATAAGATTTTATCTTAATCTTCTATCGTCTTCAAGAGATTACTTTTTAGCGATTAGACCGCCCATTATACGATATTCAGCTATTTTTCTAATTGTTTACTGTTTCTTTTGTATATTGTTGTTGCGTACAGTAAAGAGGTAAGTAAAATAAAAAACTCCGGCCTCACTTTTGCTAATTAGGTTTCTATACGTATTTATTCTAGGTCTTCCACATTACAAAAGACTTCTTCAAAAACCTCGTACGGTTACGCGGGTATAGTAACTGGTGACATCTATTACGCAACAGTAATTGAGGAGGTTCTGCTTCTGGCACACCATTGTATACTTCAGTTACGAAATTGGCAATTAGATGAGCCATTTTCGTGGAACTGCCCGATTTTGTCGTAATTTTAATGACGCTTATAACTTTATAATCTTTTCACGAATTCTTTTAAAGTTTCGTAATATGATTGACATAAAATCAGGTATCTTATGACATACTAGCTGCTGCCCGCGGTTTCACCCGCGTGATGATATTGGATTTCATGGTATTTAATTTTTTGCGTGGAACACTAAATATTTTTCTGAAATAAAAGTAGCCCAAGTTACTCCTTATAACATCAGCTATCTGCCAGTGAAAATCAAAATCAGCCCAGCCGTTTCGGAAATTACCTGGAAAAAACAGACAGAGAGAATTTTAAAAATGGTTGTTTTGTCATAAGTACCGCGTGTACTTTCATATGCATTTGGTAAAAAGCTGTTAGTTTGATATTACAAACAGACCCTTCAATTTTATTTATTTGTATAGATTATAGTACGCTTTCATAAGCGGATTGAATTCATGGAATTTATTCTTACTCGCATCTCTCTTTACCTACCTTTCAACTTCTAACTAAACTACTAACAAAATCACTAACGCACGCGTGATCACGTTACAGATGCGGCGGTTCGCTCATATCGCGGCGTCACGTCGTGACCGCGGGTCACTGCGTGGCACGCGCCCAGCCACGACACGTGCGTGTCACTCTAGGCGATTACGTCATAAACTCAGCGGCTGAGCCTCTACCAGCGTATACTTTCGGCGTGAGGGCGATCAAAGTGCATCCTCTTTTCAAGTTCACTCCTCAAGCGGATCGGTTCGACGTTGCAGTGCTGACGTTGGACAGAAGTGTCCACTACATGCCTCATATAGGTAAGAAATTGTTGATTATAAACTACAAAACTTTATTAGGTACGTACTTGTAATATACGTAATATGCAGTGTACGTATTATTTGTAGTTATCTTAAAGTATATTTAAGCCATAATAATTAAAATAGCTAGCGATTTGGTAACAACTGTAAGCTACCTATTAAGATTAAATAAATAAATAAATATCTGTATATATTCTTACTAAGAATATCAAGATATTCTTACTAAGAATGTCTTGTAATTAAAAGTATTAAAGTTCAAAGATATGACATATAATAATGACCTAAATTCTAGCTTCACAAAGCTAAAGCTAATGTTAATGCTAATGTGTTTCGCTCTCTCTTTCTAATATATTATATGAGATAAGGATGGAAGATATATGACAGTTCACTTTAAAACTATCAAATATCCTAGACCACTAAATTCACTCAATCAAATTCATTTCATTTCAATTCATTCAATCAAATTTGCACACCGTGTGCAGTTTGATCTAACTTAAAAGATAGGATAGCTTACATCTCAATTTATAGCCGCAACAGCAACGCGTGGCCGAGTCTGCTAGTAAAGATCGGGGGGTATATAATATAAAATAGATACACAACCAACTTAATTAACCAATCACTCAAGACCTCTCTTTTCACCTTCCAGCTCCAATCTGCCTTCCGGAGCGAGGGTCCGACTTCCTCGGCCAGTACGGCTGGGCCGCTGGCTGGGGAGCCCTCAGCCCCGGCTCGAGGCTTCGGCCACGGACACTCCAAGCTGTGGACGTGCCAGTCCTAGACAATAGAGTGTGTGAAAGGTGGCATAGAGCTAACGGTAAGCATCCTCACAAACATTTAAGTCATCAACATATCGATTTTTTTTTCTAAATTTTTTTGTAATCTTTTTGTAAAAAGGCTACACCTATGCTTTTTAGGAGTTCTTTGTTTTTTTTATTCTTTAGTTGTTGTTTGTTTTCTTTTTATTTTTAATTGCCATATCTGTGACCCGCTGGCACTCTTTTTTCTCGGCTAAGAACAGAGACCGAGCAAAGGGGTAGATTGAAAATCAGCGCTGCGTGCACATGTTATTGTAAAGAATATATATATTTAATTGTAAAGAATATTGTAAGGTGCAATAAATGATTTGATTTGATTTGATTTGATCTGATTTGATCCTTGGATTTACTGACATTTTATATCATCATCAGAAAGACATCCACTGCTTAACATAGGCCTCTCCCATAACATAATTCACCGCACTTGGCAGACATCTTGGTGATCGCAGTAAAATTTGATTACATTTTATATAATTATTTTTTAGATACGTGCTGGTCACTTTCTGATGGTAAACATAAGCATAATGCTGTCCCATAACAATTGCAGTTCCACTCAGAACTTTGAAAAATACAATGTAATGGCCTGCGTGGCACTGTAAGTGCGCTCGTTACCGTGAGACATAGGTAATAAGTCTGAAAAGTTGTAAGGACGGTCTTCTAAGAACGTTTCCCTGTAGCAACAACGATTTAGGCACCATACAGCCCAGTTTCAAAATTCAAATCCTGTAAAAACCTTTTTTAACCGACTTCCAAAAAAGGAGAAGATTATCAATTCAGTGGGTATATTTTGTTTTCTGTCTGTTACCTCAGATCTCTGTCATTTATAAACCGATTTAGAAAATTCTTTTTTTGTTTGAAAGGATATACTTTCAGATTGGTTCCATAGAAATAAATAAATAATAATAAATAAATAGACGCTTACACTCATAACCCCGCACTAGGATTCCCTGTGTCGCAGGTGGCATGGACACACACAGATACACATCACAAACATCCAAGACCCGAGAACAAACTTTATGTTTACACAAAATCTGCCCCGGCCGGGAATTGAACCCGGGACCCCTCGCTTTGCAGGCAGGGTTACTACCAACTTAGCTACGGTTAAGTAGTTTGTCACTGAAGTCAGTTCGTCGCTTTTTTAAAGCAATTTTTGTAAATCATAATTTCCTTCCCGTATTACATAAAAAGTCGTTTAATCATAACTTCCTTCTCAATTCCAGGCATCAACGTAGTCATATACCCAGAGATGCTGTGCGCTGGATACAGGGGCGGTGGTAAGGACAGCTGTCAAGGAGACAGCGGCGGGCCTCTGATGCTGGAGCGGGCAGGGAGGTGGTATCTCATAGGGGTCGTATCAGCAGGGTACTCCTGTGCTAGCAGAGGTCAACCTGGGATATACCACAGAGTAGCACATACAGTGGATTGGATCTCACATACAACTACTCTTTCTTAGCATCAACGAATGTCAGAAAATAGCTAGGAGTTAATGATATGCAAATTTTCTTGAGCTCTCTGGACCTGGGAATATGAAAGCGCGAAAGGTATAGTTGGTTAATTTCGCGTGTGTGTATGAACTTATAGTATTTACACTTACCTACCCCCGCTCCACGTTCCTTTAACACTTACAATATGCGCTTCCGCTTACATTTGAGAGCTCATAAAGATTTGCGCACCCTATAAAGACGGAAGCCTTGTAGGCGGTAACAATACTAAAAAGGTAGGGTCTACCCTAAAAAGGTAGCTGCCATCTGTTTCGAAGCAATGGAATTCGAAGAATCACCATCGTTGTTATTTTATTTATTTAACCTTTACCGTTGAGCAAAACTTGTGCAAGCGCGCATTAGTCGGTCTGGCCGCAAAAGCTAATTAGGTTTGAATTACTTTTATTTACGTTCAAAACGTTTTATTCATATGAGCTCTGGGAAGGCGCTCATGTAGTTAGTTAGAAAATAAAATGTACCTATGCCTAAAGATAAACGCTTACGGTGTAACTCGCTTGAAAGTATCAGCTGGTCACTGGCCGCCTATCGATATTCAAGGACACAACAGCCCTATTCTGTTAAAACATAATCATTTTTTAATATCAATAATCCTTTTTCCAACATAAGTAAAAAGATGACTGATTTTTCCATCCTTATTTTCTCCAACAACAAATAAAATAGACACCACTCTCCACATTTGTTAACAACTGGTGAATTAATTTCATAATTCTAAAACAGATTCCTAACATTTTTAGTTGTAAAGAGGCTTCATATTAGACATATGTACCTAAGTATCTGACATCAAAATCAAGGCCATTATCTCAACTAACTACTATTACGTAGCTATTACGGCCAAGCCGCATAGTGCACGCTTGCATTAGTCGTGATTTTACTTTAACAACCCAAGGACTGACTGACTTAAGGCGCTTCGCACTCTACAATCTCTTATCGTACGTCACAACGACTTGACTACAACTCATATCCAATTATTAGAATAGGATATGTACCTATTATTGAATAGGATATGTACCTATTATTGAATAGGATATGTACCTATTATTAGAATAGGATATGTTCCATGTATCTGTCTCTCCTCTCCCAGTGTCACAGAGAAGGCGAAACAAATAAATTGTGACAAATAGCTATTAAGGCACCTCACAGACGACGAATAGTCGTCCGTCGTGACATCTTTACTTTACATATCCTAAGTATACGAGTCATATTCTACACTTAAAAATCACATCATCACTTAACATGAGGACCTAAACAAACTGCATTGGTTAGCGATAATCGCCATCAATAGTACAAAAGTCAAACCACAGTGACTTACATCTCAATTTCATACAAAGTTTGTGAATAACGACTGTAGAATTCTCGAAGCGAATGCTATTTGTCTATATAGGCCCTCAGGCGAGATACCTAATGGTCAATGTTAACCTAGCGAAAGTAAAGAAAAAACAGTTACTTTAAGTCGTCCTAACGCACCATAAGATATTTTCGTGCAAAATGCCTTATAAATTTTAAAAGTTTAGAAAGTAATCTATCATAGACTTCAACTATGTTAGAATAATTCTACATTATTAAAAAAATATAGGCGTTGGATTTTTTGTACATTGTCTCAACTTCTTTAATTTTCAAATAATTTTGATATGTGCGTTCTTACCACAAAAAGCTTAAACACACCCTAAACATGGTTAAACTGGTGACATCCGCGCCTAACTCTTAAACATGCCCTAGTCGCGTGTTTAAATATAAGCAACCACAAACTTTGATTTAAGAAGTGTCCAAACGATGTCTAACTTCTATTGTGACATTTCTAATTATTTGTTTTAGAATGTTGTATTGCGGTGTTCATCTTTTAGACACTGTCTATTTTAACGTTGATTTTTGTGGTAAGAAGGTTGTTGATTATCATATCGTTGGTAGCGGTATATATACCAGATAATTATTTAAAAATCGGTTAAAGATTTCACTAAAAAACCATCATTAATCTAAACCCTACATCCACTAAGCCGCACTGGGCCGCGTGGTAGATCATAGCCATTCATGGTTGATACTCTCTCTCCTACATCCCAGCAGTGGGAACGTAATGGGCTGATGATGATGAATCCAAAAAGGGACCAACTTTTTACGGTACAAGAAAAAATGACGCATAACAAGAAAAGAGAAGCCGTATCGCACCGCCTCAGTCGACATGTGCGACAGAGACGGTGCTATACAAACTCGAACACAATCGACAATGACCAAAACTCTCATTCTTTCCAAATAGCGTGACATTTTTGGCTAGGTATTGTAACTTTTGACTATAGTACATAATTATTATGGACGAATTTTAAATTCTACCAATAATACATTTCCAAAAGTGAAAGGCGCGGTATGTCTAGTAGTATGTCCACCAAGTCAACTCTTTACCATTAGTAACTTTTCGTTTCCCACCTCTATTTAATACAAATAGACGTATTTTAATATCGTGCCTTTTATTTAAAGCTGAGAGTAAATAAATACTGGACTGGAATTAAGAGTTCGTAATACGCTGGTTGCACCCTAGCTCTACACTGGTTTTGTCTAAAAAACTTAAAAATTAAGAATTAAATTAGACTGCCAGGTTTTATAAGTGTCTGGGCATAATTGTAAGTCTTGTAGAATACTTTCTCTCAAAAGTTTTTTTTTTACTTTTTATACATTGGGACCCAGGAATACTCCCTGAGAAAAAGAATATTATAATAATATTTGTCCGATCACATTGACGTAAATCTAAATTCTTTTAATTTTTTTCACAATTTTGTACCCTTATTGACCTACCTACTAGGTATTTATGATATGAAATAGATGGAAGGGAAGGATGATAGGAAATAGGAATTTAAGAATACACAATAATATTCTTGATTTTGAGAAGATACAATGTTACCGTACACAAGAAGTATAAGAAAATATAGAGAAGATATTAAAAAGAAAACCTTCATAATTCAACTTGATGGTTCAGCGTAAACCAATTATTATTCTTTTGTAAAAAAAAAACATCTATTCTATTCCAAAATTGAAAAGAGAAACTGTAATAAATATATTATTGCGACATTAAAAATTCTGATTTAAAATAAGAATTTGTGATAAATAACTATTTTTTGTAAAACTTCTTATGAAATATTCCACGTAGACGCTATACTTAAAAATAAATAATTCATAAGTGCCTATACAATTTTGTAAATATTTTTATTTAATGTAAATACCATAGACACAGAAAAATACATAATTTAGGTAGTTTTTAACAATTTTACCAATTAATGTAAATAATGAGTATTAGTAATTTAAATGCTTATAAGTTATTTCGATGCTTTTAATTTATTTACAAATAAAAAATATTTCTTTCTACTTTTTGTTGATAACTTTATACTCTAAGGATCTGTGAACAAAAATTCGATTGTAATGCATTATTTAATAACTTAATAAAGTGTATTTATTGTTTATTTTTTGTATTTTATTTACGATTATGGTACTACCTACAATCTAAATATAACATCTCTATAGCGGGGTACTCACTTGAGGTGTAGCACTTTATCTATCTGATACTGTATCAACTAGTACGTCGGCGTGATTCAATAGTGAAAGGAGAGTAGGATACAGTAGCAGACACGTTACGTGCTACACCTCTTAAGTGTACCCTGCTTACTATTACTATAATTATTTTCTATAATAGACTTAATTTCTTGATACTCGACTTCATTTGCATTTGACAAAAACAGTAATTCCATGATTTGTGATCTTTCTTCTTATTCTTCAAGTTTATTTTCAAGTCTTAGATGTTTGTGCTGTGTATCTGTGTGGCCATGCCACGACACAGGAAACTGGTGCAGGAATATGAGACTTAATATGTATTGTATTTTTTTTATTACTAGACACAAGAGTTCAAATGGATTTGTGGTCTGATGAATAAAATGAATTTGGATTATTGTCATGAATTAATATTTGATATTTGTATCTGTGACTTGTTTTTTCTACGTATATCACAAATATGGATGACTCTTTGCTAAAAAAGAACAAATTTTCTTATAAATTAAATTTGAGTACAATGATAAAAACGTACGTTTAAATCCAACAGAATTAACTTTGCCTAAGATTCTACGATGATTTAACTACTCAGACTAAGGTAATCTTACTAATATTATAAATGCGAAAGTGTGTTTGTTGGTTTGTCCTTCTTTCACGCAGTAACGGAGCAACGGATCGACGTCATTTTTGGCATAGTTATAGTTTATGGACCGGAGAGTAAGATAGGCTTTATCCCGGGAAAATACACGGTGCTTGTGGGAACGCGGGTGAAAACCGCGGGCGGAAACTATAATCTTATAAAGGTATCTAATCAGTTTTTATTTAGAGCGTCTAATGTAACTGCATGCTCAGATTGGCGTTTCACCAACCAATAGGAATTTTGTGTAAACGGACGAGTTTTTCCAAAAGGTTTTGAAGAGGGCGGTAGTATTCTACGAGAGCTTCTGAAGAAATTCTGTCTTGACCGATAGTCTCTTGCAGTATCTGTTTCCAATGTTGAGAGTGGCCACGGGACATGATATCTCTGAAATTAATGCTTAGTTCCAATTCAAATGTATTTCATGTGCGAAACGATTATTTAAAAAAAACTCAAGTGTTAATAAATAGTAGCTGACCGCATTTAACCAATTGCTGGCATATAAATATAATATACACAATGGAATCAGAAGTAACATAAAAGATAAAAATGAATGCTCCAAACCATAATTACGTAATTAAAATTGTAATAATATATTGTCCACTGTTGATGTAGTATACCTGATTGGACGGTATAAATAGTGATTTATTATAAACTCGTGTATAATAATAACTTACTTCAAAATCTTGCCCGCAGCTTTGGACCCATAAATGTCACATCGGTTCATAGTTATTGTATCGGGCAAGGGTTCTTTTGCATCACGTCTTCCAAAAACTGCAGCTTTGCAAAGACTTTCGAAGAGTTGGTGTTGCAGAAAACTACTCAAGAAGTACCTGTGAATTTTAAAATTGGTTTTATTAATTTGTTAGTAAAATTAAACCATATAAAAGAAAAATTGATTGTTCTAGTTCTGACTAATAGAATTTTTAAGGAAAAGAAAACAGAACAATGGAATGCAAAATTTTGTCCTGGGTCTAAATCATCAGATCAGAGGGTTTAGGCAGATACCTAAATCCTAAAAGCCAGTGAAAGACTGTACATTTTGCTTTCCAGCAGGTGAGATAATGGAAGTGGTCAAACGTAAGCCTATTCTGTCAGCGAAATAATGTGTTTTGCTGTATTCTGTATAAAAAAAGGACTAAGCCAGATGACATGAATTTATTATATCATCTACGTAAACCGTTGTTTTTGAGGCTATGCTAGAATTCATTTACCTTTTGAGGCCCAGGAATATAAGACTACATTTACCTTATATAAGGCGTATTATCCGCTACATGGTATTCAGCTCCTGCATCGAAGTAATCTCTAGTCCGTTTAAATGGAGGAGCTATACCTTGAAACTTTAGCGCCATTTGCCAAAATCCGTCATTCATATCAAGACCCGTGAAGCCACCTTCAAAATATTTCCACCTGTATTCGTCCATGAGAAGTGAAAATGGAATTTGAGGGATTTTATTTAACGCTTGTTTAAGCAGTAAAATATCATCAGTTGTTACATAAATATTTTTTTCGGTATCTTCAGTTTCTGATGAAAAATTTTCATTGTCAAACTCCGGTATGCCAACATTTTGACTAGCACAATCGATACATTTTTTAGTAACAAAGATAATCTTCATATCATTGAAAATGTTAGATTGTTCAGCAATATTCATCTCAACAGCTTCATCTTTTTTCATTCCTTTTGTACTGTATAGGAGAGTATCGTTGATAAGACCCAAACGATGTAAGTGCTGTGGTGTTAATACTCCATACATGATTGTGTCACCTATAGCTTCATGAAACGCTGCATTAGCTTGCTGTAACAAACAAGGAATATTTTACATTTATCATATTGCTATTTACCACCGCCGCCGGGAGTGGTTTATTTGTTCAATACTTTATTATTGCACTTCAATTGGGGTTGGTTACAATGTTAAAGCATTTTCAATCTGTTAACCACACTTAGTATGGTAATATAGGCGTAATAGACGTGTAAGAAGCCTGTGTCACCCTACAAGTATGAAAAGAGATTGATTTCAAGTTTCAACTAAGAAATATTTACACATAGTATTATATTATGCAAAGTTGCAAGTCTCTCAGTGTTTTACAGGATACATTTTGGAGAGTACACAACTTGATTCCAGTATCTCCATTTTAACAACGGACGACTAGAGGCACGGCACTGTGTCACACGTATATGGTTGATATCCCTCTTGTCGTACCAAGCATTTTGCTTCAACCTTCATTATACGGACGTCTAAGGAGTGGAATGCTTTGTTATAATTTGGCAGTTTTCGAGATGAAAGTGAATAGGTTTCTTCTAGGCAAGCGACTCATATTAAGTTACGATGTAGCAACATCGTCGGTCGCATCGTCGCTTAATATCAGGTGAGATCTCGGTCAAACGTAAGCCTAATCAAATAAAAAAATAAAAAGAAACATAATAAAATAGAGGCTTTTGATAAATTATAAAAAATTAACACTATAATAAGTAACTATTAATCAGTCAACTTACCCTAAACAGAGCAGGCTGGTGTTCATAAGCCATGTAGTATTGTATGTGTCCGAATTCATGATGCAAAACATAGAAATCTTCTTTTGTAACCTCGGAGCAGTAGAGTATCCTAAAATTTTTTTAACAGGTTAGCCTTTGATATTAGATTAATTTATTGTAGAAACTGTATAGGTAGTAGGTACACAAGATGACGTTTTAGTTATGACTTAATAAAACTTTCAGTTTTATTTAATCGCTTTGCCAAATTAGTTATTCGGTCAATGCATTGATCATTATTATGTAGGAAATGCAATCGATAAAAGATTACAAGTAAAACTTGTCGTCGTCGCAAAAGTAGTTTCGGAGATTAGTTTTCGGTCTCGGCAAAGAGGCTGTGTTTCGTTGTCGATAAAAATCAACAACGACCTACCTATGTCTTATTTTAACTTATCGAACTGTCAATTTATCGATCGCTATAGATTGCAAAGTTCCATAATTGCACCACAGTTTGTCCAATTAGTGATGGACGTACAATATCATTAATTGGCTATAGGTAAATGAAGTATTAAATAATTATTAAAATAACATAAAATTAGCTAGATAGCAATGAAGAGTAAAATATCAACACACGTATTTTTAATAATCATTCATTTACATGATACAGAGAATAATAATTAGATTTTATATTAGATTTCAAAAATAATTCATTAAGGTTATAGAAACATCTCTCTCAGTGAGATAGAGGTAAAAAATGACAAAGCGATCCACTCTTTTGCAGTTCTAACTATTAACAAGATAGCCAATGGAAAGTATTAATTATTCAAATGTTAAACTAACCTATAATCTCCTTTAACAAACATGTCTGCAGCTGTCCCATGGCATCGTGTGTTGTTATTCTCTTGCACAAAAACGGAATTCTTCCAAAACTTCTCTGTCATAGGGGGAAGCCCGAGAGACTGGTAGAAATCTTCAGCTCTTGTTACCTGAATATAGTTTGAAAAACTGTTATACTGAAGTTCCTTCCGATAACTTCATATGAGTCACTTTTATGTTTAACCAACTCTTGATAAATATGCGCAAAATATGTACATACGTGTGGACTGGTAACCAATGAAATTATTTTGATATAGTTTTATATCCTCGAAATGATAACGTTTGATCGTAGTTCCTTTCGGTACTTTATAGCACAATCGTTTGTCTATGGTCACCCATGACAATGGCGGTCATCAATCAACCATCGACTCTTCATCAAAGTGATCATTTTGCGACGAAATCATTGACATTTTTAAACCATTCATTTGTTTTGTAGAATTCGCGCCCGTAAGACACTGGCAAGGAAGTAGTAAACATACTAAAATAGGACTTGCTCTCAATTGCTGCAGACGGAAAACACCGATAGTATTTTGCCGACACATTTAATGTTCAGGCCCCATAGTGGGTGATCTCACTCATTATCACAGAGCCATGTTCATTGCAAAGTCGCAGCCATGATATCGAGATTGGCTGATGGCCAGAAAATGGAGATAAGAACGAAGACTACTCACCATATGCTGAACGGTCCAATTTTGTTTGGTCATGCTCTCGTCTAAGTCGATCGTTATCGGTATAATCAAATCAGCAAGTGATTCCCAATTTTGTGACCACAAACTACCTGTAATACCAATGTTAGAGCTAGGAAGTTTGTTATTTAGGGCCAGTGTGAAGCGTGCTCAACACCAACGAACAAATGGAAGATTTCTTACGAAGTTGTGCAGACAGAGGTGTTGCTATTGCAACTTTACATGGTGTTATAATAACAAGTTTGAAACATTGTTGTCAAATTTCTGAGTGGCACTTCAAATGTTATGGGCCGGAATAATGCTTACCATCAGGCAAACGATTAGCTCGTCTCGTTATACAATAGTTTAAAAATACCTGTCTCACATTAGGTCATCAGGTCTTACCAGAACGATCGCACTACAGTGCTATGCAGAACTATGTTTCAAAGTTCTGGGTGGAACTGCAATTGTTATGGGCAGGCATACCTTGAGGCAAACGGCCTCAAGGTATAGCTCGTATATAAAAAAAACACTCGAATATCCAATGAGCGATAAACTAGAGCTAAAGGAAATAAGGTAGTCGAAGTTGCATCGTAACAGACCCAAGTATCATTCAGACGTCCGTGACGAGGGCCATCGAGTGAAATTTGCAACCGTTTGAGAGAATAAGGTCGCGCATTCGCAGTGACTATTGTGTGCAGTAAATTTAAGCCAATTGAAACCAGGATAGCAGCGATTACATTGTATATCAAAGGAAGCCACTTAGAGCAATCATCAAGCGACGTCCAATCTTCAGCCACGTCGTAAAACATTTATTTAAGCCTCAATACTACCTCACATTGCTTACCATGATCCTATGCTGTATCAACATTAAGATTCAATTTAATATAAATATATTATTATGGTAAAGTTCAGTATTCATTCTAAAGAGTATATGTTATGAAAATACGATTTTATAAAATTATCTCTATAGAAAACGATCGCAATGTTAGCTACAACGCGAACTATAAACCGCTGGTATTCAATGAATGCTTTAAATTAGATCTTAAAATGTATAAGCTAGAGTGTATACCGTGTTGATTTTTAAAAATAACTATTATAATCAGTGTAAAAGGAAATTACCTAAAGTACAATGCGTTAGAACCATTCTGACTGAGATTTTCTCTGCCGCCCGGCCCCCTCCCGGGGAACAGAGGGGGCATAGAGAGGCGAGGAGGCGGGTGCAAATTTCGGATTCGAGCTGACGTTAATCAGGATGAAGTGAAATTTATTTGAAGGTTGCTTTTACATTGTATAACAGGGCAAACATCTGACTTAGAGCATTTTTACGCTATGTCGGCAAACAATAATAGATAAGTTTCAGGATTTACTTGAATTGAGTCGAAGGTCGTTTCTATCTCACTGTAATCTTATGCGTTCTATGCTTGCAAACGCTTTTTATGATCGATGGCATAAAGTATAGTATGAAGAGCGTCTCGATGCTCACTTGATGATTGATGCAACGATTTGATTGAATATGGCGGATAAGCTAGGCTTTGATTAGGATTGCTGCTCCATCAGCTGGCAAGGAAATGTTAAGGTTAGCTTCACTCTACTGGTGCTGGAACTTATTTTTCTGCAACTGCCCATTTAAAGTTAATGCGCCGCCAAGCGTGCAGGAGTTACTATGGTTCAGCTACAAGGCCAAAGCAGCTAGCAAAATTATTAGGAGGCATCATGGGAGCTGAAATATTGGCCATGGATATAATGGCATGCATGGTTTTGTCATCCAAAGCTTTGAGTCGCATTGCAAATATCTCTGAATAATCATCGCTTCAAGTGGTAGTGAGATCACATAAGCCTGATGTGTGCGCTCTTGGAAGTTGTATTGATTCTAGTTGCATCATTTCAAAACGTTCTCCACTGAGAGTAAGGTCAACTGCAGACTGTTTCATCTTACCAAGCAAATGAGCCGGTATAGGTCCTTCCTCCGGCACAACGTCTCCGTACTCCCTCCTAAGGTAGAACCGGACCACGCCGTGGAGTAAAGTGTACAACGGTCGGACATCCTCGTAGAGTCGCCGGCACTCCTGTCTGAGGTTAGGAATCTCCAGTTCTTCGCGCCATGTTTCTCCTATATCCGAGTAGCCTGTAAGAAAAGGTTTTTTATGGCTTGCGTTTGACCACTATCTCACCTCATGGTAAGTGACTATGCGGTCGAAAATGGAGCACGCTTACCTAGAAGATACCTATTCACTCGTGACCTGAAGACACCCAGGTTATAGCGATCAGGGAACACAGACTCAGGCAAGGCATTCTACTCTTTAGCGGTACGCCAAATTAATGTAGAAGCAAAACGCTTCGTGCGTAAAGGAGGAATATCAACAAGGTATCGATGTCGTCTTGCAGATTCTCTGGTTTGTATGTCTAATGGGGTATCCCTTTACACACATCGCCACACCACCGCACCACTGCGCCGCCCGACATCGGAGTTATGTCAAAGAGTGCACTACATTTTCAACCCTCGACGTGAAAAAGGAGGGGTGTTAAGATTAACCTGTATTTATACCTATCTGTGGCATCGTAGCTCTTATACCGATGGACCGATTTTGATTTAGTTTTTTTTGTTTGAAAGGTGACTGGATCAAGAGTGTTCTAAGCTATGATTATAAAATCGAAGGTTTTGAAGATAATCGGCTCTTTTAGTCGAGGGAGTTAAAATTTTAATTTTTAATATAAAAATACTATACCAATAGGACCAACCAGCAATAATACCTAACGTTAAAATAGTTACCATTACGCCTAGCAGCTGCATTTTCCAAATCAACCAATTTCCTATATGGCTCTTTCATTGGCGGTCCAATTTTCTCCCTCCAAACAAGCCAGGTCCATAACAAAACGTCTTCGTTCCTCGAGAAAGCCACCATTTTTTGAAAATCATTTTCGTCCTGCGAGCATACTACTTTACCCATCAACTCTACGTCTTCATCAACCGTCACTTTAGCAGCAAACACTGTTGAAACATTCAATTTGTGGAATGTTTCCAGAAACACCTTTAGCCCTTCCAAGTATTTTGAAATGGCAGCATCGACTACTGTCAAGTTTTTAACTGTCATGTTGACGTTTGAGGATATTATAGACTCTGTGGTAGGGAAGCATACTTTTACGTCTGCGTAGTTGCTTTGTAGCTGTTCACTGAGCTGACAGATCAGTCTGAAAAAGAAACCCAATTTTAAAATAATAATGACTGTTGGGTAGCACGTAGGTAGTAACTCACTCGACGAACTGTATAAAATGATGAAAATTCGAATGCTTGAAGTTTCGGCTATCGATATGGAACCACGAAGCGTGGTGGTAGAGCATTTTCTAGACTTAGCTAGCTAGCTAGAACCTGGCTAGCTGGCTAGACCAGAAGTTGAAAATCTGTTATGAAAAGTCAAAACACCAATCGGCAAATCTTCTTGATCGGGCATTTTGGAACGGGCACTTACAGACATTTATTTTAACATTCATGAGTGCTCCCTTGGAGCCCATGTGATAAAGAATTTTAAATTTTAAATTAAAAAAAAATATTAACTATTTCCCAGCTTTATTTATGGCAGTAATAAACAAATAGGTAACCAGTACACACTGTTATGAAAAGTTAAATAAATTACCTACCTACCAATCCAGTATAATAGGTAAAACTTAGGTAGGTACTTATAATATACAAACCTAACAAACCGCTACCAAAAGGCAAAGTTCCCAAAATACTGGCAACATTGTCACGCTCAATACCAATGCTTACTCCACGTGTAGTTTCGAAGGTTCTGAAAGCTCTTTAAAAATTTTGAGCGCTCCTGACCTCAATTCGAATTTTGAATTTGAATTTGGTAAATTCTGGTAGCTGGTAAATTCTTACAGAAATGTATTAAGTAAACCCATGAAACGGAAAAGCAATATTTGATGATTGACAATTATGTATGAATTTATCTATCCTAATCCACACTTACAATATACAATGCGAAAGTGTGTTTGTACGTTTGTTGGTTTGTCCTTCTTTCACGCAACAACGGAACAAAGGCTCGACGTGATTTTTGGTATAGATATAGTTTATGGACCTGAGAGTAACACAGGCTACTTTTTATTCCGGAAAAATGCACGGTTCCTATGGGACCGCGGGTGAAACCGCGGGCAGAAGGTAGTAAAGTTTTGCTTAAGCCAAGTATTTTTCAAGGCGGTAATCTCTGGCACCGCTGATCCAATTTTGAATTTTTTTTTTCGCTGGTACATACCTTGTCTCTGTGTGTTATATGCCTTGAAAAATACGCATTTACAAGAATGACTACTCGTGAAAAATTGTACATACCTAACTTCCTCGACAGTATATTTCGGACCTCTGCACATAAGATACTTTTGACGTATTTGGGTGCTATTAAATTCCCATCTTCTCTCGAACTTATTCATAGTTTTACACGTTTCCTGTTGCCATTTAATAAGGTCGTGCTGCCATTGAGTTGATAGTCGCACAAGGTCCGAATCGTCAGGGTTGATTGATAATCTCCAAGCTATGTCAGACATGATCACATTGTGTTTTTCTGTTATTATGTTTAACTTCTCGAATAACTCGTTAAAGTCTACGCAGTAAACAGTTGTAAAAGTAAGTATTAGGAACGCTGTTATGACTTTCATTTTGGATGTTGTTTCTTGATTTACATAATATTCTTCTTGGTGAAGCTGAAAGAAATCGACTTGATTATTTTGGAGTATATTATATATTCGCGAATATTAATTGCTATTCGAGGGTATTGTCTTGGGCCCTTTGATAGATGTCGCTATGAGCAATAAGACTCATTAAGACTACACGCATATGCATGTTTGAGTTTAGCTGTCAAAATAATAATGGTTTTGCAACAAGCACGGATTACGAGGTATAACACGTGCAAGTGCGGCTTTAAGTAAAACCATCAAAAATCCACGAAACAGACAAGAACAGCCTTACAGCCAGATAGTGCTGTTTCTTTTACTCCCTGGGTTCAAAGCGATGATTGTTACATATATCACTTGCGAAGCGAAGTGGTAGGTACCGCGGCTTCTGCACTGAGCATGCAGTGGTTCTGAAACTATTTGTTTTAGCAGGGATCGTAGAAGTGGCTGCAGTGCGTCTCTTTCACTACCTCTAACCGTGGTGACTAGATTTCTACCAAGCATCACTTTTGAAAAAGACTCGAGTAAGACTCAAGTGGTACTCGAGTCTTTTTTGTTTTTTTTAACAACATTGTAGTCGACGGCGCACTGGCTACCTATGCCGCCAATTTCGAATCTTTTATTTTTCGCATCTTTAAGTTTTGATTGCTCTAAGATTAAAAGTAAGCAGAGATAGGTTTGAAAGATGATAAAAAAACTGACTCGGGTCAAGTCGCTTTGGAATGAAAGTTAGTTTCCTCAATAATCCAGTACGCGGGTGCGTGGCTTGGTGGTTGTCACATATCCTCGAGTTTTGTAATAGTTCTTGAACATGCATGCGGGGTTCCTCACAACGTTTATTCACCGTTTTAGAGTGAACCATGAAAAATCACGTTATCCATCAAATAGACTGAAGCATTTTACTTCAATAGACACAAATATTGGAATAGAACGGACTGTTGGAGCGTATTTCCATAATTTCATTGGGGTCCCGTCTAATCTAATATTAAGATTTGTCATTTCAATTTTCAAGAGTGAAACTGGTCGTGCTGTTACAAGTTATGTTTTTATGTACCCCCATCGTCGCTTACCATCAGGTGAGATGTTGGTCAAACGTGAATCTATATATACCTACCACAAATAAATAATACTAGAAATAAATAAAATTGAATTTGTAATATCAAAATAATAGCTTTTTACTAAATGCATATATACAGTACAATATCTATGATATAGCAAAACAACCATTTTTAAATTTTTTATCTGTCTATCTGTCTGTTTGTTCCGGGTAATCTCCAAGTTTCAGATACTACCCGGAAAAAACAGCTCTTATTTTTGACGTTCTTAGCGTTCGATTTCCAGTTTTTCGATATAGAAATTTGATTGTCATGAGAAAACGAATTGACTAACATCATGAAAAATGGAGTCGCCATCCCTGTTAGAGGTACCTACCTTTTCTAATATATCACGTAATCAGCGCAAATGGAGTGTGTCAGGGAACTGATAAAGCTTTTTAATGAACGGGAATTATCTGTTAAATCACGAAACCACTTCAAGGGGGAGATAGGTTACTTTTTGTCGCTTATCACAACCGGCGTGTATTCCATCGTATTTTTATGTTTTAGGGAAAATAAGGAATAAGAAAAGAAGTTTTGAGCATGGTGGTAGAGCACTTCTAGTACTCCCCTGGCTAGCTGTCACTCTCAAGTTGAAAATCTATTGCCAAGCACCAGTCGGTGTGTTCTGTCAGCTGCACTCGAGAGCCAGATCTATTTATTTATTTATTTCTTGCATACATACATTTAATACAATGGAGTAGGTAATAATCTAATGTAGGTATCGCCTATAGTATAGTACTCCTTAGTATTATTTTTTTCATTATGACCAGTATTTTTACGGAGCCTCCACAGAGGTTTTGCGGAGACCTAGAGCACCGCGGAGCACACTTTGAGTATGGCTGCTCTAGACAATTCCTAACAGCTGATCGCTAATTTTAATCGGGTTGTAGTCCAAAACAAAGACGATCGTTTTTAGCCAGTAAGGCAGCTATTGCAGGCAGCTATTGCAGGCAGCTATTGCAGGCAGCTATTGCAGGCAGCTATTGCGAAATAAAAACTAGAGCAGTAAAAAGCTGTAAGCTGCCCACGCCGATCTTTATATGCGATAGATAAGATAAGAGGCTCTGTAGGTGTTAAAGCGAAATCTGGTGACGATGTGATTTAATAATAAATTGACTGTATTCAGATACGGTAATGGGTTTACCGCTACTTTTTAGGGTTCCACAATTTTGGACAAAACGAAACGATATCTTTGTCTGTTTTGTTAACCAAAGAAATCGGAAGAGGTTCTCAAGTTGACCTGTATATTTTTTTCACAAGCTTTATATAACTTGCAATGTTTGTATGTATGTTTTTGTTTAGGTCCAATCTAGCCAGTTTGACCCAGTTTCCGGTGTTCGATTGAGCCGAAATTTTACATACTGTACAATGTACATAATATGTAAATCGGATGACAATGCAATATAATGATGTCAAAGAGCTGGTTTGGTGATGAGCCGGAAGGTGGCCACAGGAACTCTGTAACGAAATGACATAACCCCATCGAGTTTGGGCTCGTATGATTTGTCTTTACAAGTACTCTGATCCTAGATTATGTCCAGGGTCCTGATGATGGAGCCGGAAGATAGCCACGAGATTACAGTACCAATTATGTATTTTATAAAAGTTTGTAAGGAAAAATATATTTTTCCACAAAAAACTTGTTTATCATAATAATAATATTTTACGTATGACCCACTTGATCAAGCATAACTTTTTGCAAAGTATTCCGATTTTGATGATTCTTATTTCATCGGATTGAGTAATATTCTTCGAAGTTAGTACACCTATACAAATAAATAAAATTGAAGTGTCTGTTTGTAATATCAAAATAACAGCTATTTACTACATGCATATGAAACTATATAGGGTACCTGAAGCAAAGACACAATTTTTAAAATTTTTGTCTGTATCTCTGTCCGTTTGTTCCGGGTAATCTCCAGAACAGCTGGTCCGATTTTGACGGGACTTTCACTGGCAGATAGCTGATGTTATAAGGAGAAACTTAGGCTACTTTTATTTTAGAAAAAGAATTAGGGTTACGCGCAATAAAATAAAACCCATAATATCCAATATCTCCGCGCGGGTGGGACCGCGGGCAGCAGCTAGTTTAAATTAAAAATAGTTGTTCTTTTTCAACTATTTGATAACGAGACGAGCCGGTCGTTTGCTTGATGGTAAGCATAACGCCAGCCCATAACAATTCTAACAGTCACGGTCTATAACAGTTGCAGTGCCAACAGAACTTAGAAACTAGGCTTGCGCGGGATTGCAGTGCGCTCGTTTTCCTGAAACATTAGGTATTAAGTCTAATAAGCCCAGTAATTTTATTGGCTACTCTGCTCATCAAACACATAGAAGACATTACTGCTTGGCGGCAGACTTCACTCACAAAGCCGTGCTACCAACCCAGACGGACACTCGCAGAAGAGTTAGTCCTACCACATTATTAGGGTAAGTAAACAAACGTACCAGTAATAACCACCGTAGTATCCACCAAACGCACTGCCTAAAGAAGCAAGCTAAATTATAATTAAAATAATGAAACTAAAAATCTTCACTCACAGAAATTAATACTTTAGCACAAAACTCTAAAAAAAACATCCATAAAATAAAATAAAAAATTGTCTTACCTCCAAAACTTCACAACACTTCACAGAACTCTTAACAAAATACTTTTTAAAGGCAACCTCCCCGAAGCGAGCTTCCACGACATCTGAAATCAGAATTCACTTGTAGCTCTTGTAGGTACCTATCATTAGGCACGTAGATATTGCGCGGGTAAAGTGAGCCGCACAGCGTGGGCGATGCGATGCGATAGATACAAAAATGATACAAATTACCTACTGGGATGAAATCTCTTGAGTGCCATAAGAAACTTTGTTACGCGTTACCTCAATATTGGACATTTTTTTTTATGTTATTTGGTAACGAGACGAGCTGGTCGTTTGCCTGATGGTAAGCATAACGCCGGCCCATAACAATTGCCGTGCCACCCAGAACTTTGAAACACAAAGGCCTGCGCGGCACTGCAGAACACTCGTTACCCTGAGACATTAGGTATTAAGTCTCATAAGCCCAGTAATTTCACTGGATACTCTGCTCATCATACCGGAACACAGTAATGCATGCACACTACTGCTTGGCGGCAGACTTCACGAGCAAAGCGGTGGTAACAACCCAGACGGACACTCGCAGAAGAGTTAGTCCTCCCACGAACAGAACAGGACATGGTGGGTAGTATTTAATTAAGATTAAAAAAACACGACTGCCCTATAGCTAGTGTCACTCGGGATGATGTAAGGATTCAAACGATACCCCATACATCCAAATCTATTCAGGCATTCAAAAGTTAAGGTGGAATATAAAACTCACATACTTATATACATTAAAACCTTACGCTCCTTTTTTGGGCAGTTGCAGTTCTGTAAAAATAAGTAGATTATGCACCAAGAGGATAAAGCAGTGGTGACGTCACGGGTGGCTTATTGGACCCTGAGCGTAACGAAGGACTCTAGAGTTATGTAGAGTCCTGAGTGAAGCGAAAGGTGCAATCTGCCCAAGACAAAAACAGGCTTTATCCTAGAGGTGAATACTCTACTTTTCACATCTTCTGCGAGACAATAAAAGGCCAGGGCTACACAGATAATGTATCGTTTTAAATTACATGCAATGCCTTGCTTTACGTTGTCTTCTTTCCGCTGTAGTGATGCTATCTTTGTCTCCTCGAGGAGTCGAAGGCACAGACACGAGATTAGCGACTCTGCTGCTCAGGCACGCTTAGGCTGCATAGCTCTCAGTGAGCCACAAGCTTCCCAGGATAAGCCAAGCGCCCCGGGCGGGCGGACAATCCAAGTCGATCTTAATTCTAAACGCAAGTAAACAAATGTTTCGGATTTTATCTCTCTACTCAGAAACCAAACGCACCGGTCTGCTGTTTTTTTTTTTATTTATACTAGCTAAGCTTAAAAGTAAGAAGATGTCTGCGACAGTTGGACCGCACGAAAAGATGCTTGGCTTGATTTTTAACTTAACTGTGGTAGCTAGATATTCACGGCAGCTGTTTTGGAAAATAAGTAGGTGGCTAAGCGTACGTAGGTACGTTCGAAATTAATATAATACATTTCTTCTAAGTACTTGATACTGGTATTATTAAGTTTTACATATTTTAATAAAAGTTCAAAGTGAAACATTATAACAGCCTTTCTTTAATATACAATCTGTAAAAGAAAAGTGAGAAAGTAATAATGTTTCACTTGGTATTTTTTTAATTTTTGTAATTGTTGTTTTGGCATTTTTTTTTATAGCCTGCACCCGCCTGCCACCTGGTACCTACCTTCCTTTATATTTATTTATAGATACGCTAGCGACCCGCCCCGGCTTCACGCGGGTAATATTTAAAGACTTTCATATAATCTTACGATAGCTCTAAGGCTGATATTCAGAGACGACAGCTTAAAACGATCTAAGAACTGTCTTAGCCAAGCATCGGCTAAGCCGCTCAATCGAATTCGTATTCAGAAACAAAGTTCGTGCACGGTCTAAGCTAAGATCACACTCTCGTTATCTATGGCTGTTAAGTTTTTAATTTTTTCACCGGAACGTTTACCGGTTTTATCATTTATGTATGAATAGCAATACAACAAAGATAGCGATATACAAAATGTCACTGGAGTGAGTGAAACAACAATATTAATGCTATAAATCTATTTTGATATTATAATAAATGAAACATGTTAGTTTTGAAGTTTGACATTTCAATGTTTGGTTATTATGGTTTCTACCGTTATCATTTGGTGGCGCCACTTCTGTTTTGAGAGCGGCTCAAGTAGTCGATATTGCCTACTCAGGCTTTGCTTAGCATACGCTAAGTTTAAGTAGTGTTCCAAATGTCTCTGAATACAAATTAGAGCGTAAGCACTACTTTTTGACATAAGGAAGACAAAGTCCACGCTTAGACTCGTCTCTGAATATCAGCCTTAGACCCCCTTAATTCAGCCTAGTTTTAGTTTTCAGTGAGTCAATGACCTTTCGATTGTACATATTATATAGAAGATTAGCTGTGCCCCGCGGCTTCGCCCACGTAGCCTAAAGTCCTTGTAACATCTACCTGCCAGTGAAAGCCCCGTTAAAATCGGTCCAGCCGTTTCGGAGATTACCCGGAACAAAAAATGGTTGTTTTGTTAGAGGAAGATACCATATATACTTTCATAGGCATTTAGTAAAAAGCTGTTATTTCGATATTACATACAGACACTTAATTCTAATTATTTGTAGTATAGTATATCTATACTACATACTATACGAGTACTACAAATAATTAAAATCTCTATAGATACATGTGTATAGATATAGATAAAACCGTAATCTCTGCTCGCCTTTCACAGTAGCGTCTCCACACAAAACAGTTCTTTTCAATAAGAGATCGCTTTGTTTCTCTAGGTAATTATACTGTTTGCGTGCGCCCGCTTTGTTTGGTCCTGACCTGATGCTGGGAAGACAAGATTGGTCCGGTATTAAAATATATTTTAAGAAACTGTTGGAATTACTAATTTAAATTTCTGGCCTTTCTTACTGATCTTATCTTGGCCCCAATTCTACTAAACAAACTTAACAAAATGATAATCGTTTCTATCTAAAATGATAATCGTAATAATTATTTATATAAATGAACCGTAAAAATATTACACTCATTTTTGTACAGTCGTGTAAAAAGAGAGCCTATATACTTCGGTGCCACGCCCAGCCCTTGTTTCAAAGTTCTGGGTTGTATAGCAGTTTTTATGGACACCGGTCCAGAGGTCTAGGCAGAGTACGTACTATGCCTAGCTACCATCTGACCGAAGATTTGTTCATCTCATAATTCATTACCATGTAAAAAAGGCCAGGTAATCATCGCTGCCCGTCCTCACCGGGAGGGTCTGGGCGACCCCAATGATTTTAGAAGTGCAGTGGGCAGGCGGTGACTCCAACGCTATATCTGCACTTTTCCATTTTCCGCAAGGATATCCGCGGGTTACAAAAAAAAATTGGTAAGTTGATAACGTAAGAGCAAAAACTTTATGATCTATGGGTGTAAACCACGAGAGAGCGTAAAATTAATTATGTAACCTACACCCCAGCACACCTTTTAACACCCTTTAGCCGTCCACATCAACGGTGCCTCTTAAAGCTCCATACACGAGCGCTCCAATCCACAACATTCCATGCCAACATTCCAAAAACCCCCGTGTTTGGCGAATCTCAGATGTGAATCTCAGACGTAGAGCCGCACCGCGGGCCATGGCCCTTTTGGTCCTAGGGTAAATACACCCCTGATGCTATGTTTGCATCTCATTGTTTAATAAACCTGCATTACTTACAAGAATAAATAAGACACAGTTTAAATCACATAATATTTTTGTATTTCCAATAAGATACTTCAAAATGACTCTAAGTGCCCATTCCAAAGATGTAGTCCGGTTGAGAAGAATGGGCAAGAAACTCATCGGAACTCTTTTAGTAAATAGTATTATCATATTACACATATTTAGCACATTAATTTTACCTAATATAATAAAACCTCCTTTTCACTTACCAACACAATATTTATTCCACAGGATTACCAAAACACGGAATCCACTTCTTCACTCGACTTCACTTTCCCACGCTATAACTCAGACTAATCTCATTTTTGTCTCCCGTCTACCACCGGCCATGTTTTTCCCCCTCCAATCCGATCCAACTCCCATCCAATAACAGACAAGTCAAATCAAGTACTCTTTAGCGATTAATTATTTTAAATGAAATTAAATATAAAACATCCAATATCCGACAAGTCAAATCAATTACTCTTTTATGAATAAGTATTTTAAATTAAATAAAACCTAACACTCGTCCGTCCTGACCTCGTGCATGTCCTCATGCACGTTGACAGGATTACCTAACACATGGCCAGTCGTAGTTTTTAATTAAACAATGCGAAAGAGAGAGAAAAAAAAAAGAACTTACAGTTATGTACTTATACATTATCAAGTAATAAATCTTAAAACTGAATTTTTTTTCTGCTAGACATCATACATTTTGTAAATAATTATATTTTGTATACATCAAGATAATCGATTTTAGGTATTTATAATCTGTGAACCAATCATTTCTCACAGAACACATTTTCCGATCCGTAAACCAATCACTTCTTACGGATCATTCATAACTACATTATTTATTGTGTTGTGAACCATTCATTTCTCACAGAACACATTTTCCGATCCGTAAACCAATCACTTCTTACGGATCATTCATACCTACATTATTTGTTGTGTTGTGAACCATTCATTTCTCACAAAACACATTTTCCAATCCGTAAACCAATCAATTCTTACGGATGGAATCTGTCGGTATTGCGAGCACAACACTACAATTTAATACTATCTTCTTACCGTAAACCAATCACTTCTTACGGAAGAAATATAGCACTAAAATATTTCAATTTCTAACCAATCATAATATTACGATACATTATTATTCTTAACACTTTTGATGTCAATTACTTTTAATTACAAATTGGTATCTAGTTCAGCACAATCCTATTACTAAAATTAATGAGTTGTACCATTCTATTTCCTTTTACATTATTACATTTATCTATACAATAATTATGTTAGTCAAGATAATTTATACATTAACAATTTTATACACAAAATAAAAAAAGAGAGAGGTGATACTCTGACGTTAGCTCTTTCTTTCCTAACTTCATATACGCCTCCAGAGACGGTAATTTGTTGAGAGGGCTTACCTTGCTGTCCAACAATACGCTACCATAATGATGGGGCTCCACAAAAGCTCTAATTGAGGCTGGTCCATAACTTTCATACTTTAACTGAGCGAGTGTCACTTACCTTGGACTGAGATACTGGCACTTCATTGCCAATATTGAAGAACTGCAGTTTATCTAAATTTTTGTACTCCAAAACATGAGGCAGTTCAGTAAACGATTGACCTATTAGTAGAGGGACATCGTGAAACTTGTCGTCTACTATTTGACGTGAGACTGTGGCATTTATGCCATCGACCACTAAATTCACCGAGACTTGTCCAATGGTAGGTACAGTTTCATTACCAAATCCTCTGTTTCGCTCTGCTACATCTACGAGTTGAGGTGCAGTCAGTGCAGACTGCAGCGTATATCCACAGTTCACCTATCTACCTAAGTGTGCATTGGTCGATGTAATTGCTTGGTGAGCCGCCTAGCTGGTCGCCGAAGCATTTAAATCGGCGCTGACGATTGAGGTGGTACTTCACAACCAAGTGATGATCAAGCAAGGAAATCCTTGGTAGTTTCATGTATAAGCACAAGAAGTAGGAACTCAAACTCTGCAGAGAAGGTATGGGAGTAGAGATCGGCTTACCCAGATTGCTAAAGAAGATTCTTCCAGTTGCAGGACGACTGAATTAATTGCCTTGAAAATGGAAGCAGAAGACACCTTGGTGGATTTAGAGGCAACCTGCCAGCTTGCAATACAAACTCCGGATTGTGTGGAGGTATCAGCAAGACTTCCAAAACTGGAAGGCTGCAAAATTCAGTGGAGATTTGGTAATATTTTTTACATTGAGATCTGAGAAACGTACGGACAAACTGAGTCCATCTGCTGAAATTACCTTAAATACCAAAAGAGATGGATGTTGAGAGCATAACAAGTCAAGAAGATAACGTAGACTCTGAGGTATAAGAGATAAAATATCTTCGATCTAGATATTTTCCTGAACAGACTAAAGGAATAGAAACCCACCTAACAAGAAACTTAGCATTATTTGTAGATGTTGATGGCCTCTTGAGATGTGAAGGTCGTATGAGGCACACTGGCTGCTCGTATGATATGAAGCATCTACCAAGAGACTGTGAGTACACTACAAAAGTTACCAGAGCGACATATGAATAGAATTATCATGTTGGAGTATCACATACTCAGAGTATAATACGTTAAATATACTGGATTCCACAGAGAAAATATTTCGGAAGGTAGCGAGACGATGCCCTCAATGTGATAAGTACAGAGTGGGAACTTATACATACCATCAACTCCAGCTGTACCATCAGAGCGTGAAATATAGTGCTCCAAGTGTACATGTGTTGGGTTGAACTATTTTGGCCCAAAGATTAAGAAAACTGACAACGGAAAAGAGATGGATTTGTTTATTTACATTCTTAATAGTATGTACAATTCATCTTGAGGTAGTAAAAGAGTTGGCTGCCCAGAAGTGCTTACTCAGAAGATTTATTGCTTCCAGAGTAGTGCCAACCCTGATTCTGTCCGATTACGAAATTGCAATCAATTTCGACTTACATTTGAAATGTTGACTGGCATATATTGTGTACAAAACAAGATTAATTAATGGAGGTTTATTCCCTAGCTAGCACTGTGGCACGGTGGCGTTTACGAAAGACTGGTATCGGTGGTAAAACTGCTTAAAACGGTTGCTGGGCAAACATTTGCTGAATGACAGCCAGCTACAGACTGTAATGAAAGAAGTCGAAGCTGTAGTGAGTTCAAGATCATTGACTTGTGTAAGCGCAGACCTTGACTATGTTTCGAAACCAGCAGGTTTCTTGTCAAGGAGCAAATGCATGACTATGGGTGCATTAACAGACTAGACCTTACTTGTACATTGATGAAGCAAGACCTTGTTGAAGAATGGAGACGAGGTCAGACTATCATAAACAAGCTTAAGAAGATCATCCTAGGTCAGTATTTGTGAACCTCAGGAGAAAGATACAGACATAGTCAGAGCCCAGAGTGAAGTCAGACGAGATGCTCTCTTTGGGCGCTGTAGTACAAATTAAAGACGAGTCTAAGAACCGACAGAACTGGAAGGTTGGCAAAATGTCATCCCTCATAAGAAGTAAGGATGGAGAGTGTAGAGTTATTAGAGGGAGAGTAGGAAGTACCGAGTTTATAGAATCGATTGTGCACCTAAATCCACTGAAAGCTGACACGACATTGGTAATGTCGTGCTATCAGAACAAATTCCCGATGTTGTACAATAAGTAGGGAACTAGTGATTCAGAGTCCAAGACTGAGACACCAATGGATATAGACGTGACCAATGAGGTTCTCGAGTAATTAAATGGAATCGAAACCAATGAGTACGTATTACAAGAGAACGAAGTTGAGGTGAGGGAGAGCAGTCTTCCTGATGAAACGAGCAAGGACACTCCTGCGTTGGTAGAGTCACCAAGTTTAGAACAAAACGAGACTTAAATAGGTGAGAATAGGGTTAGGCGAGTTGCAGCAGTCAAAGCAAGCGAGAAAATTGCAGAGTGGACTCGTCAGCTCTTTGCCTCACTATAGGAGCTCTCGCTGCCGTTGGGAATGTCGCGAATCTGTGCGATTTCCAACCATAGAGTAGTAAGTAAAACTTTTTTGTGCGCTAGCAACATTTTAGTGGTCAAGGGTTTATTAAAAAAGAAAACAAAAAGTGAAGGTAGACTTTATTCTTGGCGAAAAAACGGTGAGAGTTGGCGGGACGAAGTAAGAGAAAAAAGTAACGAAACAAACGTCCCAGAGTGAGTTGCATTGTCTAGTAATTAACGAAATGGTGAAGGAATGTATCGAGAAGTTACAGAGTCAAAGAGTGTAACTTTGGAGGCATGATGGGAGGTCTATGGGGAAGGCAGGAGGACCATCCAGGGACCTTTGGTCCCGATTGTTTGTTGATTGAGGGAGCATTGGTTGTCGGCCTGTCCGTATTTGAGAGGAACCTACCACGTCAAGTGGCTCTCGGACAGGTCAACGGAACTGATGCGGCTCTTATGCGCAGGAGAGGTACGCTTTGGTTATTAGCCTGTCCGTAGTTGAGAGGAACCTACCACGTCAAGTGGCTCTCGGACAGGCCAATGGAACTAGTAGCGGCTCTCATAGAATGACGAAAGAATGACTTCTCGATGCATGCCCGAATTAACTTTGTCGCCTTAGTACGAAATAATATACCTGAACCTTGGTCACGAAAGAGTGAACTTCGCGACAATTCTATTGACTACAATGCACCATTCACCGTGGAAACGGATGCATGCCATTCAATCTCAGCAACTTTATCACAATCTGATCGACCAGTCGCATTTTTCTCAAGAATGTTGAAAATTAGCGAGCTTAACCACTCACCTATAGAAAAGGAAGCTTACGCTATAGCAAAGTATTTAGGGACATGGTGTCATTTTCTTATTGGCAAACCGTTTCGTCTCTTTACTGACCAACGATCTGTATCATTCATTTTCGATAATAAACCGACGAGCAAAACAAAGAATGAGAAAATACTGCGATGGCGACTGGACTTGGCGCCATTCAAGTATGACATTATGTACCGTCCAGGTAAACAGAATAATGTAGCTGACGCGCTTTCGCGGGTATGTGCTTCGATAGTACAATGAACTAAAAAAACTAATTTCATTACATGAAACTGTGTCATCCAGAAATAATGCGGATGAACCACTGGGTAAAGTCAAAGAATTAACCGTATTCTACAGAAGAAATTAGAAGTATGACTAATTCTTGTCGGATATGTTCCGAAATAAAACCGAAATTCTACAAATGTGATCTGCCTGATCCAGTATTGAGCATTGACTTTAAAGGTCCTGTACCTTCCAATACAAGAAATAAATATATATTTACGGTGATCGATGAATACTCACGTTTTCCGTTTGCGTTTCCGTGCACTGATATGACTTCTACGAGGGTAATAAAGCATTTAAATGAAATATCTATGCTCTTCGGCATGCCATCTTACCTGCATTCTGATCGAGGATCTTCATTCGTATCTCTTCAACCGCTGTGTTGTTGCTCCGGTGTTATTAGTGTCCAGTTGTCGCCGTCGTTCTTCTGTTCATGCGGCTCCGTTGTCGGCGCACTCCTTCCAGCTCAGCAAAGCAGCTCCAGCAAGGTCACGTTCGCAGTCGTGCAAGCATTCACGCTCACGCGTGGTGCTACGGTCACGAAGCCGGCTCCGGCTTCTGTAGCGGTGCACGCTGATACCACTGCGCGTACGGCTGCGACTGCGCCGCGTATTTTCTAAACGCCTCGAAGACCCTTGCTCAGGAGTCTCCGAGCGTCGTGGTAGATCACCATTATCTGCGACTCAGAAACAAAATTCACATGTAAATATTCTTTTATTTTCCTATGCACCTTAAAATTGTCAATGAAGCAACGGAAGTTAAGTAAGTTTAAGATTAAACAATGGGGGTAAAAGTTAAAATATAAATAAAAATAATAAGCTGATATAATAAACCCTAACCTCAATGTTTTTTTTTTGTTTACACTTATATTTTAGGTAAGCAAAACCATGAAGCATTAGCATACCTAGTACATGGTATTATTAAATTATGTGATATCAAAGCTAGTGTTAAAATAAAATGTATAAATTAACTAACGCTATCAGCACTGTCTACACTCTTAGGTTTTAAAAGGGGTCTAAGGCTACCTTATTTAAGCAAAATTAGTTCAGTTCTTTTAGGCTGTATACTATTACATGTCGTTATATATATTATTTGCCGCTAAACAGCATAAATCACGATTTCCAGATGTTACGAAAACATGCTGGATTGTTTAGAACAGTAGCAATAGCTACATATAACAATATTTAACAAAGTAAGTAGGTACTTACCACTTCTGATATTTAATAAACCTGCATTACTTACAAGAATAAATAAGACACAGTTTAAATCACATAATATTTTTGTATTTCCAATAAGATACTTCAAAATGACTCTAAGTGCCCATTCCAAAGATGTAGTCCGGTTGAGAAGAATGGGCAAGAAACTCATCGGAACTCTTTTAGTAAATAGTATTATCATATTACACATATTTAGCACATTAATTTTACCTAATATAATAAAACCTCCTTTTCACTTACCAACACAATATTTATTCCACAGGATTACCAAAACACGGAATCCACTTCTTCACTCGACTTCACTTTCCCACGCTATAACTCAGACTAATCTCATTTTTGTCTCCCGTCTACCACCGGCCATGTTTTTCCCCCTCCAATCCGATCCAACTCCCATCCAATAACAGACAAGTCAAATCAAGTACTCTTTAGCGATTAATTATTTTAAATGAAATTAAATATAAAACATCCAATATCCGACAAGTCAAATCAATTACTCTTTTATGAATAAGTATTTTAAATTAAATAAAACCTAACAATTGTTTTTCTTTAAAAAGCGAAATCTCAAGCTCATTAATTTTTTGGTGTTGTAATGTTGTTGTTGTAATTAATTTATACCCAAGTGACGTATCTAAGAACATATTCTTATGTCAAAAGATGAAATTGAATTATGAATTGTAGGATTCGAACCATTGACGTACAGATGCGTCACTACAACTGAGTCATCACCCATCATAGCTTCAAAGTTGTCTAATATTTATGTTATGAGAGAAACTCGAGTTTCGCGCTTGGTTGTGCGAAATAAACGTGACGCAGTAGGATTTCATGTTCCTACGATATTAGAATTTCATTTCCATGCATGCCGTTCCAGATTTCAAGCGAAACATATAATAATTCCATAGTTATTGGAAAAATATACCGTGTCATTGCGTCGGTGGATGTTGCATTGAAATTTAGGTCAAGATTCAGCAGGATAAGTTTGATGCTACACCCTAGTTTTGCAGGATTAACTCTTCAGATGTGTGTGTCTGGGTGAGTTCCAATCGCTTTCCGGTTCCGGTTCAGCAGGCTGATTACGTAGCTGACAGAAGTAGTAAAACGGTCGCAAAACAAGAGCTCGATTGCCGTCTGTCTGATTTGAAATGACGCAAACGTCATTTCAAATCAGACAGACGGCAATAGCAGAGATCACTAGATCTACGCCTGTCGCTGTTGCGTTGTTACATGTTGTCTGTAATTATCCTGCCAGTATCATCATTTTTTAACTTATTACATTCATGAAAAAAGGAATCATGACATTTGACGGAGTCTGGAGATATCGAGTATCACCGCTCGCCACCACAACTTTTCCTAATCAATGATCTCCTTTATGTGAAGCCGGTTAAAACTATATTAAAAGCCTTCCACAATTGTCAGGCTTGATTATTAAGCCGAAAGACGTCTACATATGTAGGTACCTACTTTACATAGGCGTCGTTTGTCCTCAACGAATTACTATTCCTTTATTTCGGTAGAAATTCTCAATAGATTTATTTAATTTTGACAAAAAATCAACAAAAAGTAGATATAGCATGTAGAACGTATACCTACTTATTACTTTTTTTAACTAAATGTGTACCTACCTACAATATTTGTAATTTGTATAGGTATTGTATTTTTTCCAATTTCTGTCTTGTCCGAATTCTATACTTTCATTCTTCATTTTTTAATTCAGAAATCAAGCTGCGGGCATTTCTGAATGTTGCGATTAGTTGTTCAAAGCAAGTTCAAAGATTCCGAAGTGACTACACAAAAACCAAAGAGAATATAACCACTTGACAAAACAAAACGCACGCACATTGATTATTCTCATTGTGATGTCGTGCCCACAGATTACTTTTCTATGGCCGTGCCGTCATAATGTCATTTTTGACAAACATTTTGTTTCAAGTTTGAACAGAGGCTAAATCAATACGCATAGCAAGCATAAATGAATACTTTTTACTCTAGACTACACGTTCAATATGCTAAAAATATCGCGATATTGTGTCAAAAGTGAAAAATAAAAATGTCGAATTTTTATGGCTGATTATCTCTAGTGTTTATAATTTTATCACAAACTACTAAATTTTATATTCTCTTTGATTATCTCAATATCGTATTTTGTGATCACTGATCATATTATCAAAAAGAATACAAAGACTACAAATCTCAATCTATTTGATTATTGTTATTCGCATATGGTTCAAATATGCCTCTTATAATTATTTGTGGAACTCCAGTAAGCGGAAAAACGACTAGAGCTATCGAGCTAAAAGATTTTTTTGAGAAAAAACATGGTAAACACGTAGCAATAATATCTGAAGATGAAGTTATAGTGAAGTTAGGTTATGAAAAGAACTCCACATATTTGGACCCACAAAAGGAAAAGAGAATGAGAGGGTACCTGAAGTCAGAGGTTCTACGGCTCATAGGCACGGATAATGTCGTTATACTGGACGGGAGCAACTACATCAAAGGTATGAAAAGTAAAAAACTTATTTAGAAAGGTTTGTATGTTTTGTTTTTGTGCCACTGTCGCACTGCAGTGCGCTCCTTTTCCTGAGATATAGGGTATTAAGTCAAAAAACAAATTTTATTCTCTCTGCATTGTCGCTGTTCTAAGTCTGTAATCAGGGGCTGAGTGTAGCCACTCTAGTGTGCCTCAAGTAGTTCTTATTATAAAATTATTACTGTAATAAATTGTAAAACAATAATCTATGTTCATCTACTCAGCACTGCAGCACTGATATACTAATCTTTCTCAAAGCTGCACAATTTAGCACTATAAACATTTAAAAAATCTAAATATAATTTTAAGGTTGCAGATATGAATTGTACTGTGCATCGAAAGCATCAAAATCAACACAATGCACCATCTACACAATCCGTAATCACGACGAAGCATGGCAGGCTAATAAAGAAAGGATAGACAGAGAAGGAAATAGTAACACTGCTTCGCAAAATGAAGAGGGATGTACAGATAGTACCGTTTTAGAAAAGGAGGCAAACATTTCACAGGATTGTAATAAATTGGCGTATACTCAGGAAGTCTTCGATGCAATGACGAAGTTAAGGTGAGGTATGGACTTTGAATGTTTATTTAATGTAAGGATCTGTTGGTGTAGTAATGAAATGGAGTGTATCCACCTAAGCACCTTAACTCTCAATTTGGTGGCAGGTCATTATTGGGCTGGCTACCTACAACCATCAAGGTGAAAATCAGTCACCAAGCAACTGTCAGTGTAATCTGGCAGCCGTTCCTGAGTCTCAGTTCGCATTTTCGCAGCTTGTCAGTTTTTGTGCTCAGATTAGCATCACTACATTGATTTTGATGATTTAAAAAATACAAATATTGAAGGGTTTACCCAGTCATTACTGCAGTCATTATCTTCCAAATTCTATTTATTTATGGTTAACAAATTTATTTTCTCATAAAAAACATTTATTTCTCAGGTTTGAGGAACCAAACTCCAATAATCGATGGGACAGCCCATTGTTTACAGTGCAACCATCAGATGAGCTACCACTGGATGATGTGTACAAAGTTCTATTTGAAAAGAAACCTCCACCACCCAATATGAGTACACAGAATGTATGTTGATAATTTTACCTTATATGATTTTGCAAACCAATCCAATTGCTACCTTTTTGACTTGACATCTCAGGGGCTTTACTCTGAAAATCCAACATTGTAGCTTCAGCTATCGGATTGCAGTTTTCCTTCCATGAAAGTGTTTTGATGTGTGTTTTATTTGATGTTTGTACTTCATATTTCGTAAAACGGCGATCTGACGATTAATGGATGCCCCTTTAAGCTTACCATCAGAAACGACCCGCTCATCTCATTATCCAGTAGTATAAAAAACTTTCAAAAACAAACTTGACAACTGGTTACGGACCAACAATACTTCTTTGCAAATGAACAAGTAACTTTCAACACTATGAAGTAGACATATCAACTCATGCTGATATGTCAATAATCCATAACCTATACTTCCTGTTATTACAGCCACCTCTCAGCTCTACAAACTTCCTGTATGAACTAGATAAAGTAACTCAGTCCATATCTAAACACATCCTGGATGCGAAACAGATGGACATGTCTGGAGAGCTCAAGTTCCCGGACTATCCTGGATGCTCCTTAGATCCTGGGTTCATACAGTTCATCAGCCCTCCAAAACTGACGCTGCTGCGAAGACAGTTCCTGATCTTTGCTAAGATGAACTATGTCAATGATAATGGTAGTAAGATTGGACGCTACTTTATACAGTATTTGAATAAAACTTTGACTGATTGATGTTGAAATATTGTCTTATTGGCTTTGGCGAACCATACTTTGTGTTTTAGGGTTCCGTATGTCCAAAAGAAAACAGACTGGATTGCTTATACAATCACTGGGTGTATGTCCATCTGTCATAACTCACAGCCAAATTGCTCCGAATCTACTGGACCGATAACTTTAGTTCAATGGTTGAGCACAACAAGTAGTGCCTAAGGGAGTAGCAGTTCCTCAAGGCACTATTGGTAGCGTCAGTTATTTTACAGGTAAGTAACATAATCTAATAATTCCAGATATAGTAAAAAAACTCAAATTCGTACAACAAATAGTTTTTAATCTCATATATGTACAGACAGCCACATTCATCTCTTATTACAAAGACGTTAAATCGATTATCAAATAACGCCATTGTTAACGGAAGGCCGAAAGTATTTAAAATAACAAGTCTTGGTGTAAAATGAGTACAGTACGCGGCTGAAAAAATAGGACACCGTAAAACTAGTAGCAGCATTCTACCCGAATTGTAAAATGGATGAATAAAATATATTAATACACATTCAGATTTTTTAAAAAATAAGCTTCTTATATTTACGGATATCCACGGTATTTTTTTTTTAAATTTGAACTTTATAGTTTTACTAATCATTTATATTAAATCAAAATATTTTACGTCTCAAATTACATTCCTTTTCGGGTTACTGTGACAGATATATCTATTTACCAATTCCTTGCCATATTCTTTGCCAGTCACTGTACCTATACACTATGTAAATAAAAAAAATCAGTACTTTTAATACTTTGTGTGGATTATTGTGATTTTAAACTTATATTAGAACAATATTATGATTGATCCTTTTTCTTCTTTTGTTGAGTGTCTCGGTCTACCAGCATCTCATAGTATTTTTTTAAATATAAACCTCTTATTTATTTGCTACTATCGCATGGTGGTAATGCGTTTTCTAATGCTCGTCTGGCTAGCTACCATCCTGAAGTTGAAACTATGTATCCGAACACCAAGATAAATAACGCCTAGATGACATGCCCTGATCCTTCACTGTATCAAATCAGGAACTGACCAATATTCAGACACGAAATAAATACTTGCGCATTTTTTAGGTGAACAAAATATAAATATACCTCCGTTGCGGGATTCAACCCGATATAGTACGAGAAATTATAAGACGCTGTTAGACAACATTAAAAACTACAATACAATAACTTTGTAAGTTTAAAGTACAATATTGTTTATAAATATTTTAGTTTTGTAATGTAAAACCGAGCAAGTCGTTCACCTGATGTTAAGCGTCACCAATATTACGATGTTTTTCTGTTGCGGGAACTCATCAGATCATGCAGAATTGATAGTAAAAAACAATAGGTCAATATTCTTCAGCGATATCAGCAAACATTATGGCACATTTAATTTCTTTTTACTACAAAATCTTATTTTTTTTATTATATCAATAAATGGAAAGGCGATCGAGTCATTTTACATCGAAAAGAGGTACATAGTAAAAACATTTTCGATTTAGAATTTTTGAGCGTGCCATATTTTTTGCTCGTCACTGTATTCGTATCACATAGTCTTAGTACATTTGTCTAAACTAAAAATAAACACTTGTATTCATAAACCATTAAAAACGACTTAAAATAAAGCTAAAATGGAAATATGAACAAAACAATTTCGATGCCAACGGGATTCGAATCCAGCGTCTCTCGATTTCCGGGATGCTCAAACTGAGCTATGCTTAGCAACGAAATTAAATGCACGTTTCTCTCCGACTAAAAAGCCGTGAAGCTAGAATGTTTTGTCTCACTTTCACGCGTAACATTTCACGTCCGCGAGATTAGAAACAGAACGCACTCCGGCACAAGACGTTTTAATTATTTATGAATAAAATTTAGTGTTAATAAAAATTACCTACTACCACATAACCTAGCACATTCTTCTATGAAATAATGTACTTACAACGAACAATACTTTAACAACTTATTATAAAAAAAATATTTATTTAACAATTAATGATAAGTATAAAAAATAACATAACCACGGTTTTGTGACGTGAACGTGTATATTTAACTAAAGCTAGGTCTACACGAGCGAACAATACCTACGGTACGGTTACTCTTATAGGGGTCATCAACCTCTATCGATGACAATGAAAAAGCAAAAACGGTCCGTAGAAAAAAAGACGCAGGTTTCCAAATATACATTTTCTACTGTCGATGTAACAAACGTTAATCTCGATCGATAATAAATAAAGTGGACCTTTTTAGCTTTACTCTTTTATTGGCATTTGCGTGATGAGTGGAGGCGATGCCCCTCCGACAAATGAGCGACAACCTTCACATAAAAGTTCGAGCCTCATTAAATATAATAAGAACAAATACTATTGTTTACTTTTAAGAACGGGACTTAATCGCGATAAATCTGAGTTGTTATCGCGATTAGGTCCCGTTCTTAAAAGTAAACAATGTTTTCGAATCGCGAAAGTTTAAAAGTAACAAATACTATGTTATGTAGTAAATATGACTCACTTAGACATACAAAAATCAGCTCATTCACCCCATACTGGCCCCGATTATGATGTACAATAACATGTAGGTATACATTTTCAGATGTATGTAACTAAATGTAGGTACTGAGTATATTATGTGATATAGGGTATTTGACAATAAATTCGTTTTCTCATGAGAATCAAACATCTATAGAAAAAACTGGAAATCGAACGTTAAAAACGTCAACACCGAGACGTCGGGCGTGTGTTCCCGTGGACAACGGGAACGATATTCAGAGATAGCGTGGTATGGTACTATTTACACGGCGAGCCCACACGCCAGCGTGATGTAGAAATTGCTGCCGTATTTCATTAGGTGTAAACAGAGAGTGAGCCTCAGGCTTAAATCCCGAGGCAGGTTTTTTTTTATTTGTTAACGATACGAGCTGGTCGTTTGCCTGATGGTAAGCATAACGCCGGCCCATAACAATTACAGTGCCACCCAGAAGTTTGAATCACAACGGCCTGCGCGGCACTGCAGTGCGCTCGTTACCCTGAGACATTAGGTATTAAGTCTCACAAGCCCAGTAATTTCACTGGCTACTCTGCTCATCAAACCGGAACACAGTAATAATGCTCGCACATTACTGCTTGGCGGCTGAATTCACTCGCAAAGCGGTGGTACCAACCCAGACGGACACTCGCAGAAGAGTTAGTCGTACCACTAACATATTAAAGTTGGGTAAAGTATTTGAAGGTTAATAAATTGTTTAGATATAATTATACTATTAATTACAGTAAGGTTTCCTACAGACGAAGAACACTGAGTCATACTCATGCTGCATCATCGAGTTTGGGTTTTGTGCGTATTTCGTCTTGACGCCGGTTTGCTCCTTCTGAAAAAAAAACAAACAAAATTTTGTTTTAAATAATTTGTCTATACCCTGTTCCATAATCTTAGATATTTTCTGTAAACAAAGAAATGTCACGAAAAGTCACTGTCAAAGTGACATGCCAGTTGCCCAAAACATTTTTCACTTGTGAAAAATATTTTTTTTTTATCATTTCCTCCGGCTTTACTCTCAATAAAATTATAATGCGATTTTTCATAATTATATTATGTGATTGTTTATCTTCAAAAAGGTTGAGGTGCGCGAGCGAGATAGCGCCGCGGCGGATTATGCCCCTTAAATAAAACTGCTACTTACAAGTATGTCAAATCCAACATCCCTGATAATCTCCAGTAGAATGTCGTATGGCGGTTCTATACTGCTCTCTGTGGGCATATCACTGAAACAAGATCACAACATGGCTTAACATACTGTCTGCACAGTATCAGTTCAAAACTTTAGTGTAAAGTATTTAACAATTACCTCACCAGAGCCCCAGTTTAAGGCCAAATTTAATGACTCTAGGTCAACGGGAAGTACCCTATAGGTTCTTGACAGACAGAGAATGACGGACAACGAAGTGATCCTATAGCAGTTCCGTTTTTATTTTTGAGTTATGGAACCCTAATAATGTGGTAGGGCTAACTCTAGATGGTAGGACTAACTCTTCTGCGAGTGTCCGTCTGGGTTGGTACCACCGCTTTGCTCGTGCAGTAAGTCGCCAAGCAGTAGTGTGCGAGCATTACTGTGTTCCAGTTTGATGAGCAGAGCAGCCAGTGAAATGACTGGGCTTATGAGACTTAATGCCTAATGTCTCAGGGTAGCGGGCGCACTGGTGCCGCGCAGGACTTTGTAATTCAAAGTTCTGGTTGGCACTGCAATTGTTATGGGCCGGCGTTATGCTTACCATCAGGCAAACGACCAGCTCGTCCCGCTATCACACAATATAAACGAAGTGATCCTATAGCAGTTACTTTTTTTTTATTTTTGAGGTACGGAACCCTAATAATGTGGTAGCTCACCTGTAGTGGTAGAGCAGGGGTCCCAGGTTGATCCAGAAACCCCCGGGCCGCAAAATGGCGTGGATGCGCTCCACAAACTCTATGACGTTGGGCGCACAGTCGATGAAGAAACAAGTTGCCACACAGGACCACTCATCCGGCTCTGTATACACCTGGAGTGTGACAAAGTGGGACTTGTGTAATCTTAAAAACTATTCTGTAAAGATAATACAATGTCAAGCATCATCTAAAGCATTTCGCTGTCAACATACATTGCTCCCATAGTCTAGTTGGTTAAGGTGTCTGGTCTAGATGGATATCTAAGAAGACGCAGGTTCGAATCCTGTTGGAAGCGAGATTTTTATGATGTATATATCTGCGTGAACATACATCCGCTAGTGTCGGTAAACACTACAAACTATATTTCATAATACAATGTAATTTTTTACCATTGCCTTGCATAAACTCACTTTTAACCAGAAGAGAATAAAAACATTTTTAATTTGAAACAAGCTCAAATTAATACAAGATACTAATATTATAAATGCGAAAGTGTGTTTTGTCCTTCTTTCACATAGTAAAGAAGCAACAGCTTGACATGATTTTTTGCATAGATATAATTTATGGACCGGAGAGTTAAGGAGGAAGTCCCCGGCAGTGATGGAGAAGTATATTTACTTTGAGGAAGTCCCCAGCTGTGATGGAAAAGTGTTTGTCGGGGCGCGGCGTGGCCACTCGCACGTCGGGGAAGCGCGCCGCGCGCAGCTGGTGCTCGCACGTCACATTGTTCACGTATTGATGCACCCAGGGGTGGACCGTGTGGATGTTGGCCTGAAAACGTATTTTTTTGAAACATAAATGTTAAAGGCCTCTGAAATGGTCAAAGGGGCAAATTAAAACTGAAATAAAGAGCTAAGCAGAAATAAAAAATGTTGAGGCCTGTTTTTTTACTTGGTTTTTTAAAAAAAACGTAGTAGAAGAAAAGCTAAATTAATTAACAGCAACACTGCGTTCTTAAAATATCCAAAAATCAGCAACATTATAAAAGTATGTCGTCATCGTCATGTCATCTTTGACAGTTTTGACAAATAATAAGCTGTGTTGTCAACGGTTCTGTCAATTTTTTTATGGCTTTGTTCTTTATCAAATTGAGCCAAAAAAGCTGAAAAATCCGTTCCGTTTCGAGAAATCGCGTTCCGTTTCACGTTACATACCAAAAAAACTATGTATTTTCAGGATATTGTAAGCCTATAAAATTGTAATTGCATTTCAGAATATCTAGGTTTTGATAGCTCTTTCCAAAAAACCAACTGATAGTGTGGTTAGTTTATACTTTTATTTTAGTACCAAAATATAGTAATATATCTCCAGATATGCGACAGCCACCAAGCTGCACTGGGCTGGTGGATTATGGCACATTCTCTCTCTCTCTCTCTCTCTCTCTCTCTCTCTCTCTCTCTCAGGCCGGCAGTAACCCAGCAGTGCGAGCGTAATAGGCTGATAAATACCTCGGGACACCGATTGAGTATAAAGTTGCTTGCGAACAGCATAAATAGCGAAAACTCGTTCCCTTGGCACGTGTAGCCGCGAGCCGAGATCTCCCACGCCAGCCTCCCCAACCCCGCGCCCGGCACGAGCACTTTCACCTGCCGCCGGTCGCTGGAACAAGGGGACTTAAGTTGAGAGGTCAATCAATCCTACTTATATTATTATATAATACCAGGTTCTGCCCGCGGTTGTCACCCGCGATTCGGGTAAACGAACGTTACGGAGACCCGCTATTAGTCATTTAACCTTCATGAGTGCTCCATGAAGGCTTTATTCATAAAGATGAGCCCCCCACGCCCACAACCCGCCTCACTCCTCACCTGTACTCATCCACTGGGAACCTTTCCTCCATTTCCTCTAAAATAGGCGTGTAGCATTGCTTACGCTCCTCCGCTCCCATATCACTCCAGTCTCGCACGATGTTCTTTAGCACCGATTGTACCTGGAAAAAATAAATACGCAAGTGTGAAATCTACCTGGTATTTCGTAGTACTTGCCAGGCTAGCAACCACTCTTAAGTTGAAAATGTGTCAGGAAAAAGCCGAAGTTTCATTCCGGCAGCTGTACTTGAAAGTCAGGAAAACACTTATTTTCCCTTCAGATTTATAAGTATATTCAGTACTAGCTTCTGCTCGCGGTTTTCACCCGCGTTCCTACAGGAACCGTGCATTTTTCCGGGATAAAAATCCTTATAAATTGTAGCCTGTGTTATTCTGATGTATAAGTTTACTGTAAAGTTTCATCAAAATCTGATCAGTAGTTTTGCTTGAAAGAGTAACAACCAGCCATCCATACTCATAAACTTTCACGTTTATAATATTAGTAAAAGTAGGGTAGGATCAAGTTTTTATCGTACCTTCTCAACATCATGCTGCATTTTATGCTGCTTCTGCGATGCAATCTCACAATTATTATAATTACATCCGAAACTCTCTGTTCCATTAGATGTGTCCACACTGTGCTCAACGTTCTCAAACATAGTGTCCACATCTTTGATGATGAGGTGAACAATCTTGTTGTTTGTGTCGAGGCATTTTTTAAATTTTGCAAGGTAGGTCTTATATTTTTCGAGGCGGCGTTGGTGACTCGCTGGAAGAGTTGCGATGATCTTCTCAGATTTGTGGATGCGATCGAGGCTGCATAATCTAAAAAATGATGTCATTTCTTTGATAATTATTGGACTAGTAGGTAAGACTCCACTCATAATTAGTACCATCATACCACTGGAGCAGCTTTGCCGGCGATCCCAGGCCATCCTGAGCTACATAAAGGAGCTGGGGTGTCTAAGCGTAGACTTTTGCTTCCGTATGTCAAAACAGTACATAATTTTGCGAACAGAAGCGTGAGTCCACACTTAGATTTGTCTCTGAATCTTAGGCTAAGTGTTTGAAAACAAGGGAAAAAAATGTACCATGACTTTGTACCTATATTGATGATTACAAAGATATGAATCTAGAATCGAAACATTGGTCGATTCCTCATCATTATATAATAGCCATGTTTACATTTCAAAAGCTATTAATATTAAACAAATAATGTTGTTTAAAGCCAAAATTAGGGCAAAAAAACTAAATTCAAACCCATGCCAAAACTACTGCTTAAACTCAGCAACCAGTTTGACTACCACATCCTGCATTACTAGGACAACGCCCAGTGATTCAAATAATCTGATAATTGTTAAGAAAAATTAAACTAATTAAATGAAATACTAACAATGGATAAGTTAAAAAAATGTGGGTGGAACGAAGTAATTGATGATGACACATAACTGCATTGCACAACCAAACCCTTATCACCCAATAAAAAAATGTGTAAAATATACTGTTCCTAGACAACTTTACTGACATAGAAGTGCATACATAGAACATATTAATAATTTATCTGAGTAATACCTACTGACTACCATGTCCTAAATAGGCAAAGGGAACCTACCTGCCAGGACATAAGGCTAAAATTCGCACCACAGGACACAAACAAAGATCAATGTAATATCTAAATAGGTTAATTGGACAGACCGATTTAGTCCCAACAAAGAATTTTGTTGCTATGTAAACTTGGAGATCAATTTTTAGCACCTACGTGCAAATTTCTATGTACATACACAAAAGGCTTTACTCCTACACACTTTTATGAGCACTGCGAATAATTTAAACGTCTAAAAATATGTAAAGTACACGAAAAACTTACTTGTAATATTTGAAAGCGTTGACAACGGCGCGAAAATGGGCTCGTTCCTTCTCCTCGTCAATTTCCTCTGCAGCGGCTAACGAAGCCATTTTATGGGCTGATTTTTATATTAAAAGATCAGCTTTGAAAAATACTACAAGCTATTAGCTAGTTTAGAGGTAAATGTAGTCAGATATTACAGATTTTTAGAAAATTTCTCGGAGACCTAGCCTACAGAATGATGAAAGAACAGCGAGCAAACAAAAAAAAGAAAATCAGGGATGTGCGATGAGCATGTTGACAATGTTATCGATAATCATTTTAGTTGTCAATTTGTCTTTGTCTATAATATACGCCCTTATTCATAAAAGCTCAATAAGCTATGCTTTTAACTGCTCTGTAAACTTCTCGTTGACGTAAGCTGTTACGCATGAATACGAGACAAAACACTTTCTAGTATGTAATTAAGTAAGTTACGGAACGTTTATGATTAAGGGCTTATAGGGTTTATATATTATCTTTGTTGTCATAAGCAGCTCCCTTGACCTATTTATGAAAATAATGTTATCGTCACGATATATCAGTAATCAGTAAACATTATCACAAAACAACAATACCTATTATCATAACTTAATTATGGCCTGCCGGGCTATTCCGTATCTCGGTTGACAACCCAAAGTGATGATCACTTGGCAAAGTGTACAACGATGAACTGTCAAACAGCTAGTTTCGTATTGGCTAACCTCAGTTATCAACTTGGATGACGTCATGAGCACCGAGTTTCGCGGTTAGTCACTTGTTACTCACCATAACTCATTTTGACAGATGTTTCTGTATCGATAGTTTAAAATTGCGATTATGTAAGCATAGTGGACATCAAATTTGATAATCACCGAGGTTTGTGATAGACACTACCCAAAAGCAGTGTTTTACAAATCGACAACAACGATTTTGTTGTGATTGTGATGCTGGAGTATTTATTATTATATATTTTATGATTAGATGGTAGGGCTAAGTCTTCTGCGAGTGTCCGTCTGGGTTGGTACCACTACTATGCTCGTGAAGTCTGCCACCAAGCAGTAATGTGCGAGCATTACTGTGTTCCCTTTTGATGAACAAAGTAGCCAGTGAAATTCAGTGGCTTATGCTGAGAATTAATACCTAATGTCTCAGGGTAACGAGTGTACTGCAGTGCTGCGCAGGTTTTAGTGTTTCAAAGTGTGAGTGGCACTGTAATTGTTATGGGCCGCCGTTATGCTTACCATCAGGCAAAGAACCCGCTCGTCTCGTTATCCAATAGTATAAAAAATAATTTTTCATAATATTAGCTGTTTCCCGCGGCTTCGTTCACGTAGCCTAAGTTACTCCTTGTAACATCAGCTATCTGCCATCGAAAGTCAGGTCAAAATCGGTCCAACCATTTCGGAGATTACCCGGAACAAACAGACAGACAGACAAAAATTTAAAAAATGGTTAATTTGTTGTAGGTACCGTATATACTTTCACATGCACATGTGGTAAAAAGCTGTTATTTTGATATTACAAACAGACACTTCAATTTTATTTATTTGTATGAGTTTTTAATTTGCCTCCTTTATTAATTCGGTATCATAACCTTCTTACTTTATTTACTATCACCAAATTTCTAATATTGAACTAACTTTTAAACAGTAATTAATCGAATGTTGCTCGAATGAGATGAAGATTACCTACGTAATGAATTACTATGAATTTTACCCAAAGAGTTTACATATATTTTACCATACATAGTTATAGTATAGTCTGTGATTTTATTTTACCGCCACTTTATCTTAAATACACCGCCTAAAATGAAATGTCCTCAAAATGTTCCACGCACAACCCTCAAAAAGCATTAAATAACTTAGTCGTATAATAGTCGATAGAAAATAGTGTTGCGCTAGTGAAGTCCTGAAAGACACCGTTAGTCACTATAACCAGTTAACCACTCAATGTGATACGCAATACCAAAGTTATGATAAATCAGTTGACATCAAATGTCGGTGTACAACCAGACTCGGTTAATCACTAGAAACGTAAAAGTTAGCGAATAGGGGGGCAGATCTATTGCATTATTAATTAAGGTAGTGTGGCCGAAGCATAACTTGGAGTAAAAGAAATGTTATAAATTGAAAAAAAAAACGTGTCCCATACATTTCATGGGAATTCACTGTAAACACCGGAAAACGTTCTTAGAGGCTGTCCTTAATAATTTTTAATAATATTTAAATCTGAATTCACAGGTTTCAGGAAAAACAACAGTTCACATAATAACTTTTTTTGATGTGTATTGATCCTTTTTCTTATCAGGATCAAAACACTGTATAGGATCAACTGCCGGCTCGTCTCGTTGTCAAAACGTAATAATAAATAAAAAAATTACATTACTGAATACGGGCTAAAAGCCTTTAATATCTAGCTACTAGAAATATAAACACTGCATCTAACTTAGTTACAAAAAACCAGTTCTAATTTTTTGTAAAGCGTCTTAAATCGCTGCCTTTTGTTCTCAATTGACAGTTACAGGAAACCACCAAAAGTATGCAAACATACGTACATATACGATTATATCATATTGTTACACCACTTTAAAATGTGAACAACGCCACTTATTTATCGAGAGCCTGTGCATCACTATAAATAACAGCACAATTTTGACATTTGTACGTTCGAATACATGTGGAAAGTCTACAGTTTATAATGTTTTTTATGACACAGAATTATTAGTTTGGAATAATAAAGTATTTAACATTTTTAACTCCTAAAAATACAATTGATGATTGTAATTTGTAATGCTAGTCCTAATAAATAATTATACAATGGTCAGCAAGCAAAATGAAAGACATTTCTTTGTACGCAATGTCATTTACATTTCAATGACAGCGTTATCTCTGCGAAAAAAGGAACGTGTTCAAAATGTCGCTGAAATAATGAATGTGTTTTTGTGTTTGTCAACATTCTATCGATTTTCTAAAATTAAATTAAACATTTACATAGGTACTTGTTTTGTTGCGGTTGTTATTTAATAAATGTTTCTCAATCTGACAGTGGAAAAACTAACTGTAATCGATGTGCTTTAGCGCAAACATTATTGAATATAAAACTGAACATGTTTTACGACATAGTTTTGTCTAAATTCAAAATATATATTCAAATTTATCTATAGAAGTTCTGTGTAGATTCTTCTAAGTTGTTCGAATGTATTAAAACAGTGTTTCAACTTTCAATCAGATCTTTCTGCGCTGTAGTCGTATGAATGATACGCCGAGAAAAATCAATAGAACCTGCATTGTGACAGTTTCCGTATTGTATGTAATTTCACTATGCAGTATGTGAACAACCTAATTTCCTGTAATATCAGTTTAAAAACTATACTATGATGGAGGGAATAATAACGCAGAAAGTGACGCCCTTACTCAAATGTTTTGTATTGTTCCTATTCATATTTACCGCAAAAGTTTTAACTTCGCGGCCCCACGAATCTCAAGACACAAATAATGATATTCAGCACGTCAAGCCTTCACACTACGTGAGGACATTTACCAAGTATCATCATAGGAGGACAATACAATGGAATAATCAAGATCTTAGCAATTACTGGCCGTTAATACAGGAAGAGTCCAAAGCAATCGAAAAAAGGAGTATTGCTGATTCTAACTGGCCACAAGTAGAAGAAAATGCAAACGAGGAAAACTTAGACACCACTTACTCAGACAAAAACTGGCCAGTTGTGAGAAACAAAAGAAGTGTGGTTCCAGATTCAAATGAATTTATTGGTCAGGATTCAAATATGAATCAATTTAATTCTGATGTAGCCAGTTTTGAAAAAAATGCTATCAATAGAGGTAAACTAGATCAAAGTAATAAAAATGGAGTATCAAATGATATCAAGAAGTACAAAGTAAAGGCAGCCATTATAGTAACAGATGCACCCACAACTATGGGGCCGACAATATCTTGCTTATATAAAATTCATAGTGTTTCTATGAGTGCAACTCCTTCTTATAGCGATGATAGCAATGCCCAGTTCATGGTGGAAAGTGATACTTTTGGTATGTACCTATCAACTTTTAAAAATTACCTTGTTTGGAATTGCTTGTATATTAGAATAATACTACAATTTAATAAAAACCATGCAACCAGCGAAGGTTCAGGCGGGGGCAAAAAAAATGCAATATGGTTTTGATGTTAAAGTGTGTATAATATGACTAGAAAACTTTTCAATCTCTCTTAGTTATTTTGTCTTTAAATTAATAAACAATTAATAATTAGAAAGCAAATCTTTATTCTAAGCAATACATAGAGAGAAAACAAAAATCTGCATGTTTCTTCTAAACAAATTTTGTAGCAGTTGGGTTAAATTGTATTTGTTGTTGTAGAAACTGGACCTGTATCGGATGCGGTGATGCCCTCTGGTCCAGTGCAGGTGGAGAAATGCATGGACCCTCGAGCTACCTGCTATACTCTATGGCACCAGGACAAAGAGGGGAACATAACTGTTCTTGGCCAAGGTGAGAATCACTATTTGTATTATTATTAGTGCTGTGATGAATACTATAATCGCCCACTGGCCGAATGCCGAATATTCGGCCTCATAATGCACGCAAGCACATGATGAGAAAACACATTCAAACTGTCGTATTTTTTTTATTAAGAAATCTATGTTACTTTCTACAATCACTGAAATTATTATAAATCTAAATGAATACCTAGCTGTCCTTGGTATACTATAGGTCTATAACATGCAGAAAGCAGAAACCGAAAAGTAGGCAGTTGTAAGTGTGAGAGTATGTGTATTATCTCCTTACTTGTTTGATTTGCTGGTGTTCTGGGTTCAATTCTCAAGTGAAATAAACTAGTGTTCCTTTCAATTTTGTTATGGACTTTCTTGCAAACTTCAGGGATTCGGTATTCGGCCGAGTAGTAAAAAGTGAAGTCTAATAATCAGACATTTTAAACTTTGCTTTAATATTTAAAGTGTGCACTTATAAGGAGTGGAATTCTTTTTGCCTTATGTTTCTCCTATAACTATAATTTGGGGGTCTTCAAAATGAGAGTGAACAGGTACCTGCCATGTTCTTGGATCATTGCCATAGCTGTTCCAGTGATGTTCCTGTAGAATCTGTAGATGTTGACAAAGTAGTTGTTGACAATAATGATGTTAATGAATGTTTGTTTGTTGTTTTTAACCATGTATCATTCTATGTGTGTATTTCCATTACAGGATGCTGGCGCGCATCAGATTCTCAGACCGAAGGACACAGCCCATGCGACAAGTGCACCAGGGTGACCGCTAGGCCTGATACCAAGTTCTGCTGTTGCACGAAAAGCCTTTGCAATGTTGATTTCAGTAAGTATTTTTGCTTGTACTATGAGATAATTACATAATTAGTATATTTTAATTAATCTACTGGTATTGGTGGTAATCTACGGGTGGTATTCCACTTATCATTGTCATAATCTATGATCAAACTTTGATGTTCCTATTAAAACTTTGACATAGACAACAATCTTTTATGAGTGGAATATAGTGATACCACACTAACACATTAAACATAATTTATTATTATTTCCCCCCAGCGTCCCTCAAAGAAGAAACAGTGACCATCACTGCGGAATCAACAATGAAGGCCACAGAGCGAGCAACAGACAAATATGCCTCCCTATACATTTACCTGTTCCCTATATTCTTGCTGATTGCTATGCTGATGATGGCATCGCTGTACTACGATCTGCATTGTAAGAAGCGACCCACCGCTGATGAAGACAGTCAGGCTGTGGACGTGGAAAAAGGTACAAACACATCATCATTATCATCATCAGGGAGGAAGATGTCCACTGCAAAATTTAGGCATTCCGCATAATGGGGTATGTGTAATATTTCTAATAAAACACCAAATTAGGTAATTCGTGTATTGAGCTAAGTAGCATAGAAATACAAGTGAGAAATCAACAAGAGTAGGGTAGTAATGTGAATTAAGAAATATGTATGAGGGTAAGCTAAATTGACTCAATCAAATGCAAACTTAGAACTAGACGTATGTATATACAACATACCTTTCCCCCAAGTATACAAAATATATATTAACTTTAACTTATACTTAAAGATAACAATTTTATATAATACGAGCTTTGTATCATATAATATCAATTATATAATAACTCATTATAGCTACACCTTAGGTTAATAATTTTACATTTATATTTATTTCAACTCAGCCATATGCCTATGCGATATACAATGAATCGGGCCTTTCATAAGGGCTTTTGTTATGAGATAATACTTTACTTTTAATCTTGCCCCCAGAATAACCAGACTCATAATCACTAGGTATACCCAACATCTCTGCCCATTTGTCCTGACTCGGTATTTCAATTATTTCCTCACTCATGTCTGTATCTCCTTCCCTTCCCACATCTGTGTTTTCTTTTTCTAAGCTTGATTCTTCAGTACTTATTACTTCTTCTTCTCTTTTCTGGTCTGTAACATCTGTGTTTTTCTTTCTAACCAATTGGTCAATGTGTCGCTTCACTAAATTACCATCATCAGTTGCAACTTGATAGTTAGATGGCCCTTGTTTTTTTACCACCGTACCAGGCAACCAACGAGGTCCACTACTATAGTTTCTGTACATTACACTTTGGCCAACATTTGTTTCTCGGTTTACTTTTTGTGCATTATTGGTAATCTGTTGATCAGTTTTATTTCGAACACGATTGTCAGGATGTATAACATCTAGCAAGGTACGTAGGCGCCTATTCATCAAGAGTTCCGCTGGGCTCTTGTTAGTTACGGTGCAAGGGGTTACTCTCAATCCCAGTAACATACGAGGAATCTTAACATCCCACGAAATGTCATCCATTTTGCGCAACTTGTCTTTAACCGTTTGGACCATTCTTTCAGCCAAGCCGTTTGTTGCTGGATGATAAGGCGCTGTCGTGATATGTTTTATTTTATTCGCCTCTAGAAACTGCTTAACTTCAACTGATACAAAGGATGTTCCATTGTCGGAAACCAGTGTCTCGCACAAGCCGTGAATAGCAAACAAATTTCTGAGATGTCTGACAACCGTTCCCGAAGTCATATTGTTTACCACTATTACTTCAGGCCATCTAGAAAAAGCGTCTACAACAATCATCATGTATTTACCTTGAAAAGGTCCCGCAAAGTCCACATTTATTCGCGACCACGGCTTTGTAGGCGTGATCCACTCAGACTTTGCTTTCGGGGGCATGTGCCGATTTTCGAGACATTTGTTGCATCCGCTTACTAATGCCTCAATATCTTCGTTTAATTTTGGCCACCAAACATAACTTCTGGCCAATGCTTTCGTTTGGACGATGCCGTTGTGTGTCTTATGTAGCGCCCGTAGGACGGTTTCACGCAAAGACGGCGGTACCACCACTCGACAACCAAGTAAGATGCAATCTTCATGCATAGAAAGTTCCGAACGATGTAACCAGTATGGACGCAGCTCATCATCGGCAACTTTAGCTGGCCAACCGCTAAGCACATAATGACTGACACGAGATAATAATCTATCTCGCTTCGTTGCAATTGCTATTTGGTCGGCATCGACAGGGAAGTCAGTAGGTGTCTCTGCCATCAGTAAAACATCACACAGCTGCTGCTCAGGTTGGTCTGGAACAGGCTGCGGCCATCGGCTTAATCCATCAGCATGACCAATCTGTTGCCCCGGTTTATACACAATGTTATAATCGTGTGAAGTGAGAACAATCGCGATCCTCGTTAGGCGAGGTGACAACACCGTGGGCATAGGTCGCTTAGGGTCGAATATACCCAACAGCGGTTTGTGATCCGTAACTATAGTAAAGGATCTTCCCATTAGATAGTTATGGAACTTACCAACACCGAATGAGATGGCAGCGGCCTCTTTGTCTAGTTGTGAGTAACGACGTTCGTGAGTATGTAGAGTTCTGGAACTCATCGCTACGGGACGCTCGTGTCCGTCCTCCATCACATGTGACAACACAGCGCCGACGCCGTATTCGGAGCTGTCGCAGGTGAGTACCAGCGGCTTATTTAAATCGTAATGAACGAGTGTCAAGTCAGATGATAGCAACCGTTTAGCTGTGTCAAAACTCGATTGCTCCCTGTCTAACCATTGCCACGGTTGCGACTTGTCAAGCAACCTATGTAAAGGTTCAAGTATAGTGGCTTTGTGAGGTACGAACCTCTCATAAAAATTATACAATCCCAAAAATGCTTGTAGTTGTTGAACGTTCTTCGGTTCAGGAGTGTTGGCAATAGATTCAACTTTGCTGGGTGCGGGATGAATACCCTCAGCGTCTATGACAAATCCCAGGAATTCTACTCTCTCTTTCGCAAACTTACATTTGTTCCGGTTGAGTCGTAAGCCTGCCTTACCGATGCGGTCCAGCACAGTGTCGAGGCGCTGTGTCATCTCCGGCATCGTCCGGCCACTGACGATGACGTCATCGATCAGTACCGCGACGCCGGGAATGCCCGCCAGCAACGCAGTCATCAAGCGCTGGAAAATTCCCGGGCACGCTTTCACACCAAAAGCCAATCTGTGTACTGCGAACAAACCTTTGCACGTATTTATGGTTAGTAACTGTGCGGTGGCGTCTGTGACGACCACTTGTGTATAGGCACGTTCAAGGTCGAGCGTCGTGTAATATTTTCCCCCAGCAATCGTAGCAAACACTTCACTAGCAGTAGGCATAGGGTAAGTATCAGACTCGGTAGCCTGATTCACCGTACTGCGGTAGTCACCACAAAGACGAATGTCCCCGTTTCGTTTGGGTATTGGAACAACCGGAGTCGCCCATTCTGAAAAAGATACGGGGCGAAGCACCCCCTCACCTACTAAGCGATCTATCTCGTTTTCAACTCTTTCTTTAATAGCAAACGGTACCGGACGGGCCTTTAAAAACTTAGGTGTTGCACCTGGTTTTAAATGTATAGCTACAGGATCCCCCCTGTAAGTACCGAGTCCGTCCCTGAACACCTCGCTGTGCTTGCCTACAATCTGGTTGTTCGCGGTCGTATCTATTTCAGTTATCATATTAACGTTTAAAGTAATGCCTAGTGCTTCGAACCAGTTACGTCCCAATAAATTTGGCCCAGACCCCTTGGCTACAATAACATTCAAAATCACACTTAATGTCCTTATATTGTACTTGCACTTGAGCTTGTCCCATCACTATAACTGGTGAACTGTTCCACGTGCAAAGACGGCGGGGTAGTGCGCGCAGTGCACTGCGCGAACACATACGCGTCCACGTCTGCTGATTCACAAGAGAGAAAGCGGCGCCGGAGTCCACTTCCATGTTCACCTGTGCACCGTCCAGTAGCAGCTTCACCTCATAGGCAGGGGCGCGGAAATTCGCGCTCTCAATGTTGTAAATACCATTAAGCTGCATGTCAGGCTCGTTTTCAGCATAATTAATTTGTCCAGTACGATTTCTCTTTTTGGCAGTGCATATTTTCTCAATGTGACCTTTTTTCTTACAAAAGTGGCACACAGCGTTAACGAAACGACATTCACCCCCGTGTCGCTCTCCACATCGATAGCATAGTCGAACATTTGTTTTGGAATGCACTGCATTGACGTCCATAGGTTCACAGGAAGGCGGCGGCACCACCGCGGCGCTCGCTGCCGTCGCGTCGTAGCTGGCGGCGGCGCCGGCGACGGAGGCGCCCTGCATCATACGCGCATCTTTTCCTGCACTCTCGGCCGATAACATAGCATCCACTACGTCTTCGTATCGCAAACCATCTTTCTTCAAAAGTTCGTATTGCAAGTTGTGATTGTTCATACCGCACACTAGTCTATCACGAAGCATTCTTTCCATGTCTGTGAAGTTACAGCCGGCACTGATTTTCCTAAGTTGTGCTATGTATTCTGACGCCGATTCACAATGTTGTTGATCGCGCTTGTAGAATTTGTAAGACACAGAAATCTCGTTAGGTTTTGGGCTGTAATGTTTGGTTAGGATATTTTCGATTTCACTAAATGTCACCTCACTAGACTTTCTAGGTGTAATTAGAGCCAGAAGAGTCTCAAACACTTGTGCACCACACACTGTGTAAAAATTTGCCCTTTTAACAGAGTCTGAAACGACGCCATTCGCCTCGAAACAATATTTCAGTCTATCAATGTAATTGTCCCAATTATCACATTTCACATTAAACTCATGAAATTTCACTGATTTACGCTCCATTGTTTATGTTTTCCTTACGTCGCCAATGTAATATTTCTAATAAAACACCAAATTAGGTAATTCGTGTATTGAGCTAAGTAGCATAGAAATACAAGTGAGAAATCAACAAGAGTAGGGTAGTAATGTGAATTAAGAAATATGTATGAGGGTAAGCTAAATTGACTCAATCAAATGCAAACTTAGAACTAGACGTATGTATATACAACAGTATGTATGGAGGATGGTCAGGAGCGGTGGATTTGGCTTGCCACATCGAGATACTAACCCCGAGAGATGAAATACTGTACTATCAGATCTCACAACAATGTATTGATGTTGCTATAGCATATATCAGTGCATGGTGAATCGGTGCGAGGCGGTGGCTTAGCCAATCAGAGCGCATTATGTCTAGGCAAAAATGGTGGAATTAATTTCGTGCAAACCGAACGTCACAGTACCTCTTGAGGTTAGTATCTCGATGGTTTGCCATAATACAGCATGCGTGGCAGGCTGGCAGTCGTCTTGCTAATCAGGGAAAAATTTAGGCTTCTCCCATAATGTGGGAGTGGTTTGCCATGATAGTGCATGCTTGGCAGGGGTCTTGGTGATCGCAGTAGATTTTTATGTTGACCGAGGAGAATGCTGCTGCCCATTCCCTGCATATTCCCTTAGGCGGTTGTTACGGTACCACGGGAAGAGATGGGATGGTCCTATACATACGCCTGGACTACACAGTCACACATACACACTCCACTCATACACACACAACTGGCATACTTGCTCCACTTATATGACCCTTTTACAAACAAGCAACACAATATAGAAGTTATATCATCCTAACTTTATTTGTTTGCAGGTGAAGTAATGGGTAGTGGACCGGACGCTCTGGCCACAGGATTATCCTGCGTTGATAACCTCAGTCTAATAGAACACATTGGTAAGAACGAAGCTGATTCTTCAATTTTTAATGGGTAGAATTTGGCGCGACGCTATCTCGCTCGCGCTACTCAACATTTATGAAGACAAACAATCACTTAATATAATTTTGTAAAATCGCATTTGGTGAAAATGCTGACATTAACATTACATGTCCGTGGATCGCTGGCATAGCTGTTCCAGTATTGTGACTTGAGTTATTGAGATTTTGTTGTAATTCGATTTCAGTCGAGCCTGCGTTCAGAGGTTAGCTAAACTCAGCTTCTTTTTGTCGGGTAATTACTTCATGCTTTCGCTAACTACATAACTATATGTTTCAGGTCAGGGCAAGTTCGGTTCAGTTTGGCGCGGCACGCTCGGCTCCACGCCAGTAGCAGTCAAGTTGTACTCCAGTGCTAACACTTGGCAGAAGGAGGCGTCCATATACGCACTGCCGCATTTGTCGCATCCTAACATACTGAGATACTATGGTATTATTTTTTATTATTCCGCTCGCTTCGCTCACACCAGTAGCTGTCATGTTGTATTCCAATGTCACTTGGCAGAAGAAAACGGCTATCCAACCTCTGCTATATTATTTGTTATATCCTAACATACTGAGGTACTACTGTAGGATCATCCAATAGTAATTGAAAGGTACTATCAAATTCTATACATTGCAATTAATAAACAAAATATATGACTTAAACGCAGTTTTTCTCGGCTAAAATCAACAAAATGTATGTTTTATACCCTGTTCCAAAATCTTAGATATGATAACATATCTACCTTAAAATCTTTATCTGACAGAACGAAAAAATTTGTAGAAAACTGTGCAATCCATAATTTGGTGATAGACATTATTATTAATTAATTTTAAATTATAACATGATAAACTTGAATTATTGGAAAATCGTGAATGAATCGTTTTTGCAAGATTGTTATTTTAGACAAAACTGTGATAAAAGGAAATTTTTTTCGTGCAGTTATTTTTCCTAGACTGGGAACACAGCAGAGATTTGAAACATTTTGTGCAATCGCCGCCATTTCCTTTTTCTGTCTGTTGACCTTATCCAATCTACGAACTCGAGCATAATCTTGCTGCGTATGAGTTGTTGTTAAAGATCTTGTTATTTTGTAGTAGTTTTGTTGTTGGTTCTTGTTATTTGTTTCTTGTTACGTTATAATTGTACCGCGCGAGAGCAATGCCGGGTGCAAAAGAAACAAATCACAAGTGACAAATGTTCTGGGCAACTGGCATCTCACTTTGCCAGTGACTTTTCGTGACATTTCTTTGTTTACAAAAAATATCTAAGAGTCTGGAACGGGGTATAGTAGAGCTTTCCGGCCGCACTGAACGTTTGACGTTAGGTGTTCTGCCCAATCTGTATGGAGAGTTGTAACGCTCAGTAGATAAACCCGACTTTCACTCTCTTTTTTGACGTATCTTTCGATTTCCAGTTTTTTTTTCGATATAAACTTTGGTTCTCATGAGAAAACGAATCGAATCATAAAAAAATGGAGTCAACATGCCAAAATAATGGAGTCAACATCCCTATTGCGATTCCTGTTTCCCAGGCAGTGACACGCGTCCGACGCTGACAGAAGGCTACGGCCGCGAGCACCTCATCGTGCTAGAGCTGTGCTCAATGTCTCTCCGCTCGCGGCTGGAGCGCGCGGCGCTCTCGTGGCTCGAATTCGCTTCGCTCGCTCACGGGCTCGCCGCCGCGCTCGCTCACTTACACACACCGAGTGAGTCCTTGAACTATTACATGCTACTAATATTATAAATGCGAAAGTGTGTTTTTCTGTCTGTTGGTTTGTCCTTCTTTTTTTAATGTTATTTGGTAACGAGACGAGCTGGTCGTTTGCCTGATGGTAAGCATAACGCCGGCCCATAACAATTGCAGTGCCACTCTGAACTTTTAAACACAAAGTCCTGCGCGGCACTGCGGTGCGCTCGCTACCCTGAGACATTAGGTATTAAATTTTATAAGCCCAGTAATTTGACTGGCTACTCTGCTCATCAAACCGGAGCACAACAATGCTCGCACATTACTGCTTGGTGGCTGACTTCACGAGCAAAGCGGTGGTACCAACCCAGACGGACACTCGCAGAAGAGTTGGTCCTACCACCTAGTAAAATATTTTCGTGTTTACAGTCCTAAAGACCTACATTCTGAATTTATTCGCTCGCTTCGCTCAGTTGACTCCGGTCTCTTCTAGATAATATTTAAAGTTTAGTATTTTGTCACAGCGGGATCAACACTAAGGCTGTCGCTTCGCTTGACCATCTTAAATTTTACTTTTCGTTTTTTTATCTGTTATTTGTAACAGATGCTGACACGATGTCTTCGGATTTTTTTTAATATTAATTCCGTATTTTTTTAACAGAGCATAGCTCCCATATGCGACCTACTACAGGTTAGAGTCGTTCCGGCATCGAGACACTAACCCCTTGTTAGTATCTTGATGTATAACGGATATAAAGGATAAAGCGCTTTTTGGCTTAGTAACAAGAAATTATGTTTTTTGCCACAGGTGGCAGCAAACCCTGCATTGTCCACCGCGACGTTAACAGCAACAACGTACTACTGACAGCGCGCGGCGCCGCCCGCCTCGCCGACTTGGGGCTGGCACAGCTGCTGCACCCGCGCCACGAGCGCCACGCCGCGCCCAGCCGAGTCACTGAGGTGAGTTGGGTCACGTGACTACAGCAACGTACTACTGACTGATCACCCCCTTCCGAGATAACATGCCAATTTAAACTCGCCCTGTATAGTTATTTACACTTTTGTATTTTGTTGCTGTGCAGTAAAGTTTTTGTCTAAAGATTTTGTTTTGATTTTTCCGTTGTCACAGGCCGGTACCCTCCGTTACTTGGCGCCGGAGGCTCTCGAAGGTGCCTTGGACCTAAGCGGCGCAGGCGCAGCTCTGTGCGCTGTAGATGTGTACGCGCTGGGTTTAGTACTGTGGGAGATGTTGTGGAGGACCCGCGGGGCCCACACCGGGCCCGTGCCTCCATACTCGCCCCCTTACCAGGACCATGGTCTAGCCGCTCGACCCACGCTCAACACTATGCAGGTATTGTAGTTTATAAAACGTTGTGGGGCACGCGTGACCTACTTGGATTCATCTCTGCCGTAAGATTTTACCTAAAGAAACATTGCAAGTTAAATAAAAGCCAAAAAAAATCAGTCATTCTGTATAGCAGTAACTGATAGAATATGAAATCATATTCCGAACATAGAACCTGTGAAATATCGAGGATTTTGATATGGTTCTTTTTTAACCGTCTTCAAAAAAAAAGGAGGAGGTTCTCAATTCGGTTGGAATTTTTTTTTATGTATGTTCCGTCATTACTCCTTCATTTATAAACCTATTTAAAAAAAATTCTTTATTGGAAAGGATATACTTTAAAATTGGTCCCATAGAAATTTAATCAAAATCGGTTCAGTAGTTTTGTTTTTTAAATAAAATAAATAAAAAAAAACATCCATGTAAACAAAATTGCATTTTTTCATAGCTGATTTTATGAAGTCCGTTTTTTTTTGTAAAAGCTTTTTATTCTTATTTACAGAGTCTAGTATCCCGGAACAAAGTGCGACCGCCGCTGCCGAAAGGGCCGGTGCCTGAATCGAGGGCTTTGAAGATAGCTACGGAGACGTGCGATGAATGCTGGGACCACGACGCCGAAGCAAGGTAATAGGGCATTCTATGCGAGACAAGTTTTACATTAAAACTAATTGCTGCCTGCGGTTTCACCCGCGAGGAAATTCTTACAGGAACCGTAATTTTTCTGGAAAAAGTAACGTATGTCACTTTCCGACCCCTAAACTATATACAGGGTGTATATGTTGCATGAAATACAAAATACATAATTACTGTCGTTATAAAGGTTTATGAACATCACATCAACACAGCAAAAATTAAATTCACAAAAAATATATCATTTCCACAAAGATACTGCATCTAAAAATTTTCCAATTGTTAAATAAATAAAATAAAAATAAACGTTTTTCTCATCGTCCATTAGTAATTTAAATGACATCATCAGAGTGTTTACATTTCAATGAATAAACTTTTCCTTATGAATTATTCTGTTATTTCTAATCGTTTTGTTTCGCAAACTCACGTAACTACAGCAAGTTATTTTGTTACATACTCACAAACGAATGATCACTATCTGTGTTATGTTACAGACTCAAATTTTACAGATTATAACAAGTACTGTTGTTTCACAGACTGACTGCAGTCTGCGTCGAAGAACGAATGAGTGAACTAAAGCAGCTTGTGAGTGCGGCGCCGCCACAGATACACGACAACATGCTCCATCCGAATACTCACCAGCCGGGTAACTAAAGTATTTGACTACTTTATATTAGGGTTTGACCACTATCTCATTTTGGGGCTTAGCCTAAGTTACTGTCTACAATCTCTACTGATAGTAGAATTGCAGTGACACTCAGACCTTTGAAACACAAAGTCCTGCGCGGCACTGCAGTGCGCCCGCTACCCTAAGACATTAGATATTAAGTATCATAAACCCAGTAATTTCACTGGCTACTCTGCTCATCAAACCGGAACACAGTAATAATGCTCGCACATTACTGCTTGGCGGCTGAATTCACTCGCAAAGCGGTGGTACCAACCCAGACGGACACTCGCAGAAGAGTTAGTCCTACCACCTAGTAAACACAGTCTTAGTAGTACACTCTTGTATTTATAAGTACGGTGTCAGTAATTAATAATTTAACTTGTTTTCCAGGTGAATCGATAACCACCGCGCCACCGGAACCGGACAAAAACTCGAACTGTACATCGGCTCAGAACTGTGACGTCACAACCCCCCTCCTCTACCCGCACCCACACATAGGCCGCAACGCGTGTATAGAACGCAACACGCACACTAGCACGCAGCAACACACCGTCGAGCTTATCCATAAGAGCTTAAAGGTAATTTATAAAAATTATACACTAACGTTTAGGTTTTGTTTAATTTTGTTTTTAATTGAAAAATTCTTAGTTTTATAATTATCCTCGTCTAATTTAATTTGTTTACATGTTCTTCTTCTGTATGTTATACTTTTGTTTCAATGTTAAATAGTTTACTTTTGAAAAAGTTATTAATTAGTTATTAAAATAAAATTATTGTCAAACATTATATATGTCAAATATTATACTGTCAAATATTTCTCTAAAACTTTTATGTGTAATTGATCTTTAAAATAATACAAAAATTTTACTATTTAAAAGTTATACATTAGCCATAAGCAGTTACAGAGATGGCGCGTCACTTAAAATCAAATTCAAATTGCTTTATTCGTATAGGCCCCAAGAGACCACTTATGAAGGTTAAAATAAATGACTAACAGTGGGTCTCTGTAACGTTCGTCTACCCGAATCACAGACTAAAACTAATGCTGTCTTTATCAGATCATAAGAAATGACAAAGTCATCAACAGACCCAATCCATGCTCTAAGGCAACGAACCTACCCCACCATGCCCATTCCAAATTGAAATTATGATTATAATCAGTCTGATAGTAATGAAACAGTATCCTATAAAGACATTAATTGTTATGTATTGTATTCTACAGGACATCACTGCACCGGTCCAGAGCGCAGAACCAAGGGTGAACAACGAAGAAAACTGCTTCTCTGTCGCCAGAACAAGTCACACAAGAATCCCTGTACAAGAAAACTCTATGAACGAAATAAGGTCCTACCAAAGACCGCTAGAGTATGTCCAAAACGATGTCAGTTCACAAGATTCTGACCGAGCACCCAAACAAACGAACTTGCTCCAAGACGTCAAGGTTGAGAAACCAAAGTGGGGATTAAGAAAGTTCTTTGAGAGGCTGAACAAGAAGGTAGAGACCGAAGTGAAACTGGTACCAGAAAGTTCTCAGCGGACTCGAACATCTATAGTCAACGATAAACCTGTTAACATTGGGTTTGAGAGACCATCGAATCTGGTGCTAGATCAAGAGAGGAACTTTAATTTTGAAGCTCCTTGCTTATCTCCACCAAATAGAACTCTATCTCCTACCATGATGATGGAAGATAATGTTCTAGGCTTCAAGGAATTGCCTCCAAGAGAAAATGATATGAGAGCCCCTAACCAAATATTTGCAGTCATTGTACCTAAAGCGAAACCAGCCGACTTCGAAATGAGAAGCAAATCTAAAGGAAGCACGGAGAGCATCAACAAACAATCCGTTAGAACTTCAATGTCTTCGCAGAGCATGTTCAAATCTAACTCTGAATCCGAAGACTCAACGTTGAAGAAACGACTGAGTTGCGATAATAAAATAGTAAACAGTGCAAGCTCTTCCCGAGCTAGCATCAATTTAGAACTACAATACATAGATAACACAGAAAACTACAATGTACCAATCAGTCCATTTGATTTAAACTCAGATTGCTCGAGCAGCGAAGATGAACACCTAATGTTGCTATCAGAGAACGGTGGCTCTAAAATTACAATGCAATCCATACCCAAAACCCCAGATGTGTTAAAAGAATCAAGTCAAACCAAAGCAATAACATTCAACAAACTCCAGAACAAATACACCAACTTTGACAACGAGTTCAGCGATCCGAACGACAAAGAAAATGTAGTAAATGGCTACAGTGGAGACAACCCAGTCTATTTAGCAGCATTGAAAGGAGAAATCAACACTGCAGATTTGAAAATATACCAAGAAAGTCCTAAAAGCCCTAAGCCCTGCCTCAAACATTTAACAATTAAAAGACAGCATTCGCTCGAGCAAGTCAGTGAATTATTCACATCATCCGGTGATGTAAATTTGTTGAACCCAGCTGGTAGGGTGAAAACTCCTGGAGATTTGCCTGTAGCAGTGAGAAGGGCAAGACGAGACAGAGCCTTACAGAAAGGCAGGGCCAGTGAAAGCAACCGATTGAGCCTGTACGATGACAGAATGATGTTCGGTAACAGTTTGTGAAGGAATGTTGGAAAGTTTGTATTGTTACATTGTTCTTACTCTCTTCCAAATTATTGATAGTTGTATCAACTTGTGAATTTGTGAATGATAAACTAGCCCTTACCAAATTACCTCGAATAGTATGCCATAGAGTGTACCATACTCCATACCTCAAGAGATAGAAAAGTACACTTCATTAGCCGCAGTTCTGAAGTTGGAGAACACGATTTCAAAACACAGATGGCGCTGGAAAGAATATGCGACCTTGCTTGCGTATCATATAAAAAATATCTTTGGTCCTGCTTTTGCAACATATCGCGGTACGAACAATGATCGCATAGTGCCTGAAATAAAGAACCTAGCAGAATAATAAAAAATGTTTGAGGCATGCGATTTTTTTTAACTAGTTTTAAAAAAGCGTAGTAGAAGTACAAAATTAATCAACAGCAAGCGTTACGAAAAATATCCAAAAAGCAGCAACATTATAAAAGTATAGCGTCATCGTCGCGTAATTTTTTACAGTTTTGACAAATAATAAGCTGTGTTGTCATCTGTTCTGTCAATTTTTTTTTAATGTCTATGATCTATCACATTCAGCCAAAAAGAAGTTGAAAAAACCGTTCCGTCTTAAGAAATTGCATTCCGTTTCACGTTACGTACTAAAAAAACTATGATTTTCAGGAAATCGCAGGCCTATAAAATTGTAATTACATTTCAGAATATCTAGATTTTGAGAGCTCTTTCCAAAAAACCAACTGATAGCGTGTTTCAATTTTAGTACCAAAACTGAACAACTCTTTTAAACTTGTTATAGTACATTACGATATTAGTGCGTAAAGATGTTATAACCAATACGCACGTATATCGTACGACGTTTTTTAACACACTTGCGAGTAAACAGGAAAAAAAAACATTTAAATAAACTCAATCTGTGAATGCACACTGTTGCTTTCCCGCCATTTTACCAGCGCGCTTGAATAGCAACAGCGCGCTGCTCACTAGCTGGAGTGGTGCGGCGGCGATCAGTTCCATATTTGAAATGGCAAATAATACTGTTATGGAATTTGTATGGACTATAACTTAACTATTTGCTTTGATAACACACGCGTTTTTTATGACCCGCTTTACATATTTAAAACCGGTGGAATTATATCAGCTTTACGAGAGAGGGTGTTAAAAATATATTTTTAAAACTATTGCCCATTCAAAATGTACGAAAGGACTTACGAGTCACCGTAATCTACAACATACCATACCGTACACCGGTATTACAGTACGGTACCATAGTGTACATACATATTAGTACAGAATTACGCGAGCAAACATTGCTTCTGCTAGCCTGAATCTAGCCTTAAAACTTGGCTTAATTCAAGGGTTAAATTGTTCACATATTTACGTTAAAATGTCCTACGCTTATTTCGATGAATTTTACTGTCTTATTATTATTATTATTACTATAAGTAAATGTCTATTAATAATTTAGATATAAACGTTTTTTTATGTTCTTCACTGTTTCCGCCATCATTTGGGTCCTCTTTTCATGAAATTGCTTTAAGAATTCAGTCAGGAATCAGGATATTATATTATAATGACTTGAGTGATACTGGAGGCTTACCAGCATCTCACCGATCATTTAATTCAATTTTGACAAAGTTACGCTTTCACTATTTTATTTCTCATCAGAATATACATATTCACTTTAAAACACAATTTAAAGTAAAGTAAAATAATATCCAAAGAGTGAGCAAACTTATGAGTTAACCTACGCGGTAATTACAGATTTTATCCTTATTACGACTGGGTTAAGGTTATTTTTACATGACAAGTAAACCTTTGAGACGGTGGTACCACATTTGGACATGATAAAGAATATTTCAAAGTAAAGACACATTCAATCAATTTTTCCCATGTGTACGCATTTACTATAAAATTAAGATACATAAATCTTGTAAACAAAAAGTTACCTCACATTTATGTAAGAAAATATATTATAAGCTAAAAGTGCAGAGAAAAATAAACTGTATTCACAACTAGATGGCGCTAGGGATGCCTGAAAACAAGTTCTAAAGTTACATACATTACATTTTTTAAATTTTCGCGTTACTAAAAGTTTGTTAATTTAAAAATGGAATGTCATCGCGCTAAAACATAATTTTTATTTACATCGACGTTTTGGTCAAGTTACAATGATCGTGGTCGCAAGAAACTAGAGAAGCGGGTCAAAATAATTGAGTTATTTCTGACTACCCGCACTTGGTTTTGTAAAAGTTTAAACTTGATAAAAAAGAGGTTTTAGCGCGATTTAATCCATTTTTTAAATTGAACAGCATTATTATTGTTCTCTAATATAAACGTTTTAAAGTTTTGCTTAAACTAAAAATACTTTTCTCGATGTTCTATTTTGCGGGTAGTTTAAAGTTTGTGCTGTACTGCACTTTTCTTTATATTTTTGTATTGCACAGTTTTAAATCGGATGTTGTGACGTGTTATTTGGCATAGTCATTGTGTTATAGTGAGAAATAGAGAGTAGAAGAGACGGTTATTACTTTGCGCTATGGTCATGTAACCATGCATTACCTGCATCAAGGAAATATCAAACGGTTTCAGAAGAGTTTCTTTGAGACCGTCTGAAATTTCCTAGATTCGGATGACGTAGAGTTACGGTTTTTTTTTAATCCTATTTGATAACTAGACGAGCTGGTCATTCGCATGATGGTAAGCATAACGCCAGCCCATAACAATTCTTGTTGCGCGACCGTAACAGCTGAGCGCGATTCTGGCCCCCGGGGCGGACCGCCCCTGCTCCCGCCCCCCCCTTTACGCCGCCACTGGCCCATAACACTTGTAAACGCAATCGCAAAGCCGGAATTTGTACTTATACAATTAATTCCAAATAACCTTTGATCTTGGCGCCGCCCAAGTTTTTTATTATTCCATTCTTTTGCTAATTGTGATCTTTATTATAAAATAATAAATTAGTTTTAAGTTCCTATTGAAGCAGCCATGTTTTTACATTAATTTTGTTTTTGTGACTTTGTTATGTTTAAGTTTTAATCTCGTAACATGTTTTTTTTTTGTTTTGATAACATTTAAAATTTATTTTTTAATTTTAATTGTAAATAGTTTTATTTTTTAATGTATTTTCCGTGTTTATCAATTCGTCTGCTAATAATGCATAGTATGTTAAAATGTAAATTTAATCTTCAAGTAAGTACATATAGAGTCTTGAGCATCGACGCAAAATTGCAAGTCTCTCAGTTTTCTACAGGATACATTTTGGGGAGTGTGCGACAGAATTACACAACTTGATTCCAGCATCTCCATTTTTCCAACGGACGTCTAGAGGCACCGCACTGCGTCACCCATATATGGTTGATATCCCTCCTGTCCGTACCAAGCGTTTTGCTTCAACCTTCATTATACGTACGGCTAAGGAGTGGAATTCTTTGCCAGCCTCTGTGTTTCCCAATAGCTATAATTTGGGAGTTTTCAAGTCGAGAGTGAATAGGTTTCTTCTAGGCAAGCGTGCTCCATCGTCGACCGTATCGTCGCTTAACATCAGGTGAGATTGTGGTCAAACGTAAGCCTATATTGGTAAAAAAAAAAAAAATACCTAATAATTTTATAGAATTCTTGAACTTCTCATCTTGTATGGTTATTGGTATTGCAATGATGCCATGATGGTAGCCATTAGGCTACTACTAGAAAATGTCCTAGCTACTAATCTAGGTGAGTATTTTCTAGTCCTTTGCTAGCTACCGTCCTATAATTGAAAATCTATCGCCAAGCACCTATCAGTGTGTTCTGGTAGCTGCACTTGAGAAATTACTAACCGAAATATAGATTAGTCGCAATTGTCGTTTCTCTGATTAGGCAAGATAAAGATAAAACGATTGAGTATAAAAAAACTCACTTTTTAACACTATGCACTACTACCAAACGACGTTGTAAACAACAATTTCCATGATATGTACAAATTATTTGTCTACCGCATTCCATATTATATTTTGAAGTACAATTTAATTCTGAAGTTTATATATAAATATTCATAGAACCTACGCACGTTGTATTTGATTATCGATATATCTAATATTATAAACAGAAAACCTATTCGTATAGGTAAAAAATGTAAGAGCTTTTGATTCGTGATGATAATGGCTGAAAGAGCTTTTATGATCACTAATTTTTCAATTTGCTTTATCAATGTAAACACTACTGTGACGTCTAAGTAACCTGCGCAAAACAGTTGGTTAATCTACAGGCCATTGTAAATTGTCCCTTAGAAAATACTAAAAAAAAAAAACTTTACGGTTCGAATGATATCCGTGTCGGAAGCGACACTCTTGATCGTTTATATCTCGGAAACTCATCCCGACAGAGAAATATTGTCGGACGGCTCCGTAGCTAAGTTGGTAGTAACCCTGCCTGCAAAGCGAAGGGTCCCGGGTTCGATTCCCGGCCGGGGCAGAGTTTGTGTAAACATAAAGTTTGTTCTCGGGTCTTGGATGTTCGTGATGTGTATCTGTGTGTGTCCATGCCACCTGCGACACAGGGAATCCTAGTGCGGGGGTATGAGTGTAAGCGTTTATTTATTTATTATTGTCGAGTTTATATCCGTGTTTATGCAGCTGAGTTGTCGAATCTAAACGGGATTTTTTTCTGGCGGATTGCGATTCTAAAATATAAACGATCAAGACTGTCGCTTCCGACACGGATGTCATTCCGAGTGAATTAAAATCACCCTGCTGATCTACATCTATCTATTGGTTACACTTTTAATCTAGTATGTCAGGTTGTATAAGATTGTTGAAAATTTGAAAGTCTGCTACTTAATATTTATCAGACTAACGTATATCTTTATATGTATTTAACCGGATTCACTTACGTGGTACAGCCGAGCTTCGCGACGATTGCTCGGTACTCGGGCTGCACCCAGTCGGAGCAGTCGCGTGTAGCTCCGTGATGAAGAGGTACTGAATACCTCGAAACCGGTCGAGCAATAGTCGCGAAGCTCGGCTGTACCACGTAAGTGAATCCGGTTAAATACATATAAAGATGAGTAATACTTACGAAAGTTTTAATCAAGAAATAACGTTATACTCTCGTTTTTATTGTAAATTAAATTTCAAAGCGTTTTTATGATGACAACACTGCAGCTGTTTTCTGTGCTTTTAATTTAATAGTTTAGAAAGACGTTTGACGACAAGATGTAGATGCAGATAGTCTGAAGAGAAGACGCTCATATTGATAACGAATGGAAATAAATGCTTAGGAATTTAGGAGAACCCACGCGCGGTTATGGCGCTTTGACATGGTCTCTTACTGATGGTTCTTCATTAGCAAGCTCAAAGTTGCGAAACAAGTTATGGAGGGAGCTACGCTCAGGTTTTCCCTGCGTGATAAAATCCGGAATAAGGAGATCCGCAGCAAAGAGAATACAAATACTTGATCCAAAAGAGATTTAAAGTCACCGGCATAGCTCTCAAAATGGCAATGAGCTGGTCATATCGCTTGCAGTACCGACAACCGATGGGGAAGAAAGATTCTCAATGGGGCATTTAGTCCGCTAGGTGGCGCATTGTTTCACTATGAAAGTTCATTATAAAATTTTAGTAAGCAAACAAAAAATAGTCTTTGAAATAGAGTATGCCCCTGTGAAGTGCAATTCAGTGTAAAATTAAGATACACACGTTTCCCTTCTGACGAGAAAACACATAAATTGTGGATCAAAGCATTACTCATCAAAAATTATTGGAAACCAATTATTCTTCTTGGTTATACAGTGACCATTTCAAATCTAATGATTTTTATCACGCGAGCAAGTTTACTAGTATAATCCATTATTCCTCAAAGTAAAGCATCAATGACAAGCACCAGGGATGGTGGCGCCATCTGAGATTAGCTTTGCCTGTGCCCCCCATTGACACCTAGCAATAGCAATTGCCCCGGTAAATTGCAAACTTTTGAGTTAACAAACTTGCCAGTAATTGATATTAAATTGAAAGTTTTTGATGCACGTAAAGCTAAATAAACCTCTGATAAAGTATTACTAACTTAGACATTTTTAAATTTTCGATTAATTGAAGAAAGAGCAGGTACTATCAGCTCCAATGATTATTGGCACGCTGACTGTACAGTGCTAGAGCCTAAAAGCAAGATGCTTTCGTTATCAATGTGTGCCTGAAAATTAAGTAAAATTGATGGAAATATGTACAAATTCATTGTTGTTATGGAAAAGGCTTCAGTTCACTGGTGTCGCTGTAATTCAACGCTTTAGTTGACGAGCTAAATTAAAAAAAAGATTGATTCATTCTTAGCAAATTAAAACTGCACAGATACAAAAAAGATTTCGTCCGATTCATGTATGCTGATAGGTTTGTAACATCAGCTATCTACCCGTGAAAATCCCGTCAAAATGGGTCCAGCCGTTTCGGTGATTACCCGGAACAAACAGACAGACAAAAATTTAAAAAATGGTTGTTTTGTTACACGTACCGTATATAATTTCATATTATGCATTTAGTAAAAAGCTATTATTTTGATATTACAAACAGACACTTAAATTTTATTTATTTGTATAGATACTAGCTGCTGCCAGCGGTATTACCCAAGTGGAGAATCCTCCAGGACTTTTTTTACCTACGTACTAAAAAAGTTTATAATAACATTTGTCTTTTTAAAATAGATAACTAGGTACACAATGTTAAATAGGTGTTTATTATTTTTACCAGCACGAAATTTAGCTAGTCGACTAAGCTAGAATCATGCTTTGTTGATATTATCTAAGAAGTATGTTTAAACGAGTACCTATCACACGAAATATAAGAATTACATATGTTTTTATAAATCAGTGTTTTATTTTCAAAACTCGTTTGAACAAGAACAGCATTGAAGAGTTCATAGTCGACCCCAGTCTATCCCATTTGCGGAATTGAGAAGAGGTTAAAAAGCTTTTATTTAAAATGCAATGTTTTTATAAAGGTATTTGTTTAGGTCAAATCTTGCAAGCTAAATTTGATGTCCAGGGTCCTGATGCTGGAGCCGGAAGGTGGCCACAGGAATTCTAACGAATCGGACGTAACCGCATCGAGTTTGGGCTCGTTTCATTTGTCTTTACAAACACTCCGATGATCTCCAGGGTCCTGATGATGGAGCTGGAAGGTGGCCACAACATTACAGTACCAATTACGTATTTTATAATAACTTGCCTGGAAGAATATATTTTTTCACAAAAAACTTAATATTCATTTCGACTGTACGCGAGTTTCGCTCATTATTGAAGTGGTGTTCAAGTAAAACTAACTGGGAACAACTGGTCTAGTGGGTTGAGAATCTGGTAATACCTCGTCATTTTCCAAAATAACTTTCTGTGTGGAAAAATAATTACCCGTGGACAAAGCAGTGGGACCACTGGTAATACCTCGGTTAGAGATTGGTGAGAGAGATGAGAGTCTGGTGATCTGTTCAGCTGCACAAGTACGGATCTATTCGGGTCGATAAAATTGACAGTTCAAATCGATAAAGTGGGTTTTATCGATTTGACCTGTCAATTTTATCGACCGAAAAGATCCGTACTTGCGCCGCTGTTCATAAACATCAGGCTTCATCAACTTACAGGCCACGAGACCGCGGAATCAATTCCTGCTATCCTAAGATTTCGGTGATAGAAAACATCGCGATATGCACATAAAGCAGAGTAAAATAATTACTTAAGGTGAATCCTCCAGCAAATGCATCGCAAAACCATTTCAACCCTGAAACTATCATCGCGTTATTTCAGGGACGTTAAAGAAAATATCCTGTCAATCTCGTAACATTTTCCCTACATATTGCACGTATAAAACATTTTTTATAGTAACATAAGGAATCAGGACATTATTGACATTGGAAAAAACCACTGAATCCTTGCATCTCCATATGAATTAAAACTTGTTATAAAATTTGGTTTACGAGTGGATTAACCATTGAAAAAATGGTCTATTACATGTTTAAAGTTTTTGGTACTGTTTTATTTTTTTGAGCCAATCATTTTCGGCAGAGGCGTGCGCAAAGATCGGGCGTCAATCGGCAGCCGTCTCCCAAACAGAGGATCAGATGCTGAAGGTCATTCGCTTAACGATGCGCCTTATTAAAAAATATTCTTGAAAAATATCTTAAACACAGGTAAGCAAATAAAAAGCTTAATTCGTAAAAATCCCCCTTTAATTCATAATTAACAAATATTTAAAACACTGTTTTCATGACAGAATGTATTGCAAAGACCTACTTAAATCACTGTTAATGTGGACAAACAATCATTCAGTATGATTATACAATATAATTACATTGTATAGTTTGACTAAAACCATAAGGTGGAATATAAAAAAGTTAAAAGTACCCTCATTTTCATAAATACACCAATTTTCATGAGAAAGTGCAGTAATACAGCTGGCGGTCCACCTGATAGAATACCTGCACAGTTTGTACGTAATAATTGGTGTCCATCGAGATACTAACCCCGAGAGATGAAATACTGTACTCTCCGATCTCACAATAATGTACTGATTTTGCTGTAACAAATATCAGCGATTAGCGTATCAGCGCAAGGAGAATCGGCGCGAGGAGGTAGCTTAGCCAATCAGAGCGCATTATGTCTAGGCAAAAATGGTGGAATTTATTTCGTGCAAACCAAATGTCACTGCATCTCTAGGGGTTAGTTCCTCGATGTTGGTATCTAAAGACTTTTTTTTATTTCAAGCCTTTTACGAGTATGACAAACAAGACTTCTTACATAAAATGCAAGTATTTTACAATGTATTTATGAAAACAATGTTACATAAACCGGTCACATTTAAATCTACATATCACATATAAAAATTACATATTAACAACAATATTAAACTACAGCTTATGTCTAAGTAAGAAAGTATATTATGGAAAATAAATGAACCATTTCATATTAGGTAACCGTTATAAATAAAATTATATTTTGTGAAAATAGTAATTACTTAATAAGATTTAAAGGTGCTTTTGAATCAAGCGAGACTTCAAACGTAAGACTCATTAGCAAAGTGACATAATGGATGTTTTTATAATTTACCGTGAGACGGCACGGCACAATTTTATCGTCTCAACACTATAGGAAAACGGAATGTATGGAATTGTAAGAAGACGCTTTTAATAATCTGTTGACAATAACGTCACGCCGTGCATGATTAACCTTTATTGCCTATTATGACTGTAGACGCTTATGCAAGTATGCGTTTTGCTGTCAAAATAACCAAGCTTTTGCGTCAAGCGCGGATTACGAGATAGTACACGCCATCACGCGCAAGCTCGGCTTGATGCAAAACCATTAAAAAATCACGAAATAGACAAGAACAGCAATACGGCAAGACAGTGCTGTCTCGAAGCCTTGCCTGGGCTCAAAGCGACGACTGCTCCGCTTTACGTTACATACATAAATTGCGCACCACCGTTCATTTACCGCGGCGTCTGCACTGAGCACGCAATGGTTGTAAAATATTTTTTTTTTAATAGAGGTCGTAGAAGCGGGTGCCGTGCTCGGACTAGATTTCCATCAAGCCCCAACCACAACCACAATAGACGATACGATATGCGTGAAGCGGGATCATGGTTTTTCTATGGTTTTCTCGTGGTCCGCGATTGATGCTAAACCATCAATTATGAGTGTGAGGACTGCCTTATGTTAAATGTCTTGTGACGGTAAAATCATGGCGTGCCTTTTGACGGTACAATAGAAAATCGCCGAATGTAAGGAGAAAGAAAAAAATAATAATAATAAAACTATAATAAATATAATTTATAAACCTTAAACCCCTATAAGTTCATAATTATCCACCCAGCCTTTCGGAGAATATGCGGAATGCAACATATAAAATACACGCTTTAATTTTTGGTGTGACAATTATGTATACACAAATAATATTATATTTCTAACTCAAAGATTGAAAACTATATTTACATTTCTGTACAATTATTGAATGTATCGATAGAGAAAAAAATATAAATGAATTTATGCATAAAAAATTCTGATATAAATTTTCTTCATTTATTGTCAAATTAATAAGTAATTAACAGATTTTTAATTAGTGAAATCGTCACACCAAATCGCTGAAAGGTAAAGAATAACAAGCTCTAAATAGAAAAAAAAAACACGATGAAAAATGAAAGGTTAGGTTGCTTCTTTGAAAATTGCCGTTAAGATTTATCCATTTCTTTTTAAGTTATCTAATAGTCAAATCCAGTAAGTTATTTTGAAAAATGTGGACTTATTACCCTTTACCTCTGAGCTACAGGAATATAATAATTAAATCACATTGGATACCCCCAAAATAACATAACCATAAACTGTATCTTTAATCACATTCATAAACAACGTACAAAAACGTTGACGCATCTCGTGGACCAAAACGATCAACATTGGTTACATAGACCAGAAGTAGGCACAAAAAAAATGTTCTTGCGGTCTTGAAAATTTAATAATATTTAACATTTTACTTTATTCAATAAGTATAGTTATGTATAACGGCTATTTTGCCATTGGTTATAAAAAGCAGAACGTGACACGTCTTAAATACGTTGACCGGTTAAAATACCTTCCACCCTTTTCTCATGTTATTTGCTCGAAAGAGACAGTGTTACTAAAATTAAGATTATGACAATAGAATCGATGAGAGTTTCCCTTTTGCCGCCCGTTTCCATTTATTACAAGACCTTTCTATTTTGACGCGACAAAAAAAGAAACATTTCGAATGCGGTTTAAAAAATCCAAGAGCCATTAACCACGCAGCATTTGGTCCATGCAACCACGGCTTGTTTTGGTCTACGAATGTGCGTGAACGATGAACTTGGTACGAACAAAGATCGGGAGTAGAGACCCTTCCCCTTGAGTACCTCTATTATAGTGTCGTAGTACCGTAGACTGACGATTACCTGAGGAAAGAATCAAGTTATTACGGACTAGCTTTTGCCCGCGGGTTCAACCGCGTGGGTATTCCCATAGAAAAAGTGCCATTTTTCGTGATAGAAACTAAAAATATAACAAGTCGATGTAACACATCATATGGACTATATAAAACATTTTGGTCTAAAAAAAATTAATTCGAAGTATTTTTTTTAATCCCCCGTGGGGAAATTTTCTAAAGATACCCGGCTGCCCATGAGGAGCAGCTGGGTTATGTGGGGGTTTTTACCCACTAAAACCCCCCAGGTTTGGTCTGCCTCGGTGCTACAACGGGAGGGCCCCGGGCTCTCCAAATGACCACACCGGTGCTCCCCAGCACTGCGCCCTCCTGCCGACCTCCATCCACGACAGGCCGTGCCGCAACGAAATACCGTCCTTCCAGGGCTTGCTTGGGTGGTTAGAGCCCTATCTCTAATCACGGCTCCGTAGCTAAGTTGGTGGTAACACTGTCTGCAAAGCGAGGGGTCCCGGGTACGATTCCCGGCCGAGGCAGATTTTGTGTAAGCATAAAGTTTGCCCTCGGGTCTTGGATGTTTGTGATGTGTATCTGTGTGTGTCCATGCCACCTGCGACACAGGGAATCCTAGTGCCAGGATTTGAGTGTAAGCGTTTATAGAGTATACTCACGTGTTGCGTAGTTTGTTCTCGGGTCTTGAATGTTTGTGATGTGTATCTGTGTGTGTACATGTCACCTGCGACACAGGGAATCCTAGTGCCGGGGTATGAGTGTAAGCGTTTTTACAGTATACTCACGTGTTCCGAGCCGCGCGGCGCGCTGCGATCCTGTACGCTATGAACGGCCACACCAACAATAGGAACAGTGTCGGCGGACTCAGCTCCTGCCACGGCCACCGCCACCCGCTGGACACTTGCTGTCAATGTGGGAAATACATTTTGCTACAGTAACGGAAGATGTATGCAGTAGGGATGTTGATGTTGTTACCACCGCTTTGCTCGTGAAGTCTGCCGCCAAGCAGTAATGTGCAAGCATTACAAAGTGTTCCGGTTTGATGAGCAAAGTAGCCAGTGAAATTACTGGGCTTATGAGACTTAATACCTAATGTCTCAGGGTAACGAGCGCACTGCATTACCGCGCAGGCCTTTGTGTTTCAATTTTTCAAATGTCTGTGTGGCACTGCTATCGTTATGTGCCGGCGTTATGCTTACCATCAGGCAAACGACCAGCTAGACTCGTTACCAAGAACATATAAAAAAAACATACCTGTAGCATTCTCCGGTCCCCTTCCACTGCTTTCCTGAGCGCCGCCACGTCCGCCTCTAGCCTCGCCAAAGTGCCCGGGAGCTGCTCTAACACTTTTAGGTCTGAAATCAACGAATTACCCAGAAGTTCAAAAATAAGTTCTCTGTGGCAAAATATATTTTTCTAGACGAACTTTTATAAAATACGTAACTGGTGTAATCTTCCGGCTCGATCATCAAAAATGAGAGTCATAGTCAGGCGTGTCTACTGAACGCTAAACGCCCCATAGGAATTGGACAGAACACGTGACGTCACATGTTATACGCGGGCCATAAAGCTGTACTAAAAACATGCATTTTATTGATTTTGGCCGTGAAAAACTGCTTAAAACATGTTCATACATTTTTTTATTCATTAAAATGTAAAGAGTTTCATACTGTCATTTAAATTACTATTGTATGATAATGAAATCGTTGAATGGGGAGCCACACTGCTTATTTATCCCGCTAGGTGGCGCATTATCGCTGGTGTTGTTTCACTGTGAAACCTCATTATAAAATTTTAGTAAATAAACAAAAAATCGTTTTGAAACAAAGAATGCATCTGTAAAGTGCAATTCAGTGTAAAATTAAGGTACACACGTTTCCCTACTAACGAGAAAAAACGGAAATTGTGATCAAAGCATTGCTCATCAAAATCATTTGAAACCAATAATTATTCTTCTAGGTTATATAGTGACCATTTCAAATCTTATGATTTTTAAAACGCGGGCATGTTTACTGGTTATAGTTAAATTCGTTAACCCTCAAAGTAACCATCAATGACAAGCACCAGCGATGGTGGCGCCATCTGAGATTATTCGAAAAACTTTTAGATGCAGTATGTTGGTGAAAATTACATATTTTTTGAGATTTTTTTTTATAATGTTAATGTGATGTTCTTAAACCTAAAACCACAGTAAATCTGGTGGCAGTACTTACGCGTGAGCTGTGATGTGATCTGGTGCGCGTGACCGTTGCTCAGCCTGGGCGCTGTTTGTTGCGGCGCCGGCGCCTCCTGGTCACTCTGTCGATAGTAAACAATTAGAAGTCATCCCACATCCTGTAGCAGGGAAGGAGAACCAATGGCACAGTAAATACAATACACTACAATACGCGTGCCAGAGGTGGCAAAGACAAAATAATTCGGGCACGCCATTAATTAATTATTTAACGAATCTTTATACTGGCTCGAAAAAAATTGTATTTTGTTTGTCAGAGTCCAGTTCAGCTTGCATTCCATTAAGAGTGACCAAGTTGATCCTAATCGTACTAATATTATAAATGCGAAAGTGTTTGTTGGTTAGTTGATTTGTTGGTTTGTCCTTCTTTCACGCAGCAACGGAGCAACGGATCTATGTGATTATTTGGTATAGATATAGTTTATGGACCGGAGAGTAACATAGACCACTTTTGCTGCGTGCAGCGTGAAAGAAGGAAAAACCAACAAACATACAAACACCCTTTTGCATTTCCTATAGTACGGATATCTTAAATATTTTGAAAGAAAGGTTCGCCATCCCTGTCCTATAGTTACACAAATTAGTAGTACTTAAACCATTACACATTAATATTCTGCATCAACGATTACACACATTTTTTAATTCGTGTCTACAAAAAGGTTGACGATCATTTTCCCGTTTGGTCTGAGCTGACCTTTGCCAGTATCTATGTTTTCTAATTAAATAGGAACGTACAGGTTAGTTAAAAAAAAGCATATAGGTAGAAAAGAAAATTAATAGTTAAATGGCACTGAGTAGTCGCTTCCTCGTAGAACAAGTGCTGTTTAGCTTTCGCTTCACTTAAATTCTTTTTTTTTTTATCTCTGTGGACCCAAGGCTTATTACAATTAGGTATAATGAATGTAGGTGTCCGTTAGTATATACGACCTATCGAGAATAAGGGCAAGGAACACGTCGGATTTCACTTTACAAATCATATGCTTCTCAATCAGTTGCATACTTTGAAAGTGCAACAGTCATTTAACTATCATGAGCGCTCTCCATCTGGTGTTACTGCTCATGTAATAAAGATATTTGTTTGATTTTTTTTTACACTAGGTTGTTGAATAAAATAGTTTTTTTTACAAGTTACAATTCTCACTTTTTAAACTTAGTCGTATTCAGTGTAACAGAATGCTTTTAAAAAAGCGGAAATCGATTTCGACAAAGACTTCTCGATATATTCATCCCCCATTTTCCATCCTTAGGTATATAATACCTAATTCTATGCGGTATTATACTAAATGGGGTATTCTTTTCCTTTTTTCCTTGAGGTACGGAACACTAAAAAAGACGAATAAAAAACTAAAGAAATAAAAAAAGAACATCCTATTTTTTCGTCGGTTAACAAAGGAAGCGTCTACCCAGCAAGAGACAGCACGGAAGGAAGTGACAGAGCGCATACGTACAATACTAACATCGACTGTGTCTATGTACTCATCCTCAGATTCGTGGCGGTGACGCGGCGGCGGGGAGATGGCGCGAATAGGAGACGAGGCGCCGGACACCGAGCGGGAGCCTGCAGTGGGGAAACGTAAAATATCATCATTATCGGCTCGAAGATGTCCTGCAGAACCTGGTGCCATAGTACCCAGTTGCCATAACACACCACGCTTGGCAGGCATCTTAATGATCGAAGAAACGTAAAAACTGTGTTAAAATTTGGGGTACGTCATGTGGCGAAAACATCTCAGGAGGCCTACCACAATCTTGAATTCTTTGCCGGCTTCTGTGTTTCCCAAAAGCTATAATTTGGGAGTTTTCAAGACGAGAGTGAATAGGTTTCTTCTAGGCATCAGGGAGATCGTGGTCAAAGGTAAGCCTATTTCAGATATAAATCAATCCGCAACCGCAGGAATGTACCGAAAAGAATTACCGTCAATTCGATGATTTCTCGGTGTTTTCCGGGACCTGCACTTGAGAAGTAACCATCAAGGAACAGCGTGTATTAGCTGCTGTATACCCACTTACCGCTGGGCGTGTTGTGCTGTGAACGCACTCTGGCAAGGACGTCTCCCGCGACCAGCTCCAGGTCTGTGTTGGGGAAGTTCTGGTCATCGTCATCCACCGACAGGAATGACGCCACGTCGGAATTGTACGACATTGTTTCTACAATCTGGAAGGGAGAAAAATTTCACTGCTGAACATCGTCCTACCCAATGAAGTGGATTTGAGCATTATACACCAAGATTGGCAGCCGTCTTGGTGATCGCAGTAGATGTTCCGATGTGCCGAGGAATATGCTCTTCCCATTCCCTGGATACTTCCTTAGCTGGCTCTTATAGCAGCCACGGACCCCACGGGAATATACGGGGTGGTACTACTCTTACCCGGAACGACATAGCGCAGAGGCAAAGAATAAGAAGTGCCGAATTAATAGGTACTATTACATTCGCCATAAACTACTCGTATAACCGTCTCAATAACCAAATCCGGTAATTACCGGTTTACCTCTCGGCTACAGATTTACTGGTTTTTGGGTCTATGGATTACTATGTTCTGTGTCCATGGTAAAGATTGCCAGAGGTTCGAGATGATTGGCGTAAGTGGGCGATGACTTTTTCTAGCTGGCAACCTATGATCAATTGATCACCCATAAAATTCTAAAAAAATGGTCACTTAGTTATTGATAAGTTAAAAAACCTACTTTACCTTGTGTAATTCATCGACGTACGCTTGCATTGCTTCGCCTTGCGTCATGTTGCCTAGTTTGTTCCATGCTTCCCATTTTGCTCTGTAAAAATATGAAACAGTATATTTTTATCCTATTGTTACAGTACACTGCTAGTGGATAACGAGAACAGCTGTGGCACAAGCACACTAAACCACAATGGTCAAAATAGTAATGGTTTGTAATCATTGTGATAACGCGCTAGCCACAATGGTGGCCAGCCATCACCATTAAGCTAATTTGGCAGTTTGGTAAATCATTCTGATATCAATTTCCCTTCGGCAATAACAAAATAGTTGACAGATATGACATTACCAACTTTTGGCACTATTGCCAGTTGTGATGGCTAATGGCACCACTGCCATCGCAATTTCAGTTGTTTAGCGTGCTTGGCCCCCTGGTCGTTTGCTTGATGGTAAGCATACAATAACGCCAGCTCATAAAGTCATAACAATAGCCAATCTCAGATGGATTACGTGGAGTCAGGAGTGATATGAATATTGGATATCCAAATGTTCCAAATCCAATGTTCCAACTCATCGTGTGTGGCCGATACGACGCACCACTTCGCGCTTAGTTGGCTGTACTCGAGAGGAAGAATGACCGAACAATGGAGCGATGCCGATGGCGCGCCCGGAATGGAGTGCTTGAAATTGGACCATCGTTCCACTCAAGCCACGACGCGCGGAGCGATGGCTTTGGAACGATCGTAAATGGTGGACTTAAGTTCTGCATGACACTGCAATTGTTACGAGCAAACGTTATTGCTTGATATCAGGCGAACGACTTGCCAGTCTGGTTACGTTGCAGCCAGTAGGAAATAAAAAAAACGACGATGGAAAGCTGTGAAAGACACATTCTACTACGCACCACCGCACAGTCTACATCTCGACATACTTACAGCCGTACACGCATATGCATGTTTGCGTTTTTCTGTCAAAATAACCATGGTTTTGCAACAAGCGCGGAAAAATCCACTAGACAGATAAGAACAGCAATACAGCCAGATAGTGCTGTCACTTTCACTTCTTGCCTGAGCTCAAAGCGGCGACTGATCTGCTTTACGCTATATACATCACTTGCGCACCACCTATATAATATGTAGGGTAAACCAACTGACCTGTTCACTACATCCCAGAAACCAGGCTTGGGTTTATCGCACGGTCCCTCCTGGGCCTGCTTGAAGTAACTGTAGAACCTGAGCATCAGCTCATTGCTGGGCTGGTAGGATCCTGAAAAAAAGAGAAATACAGGTTAAAATCTGACCACTCCAGACCAGAAATACCCAGTGCGGCTTGGTGAATATCACATGTCCTCGAATTTTGTGGTTCTTGAACATGTGGGTTTTCTCACGATGTTTTCCTTCGCCGTTTTAGAGCGAGTGTCTATAATCCACACATAACTTGATATAAGTCATCGATGCGGGTCGAGTCGAGATTCGAACTATGGTGCGTCGGGTTGAAAGTCGGGCAAGTTCCCGCTCGGACACACTGGCCGCCACTGGACGCCAAAGACGATTGTTTTGTTTATTTACTCAAATTCTATAATGAAGTTTCATAGTGAAACAACACCAGCGATAATGCGTCACCTAGCGGGATGAGTAAGCAGTGTGGCTCCTCATTAGCACGTAATGTATCTGATACTGTATCCTACGCACCATACACTGCTGTATCGCGTCTACGTACTCATTACTCACTGATACATTACGGTCATTACTTGCTACACCTGTAAGGCTAAGATTCAGAGACGATTCTAAGCGTAGACCTTGGCTTCCATATGTCAAAACTGTATAGAATTTTGACGTATGGAAGCGTGAGTCCACGCTTAGATTCGTCTCTGAATCTCAGCCTTAGTGCTTTAGGCACAGGGAATCTTAGTCCAGGGGTATAAGTGTACAAGCATTTGTTTGTTTTCGAATACCCTAATTATTTTACGTTTGCAAGTCGTTGACTCCTTCATACGGTACAGCTAGTCAAATCAACTGGAGATAACCCGAGTTTAGGTACTCATGAGGTTTTTGTCTAGAGGTTAAAATAGTTCAACGCCTTGTTATTCATAATTATCATTGTATACAGTTTACAATGAAACATTTATTACTAATTATGCGCATATTAATAATAGTTTGTTCAGCACGAATACGCGACTGGGAGGCCGAGTATGTTGCGCGCGTATCTATTCGACTTCTTCTTTCATACTTCGAAAAAATGAGGAGTTCCTTAATTCGTCAGTACTTGTTTTATTAGCTTCAATTGTAACTGACTAACAAACAAAATACTAAACTATCATATTTTGTATAACAAAAAAAACCTAAATTTAACCTTTATGTAAATCTAACCATTTTACGTCCTTTAAACTTTATGGTGTTTCTTTTAAATAAAAACTATGAATAACATTCAACTAAAAGCAAACGCATCGCAATTTTCAACCTTATTTCAATACAAAAGAGCGATACCTAAACGAGCGCCTTAAGTCTCTTAAGCCCAGCAATTTCACTCCCTACTTTGCTTATTAAACGGTAACAACGGGAACACAGTAATGCTGCACATTACTGTTTGGCGGCAGAATTCACGAGCAAAGCGGTGGCAAAACAGTTATTCCTACCACCTAGCAAGGAAATACCTTCAGCATTTGACTTTAGTGTTATGTTATTGTTTACGTAAGAGGTTTGGTAATTCCGTCGTGCTGTAGTGAACATTCGCATAAGATAAGAATTGTAATAAACAATTTTAATTATGCGATTACAATAATTAATTATAATACATTTATCTATGGATTTTAATGTTGGGTCCCACGACTGATGAAGGATTTTAGATAATAGCATAGCCATTATTATTGTGTACTAGCTTCTGCCCGCGGTTTTCACCCGCGTTCCCACAGGAACCGTGCATTTTTCCGGGATAAAAAGTAGCCTATGTTACTCTCCGGTCCATAAACTATATCTATGTCAAAATCACCTCATATCAAAAATCACGTCAATTCGTTTTTTTTTTTTTTTTTAATGTTATTCGGTAACGAGACGAGCTGGTCGTTTGCCTGATGGTAAGCATAACGCCGGCCCATAACAATTGCAGTGCCACCCAGAACTTTGAAACACAAAGACCTGCGCGGCACTGCAATGCGCTCGTTACCCTGAGACATTAGGTATTAAGTCTCATAAGCCCAGTAATTTCGCTGGATACTCTGCTCATCAAACTGGAACACAGTAATGCTTGCACACTACTGCTTGGCGGCAGACTTCACGAGCAAAGCGGTGGTAATAACCCAGACGGACACTCGCAGAAGAGTTAGTCCTCCCACTAACAAAACTACTACTTCGTTGCTCCGTTATTGCGTGAAAGAAGGACAAACCAACAAACACACTTTCGCATTTATAGTATTAGTAGGATGAAACGAAACGTACTTATAATAAATGCGAAAGTGTCTTTGTAGGTTTGTTTGTTTGTCCTTCTTTCACGCAGCAACGTGATTTTTTGCATAGATATAGTTATGGACCGGAGAGTAACAATAGGCTACTTTTATCCAGGGAAAATGGACTGTTCCTGTGGGAATCACCACGCGGGTGAAACCGCGGGCAGAATCTAGCCGTTATTACATTTTGAGTATCGTTACATTTGTTTTATTTTTTATTTACCCCTACTGATATTATAAACTAGCTTCCGCCCGCGGCTTCGCCCGCGTGGTATATATCTTTATAGCCTTTGTGTTATTCCAGAACCTAAACTATTTACGTTCATCAAAATCCGTTTAATAGATACGGAGATAATTCCAAACATTCACACAAACTTTCGCATATTTATAATATGAAAGCTGAGAACATAATAAATGACAAAGACATCAACAGACCCAATCCGTGCTCAAAGTCAATTAACCATCCAGAAACCTACCGTGCCCGTTCCAAACTGGTATAGGCCGAGCAAGAAGAATGGCAAGAAACTCGTCTCGGCATTCTTTTTAAAAATAGTTTTTACAATGATTCTAATGCTAACAATCATGTTTAAAAAGTATTACAGTAGTAGCCTAGAGAACTAAAAATCTTGGATAATAGTACATTACGATATTAGTGCGTAAAGATGTTATAACCAATACGCACGTATATCGTACGACGTTTTTTAACACACTTGCGAGTAAACAGGAAAAAAAAAACATTTAAATAAACTCAATCTGTGAATGCACACTGTTGCTTTCCCGCCATTTTACCAGCGCGCTTGAATAGCAACAGCGCGCTGCTCACTAGCTGGAGTGGTGCGGCGGCGATCAGTTCCATATTTGAAATGGCAAATAATACTGTTATGGAATTTGTATGGACTATAACTTAACTATTTGCTTTGATAACACACGCGTTTTTTATGACCCGCTTTACATATTTAAAACCGGTGGAATTATATCAGCTTTACGAGAGAGGGTGTTAAAAAACTTATTACCAGCAATGTTTCATACAGTAAAACAAAATACCTACGAATACGTGCATGGGTCATGTAACGGGCACGAACTATAATAGAACGATGCAACGACCCAATGGAAAAAAACCAGCCAACCAACCGTAGACTACAATGAAAATATAGACGGCTTGCTTGGAACCCGATAGTTAATTCTCAAGAATGCCAACATGTATATTTTACAATAGTTAGTACTTACTACTTATAATAGGCTAATAGCAAACTGTGTCCACTACTATATTTTTTAAAGATCTTACTATATAGATTCATGTCTTCAGTTAAAATTAAGAAAAACCTATAGCTCTATTTTTTCATCTACCACTCTTAGAAAAAACTTTCAAGTATTGTATATTCATATTTTTTTATTTATAAGGTTTTGTTTAATTTTGTTTTTAATTGATAAATTCTGAGTTTTTTATTGAATTATGTAAATAATCTTATGTATAAGTACCTACAATTATAAATGATAAACATAGATTGAAATAACTTTAATCAAGTTTTACGATGTCTAATTACTAATTAAACTATTATAAATCATAATTAAATATACAATACATATTTTAATTATTTATTTAGATATCATAAGTATTGTACTGAAAAAAAACGAATGTTGGTATAAAAGTAAAACAGCAGCTAATAAAAAAAAATTGCACTTCTAATAAATATAAATAAAAAATAAATAAATAAACGCAAAATGAACTATACGTTTCAAGGATTCACACAATCTACAAGGACCATGTTCCTCCAGCACGTAGAACAAATACTATAGAACAGTCGGTGAAATTACTGGGCTTATGGGACTTAATACATACTGGTCTTAGGGTACCTAGTGCATTGCAGTGCCGCGCAGGGTTTTGTGTTTCAAAGTTCTGAGTAGCACCACAATTGTTATCGGATTATGTATTCTGCGTTATCGGCTGGAGTTATGCTTACCATCAGGCAAACGACTAATCTCTTTATCCATAGTTTAAAAAAGTTGTCCATCCACCTATCGACTACACCATGGGAGCTGTCAGAAATCCGCAAAGTTAAATTTAATCATAATGTTATACATTTTAATCGGACTAGCATACTTGTGCAGTTACATCTAAGGATTTCAGGCGGTTCGTCTGTTATTTATGTGTTCGTCTATACCAACACTGTGGTAAGTAACAGTTATTATAATCGCACCATCGGAACGCGCTGTCTAGTACTGAGCGCTTTTTTACAAATGGGAGATTATGGGAACTTCCCCTAAGGCAGGCCTCACACCTAATTCATGATTGATGGATAAGCATCAATCGCGGACCACGAGAAAATCATGGAAAAACCACGATCCCCGCTTGACGTATATCGTATCGTCTATTGTGGTTGTGGTTGGGGCTTGATGGAAATCCATTCCAAGCACGGCACCCGGCTTCTACCTTCTATGCGTCTACGACCTTTATTCAAAAGAATTGTTACGCAACCGCTGCGTGCTCAATGCAGACGCCGCGGTAAATAACCGGTGGTGTGCAAGTGATGTATGTAGTCGCTTTGAGCCTAGGTAGTGCTTCGAGACAGCACTATCTGGCCGTATTGCCGTTCTGCTAGTGGTATTAAAGCTACTGGATGCCCTATTTAATAATAATTTTATGAGCACGACCTTTGCACCACAGATAACCTTATCAGCTGTAGTTTGTTTTGATTTTCACTGCACGTTCAGTTTATTATGAAATAAACTGTTATTATGAAATAAACTGGTTCATAATAAAGTTAATATAAGAAACTAAATCCTTAGTAATATTATTCAACTAAAACAAGAGACATTGATTTATTCGCGGATGCTGTTTGTGGGTTTAAAAAGATAATAAATATTTATTTTAGTCATTAATTTCATATGTTCTACATTTTTATATTTATCATAGTCTTTGTTCTTCCTTTTTCCAATCATAAATTTATATTAAATATTTTAACAGGTATTTAATTAAACTGCAAATTTTTGGGATGTAGTCTACACCTATAATTATAATAATATTAGAATTTGGTCTCTTTACTTGTAATAATGTATATTGCGTTCGTGTTCTTTTTAGTAAACAAATAAATACATGCTAAAGTATTTGTCAGTTTGTCCTTCTTTCACAACTGAGCCGTAGGACATTGTCTGGTGTTCATCTCGCTATGCGATAATGCGACTCTTCATAATTATATTAATATATTGACTATTTTAAAAAATGTTGAGATGCGCGAGCGAGAAAGCGGCGCGGAGTATCCTGCCCTTAAATTTCCTTCAATGTAACTGTACGAAACAAAAATTATCACCAATTGGGAATTATTAATAACAATCGTCAAAATCCCTACGGCCGTGCGTAATTATCGAACATAAAAGTGAAATAATGAAACGGTTTCTTAGAATCGGAACCACCCAAAAGCAGGCACAATTGTAGGCTTGTACAATTAATTATAATTATGGCAGGACTCAGAAGTCAAATTGAAAATTATCGTGTGATGCTTCGCATTATTTATTGCTTTGAGGAAAAAACGTATCCAGGTAGGGGGCAAGGGGGGGCCTGCTCAAGTAATTGAGTCAAAGACAATGGTTTGTGATATAATACAATTTTTTTTCTAAAAAACATCCAAGTGATGTTTAAAAAAGCGGGAACCTACTTCGACTAAAATATGGCGATATTTGAATTTTTATCCCTTATTTTTTGACCCTTAGGGGTAGCATTCTTTAGTAAAATTTATAAAAGGACCTCCCTTGCGATATCCTCCATACTCATTAAAAACAATCATTTTAATAGGATGAAAATAACAAAAAAATAGCGAACGACTTGATAACCCTTTCTTGGAAGTCGCTTCATAAAGTAACGTAAAGAAAGAAGGAATATAATGGAAGGAAAATAATCGTACTGCAGTGTTTCAATAAAGAGTTTATCTATCTAAGCATCACATATTAATCACGCCGTTTCTTTCTCTTTTTCTCAAACGATTTTATTAGTGGGATTGGGAAATAGAGGCATTTAACAGTCACAAGCGCTCTACTGGGGGCTGGGGCCCATTTGAATAAAGACTTGAATTTTGAATGTTTTTAAACAGTATCCAAAACGCAAGTCGAGAAAACTATAATATTCCTTGTACAATAGTAGTAACGCATAAAACTGGCGCCCCCAGACTAGGTGACCTACGTTATTGACATAATAATGCTAAGCTTAATCCGTGATTGTCCTTAATCCGTTATACACAAATGCAAACTAAAGTTATTTTTAGTAGAATCATTGGCTTTGCCCCCAATAAATGTTGATTGTTTGTGACACAACCTAAAAGCTTCTCCTCGATACAGCACTGGATACGAGCAATGCAAATGATTATTATTATCGACTGACTTGATAACTGCTGGTAGTTGGTACTGCTTACATATTATAATAAAGTATCATTTAGCATATTTTACAAAAGTTTCCAACATTTTACCGTGTAATGGCATTTTGCGTGGTAGAAGTGTGTTTTATTATATAATTCACCTGGCTAGCTTGGTAGCCTTTGAGTTAAAAAGCCAGGCATCTATCTTTATGTCTCAGCCATCTCCTGGCTAGCTTGGTAGCCTTTAGAGTTAAAAAGCCTAGCATTTGTCGTTATGTCCCACCCACCTGGCTACCTTGGTAGCCTTCGAGATAAAAAGCCGAGCATCTATCGTTATTTCCCAGCCACTTGGCTAGCTTGGTAGCCTTTGAGTTCAAGCGCCTAGCATTTATCGTTATGTCCCAGCCACTCGGCTACCTTGGTAGCCTTTGAGTTAAAAAGCCGAGCATCTATTGTTATGTCCCAGCAGCTCCATTTGAAAGGCAGTCCTCAAACTAGCTTGAGCATATTCACCATCATCGACAACGACGTCGGGTCCCAAATGAGATTCTACTAAGCAAATGGTTTAAAAATGACAATGGTTTCATCGCAAAAAATTAACAATGGTTTATTGATGACCGCCATTGTCATAGATAGGCGACCATAGAGAAACGATTGTGCTGTAAAATACAGAAGATGGCTAAAGTGACCATTTTGTGTCGAAACCATTTTTAAACCATTTGTATATAGGCGAAATAGTATATATATTAAATATATATAATATAATAAGTATACGTAATAAAATGCTAACCTCTCAAGCATAAAAGAAAAGAAAAAACTTTAAGACACCTCAAAAATCTCAGGTGCCTAGTCTGATTTGAAACTGACATCTCATGCAATTAAACAAACCGACAGCAAAAAATACATTTATTTTATCTTGCACAATGCATTTACAAAGAAATCATCTTGTAATAATTCATAGATAGAATCTACAGAGGAAATTATTATTAAATTTACGATAAGATTTGGTAAGAGGTAGGTACGTACTTGGTAATGATTGCCTTGCACAATCTTGCAGCTTTTGATTTCTTTCGTTCTTACTTTTTGCTATTGTGAATAGGTTGGTTTATAACAAAATATAAAATGTTATAAAAAAAATATTGCCGACGTCACTATCATTGCAATTTAACTAACTGTCGATTCCTGTCTGTCTGTTCGTCGGGTATCATAAGCCCAAGGACATCCACTAGTGAACAATGGCATCCTCAATGAAGAGAGGAGTTTGCCGGCGTCCTGTAGGGCTAACATGCGCACCGTGACAAAATTTTCTCGATGCTTATGTCGTGCATATGTCTCATGTTCGCGAGAGAAAGAGCGAGACAAAATAGTCGACAGAATTTTGTCGTGGCGCGCATGTTAGACCTGCTGGTGATCGCATCCTATTATTTTTAGCCATTTTTGACTAGACATATCTGTCTGTATAGTCTGATTGGCTAAGCCACCGCCTCGCGCCGATTCCCCGTGCTCTGATAAGCTGAGCGCTGATATTAGTTATCGCAAAATCAATACATTGTTGTGAGATCGGATAGTGCGTTAGTGGGAGGACTAACTCTTCTGCGAGTGTCCGTCTGGGTTAGTACCACCGCTTTGCTCGTGAAGTCTGCCGCCAAGCAGTAGTGTGCAAGCATTACTGTGTTCCGGTTCGATGAGCAAAGTAGCCAGTGAAATTACAGGGCTTATGAGACTTAATACCTAATGTCTCAGGGTAACGAGCGCACTGCAGTGCCGCGCAGGCCTTTGTGTTTCAAAGTTCTGGGTGGCATTGCAATTGTTATGAGCTGGCGTTATGCTTACCATCAGGCAAACGAGCAGCTCGTCTCGTTACAAATAACAATAAAAAAAAAAGTTTAGTTTAACATCTCCATCATCATTTGACGGCTCCGTAGCTAAGTTGGTAGTAACCCTGCCTGCAAAGCGAGGGGTCCCGGGTTCGATTCCCGGCCGGGGCAGATTTTGTGTAAACATAAAATTTGTTCTCGGGTCTTGGATGTTTGTGTTGTGTATCTGTGTGTGTCCATGCCACCTGCGACACAGGGAATCCTAGTGCGGGGGTATGAGTGTAAGCGTTTATTTATTTATTTATTTATCTCTCGGTGTTAGTACCTCGATGACAAGGTCGAAGCTGCGCAGCGATTGTTGAACTAACGTGCTGCTGTGTGGAACATTACGTCAGCGCTGCGCAAAAACAAACAAACATCGGTTAGAGGCTCTTACCACTCTAATAGAGTACCTACTAGCTGTCGGGTAGCGCTACTTACCACCAGCGGCGCAACTACAGCTCAGTCAATTCGATAAATTTGTCGAATCGATAAAACTGATAAATTTATCGAAATTGCGAGTACCGAAGTCTGATCGTAAAGTATTGTAGTAGCTTTATATTCTCTTTGGATTCGACCTGGCTATTCGATAACTATTGTCGGTTGTATCGAGGCTCGAGGGCAGTCGTGTTTTTTATGTAACTTTTGTTACATTGACTTGTTCAAAGTTCTGGGTGGTACATGCAGTTGTTATGCTTATCATCAGGCAAAGGACTCGTAATCCAATTGAAATTTAAAAAAAAAAACTACAAAACTAAAATTAAAAAAAACTATCCCGAATATTTGAAAGCGACCATGGCATCCCTAACGAGCAGTGCGCGTCTGTGTGCCCATTATGTTAGTTTAGTCATCGTAACACGTTTGGAAAGCAAACACATTGGGTGAATTGGGTATACATTCATCAGACGTTTGTCGTACAGTGTTCAAAACAAAGCATAGCTGAATGTAATTTTTTTTTAATATTTTTTGCTAACGAGACGAGCTGGTCGTTTGCCTGATGGTAAGCGTAACGCTGGTCCATAACAACTGCAGTGCCACCCAGAACTTTGAGACACAAAGGCCTGCGCGGCACTGCAGTGCGCTCGTTACCCTGAGACATTAGGTATTAAGTCTCATAAGCCCAGTAATTTCACTGGCTATACTCTGCTCATCAAACCGGAACACAGTAATGCTTGCACACTACTGCTTGGCGGCAGACTTCACAAGCAAAGCTCTGTGTGGTAACAACCCAGACGGACACTCGCAGAAGAGTTAGTCCTACAACTAACAAATGAATGAAAGAAAATGAACAATATTGTATCATTATCATACATTTGGTGGTGTTTTTCTTAATTCATAGGTTTCATTGTAACGGGATATTCACCGTGATCGCTATTTCCGACGCTTGTTGCAAGCATCATAGACGAATTATGTTTACGGTACATGTCCCGTTACAATGTATGAGTTAATAGAAAACCGTTTGAAAGTTTAAAACGCGATTTTCTTAGTTGCCCAAAAATGTAAACTATCGCTATGTAAAAAAATCACTTCAATCCACTGCGCCGTTGCTGCTTGAAAGAAAGATAAACTAACAACACACTTTCCGATTACGATATTTGATTATTAAATAAAAGCTTGTAAAAATTTAAGGCGTTCTCTGATGCAAAATGCCCTGTTTTTCATCGCACAAAATATGTCCGTTTCCATACATATTACCAGCTAAAAAATTATTAATTTTATTCATTATGGGCCAGAAAAGACCCCGAAAAACGCCTTTTGTCTCGAAATGATCAATATTTTGAGCGACTGCTATCATATTTATTGTGACCAAAAGAAAGGAAATTTAATCATTTAAAGACATATACATATTGTAAAAAATATTTAAAATTAATGGTGTCCTTTTTCTTAATTAAATAAAAACTACGAAATAACAATCAACTCTAAGAAAACGCATCGCCATTTTCAACCTTATTTCTTTACAAAAGGTAAAAATAATTATGGCTTTTAAGTAAAAAAGAGCTGCCCTTTCTTCGAGAATAGTGTTACATACATACATACATACAATTACATAATAATTACGGTAGTAATCTTGTACTTTCAAAACAGCCGCGTACAATAAAAAATTAACGTTATCCAATCATAATGCGTTCCACAAAGTGCTCTTTTAAAGCCCCCATACGCGAGCAATCCACTCCACAACATTCCAATACGTTTCAAAAACCGCCCGTGTGTGAATCTCAGATGAACTACGTGGAGTGATAGGATTATTGAATATCCAAACGTTCCAAATCCAACGTTACAATTCATCGTTTAGCCAAATATTTTAAATATAGCCAAATATTTTAAATAAACAAACGCTTACACTCATACCCCAGCACTAGGATTCCCTGTGTCGCAGGTGGCATGGACAATGGACATACACAGATACACATCACAAACATCCAAGACCCGAGAACAAATTTTATGTTTACACAAAATCTGCCCCGGCCGGGAATCGAACCCGGGACCCCTCGCTTTGCAGGCAGGGTTACTACCAACTTAGCTACGGAGCCGTTTGTGAAGTGTAACCGATAAAACGATCCATATCGCGCTCAGTTGGCACGGCACTACTTGAAACGCAGAATGACCAAAAATGGAGCGATGGCGCGCGAAATGAAGTGATCCGTCTGCGCGCTCGAAAATTGGATCATCGTTCCACTCAACCCAAGACGCGCGATGCGAGTGAATTGGGAGTGATCGTGAATAGTGAACTTTATATTTAGTTGCAATGCTTGTACCATGAACGGACTTAGCAAAGAGAAAGTCGCCATCAGCTGGCGCCTATAACACCTTTCGGTGGTTATGGAAAACTACCAGGCGAAATGTACCAAATTTTTAATAGGGTTATATTCAACTAGCCGGTTATATTCACCCGCGTCGAGATTCCTACAGGATCCGTGTAGTTTTCCGGGATAAAAAGTAGCCTATGTTACTCACCCGTTCTTAAACTATATCTTTGCGAAAAAATAACGTCGATCCGTGAAAGAAGGACAAAGTAACAAACAACAAACACGCGTTTATACTTACGGATAGAACTGATGAACAGTAACAGTAGATTCGGAGCATATTGGTGTTCTGTGGCTGTGACAGACGGACATGAGTGATCCAGGATCCGTTAAAGGGTTTTTGTTAGTTTTACATTCCGACTTACGGAACCCTAAAGCACTGTTTCGTGCCTAGAGCTTGAACGTGTCCTGCAGGGCTAACATGCGCGCCACGACAAAATTCTGTCTACTGTTTTGTCTCGCTCTTTCTCTCGCGAACATGAGACAAATGCACGACATAAGCATCGAGAAAATTTTGTCACGGTGCGCATGTTAGTCCTACAGGTTGTATTTAGCAGGAAACAAAGACGCATGTGCGCCGTCTGTAGGGCCCCGCGCCCTTTGCGGTTCTTATGATAAAATTGGCCGCAACACGGGTATACCTATAGGTAATTACATAGGTACAAACATTGCAAGTAAAGCTTGTTAAAATACAATTTATATACACTGGTTAAACTTGTTTTGAATCAGCGTGCGGCCTTGAACAGTGGTTTTAATGAAAAGTGATATTTAAACTTGAGTAAATAACTTGAAAAAGCAACTTTTCTATATAAATAAAAGTTGCTTATTTACTACCTACATCGAGTTACTAATATATAACCAAGTTATCTTTTACAGGGTTATATTGGTAACTCGATGTAGGTAATGATATATCCGGCAGGAGGAGGTGGGGATGCACAAATGCAACAAACCGAAACACGCCAATATTACCTATGTGGCAGAAAGTTAATTTAGTTTTTGAATTATTTTATTAGCGATTTTTTTTAAATACTCAAATTGTGCATTTGAGAGTACATAAAAAAATGGCCAATTGAACGTCATTAATCTGTTATTTAATTTGTAGATTAGTACTGAATAACTGAAGAGCCTTAATAAGTAATTAAATATCCAAAAACATTTAAAACTAGCTGCTGCCCGCGGTTTCACCCGCGCGGAGATATTGGATTTCATGGTTTTTATTTTTTTGCGCGGAACCCTAATTATTTTTCTAAAATAAAAGTAGCCTAAGTTACTCCTTGTAACATTAGCTATCTGCCAGTGAAAGTCCCGTCAACATCGGCTCAGCCGTTTCTTACATTACCCGGAACAAACAGACAGACAAACATTTTCAAAATGGTTGTTTTGTTATGGATACCGTATATGCTTTCATATGCATTTGGTAAAAAGCTGTTGTTTTGATATTACAAACAGACACTTCAATTTTATTTATTTGTATAGATTACAGAGTTTGAAGATGTGTCCTTCAGATATCGTGTCACGTTAGAACCAGAATAATAATCAACTAAAATTTAATAGGTTCTCTTTCTATATTCGAATATATCTGTCCCGATTTTGTTCTAAGGCAAAGAAAGTAGGCAAGGTGATAATTAGTCAACGGTATCACTGGCTCTCTACTTTCTTTGAATTCTCCTGACACATTTTACAGTTTTTCACATATTTTTGTATATCTTGTCTTGCAATATACCCGGCCAAAATAGCACTTCGCCTGGGCGTCTGTTACAACTCCCGATCCCTAATTATAGCCATAGTGAACTATTTTTAACAGTTCAGTGGTTTCTCGGTCGGTTCCCGCTTACCAATTTTACCTGCTTACTTGCAAAATACAATTTTCTAAAGCCTTTTTTCGAAGTGTTTTCAACTTATCATACACGTTTATGGTAAATCGATAAACAATAAATAGTCCGATAGCCTACTAGCTATACGCTGAACGTCGTCCTTGAATCGATTAAACATGTGATAAATGATAGACGTACGGGTAAGCACGCGAACTTACGGGGCGAAGATCTTTTTTTTTTTTAAGGACCGTGCTGTTGTTCTACGACCTTTACAGCGTCACCGAACGGTGGGAGAGCGCAGAAGGCGCTCAGCACTAGCAAAAGTTGTGATTTGGCGACTAGCTCAAGGGCACCGCGTGAGGTGAATCACGCGGTACGAACCTCGGCTTGGGCCATCACCGGGACAGGGTCGGAGAGAACGGCCTCGGAGATCGGAGAGATCGATTAACATACACAAAAAAATACAGACTGTTTCAAAAAAAGAAGGTGATTCTCAATCCTTTTGTAGGTTTTTTTAAGTCGTTGAAACTCCGCGATCAATCTCGCGCGTATATCACCACCACAATACGTGACGAAACATTGTCGCATTGAACGCAAGGCCGCGTTCGATCGGTGTCGCAATTGCAAGGAGCATGCCCCACCGGGCCTGTTAAATTATTTGAATACCAATATCATTTATAAAACGAACCAAATTATAACGTTTCGACATGCGCTTCGAGAGTATACGAAAATCTTTTTTTCGATCCAACGCTCCACATAGGGTTGCCAACTTTTATTAGAAGAAATAGAGTATATCTGATTTCAAAAGAGGTAAATAAAGAGTACGGACTTCCAAAGAAGAGTATCATTTATTTTATATTTTTAAAAAGGAATTTTTCGAACTTTTCGCAGCACATAACAATTTTTCATGGTTTTTAAAAGAATTGTAGGACTCCAAACATTCTAACTCTAAATTTATATAGATCAAGAGCTCATTTTTAATTAATTTCAATGAAGCTCTGTTTCTCTCTTCCCGCCTCTTCACATTCATGACCGAAAAGACTCTCTCAGTAAATGCTGAAACATTGTGTAAAAAAGAGTATTTCATCATACTCTATTAGTGTTATAGATTATAAAGTACGCCTACATGATATAGAGTACAATACCCTATTTTAGAGTACGGTTGGCAACCCTAGCTCCACACGTCGTAGATTGCGTGGAACGGTGGTCCAATTTCGGGCACTCCATTCCACGCGCTCCATCGCTCCATTTTTCGATCAGTCCGCGTCTCGAGTACTGCCAAGTGTGCCAACTGAGCGCGAAATGGAACGTCGTACCGGCCACCAACGATAAGTTAGATTTGGAACGTTTGTATTTTTTTGTTTTCTGTTATTTGGTAACGAGACGAGCTGGTCGTTTGCCTGATGGTAAGCATAACGCCGGCTCATAACAATTCCAGTGCCACCCAGAACTTTGAAACACAAAGGCCTGCGCGGCACTGCAGTGCGCTCGTTACCCGGAGACATTATTTAGGCCCAGTAATTTCACTGGCTAAAAATGGATTGGAGTGCTCGTGTATGTGGGCGCAGAATGACCGAATCTTGAGACGCTCTGTGGGCTCGAAATTGGACCATCGTTCCACTCAATTGACGACGCGGGGTGCGCTGGATTTGGGACGCTTGAGTATGGTGAACTTTACTCTTTAGTCGTACCAAATGTTGTAATGTTAGGGATCAGCATGATCGAAACGCAATATTTAAAAAACGCGCTATTGCATAAATGTTACGGTTGCAATTGCCACCTCGATCGCATTACCGTCGTTCGTTCGCATTGTAATTATTGCATTTTCGTCATCGTGAGTGGCAAAATCGAAAGTGTTTCGAGTGACATCGTAAAGTTGGCCGTTGTACTAATTTGGGTTGACGTGAAAAAAAAGGTATGCATTGATATTGTATTTAAATACTCATGAACTAACTGGGACCTGTGTTTTCACCCGCGTTTGGTTCCCATATAAGCCCCGTTAATATTTTCGGGATAAAAAGCTCAAGCGTACTAGCTTCTCCCTGCGGTTTTACCCGCGTGGAAACATCATACCCACAGGGACCGTGAATTTTTCCGGGATAAAAAGTAGCCTACGTCACTCTCGGGTCCATAAACTATTTTTATGCAAAAACTCACGTCGATCCGTTCCTCTCTTGCTGCGTGAAAGAAATAAAGCAAAAAATCGTACCTACGACCTACCAATCTGTACTATTACAATTGTGAAGCAGTGCCGCGCAGGTTTTCGTGTGTCAAAAATCTACGTAGCACTGCAAATGTTATAGGCTGGCGTTATACTTACCATCAGGCAAACGCACAGCAAGTCTCGAAGTCCAAACGAAGAAAGTTAACCAGGAAGTTAACCATAGAAAAAAAAATCCAGCGATTGGGCGAATTGGCAGAAGCATTCCCCCCCAGTCAACATCATATAATCCATTGTGATCACTAAGCCTCCTGCCAAGTACTTTTCGATCATTCTGCGTCTCGAGTACTGCCAACTGAGCGCGAAATGGATCCGCCAACGATGAGTTGGAACGTAAGGATTTGTAATATTTCTATCACTCCACGAAATCCATCTAAGATTCCCCACACACGGGCGGTTTTTGAAACGTTGGATTGGAATGTCGTGGATTGGAGTGCTCGTGTACGAGGGCTCTTAAATTCACTCAGTTACCTTTCAATGCACTTAAAGCAGTGTGCAACCGATAAAACTTAAAAGCGAGTTACATAATGGTTACCACTTGAATGATCTTTAAAGTTTCGTAAGGGAAGGATTTAACAGGCTTCCAAAAAAGCTCGGTGTTAACACGTCTATACTTATGTAACTAGCTTCTGCCCGCGGCTTCGCATGCGTGACAGGGTAAAATGTAGCTTATAGCAGTCAGGGATAATGTGGCTTTCTATTCATCAGTATCAGCCTCTTGCGTTACCACTGCAGGGATACCGGCCTTCTTCCACCACGCGGGCCCAGTGCGGCTTGGTGGATGTCATGTTTGTTAGTGGGAGGACTAACTCTTCTGCGAGTGTCCGTCTGGGTTGTTACCACCGCTTTGCTCGTGAAGTCTGCCGCCAAGCAGTAGTGTGCAAGCATTACTGTGTTCCGGTTTGATGAGCAGAGTATCCAGTGAAATTACCGGGCTTATGAGACTTAATACCTAATGTCTCCGGGTAACGAGCGCACTGCAGTGCCGCGCAGGCCTTTGTGTTTCAAAGTTCTGGGTGGCACTGCAATTGTTATGGGCCGGCGTTATGCTTACCATCAGGCAAACGACGAGCTCGTCTCGCTACCAAATAACATAAAAAAAAAATATATGTCCCCGAATTTTGTGGTTCTTGAACTACCACCAACACCACCATTCCACAAAGTAACACCATTATATGGTTGGATTACATTGTTTTCATTCACGGAAAGCTCAAACTCGTTATAGGCTTCGAACCACCAACCAACATATCGGCGGTCGAAGTCATTACCACTGAGCTATCATCTCCCCAAGACTTGTTTTTATTATCATATCAATATCAATAACAAATTAAAAAATATTTATAACACCGACTCAACGAATCAAAATAGAACGCGTCGATCAATTAAAAAGTTTACAAATATATAGCATTCAAAAACAAATATTCTTGGTCCCGATTCTACCAAACAAATGGTTTAAACATGACAATGGTTTCGTCACAAAATGATCACTTTAGACACTTTCGGTATTTTTTTATACTATTTGATGACGAGACGAGCTGGTCGTTTGCCTGATGGTAAGCATAACGCCGGCCCATAACAAATGCAGTGCGCAAAACAATAAAGCGAGCGGAAAATCCCAATGTGCGAAAATGCGTTTTTCAGTTTATCATTCTTTCACGCAGCAATTGGACACAGGTATTAAATCGTTGTTTAAAAAAATATTTAAATAAATCTATTTATAAATATAGCAGTCGCTCTATTTCCAAAATCAAGGTGATAACGATATTGATGCATCGAATTGTTTATATACATATATATTATAGCTTTGTTTCTTTGTGAAGTAAAAACTGAAAATACCAAAGGAACCAAGTTGAGGCAGGAAAATAAAGCGTGTATTTTTCTATATTATAACAAATACTGTGTTTTCTAACATGAAGTGCTAATTGTTAGGACAAGTGTCGAGTTGTACAGCGCTTGTGTGTGTGTTCAATATTGATCTAGAAGTGACATCAATTCAGGCACTTCTGCGTAAACGGATGTTTATCAAGATGCTTATAGTTTGTTTTTTTTTTAATAAAAGACCTTGATAGTCTTTATACGTACTAAAAGGTGATGCTATATATATATGGCAGTGGTTCCAATTAGTGGTACGTGTTTTTTTTAATTATTTTTTTATGTTATTTGGTAACGAGACGAGCCGGTCGTTTGCCTGATGGTAAGCATAACGCCAGCCCATAACAATTGCAGTGCCACCCAGAACTTTGAAACACAAAGGCCTGCGCGGCACTGCAGTGCGCTGCAGTGCTGGGACATTAGGTATTAAGTCTCATAAGCCCAGTAATTTCACTGGAAACTCTGCTCATCAAACCGGAACACAGTAATGCTAGCACACTACTGCTTGGCGGCAGACTTCACGAGCAAAGCGGTGGTAACAACCCAGACGGACACATTTACATTATATGAGTCAAAAGCAAAACGCAAACACAGGCGCAGACTCGGAGACCTAGTCAGAACGTAGGCTCGTATTATGCAATACTACTGCATATTCTGTGTCAAAAGCAGGCATTAAGGCCTAAAAGCAGGTCAACGGTAATACAACGTAATGTGCCTTCACTGTTACTGAAGGTAGATACTATAAAGTATTCTGTGATTGTACAACAAAAGTAAAAGTGTCTATACTTTGTAATTTGGTCTAGAAGTAGTAGTTTTTGAGGTATTTTGTTTGTTATTTTTTTCACTTATTTTTCATTAATCATTATATAACATGCGAAAAACGTCCACTGAACACAGGCCTCAGAACAGGCGTCTTGGTACTTTTTTATACTATTTGAGAACGAGACCAGCTGGTCGTTTGCCTGATGGTAAGCATAACGCCGGCCCATAACAATTGCAGTACCACTTATAACTTGGAAACACAAAGTCCTGCGCGGCACTGCAGTGCGCTCGTTACTTTGAGACATTAAATCTCATAAGCTCAGTAATTTCACTGGCTAGTCTGCTCATCAAACCGGAACACACTAACGCTTGCACATTACTGCTTGACAGCAGATTTCACGAGCAAAGCGGTGGTACCAACCCAGACACTCGCAGAAGAGTTAGTCCTACCACCTAGTTTAATAATTAGTTAAGTAATTGTGTTAGTAGTGGATAATTCTTTCTCAGTGTGCGTACCTTGACCCTCTTCACCATCTCCAAGGATGTCTCCCGCTCGTAGGCCCTGAGAGATAATAGGTCTCATATTAAGCCCAGTAATTTCACTGCCTATTTTGCTTATCAAACCGAAACACAGTAATATTTGCACATTACCACTTAGCCGCAGACTTCACGAGCAAAGCGATGGTACCAACCCAGACGGTCACTCGCAGAAGAGTTAGTCCTACCACATTGTAGTAGATTTTATGATTTTATAATAATGACCGAGGATAAGAAAGAACGCCACTGCTCATGTCCTGCATCATGCATATTTCCTTAGTCAGCTCCTGCGGGACCCACAGGAAGAATCAGAGTCGTGTTTAACCTATAGAGGCCCAGAGCACTTTAGGAGAATGGGGCCCCTTACGAAATCAAGATACGACAGACGACTATTTTTCAATTCATAACGAAGTAGGAGGTCCTGCATGGATCGCAGGGCACTGGGCACTTGCCCAGAGTAGCCAATGGAAAAGAGGAGCCTGGAAAGGGTTGGGCGCCGGCTTAGGCAACAAGGAATGGGTAGCAGCTTTCTCCTCAGTCTGCAACAAAGTTGAACAAGTGCTGAAGAGTGGAACAAGATCACTTCACAGGTTTTCGACCGTGCTACAAAATGCAGTCCTTCGAGATGGGTGTCCAGCGAGTTCTCAAGGGTCGGCAATGGATTGGCAACGCCCCCAGTGTTGCAAATGTCCATAGGTGTCGGTGACCGCTCACCTTCAGGCGGGCCGTTCGCCCTTTTGCCACTCGTTTACATAAAAAAGAATGGCGATTACCACGAGGCCTGCCAATCGAGGTGTATTATGGCAACCCCCCCTCCCCTAATTTTAAGGAGGCCTATGTTCAGAAATGGACGTTTTCCAGTCGACGATGATGATAAAACACAGCGCCACATATCCCCACAAAGGCCCGACCTTTGTCTCTCTTTCCATCTACGACCATTGTCTTTGAACTGGACAATTAGGCGCGCTTACCGCTCGACAACGATCATCATTTGCGGCTTAGCGGCCTTATTTAGGATTACGTCGTGCTCAGAATGATTAGGGGCATCTTTTGCTCTTGCACAACGTGACGCTCTCTTTAATCTGTATCGTCAATGGCCGCTGATTAAACCGACGAAAAAACGGAGACAGAGGTTCTCACGTCGATCCGGATATTTTTTTATCCGCCTGGATTAAAATTTTAAGATTCCCCAGGGGAATTTTCTGGGATAAAAAGTATCCTGATGTTACTCTCCGGCCCAGAAACTATATCTATGCAAAAAATCATGTTGATCCGTTGTTCTGTTGCTGCGTGAAAGAAAGATTTTGACAATTCTGTTTTCATTGGCAGAATTGTGATAAATAATCACAGAGTCCATAAATCAAGAAGTCAAGTCAAAAAGTTTTTACACACTACAAGCGATTTCTCACGGCTTTGCATGAGTGGAATCAGGATAAAACATAGCATATTGACCATGCACAGGAACAAAAAACTTCATAGTACCTAACTTCCTAATAGTGAAAGAATTTTTGGAATTGGACCAGTAGGTTCTATAGATTTGTAGTAGCAAACAAATTTACAATTAACTAACTACCTCCCTCAATACAAGGAATCCTAGTGCAAATATATAACTGTGGGAGTGTTTGTTTATTTTTATTTCAGACATGCACCTATATTGTAAAATGCCTATTTAGTTTTTTTAAATTAAGTATTTTTGTTCTTGTTATTAATATTAGTTTGTAAGGTTTATTTATTTTATGCCTGAAATAAATAAATTATTATAATATTATCATTATTCTCCTCTTTTATTTCTAGGGTCTTTTCCCGGACCTTGTTGTTATTATTATTATTAGCTGTGTGCTACAGCGGCTGTGTTAGTGTGTATCTAAAAGTGAAACAGCACAAAATTCAAAAATAAAATGATTATTGATGACACTTCTTAAAACAACATTTGTGTTGCTTATATATAAGTCATGTTTTAAGAGTCAGATGCAGATTTCATCTCCATAACACCATAAACACATTGCTTTTGACATTAATACTACCAGGAAACACGGTAGTATGTTTACAACCATGCAAATCAACTCAATCATTGATATGATTTATACAGTACATTTAAATTCATTATCAATATAGCATGTAATTCACAAATAGAAATTTATACAATCTCATTTGGGTAACAAATACAGAACCTTGTAAAGAAAATTATAATTTCAACTGAAAGCCAATTTTGCAGCAAGCATGCTGGGTACGCTGCCAGCTGGTAGTGGGCAGAGTAGCCTAGATTAGAAGATTCGATTATCTATAGGCCTATAATAGCTTGCAGTTTATCCAAACTGTTTGTAGCTAAGAAGTTAGTAGTATGATATGTAACCACCAGAACACCAAAAACTTTCTGTATTCACAGATCCAATCGGTACTGCGGTATAAAAGGATTTTTGTGTTGTTTATGAATGCATCATCAGCATGCTTTGAGTAGGTACTGCTGGCATGTACCAAGGTGGATTTTATAAAGACCAAATGGATTAAAATCAAGGAATATAAACCTTACTGCCACTATACCTAAACATCATTCTAAAATTTTTCTTTCACTTGTTTATTTATTTTTTGTTTCAGTTACTCAAAACTTACAGTGAAAAACCAAAATACCTTTGAGACAAAATTCACAATATTTCTTTGGAAATAAACAAGTGACTCAACATTGTGTGAAATATATGACAACTCAAGCTGCTCGTCTATAATAACTAATTAACACATACATTAAATACATAGACATTAAATTGATTATAAATTAACCTCCCTAAATCCTTGATAAAGTATGTGAGAAGACCTTCCCTACGTACATCTGAATAAACATTATTATTAAGGTATGTCTGCAATTTTTTGGCCAGTGGTTACAGAGATTAACAGTAACAAACTATAGAAACAAACAAGCAAATAGGTTTTATTATTTTTGGACTCAAACTTCTTATTATATTTCTTTACAAATCTGTAGTCGAGTTTGTTGTGTTAAAAATCAGTAAGTGCTATAAAATAATGTCATTGTAGATGAGGGCATGATTAGGCCTTGAACATTCACAAAATATAGTACATAATAGCTGTCAGTTGTTTGTACACAATATCCATTTAATCATTTCAAATTCTGCCTAAAACAACCAATATTGTAAGCTACTTTTTAAAAGAATATTATCTGATTATAGATAATGCAACCAAGGGCAGTAACATAGTTTGATAACTTGATCAACTAACATAAATTATTCATACACTTGTCCGACACAGCAGAGATCTCAAACCCTAAGCTACATTCACAAACATTGTGATAAGATTGTAGGTAGAAGAATAATACATTTTTCATAATTATACTCACCACTTTTCGGCAAACTTCTTATAACGTTCACGGCAGCGTTGAATTTCTCCTCTAAAGACATTTTTCGGCACTTCAAACTGATCACAACACAGAAGAAAACACAATTTCTTACAACGCACTTTGGACCTCTGATGAATTTGTATTCAACACATCACAAATCACTGCTGTTAATTATTCAAAACTAAAATACCGCCCCGTCATGGAATCACTGCGTAATGTATATAGTTTGTGATAAAATGAATTAATCAGCGTTAAAACTTAAAGAAAGAGGAACGGAAACAGGCAACGATACGAAGTTTGTCGACGGTGATCGGTCGAAAGCGAAAGTCGAAAAAAGTGAAATGTCAAATGATTGCGGTTTGGAATTTGGTGTTCATGAATAGGGATGTGTCGGAAAAGTTATCTGTTATACTATTACTACAGTTTTAAAACTATTTTCTATTACATAATTATCGAAAATCGATAAATTTAATCGATTTATAAATTGTTAAAAAACCGGCTATAACTCACGTCATTTGTCGATATTGTCGACCTAGGTTTCGAGCGTGTCCGACGCTCTTCCTCAGGGAGTGCACGCGGCGTGGTCGACAATATCGACAAATGACGTGAGTTATAGCCGGTTTTTTAACAATTTATAATGTGTGATACTCACGAAAATTTTAATCGATTTATTTTTAAACTTAGATAATTTATTGTTATTTAAAAGCTTTTAGGTCAGATAGGATTAAAACGGCTTCAATATCCAACAATAGTAATATTTATTACACACACACACACTTATTTATTACACACACACTTATTTGTTACACTTCTTGCTTCGACCAACTCTCAATCAAGACTGCCCGCCGTTCGGAAATGCTTCCCCCAATCACCCCACCGCAATAACATTCCTTCCGATCAGGCGACACTTCCGGCTCGGCCGTCGTGTCTGACCGAGTTCCGCAAATTTAGTCAATACAACATTTAATTATCGAAAAATCAATTGATCTTCTATAAAAAATAAAAGTACTAACAATACATTTGAGACGTAATAAAAATAGTATATTAAGTTTAATGATTTAAATAAATGCACATTTTAGAGGCCACATATATCAAACCTAACAGCTCGGCCATCCTATCCTTAGCGAGTCCCTTCGCTTTTGTTTTTGTTTAATACATCATCTGACCCCATTTTAATATAACAAAGTAAACAATATACAACCAATCAGGCTTAATTGCTAATTAGTATTAATAATAAATTAAATAAAGCACACTTAATAAGAAATAAGTTACATGCCACTTTATATAATTCGTAATAAGCTGGATAACTAGTTATTCTGTACATAAACTGAAATTATCATTATTCTGACCACGTTTTTTGACAATAACTGATAATAACAAGCATATAAATAACTCTTTACAAGGGCAAATAAACTTCATCAGAATGTTATACTTCATTTAGAGTTAAACTTATATACATTTCTCTATTATTTAGCATTAATCGACATTAAAGTAAAGGAAAAAAATGCAATAAACCAAATTCTAGTAATTTAGCTATGTACACTCTTCAGCTACCCCAAACCAGATCCTAAGACTAGGTATAACTAAAATGAGTGACTATTATTGACTATTTACTAATTGGTTTGAAACAAAATTGATTTGAGTAAAGACACAACTATACATTAATTTTAATCTTCTTCTTCAGTATCATTTTCGGGATTATCGGATTCAAAATTTCTAGTGAAATTCATCCATGGTTGAATTTTATCTATAGCTACGACAGCTTTGTATTTTCGACTATGTTTTCGTGTCAAAGGTGTGTCAAAGTCATTGTCGAGCATTTTTATTATGCGATAAGGGCCTTGTTATTTTACAACAAGTTTTTGAGATTTACCTTCATGCGGTACTTGCCTTTTTTACACGTACTAGGTCGCCCTCCTTGTATTTTGTCGCTATTTTTCTATGTCTATTGAAATTAGCAGCATCTCTTTCCTGTTGTTCGTTCATTTTCTCACCAGTTTCTTGCCTAAGCTCGTTTAACTCTTCAGCCGAAATTCTATTCAATGTATCGTTAATGACTTCACTCAACTTACCTTCCGTTCTACAGATAAAACTGTCGTAGTAGATTTTGTGTTTTTGACCGCGTTTATGCTTAATATTTGGTAAATCCGTCTATGATTACCAGCAAGTAACAATTACCTTTCTTACTTTTGACGAACGGTCCCAGGTCATCAATGTTCATCATTAGGATTTGCCATTTTACACCTTGAGGCACAACCCATTTTATCTCTTCCCCTACAATACGATAAACTTTATCATTTATGAGTTTATAATTTTTGTGTATATCCATGGCTTCCTTAACAGATGGATCTGAAAGAACTTGTTTGATCTTTCTCACCTCTTCGTCAGCAGACTGCACTGTTGATAACCAGTCTTGTTCGGATTCCTGTATAGGTAAGACGTCCAAAATGTGCTGTTCACTTACGTCATTGCCCACAGGATTCCTGCTGAGTGCGTCGGCGTGTGACATTCGAGCACCTGGTCGGTATTCTATTGTGCAGTCATATTCCCATAACTGAACCCACCATCGCGATATACGGGGTATCAAGTCCCTCTTGATCAACGTTGACCTAAGTGCGTTGCAGTCTGCTACAATCTTGAAGGGTATACCTATTAGATAGACTAACTCGGTTTAATGAGGCGATCACCGCCAGGGTCTCAAATTCATAATAATGCAGCTTACGTTCGTCAATTGTAGTCTTACGACTGAAGTAAGAGACCTGCTGTAGTACCCCATTTGAATTCCGTTAAAGTAGTATACCCGTTAAACCTTTCTTGCAAGCATCTGTATGTAGTTCTATGTTCATCTCAGTAACCGCTGTGAACCCCAAGTCATGCAGCCCAGTGGAAAAACACTCACCATACCTTGCCAAAGTTCTTGTCGTTGGTTTGTGTCTAATTTTGGATTACTATTTACGGAATCATCCATTGCGCTGTCGTCGAAAGTAACACTGAATAAATTTTTAATATTACCTGCTAGGACTTGGTTTTGTTCCAAAGAACGTGTCAAAAGAGTGCCTTTAGTGATACTCATGGGTTTCTGAGCAACATTGTAAATCAGGATCGCCCCGTGACCGTTCTTGATCTCGTATTGGCCAGGAATTAAATAATATTCCTTACCTTCTGGTCCGCGTAGCGTGCCTTTTACGTGCACTTCATTGTGCAATGGATGAGACTCAGTGGAGACTTGCACTGCTCGCATTGTTTTAGAGGGAATTTCGAAGTCCTAAGTAGCTAGCCAGCTAATTTTATTTGGAGGCATTCTCTGAAATTTGATCGCATCAGGTGTTTTAATTATTAGAATGTCAGGTTTTTCTGTGAAAGAATAATGCCCCAAAAGAACAGGATGCATCAGGACATAATCATCAGCAATATATAAGTCGATTGTCTCTAATATACCCTGAACTTCTACTTTAGCAACCACTACTCCTATAGGACTCACCAGGTTAGCCCCAATGCCTCTTAGTACCGGTAAATTTGCTCGCGAAGTTATTGTAAGGCCTAGGGACTTGGCATCACTTACCCTTATCAGGGAATATTGGCTCCCAAAGTCGACCTGACAGGAAATCTTAGACCCATTCGCTTCAATGTCCATAACATACTTGTTTATCCCAGCGTCTTCGGCCATTACTTCAGATACCTTTTTTTTACTTTGGGTTACTTGCTGTTGAATTTTTACCAGCTTCCGCGGCAGATTTTTCAGTATTTTTGTAACAGTTCGATGTAAGGTGACCGAATCTGTCACATACCGTGCACTTGGACAGGGGTTTTTCACACCTAGATCTGCGATGACCTATCTCGTTGCAATTGTGACATTTCACCGAAGATGTTGGTTTGTCACATCGGTAACTAGGGTGACCAACTTTGTTGCAGTTGTAACACCTAATTGAGGAATTGACTACATTACCTGATTTAGAAGAATCGGGTCGATTTGAATTGGTCGCGAACCTTCCTCTCCGAAAGACTTCCTGGTTGTCCCGAACCTCTGATCCCAGGCGAAGTGTTGACAGCGCGTTTCATCTTCTTTGTTTCACCAGTATTTTCTCTTGATCTTGAATATCTGCTTCCCTCGGTTTGTGGAAAAGGCGAATCTTCTCCAGTGTCAGAAGAAGTAGAACGTCGTTGCTCGCGCACCTTTGATCGCGATGTGATTCTTCGTTTACTCACACGATGCCTCCTATGCACACCACCTTATGCAGACTCTTGCCTCAAGTACTGTACACCCTCACTTCCATCAGACATGTCCATTTCTTGACCCACTGCCCTGGGTCCTCTACCAAAATTCAACTTCAACCCACCACCTTGGGTTTCCTTCCTTAACTTCCACCCGCCACCTCGGGTTTCTTTTCTTTCAGGCCCTCCACCTAGGGCTTCTTTCATCTCAGGCCCTCCACCTAGGGCTTCTTTCATTTCAGACCCTCCACCTAGGGCTTCTTTCATTTCAGACCCTCCACCTAGGGCTTCTTTCATTTCAGACCCTCCACCTAGGGCTTCTTTCATTTCAGACCCTCCACCTAGGGCTTCTTTCATTTCAGACCCTCCACCTAGGGCTTCTTTCATTTCAGACCCTCCACCTAGGGCTTCTTTTCTTTCAGGCCCTCCACCTAGGGCTTCTTTTCTTTCATGCCCTCCACCTAGGGCATGTTGTTCATCTTCTTCCATTGTTGGCTCTCCTGAAACTTTCAGATACAAGCTTAGTATATCTATTATCGCATCATCTATGTACAAGTTACTTTGTCCAATGTCACTTCAGTTTGTACTGCACCCAAAATAAAATGCGGTTATTTTAAAAGGGATTACAAATTGCGTCTCTATATAATGAGTTTCAGCTAAAATATTACTAGTATTACCGGTCCCATAAACGAAGTAGAGATTAGAAACCATATCCTAATAGATTGCAATATAGTCAAGAGGAATCATTTCCTATTCCATAGGTAGCTTTTTGGTTTACGTTAAGTTAAATCTTGTCAGTATGGATAACAGAATTCGACTTTTTAGGCTATGACCTAGATTCACTCTCTCTAAGAAAACACGTAAAAGTTCCGTGTTTGGTGCTTGTAAAAAATAAATAAATACAATAGTAACTATGTCTGTTAAAACGTGTATACACACCCTTATAATAAAACATTAACTGTTTCCACTAAACTTTATCCTGCTTCAGAAAATATCCAAAATAATAAAATTTTCACACATGTTGCTAAATTCTATTTACTAGAGAGGTAAAACCAAACCACGGATACATCTTGAAGAGAAAAAAGACAAACAAAACTAGATATATAATCTTACCGTTAAACCTCATTCGCAAGACACGATAATGATATTCGTCATTTCCAATACAACCAAAAAGATAACGCTTTATTTTGATTTATTTTTAACCAAGTGATATGTTTTACCTTTTATTACAATAGAATAAACGAATAAAAAAAAAACTATACTTAGAATAAAAATCGTTACTTACGTTTTTTCTTTGCAGTTGTGGGCGTGACAAGAAAATGTAAAATTTTCTCGATGATCCCACTTCTGACCTAAAAGCTTTTAGGTCAGATAGGATTAAAACGGCTTCAATATCCAACAATAGTAATATTTATTACACACACACACACTTATTTATTACACACACACTTATTTGTTACACTTCTTGCTTCGACCAACTCTCAATCAAGACTGCCCGCCGTTCGGAAATGCTTCCCCCAATCACCCCACCGCAATAACATTCCTTCCGATCAGGCGACACTTCCGGCTCGGCCGTCGTGTCTGACCGAGTTCCGCAAATTTAGTCAATACAACATTTAATTATCGAAAAATCAATTGATCTTCTATAAAAAATAAAAGTACTAACAATACATTTGAGACGTAATAAAAATAGTATATTAAGTTTAATGATTTAAATAAATGCACATTTTAGAGGCCACATATATCAAACCTAACATATTATACATAAAACCAATATTATCCAGTTGAATAGTCCTTTCAATTCAGTTTTAAATTGTCAAAGAACAACAAAAAATATTTTTTTATACTATTTGATAACGGGAAATTCCCACCCGCCATTGCGCCCAAGTGCTGCTTAGAGCAGTGATCGTGCATCAGGATGCCCGAGAAAATCCGCTGGCCCGTTCACACGTGTGAGCGACAAGGAGCCGCCCCACCAGACGGGCCACCATCCCCCTCATCCCTTGCTCGTGTGGCAGGTGGTGCCCCCTGCAGAGCTGGCAACACCACTAATCCTCCCCCAACCCTCTCTCCTCCTGTGGTAAAAGCCTGTAATGACATATGGAGACGGGGGTGAGTTACCTTCACTCGTTCCCCATCTCCACTGGAAGGGTCTGGTGTGTCGGCCGCATGTAGGACATATGGCAATTGACACTTGTCATAGATAAGGTCCTTTCAATATTATCCCGCGTAAGTCCTACACTACGAGCATGATGGCGTGTGGAAATGAATTTCCTCTGTGCAAAAAACCCTGTATTGGCACGTTGACAGTAAAACTATTCTTTTAGTATACGAGTTTTTTGGCATTTACGCAGGAGCTAGTTAATAAAGGTATAGTTAGGAGTACCCATTAGTAGAGAAAAAAGTGGTCAGTAATAAATTAAAATCGATCCAACAATTTAAAAAATCTGTTAAATGAAATTGTGATGCTACACAATGACAAAAGAAAATATTCAACTTCTTCTTTAAATGGCTTCTGCGGGTAGCCGCAATTTCACCAATGAAGAGAAAATATTATAATGTAACAATAATATAAGTGACTAATTATAAGATCGATGGTACTACATCACTGCTACTGTCAATTTGGCATTGACATTTACAAAGCAATGCTGCCATTTTTTTCTGGTTACTGGTGCTGCCACTTAAATAAATGATTCACATCAAAAATTCTATGTATGAATGCAGGATGGAATTTTATCTTCTTCTTTCTTTATTTCCTGGCTGGAAATGGAATTTTATCATTGATGACAACTTGTAAAATTGACATTGACAATTGAGTAACAAAGTTCAGTGTCGACAATTGACATTTGTTCGCTCGCGCCGCCATTTCTTGTCAAATCGAGCGAGTTCTCCTCGTTTGTGTTTATCCGATTATTTAATAAAAAAAGGTAATATATCCCAAAATTCCTCATAAATCCTTGAAAAATATTGGTTGAGAATATTAGGGGTGTGTTTTGGAGTGTAATCGCTATGTGTTTGTGTATATATTTTGTAACTAACTGCAATTTTGTGGAAATAGTAAAACTTCAGCGGCTTATAGCCGAAATATAATAGTTCCCTTTCTTGACTAAATAAATTGGTTCTCGAGCGTATGTAGTGCGACAAGCGAACAAAATCTATTGATTTGTAAAAAGTAAATAGTGTTCTGACTTCTGTATTAATAATTTGGCAGGAACTTTTTTCATTCCATAAATTTCGGCAATTGTCTTTATCTACCCCTCGTTTTACTTTCTTCTTCTTCAGATCATGGCTTTTAAAACGCTGCTTGAAATTTTTCTGTCAGTGTCAAAGTGAGGCCAATAATTGCCAATGTACAGTGAATCTTTTATAATTGGCTTACCATATATTGCCGTTCATTTTGTCTCAAGCATGCATCTGTATGCTTCCCTGTAGGCTTCGTATATCAAGTCCCTAAAGATATGCTAATTGCTATGCCTGGAATAAGGTCTGACAATATTGCTGTAGAACACACAAATTTTGATTAGAAATGGGTATTTTCACATTGTGTTTGCGCTCCCATTGGTATCTGTGGTATGTACAGAAGAGTTGCAGTAACACAAAAATCGCATAAAATTTCAGGAGTTCTCTAGTCCACAATGCCGGAACTCACAGAACTGGACAAGGCCACCGCATCCATGACAGAGAAACGCAAGGAAGAGGACGCTGACTCTTCTGACAGCGACTCCGATGATACCATCCCAGAATTGGAGGATGCAGGTAAACTGCAAGAGTGTGCGATAGCATTGCAAAACATACTAAATTATACAAACCATTTGGTAGGAAACAATATTATTACCTGTGTATATTTCACATTGATTGACCAACAATTTGCTAGATAAATTTTATACCATAACATTTAATTTATTTTTCGGTGATAGTGAAGAGTATAAGCACTATTTATCTAGTAAGTGAACCCTATTCAAATCCTTGAATAATTTATAAAAAGTGTAGTTTGCTGCTTGTTGCTGACATCTGAAACAATGTTATCTTGCAAGTGAGCGCGCACACACATCTATGTGTTTTTGTGTTCCATGCAGGCAAAATGTAGGCAGCAGCTAGTGTTACTGTGTTAAATCAGAGTGATAAATTTGTGAGTAACCACAACTCACAACATAATGAATCTGATAAAATTTTAACCACAATCATTATAATTCAAAGCTCACATGTCATTGAAATGGTTTTTACAATTCATTATTATAGCCTGTAATTTTATATGCACATAAATGATAGTATTTGTAATTATGACTGCTGGCTCACACACACTCAAAAGTTGAGGTTTCAAAATAATAAAGAACTTACAAAATATAAAAAAGTATAGAAAGTTAACAACTTTAATGCCTTTCTTCTGAATTGGTTGTATACTTGGAATTACCATCTAGAGTCAATCATGAGCACTCTCCTGGTCCATGAGCCCATGTGAATAAATTAAATTTGGACGTATCTATTTGAAGTTTTGAAGGCTTCAATGCCACTGCCTATGTACTGCTGACAACACTGAGGGAATTTTCCTTTATGCAGGGTTGTGGGAACTCTTCAAAGATCTTTGTGCAATTTTTGTGTCCCTTATTTGATCAAATTTCTTTGACAGATGCCCATTACACTCATCCAATTTTTTTGTACAACATTTCCGAGTATATTTTGCACATTAGTTTGCATAGTATGAGAAAATGGAGGAACTTGGACCTTATGTGCTGCTATTATTGTTGTCATATTCTTTGAGCAAATGCACATTGGACAAAGATCTTTGATGAGTGAAAGACCACCCTAAGCTAAGGAATGGAACTCCTTGCCTGAGTCTGTATTTTCCCGACTAAAGTCTGAGATTCTTCAAGTCTTAAGTGAATAGGTAGGTGTTTGACATTATTTATTTGTACTAACTCTTCGCTTTATCATTATTTTCATTGCAATTATTCTACATTAATCTTGTTATTGATTCCAGGTGCACCTGGTACCGGCGGCATCGCCAACCCTATCGCTGGCATCGATATCGTATCGAAAGCCAAGCAGTCCCGCGGCGAGAAAAAAGCGCGCAAGATCATGAGCAAGCTCGGACTTAAGCCTGTAAGTATATTTGGACTAAACTTTTTTTTATAGGGCTTATGCTGGGTTCTGAAGGATGGCTTGACTAGTGATGAAAGTAAATTAATGAAGAAGCAATATTGCTGCCTCACTGTTTCACTGTTTAACAACACTCTTTTCTTATTATTTTTTCTTAGGTTTTTGGTATTGAATTAAAAATTGTGGAACAGTTTATATAACATTTATTTGAAACGAAAGTCTATTACTTGCACCAAACTTTGTCTTGTCTGTGCATGCTTGCCTTCTTACTGTTGGTCTTCCTGCTAGAGATATTTTGTAGAACTGACACTAATAGTTGTACCATACAAAAAATATTATATATCATGTAATAATCAGTATGATAATGATGCCAGAATAGCAAGACAACTTAACACTTAATTTATTGACATAAGGCTTATTTTCACAGGTATCAGGTGTAAACCGAGTGACAATCCGCAAGTCAAAGAACATCCTCTTTGTTATCAACTCACCAGATGTGTACAAGAACCCTCACTCGGACACATACATTGTGTTCGGAGAGGCAAAGATTGAAGATCTGTCACAGCAGGCCACCATGGCCGCTGCTGAGAGGTTCAAGGCTCCGGAGACGGCTGCCGCTGGCAATGACTCTGCTTCTACTGGCACGGTATGTTAGCCAGTTACTGAAAAATTCTGTGAACCAATTGACATTATATAATTGTAAGCTTAGTTAAGACATTTTGTATGTTAAGTCAATTTTTGTTTTACGTTTTGAGTTGTATCACATGAAATAAACATACTTATATTATTAGGATAGTAACTTTTACACTTAGTGATCCGAAAACATTTTTAACTTTAGAGCTACCTTGTCATATCAATCAAGAAACAACATAGAAATCAAATGCTACTCAAAAAAAACTGTATTACTCTACATATCTAATACTGTAACATATTTGCTTTTACAGACAGTAGCTCCCATAGCCGAAGAAGAAGATGAAGAGGCAATAGATGAGACCGGAGTAGATGAGAAGGATGTAGAGATTGTCATGTCCCAAGCTAACGTATCACGGGCGCGGGCTGTGCGCGCCCTACGAAACAACCAGTCGGATATTGTCAATGCTATTATGGTATGTAATTTACTTTCTGATGTAGCCTTGAGACTAGTGACTCAGTGTGTTGTAACGACGGTTTATAACCTATAGGCATATACCAGTAAACCTAGACGCTGAATAATCAAGGTTTTGAAGTTATGATTGGTTTGGCTGGGCTGCGATAAGCAGTGATAATGCTTAACCTTGATGGGCAGGGGTGCCCGGCTAAGCGGACTCTATAGGTTTAATGGTCTGTGCCTATAGGTAAAACTTAAAAAGATTTGCTGACATTCAAGTTTTCTTAGTAAATGTTGCACAGTATTTTGTGTAAGTAGTTAGAAAAAAAGGAGGAATTTCCCCCTTATAGGCTGCTATTATCATTGTCATCTTTGATCAAATTCAACTTGGACAAAGAAGTAGTGACCAACCAAAAGTTCGGTTTCGGTTTCGGCTGAAAAACCTGCGGCGCAATTACGGATCTTTTTGATCGATAAAATTGACAGTTCAAATCGATAAGGTGGGTTCTGTCTACTTTATATAATTTATTGAACCTCGATACAATCGACAAAAGTTATCGAATAGCTAGGTCGAATCCAAAGATAATATAGAGCTGCTACAATACTTTACGATCAGACTTCGGTACTCGCAACATTCGATAAATTTATCGGGGTTTTCGGTTCGACAAATTAATCGAACCGACTTCCATACTTGCGCCGCTGTTTCGGTTGGACACTACAAAGAAGCAATATTTTTTTAATCTAAATTTAATTTTTCTTTTACAGGAACTAACAATGTAATGCTGCTATCAGAGCATCACAGAGACACTTAGCTTTAAGTCGGCGTGAACCGGAATGGGGCGGAGGAGCCCTAAAACGTGACCGGCAAGTTCCGGGAATGTATATAGGATACCTACTTCAATAAAATTACCACAACACACCATCTATTGTTTTATTTTTTTTTAAAGTGTGTGTCTGGTCGCTTTACCAGACACCACACTTTAAAATAGCATCTGCGCGCCGCGTCCCGTTTCAATCCTGAAACGAGACGCGGCGCGCAGATGCATGAAGAAGCTAGCTGTTCTCACAAATGCTACCACATAGAATACTAAGTTCTTCAGAAGTAAAAAAATAAAGGTTCCTACCCCAAGAATCATCAAATTATGAATTGCACAGTTTTCTATCAATTGTTTCGTTATGTCAACCCCCTGTGTTTACATAAAATATCAAGATTTTGGAACAGGGTGTAGTAGTTTTATATTGTGTGCGTTCTCCCAGCGATTCGACCTAGCCATTCGATAACTTGTCGGTTGTATCGAGGCTCGATAAAATATATATTATGTCGATAAAACCCACTTTATCGAATTGAAATGTCAATTTTATCGATCGAAAAGATCCGTACTTGCGCCGCAGCCTCGATAAATTATATAAAAAATCGATAAAACCCACTTTATCTATTTGCACTGTTAATTTTATCGATCGAAAAGATCCGTACTTGTGCTGCAGGCCGGCAAGAAAATACCCTTACCATCATGCAGAGTTCAGACTTAAGGTGCCGCTTCATGACCCGCCCAACGCAAAAATGGCCTAAAGGCTTTTTTGTTCATCGAAGAAAAACAGGCATTGCGGAAAAGGAGAGAACGCCACAAGCGTCGGTTGGGATTCTGAAAATTTTGAAATAAATTTCCAACGAAAATTTCCAAAGACAATTAGTGCGTGGTAATTTCCTAAAACGTGTTACAGGAAATACGTGTTTTTGAAAATGCCTTACAAGTTTGTGAAAAAAATGTTTGTTATTTCGAATCTCCATTACATGTCCAAGAGGGCAATCGCGTTAAAAATTATCAACCAAACCGCTACTAAACCACGACCGCTGTCTGTACGCTGTCATTTCAAATTAGCGTGATCGGGGCCCAAGGATTATATGACTGTGTAAGAATTAAAAGCCAAAACCAAATCATACTGGTTTTATTAAACACAAAATTGTAGGAATATTTTCGAAGTGAGAATTGACATGAGTCACGACTATACCCCACAGATTACTATATATATCTCTACCTAGTCTGTTTATATATGTAGCTATACCCTGTTCCTTTGTAGTTATCAAAGAGAATATAATCCCGGTAGTTATATGAAAAGTACAACTTTACTCTATTGTTAATTATACTTCTTCATGATGAGAAGGAGGTTAATATATTATTACAATATGGAAGTGTTTTGTTGAATTTTTACATTAATGAGAACACTGTTAACGGCCAAAGTCAAGGTAAAATTTATCCAAAAAAAGCTGATTTTTGAAGGCTTGTACTGAGTTGGAATTTCAAAATATTACATTTTTGCTCCCACGGAATGAGTACATGATACCTAATTGCTCAAAACATCTAAAGAATAATTTATTAGGACACTATAATCGCGTACGAGCGTTTGTATGGAAAGTAGGTATGGCGAGTTGTAGCCTCTTAAGGGCAGGATCGTAGACAGAGAAACTCTACGACTCTCTCAGGATACTACGCGCCACGCGCCGCTTATGAAAAATAGCATTCGGTGAATTTGCTGTATAATAACATTACTAAGGTACGGCAAAAGTATCATTTTCGTTTGTTTTCTCAACAATTTTACTTCGACTTTAGAAACATTTATCTCGTAAACGCACCCAATGGGGTGCGTTTACGAGTCCGAATAATGATTCGGACGAAGACCTGTGACGAGTGGAATATCAGCCTAACATCGATGAATTAAACTTGAAATTGGCAAAATACACAAACCGTGTCTGGCCACGAAAGAAGAAAAAAAAAACATCGATGAAAAAAAAATAACAATTGTCAAACATCGCTTCTCCTGTCAAATTCAAAATGTCAATTCTCTCATTTTGTTGAATCAGTTTTGCAATTTTCTAGAAACGCAAAAATAAATCCATATTCATCTGACTTTTGTGTAGTGATAAATTTGTGAAAAATGTCCATGTTCCCAGGAACAGTGGCCTTCGACGAATATGGTCGTCCATTTATCATCTTGAGAGACCAAGATTCGCAAAAAAGGCTTACCGGTATCGCTGCTTTAAAGGTAAAAATTTATTTCACTTACACAAATTAGAATTAAGAAATTAAACAGAATCCTCAACACTATTTGTCAATTATCTTCTTAGCAGGACCTTTAACCCATTCGTTTCGGTCAATCACCGCTATAATTTTGGTAACCTATAAACAAAATCGTTATTCCTTCTAAGTTACAACTCCGTAAAAACCTAAAACAAAGGAATTCTGACTAAAACTTTGATTGAAATTGTTATTTACCTTTGATTATCACCTGAAAACTATATTCATCCTCTAAAAATGGACTTATTTTCGTAATAAAGGGAGTTTTCTAAACAGGTGTTGCACTTGATGAATCACATGATTTGAATTCTTGGGTTGAAACTGTACTCTTTTCTTATAACAACTAAATAATATATAATTCCTAAAAGTTTACATGAAATTATAGAAAGTAATGTACCCAACAATTAAAATATGTACTCTTTCTTTAATTACAATTTTATGTTAGTGCCGAAAAATTCGTTTTTCTTTTTAAACTCTATTGCATTGCTGTAAAAGTGATATCTTGTAGTAAATTGTCACTTAATAGTAATATTATAATAACTTAGTAGTATCTGTTTACTTTTTTCAATATATATAATTATATGTGAGTGATACACAAAGATTTAACTTGAAAATATTTTACTAAGTTTGTAAAAACAGGACACCAATGATGATCCAAATCTCACTTATTGTATTGATTATACCATGAAACCTACCTTGGCTGTGTCTGAGGTGTCCTAGAAACTCTTATTACTGCATCACATTACTCAGATCAGACAAACAAGGGAGATATGCCCATTTGCATTCAAAATATGTTGCCGTTTTCCATACATGGTTTCACCATTCTGCTACACCGCTTAACGCAAAAACTGTCAGTACAGCACACCTATTCATTTTTTACACACACTAAGAGACTTACAGCCACACAAATAAACTAGTTAATAGTCCACAGGCTAAAAAATGAGCAGCAAAATCGTCTGCAGGGTGAATTCGATTTAATCTTATTCGATAAATGTATCTTGGCCTGATGCTTTTGCACCCGCTATGTACTCCTTACCACATCTCCTTGTTTGTATGATCTGAGATTACTAGCTACCCCTTACAAGTTGAAACTCTCATGCCAAGCTCCTATTGTGTTCCGGCATCTGTACAGCCAGTTCTAGTTTTGGTTTCGCATATTCATCATCATCAACCACATCATCGCTTAACATCTGCAAGATAGTGGTCAGTTGCTAAACTGTGGAGTATTAAAAAATAATTTGAGCATCAAAAGATGATGGATAAGGATAGGGTAATGAATGTACAGTTACTCAAATTCTGGTCCTTTACAACAGTGAACATAAATTTCACAAATAGACTTTTAAGTCTAGATTTATCTATTGTAGGATTAGTAGCATTGATCTTTATATCAAGATTCCACCTCGCTTAAACCAAGTCATCATTGTTTCATTCCTGCTTACAATCACAATAACAATAGGAAATGTTATTTGTGATACCACCACTTAGTTTTAGCGTGTTAAATCAAAATACAGAGCGAAAATTAATGTACCTAGATATTTTTATAATAATATATACTTAATAAGCAAAAATGTAAGTTTAAACAATATTACAAAATCACCTTTCCAGTCGCATATCCAAGCAGCACGTCAGATCGCCGGCATTCTCCGTACGTCACTCGGACCGCGTGGCCTGGACAAGCTTATGGTATCCCCAGATGGTGATGTGACAGTCACCAATGATGGAGCCACCATCCTGAAGATGATGGACGTGGAGCACCAGATCGGCAAGCTGCTTGTACAGTTGGCTCAAAGCCAGGATGATGAGATTGGTGATGGTACTACAGGAGTAGTAGTTTTGGCAGGTAAATAATCATGACTGTTTCACAACATTGAAACTCAAAGTGTTGTCTTACATTACACCCAGTAATTTCATACATTACATCACTCATTAAACTGAAACACATTAATGCATGCACACTACTGATTCATGCAGCAGATTGCATAAATGAGCAAAACAGTGGTACCAACCCTGATGTATTGAATTATTCTTACCACCTGGTACAAACACTAATAACTATCATTTTTTTATCAACAAGTATGAAGAAGGGATGCTAGTGATTTAATATTATTTTGTATTGATTTATAATGAAATCTACCTTGGCTGTGTCTGAAGTATCCTCATTCAGAAATGTTTGTTTCTATTTAGCATAGTTGTAAGGAAAACAATTTTAGAGATCAAAATTGGTTTTCTAAATGTCAGGGAAGCTGAGAAATGAGCATGGCCACTAGCTAGGGCACTTGAGTAAAACTCACCTCACACTTGTAGCTGTTGCCACTTGCCAGTCACTCGCTATATAGTGGTTGGTACTTAAAATACTTGCAAAATCTGTGAACAGTGTAGTCCTCTGCTTGAAACTGACCACTAGTGGCAATTTCTGCATCTAGGCTGTTATTGGCTCTCTTTGTGTTCGCTCCACTCCGCAAGGCTTTGAACTGGTTTATAAGTAACCATTTAGTAATAATATTTAACAGTTTTGTAAATTATTTCTTTACGAACCCAACCGTTTAATGACACTGTTGAAAACCTTAATAACCCGGTTTATTGCGCGACACCGGACCGTCGGCCGTAAGGGTGGGACGCAGCCCTTCGCTGACTGCTCTCGCACTTCCGCCGGTACAGCCTCCCGAAATATTCCCAGAGACTCGAGGAATATCTCTTGCTTAAATGCACTTCAGCAGCACATGCGTTTCTTTATCCTCCCTACACTCTCTGCACATGGGGCTGTAAGTAACACTTTTTGTAAACAGGTGTCTGTTAAAGGAGCAATGTCCAATGACTACTCCACCTCTACATGTTTAACTCATATTCCCACAGGTGCTCTACTAGAGCAGGCCGATGCCCTCATCAACAAGGGTATCCACCCAATCCGCATAGCTGATGGCTTTGAGATGGCAGCGGCTACAGCATTGGCCCACCTTGACAGCATCAGCGAGGCATTCCCTGTCAACAAGGACACAAGGGAGAACCTGATCAAGGTGGCCATGACCACCCTTGGGAGCAAGGTGGTGGTGAAGTGTCACCGGTTGATGGCGGAGATTGCTGTTGATGTAAGTATTATAGTTGTTTTATTTTTTTTACTAACCTCACCTGCTTGTAAGCGACAATATGGTCGACAATGAAGCATGCTTGCCTAATACCTTCCTATTTACTTGCACCATGAAGCATCCCAACCTTCCCAGGTGAACGGGCAACACAAACTTATGCTAGGAGTTCCATTCCTTTGCTATATGTATAAAAAAAGTAGAAGCAAAACACTTTGCAATATTTGGAATGTGGTGGATATTCCGCGGTATAGCGATGGCGCTTAACTAACTGTGTGGTTGGTGATTTACCAAGAAAACAGGGTTATCCTGTAAATATTGACAATGAACATAATACTGAAACTTTTTCAATATACTATACATATGTATACAGGTGATAAGGTGACACATTTGATTTACTAGACAAATATGCGGTTGACATAATTTAATAAACATTCAATCTGACATCATTTTTCTCATCCACAGGCTGTACTCTCGGTAGCAGACCTAGAAAAGCGCGACGTGAACTTCGAGCTGATCAAGGTGGAGGGGAAAGTCGGGGGGCGCATGGAGGACTCCATGTTAGTCCGTGGAGTGGTCATCGACAAGACTATGAGCCACCCTCAGATGCCTAAAGTATTGAAGGTAAAGACTTGTTCCGTTTATGGACTGGAGAGTAACATGGCTACTTTTTATCCTGGAAAAATGCACAGTTCCTGTGGGAACGCGGGCAGAAGCTAATACCACAATAAAGTTAAGCCATATTAAATTTATTCTTAGAATGTGTGAATGAAAACCACATCATTTGGGCACCATCTTTAATAGCAGAGAGAAAAAAGAATATTATATAAATATGCTACAGACTAAAATAGACACACTAGGAATGAGCTCTAATAACAGGGATGTGCATTCCGACATTAGCCGCTTTCTGTTATTTTCTAGCAACTACCTCTATGGATGAAAGAAGAACAAATACACACACTGCACTTATAATAGCATGGAATACTTGCATCTCTGTAATGTAACATTTTTAAGAAGTTCCTCTTTGCAACAGGATGTGAAGCTGGCCATCCTCACATGCCCGTTCGAGCCCCCGAAGCCCAAGACAAAGCATAAGCTGCAGGTTGGCTCGGCTGACGAGTACCGTGACCTGCGGGCCTACGAGCAGGAGAAGTTCTTGGAGATGGTGAAGAGGGTCAAGGTATGCACACTGAGAAAGAAATCCACTACTAACATTTATTTTTTTGTTATTTGGTAACGAGACGGTCTGGTCGTTTGCCTGATGTTAAGCATAACGCCGGCACATAAAAATTGCAGTGCCACCCAGAACTTTGAAACACAAAGGCATGCGCGGCACTGCAATGCGCTCGTTAACCGGAGCGATAACGAAGCTCTTCCTACCCGACGCAATACGCGCATACAAAACAGTTCGTCAAATAAGGCCCGAAGGCATTGTGACCCAATTAATGACCGGGCACGGTGGGTTTTCCGAATACTTGAAGCGTTTCAAGTGTAAGGAAAGCCCATCGTGCATCTGCGAACCAGATCAAATAGAAAGCGTTCCCCACATCGTTTTAAAATGTTCCGCCTATTCCTTGGAGAGATATGAGGTTGAGCAAAAACTAGGTTTCCCAATCACTGTGGACAAACTAAGTGAACTGATGTTAGATTTAGATAATCGAGACTGTTTCGTTGAATATTGTAAAAAGATAGTAAGTAAGGTAATTAAGAGAAATAAAGATACATAAATTATGTTGAATTTATATATTGAAGTATATGTAATATCAGCATAGAATTAAGTAGCTTAGAAATAAAAACTGTATCTAGATTTAGAAAAATGTTAAAATGAAGTACGCCTTTCATGTCTTGCCAGGCTCTTAAGAGGCTGTGACCTGATGGGGGAGGTACGACGTTTCATATAATTCGTGTTCAATGCAAGATAAATGTATAGATATAGGAACAAAATATGCATAGGCTCTGAAAAATTTATTTGATAACTTAAATAAAATAAACCCTGTACCTCAATCCCAATGTAGACAAAGTCTCCCACCACCGAGCGGGAGGGTTCGTAGGCAGGCTAGCTCGCGGGCCGGGCCGTAATGAGCCCGGACAGGGAAAAAAAAAAAAAATGCGCTCGTTACCCTGAGACATTAGGTATTAAGTCTCATAAGCCCAGTAATTTCATTGGATACTCTGCTCATCAAACCGGAACACAGTAATGCTTGCACACTACTGCTTGGCGGCAGACTTCACGAGCAAAGCGGTGGTAACAACCCAGATGGACACTCGCAGACGAGTTACATATCTTCAGTCAAACAACTTTCACATCTCGATACCCTTTAGGCTTTAATAAAAAAAAAGGTTAACATATTCTAATTTGTTGATTTGTTACACCCAGGATGCAGGAGCAACCCTCGCCATCTGCCAATGGGGCTTCGACGACGAGGCGAACCACCTGCTGCTGTCACAGGGGCTGCCGGCAGTGCGCTGGGTGGGGGGACCGGAGATGGAGCTCATTGCCATCGCCACCGGAGGCAGGATCGTTCCTCGGTTCGAGGAACTCACCCCGGAGAAGCTGGGGCACTGCGGACTGGTCCGAGAGCTCAGTAAGTCTTGTAATGATTTTTTAACTGATTTCCAAAAAAGAGCAGGTTCTCAGTTTGGTTGTATTTTTTTAAGATAAACGTCTCTAATGATTAGAAATGTCACAACAGAAATGGAGTTAGACAACGATTAGACACTACTTAAATCAAGATTTGTGGTTGTTAATATTTAAACACGAGACTAAGTTTAGGAGTTAGATGCTACATAACACATCTTTAGAGTGTGTTTAACTTTTTTGTGGTTAGACCGTAAATATGTAGCACAAAATTTGATTAGTAAGGCTCTGTTTGTAATTGGCCGTTAGTTGTTATTTGTTAATCATTAAAAATAGTCTTAACTCTTCCACTCCATCTCTTGCAGCATTCGGCACGGCTAAAGAGGAGATGCTGGTTATCGAGCAGTGCTCCAACTCACGCGCTGTCACAGTTTTGATGCGTGGAGGGAACCGCATGATTGTGGAGGAGGCCAAGCGCTCCGTACATGATGCGCTCTGCATCGTGAGGAGCCTCGTGCAGGTTAGGCCTCCGACACTAAAAAAACGAAATTCTCTAATTAACCATTCGAACTGTCAATTTAGGTCCAGAATTCGGTGTATCGCTATCTCGCTCGCGTATCTCTATATTTTTGAAGATAAATAATCACTTAATGTGTGTTGTAAATCACATTTGGTGAACTTGTTGGCAGGAACATTACAAAGGTTACGGCAAAAGTATCATTTTGATCAAGATTTCATACATGAAAATGGGCAAAACATAAAATCCCATTTTTAGGTTTGAAAACTTGAATGGAAAATGAAAACTTTTGTTTTGTTGACAAAAATGAAATTTTTGTTTAACCTTTGTAGTGTCAGCAAAGCACCGAATCGAATGCGATTTTTCATAATTATATTAAGTGATCGTTTATCTTCAAAAATGTTGAGATGCGCGAGCGAGATATTGGCGCGCCGGATTCTACAAATTTGACTTTTTTTTTTATTATCAGGAACAGTCGCTCCATACACGGAATCTTTCCGAGTGGATTAGAATAACCATGCTGATTAATGTTATTGTTTGTGTCAGGACTCTCGCGTGGTGTACGGCGGTGGCGCGGCGGAGGTCTCTTGTGCGCTGGCGGTGGCTCGTGAGGCGCAACGCACGGCGGCTTTAGAGCAATACGCCTTCCGTGGCTTTGCGGATGCTTTGGAGGCTGTGCCGCTGGCGCTCGCAGAGAACAGGTCAGATACATGCGGGGGGATCCACATGGTGGGGGGGATCTGGGACCGATGGAAGGGACGGGGCGGTCCGGGGCTGTTGACTTGTTGATTTAATAATTAAAATGCTTTTAAAAAGCGATAATCTGACTTCAGTGACAAACTACTGAACCGATTTTGATGAAATTTCCATGGGACGAATCTGAAAGTATATCCTTTCAAATAAAGAAATTGTTTTCCAAATCGGTTTATAAATGACGGAGATGTGAGGTAAAAAACATGAAAAAAAAAATACCCACCGAATTGAATAACCTCCTTTTTGGAACTCGGTTAAAAAAAAATACATTTTGTTTATTTTGGCCGTGAGACTGTTTTTAAGTACATAGATGTCATACGTTTTTTTATTCATTGAAATGTAGTGAATCTTATGGTAACATTTAAATTACTATTAGATGATAAAAAAAAATCGTTGTATTCAGGAAATTTTTAGATGGCAGTATCTTTGTGGAAATTATGGATTTTTTGTAAATTTCATTATTGTGTGATGTTTTTTTAAGCCTGCTTAACGACAGTAATTATGTATTTTGTTTCGTACAACATCCCTATTACGTGAACATCCCTGCTAGTGTCTAGTTATAACTTAACAATATTATTTATTTAAAATATCGAAATATTTTGACATTGCAGTGGCCTGTCACCAATCGACGCCTTATCTGAGGTGAAGGCAAGGCAAGTGGCAGAAAACAACCACAACCTCGGTATTGACTGCATGGGTCTAGGTAAGACTTATTTTTTTATTTACAATTGTATAACGAGGCGAGCCTGATGGTAAACTTATCGCCAGCCGACAACAATTACAGTGTCACTCAGAACTTTGAAACATAATGGCCTGCCCGGCTCTGCGCTGTTACAGTGCGACATTAGGAATACCTAAGAGTTAGTCCTAACATCTTATGTAGTGATATATTTTTTTTATCGTTACAGCGGCGCGAGTACGGATCTTTTCGATAAAATAACATAAACGCTTAAACACTCATACCCCCGCACTAGGATTCCCTGTGTCGCAGGTGGCATGGACATACACAGATACACATCACAAACATCCAAGACCCGAGAACAAACTTTATACTTACACAAAATCTGCCCCGGCCGGGAATCGAACCCGGGACCCCTCGCCTTGCAGGCAGGGTTACTACCAACTTAGCTACGGAGCCGTCAATCGATAAAGTGGGTTTTATCGATTTTAATTGTAAATTTTTACGAATTTTATTTATCGAAAAGATCCGTACTCGCGCCGCTGTTATCATCGTTATTGTCATGTTATCTAGAGTGGTAGAACTAGCTCTTCAGCGAGTGTCCGTCTGGGTTGTTACCACCGCTTTGTGAGTGAAGTCTGCCGCCAAGCAGTAATGTGCAAGCATTACTGTGTTCCGGTTTGATGAGCAGAGTAGCAATGAAATTATTGGGCTTACAAGACTTAATATCTAATGTCACAGGGTATCAATAACAATGCAGTGCTGTGCAGGCTTTTGTTTTAAAGTTCTGAATAGCACTGCAGTTGTTATAGACAGTCGTTTTGATTACCATCAGGCTAACGACCAGCTCGTCTCGTTGTCCATTAGAATAAAAAAAAACCCTAAATCCATGTTCAACAGATATTACCAATTTTATTTCCAACTGCTATAAATCAATTTTTCTCCACAGATTCGAATGACATGAAAACACTGAACGTGATTGAATCACTCCACTCCAAGAAGCAGCAGATAGCACTTGCGACCCAGCTCGTCAAAATGATCTTGAAGATTGACGATGTGCGTTCCCCGGCCGATTCCATCGACTAGAGACAAGAAAATAATGTCTATGTACCTATCTAACTAAACCACGGGGTCTACTCCCAAAATCTATTAATGATATAATATGGTTATCAATCGATAGTCGGTTTGACTAAAAAGGATACCATACACTGGCCTCACTTTGACATCAGAAAAACGGCAAGCAGCATTTAAAATCCATAATCTGAAGAAATGCGTTTCAGATGTGAAATTCATTCCTAGTTTTCATATTCACCAACCAAATTATTCTCTCCAAGCACAGAATCTCCTTTGTTTGATCGTCAATCATAGTACCTACTTGACATTGGCGAAATTGTGGCGAACATACCACAAAAGCCAGGAAATAAAGAAAGAAAAAAACTTCGAAACGATTTTGATGCGCTATCATATTATGGTGATATGGGCAAAATCGTGATCACCTTTCCAGAAAGGCCATTTACTAACTTTACACTGGCCTCACTTTGAAACTGGCAGAAAAATGCCGAGCAGCGTTTAAAAGCCATAATCTGAAGAAGAAAATCCTCACTGAACAATCTTATTTGTTTGATGCGCTATCATACTACACGACATTGTTGGCAAAATTGTGGTCACCATTCCACAAAGGCCATTTACCAACTTTACACTGGCCTCGCTTTGAAACTGGCAGAAAAATGCCAAGCAGCGTTTAAAAGCCATAATCTGAAGAAGAAGAAGATGAAGAGTTGAAGTTGAAGAAAAAGACATTTAGTATAAACATTAGCTGTTGATGTTTATCGATGTCATATCCTGTGAGTAGTAATGTTCTGTGGTCGAATTGAGATGATTATATTGTTGTAATTTTTGCGAGTAGACCCTAGTCTTGGAGATGTTTTGTGAGAGAATTTGTTGTTAAAGTACCAGTCGTACATGTTTTTGATCATCGACTGATATTCCAGATGTTTATTTCTAAGGATGATTTTAAACTTGTGTCTGTATTATAGCGATTTTAACATTCAGTATTTAATTTGATTCTCTTTCTACAATTTATTGAAACATCTTCATTAACTGCATTTCACAATATTTGACAATATGACCCAAGGTGCAGTTTTGTGGATGTTATATCATCATAAAAATAAAGAGAAAAGGCAGTGTTAAAAATAGATACCAAGTGCATATCATTGAATTTGCAAGTCGCGCAATATTAGGTTTTGTGTTGGAACTTCTCGCAGTCATAACTTCGTTATTACTGAATTTCTGACTAACTGATTTCTGATCTAACTGACGTGAAATAAAAACCAGTTATGATTTAATCTTAGACTTTAGGTATGTTCTAATGTAATGTTATATTATATAACATTGGTGTTCCTCATTGTAACTAGTTCACAAAATCTCCTTCGTTTGATCGTCTACCCATAGAACGTGAAATTGTGATGAACATTCCACAGAAGCCAGGAAATAAAAAAAGCGAGAACCGACTTCGATATAAATATCGCGGTATATGTAATTTCATCCCCCATTTTTTTCCACCCTTAGGGGTGGTATTTTTTCACAACATTTAGGACCACCCTTGAGATATATTCTACTGTTGGAAAAAAAAATTCATTCGATTCATGATGTGAAACATACACAAAAAAAAGGTCTTCTTTTTTTGAAGTTGATAAAAAAAAAGTTGAATTTAAATGTTTGTCATGTCAGTAAACTGTTTCAACAGTTTAGTACCTATTTGAAAAATATTCTAAGTACACTACATAATTCAAAATTCTGTTTGCCATTAAAAAAAAACTTTCAATTTTCATGACACATCGAGGTACGTCCACAAAACGGTACTTTGTCTACACAAATATAATTTTATTTCACAATGAAGTGTATTACTTTAGTTAAGTTCGCATTTTGCTAGGAGCTTAGTATGGGAGTGTACTAAAGATGTGATGTATGCCTTACTGCACTAATAAATTAATAAGCTAATTTAATTCTTGTTTTATTGTTGTAATATTCTTAAAAATTTGGTCTGTGATTCATAGTCAGGAAGTGGGGTTAGGAAAAGGTTCAAAGTTATATGAAAGTCAGATCTTTTTTATACTTATAGCCTTTGACCGCTATCTCGCCAGGGCAGGGCATCCATACTACTAAAAAAATTGTTTAAAAATGACAATGGTTTCATCGCAATAGTCCCACCTTTGAATCCCACCAGTGGGTCCACGGGGAAACTCAATGCCCTGCGAAGCGTTCAACGGGGATTTCTGAATTCGTTGTGGGGACTGTAGTGCACGCTTACACCAAGTAGATTGTACGCAAGACTATATACCTATATAGTCATATTATCGGCTCGTTAGCTGCGCGCCACGTCTTCTCTCCGCACCGGTCCGTGAGGTACTGACTACCCCCGCCGTGCGCCCCGCGCGGTACACTGCTCCCGAGACGACAGGTTATGTGACGTCATAGTAATATTTATATTAATGTACAGTTAGTTAGTTTGTCTATACACTACATCCCTCCCTTGTTATTTTAGACTTTAACCGTATAATAGAAAAGCTTTAATTTCATATTATTTTCTTTACTCATTTTTTTTTACTTAATCTAACAGTTATTCAGATAGTCATGATAATAGTCATTAATAAGGTACTTCTTTTAAAGCACCGCTTTAATCTACTATTTTAACTTTTAACATAAATACTAAATCCAACTAATCAAGTGTTCCATATAATTTTTCCTCCACCTTTCTGACTTCCCTTCCTCTAGTATCTTCCACTGACTCTCAATCTTCCTAAGATGCACGATATTACGCCTGATGTGTTGGCCTGTTTCATTCTTCTTAGTTCTTCATCTCTATTTTTTATTTGACTCGACGGTGTGTGACATATGCTCAAAGTTTAGACTCAGCTTATTATTATTTTTTTGAGTATTCTTTAAGTAAACTTTTACTCCAATATTTAGATCACACTCCGTAACATGTCTTCTTTTATCAGCATACTCTTTCCCCTTTTCCTTCATCTCTTTATATCTGACTTCCAAATCTTCCGAATTAAATGTCAAGTTCTGTATCATTAGCAGCTTGTCACAGAACTATCGACTGAATATATAATATAATTGCCCAATGATTTCTGAACTAGTTATACTTCGACATTTTAACTTCCTTATACCGCGAATAAAAGTCAACGACAACGAAGAGATGATCGTTGCTTGGTAAGGTACCTAGCAAGTCAATTGCTACATCAACCCATGACAACCTTTACGAACTTTGCAGATGTTTTTTTGGCAACTTCATCACCTTTTGCACCTTAGCCTTCACACCTTAGTGCGCAGTCTACACTTCATCGCTACTATGCCCGGATGGTCTTCGTGTGCGGCCTGTAAAACCTGATTGCGCAGCTTCATTGGAGTTACAATTTTAGTTCCCCTTAACTATATGTCTTCGTAAAACTTTTATTTATTATAACTAACAGAAAAAGTAAACAACATAAACTAAAATAACTAAAACATAATTCATTAAGGAACGGTTTAAATCTTTTAACGGTATAGTCCCACTTGTTGTTATACAATGTCAAAAGCTTCCTGTTGAGCTCCGCCCCAATTCGGTGTTATGATTGCATTTCGTCCTGATTTTTGTCTAAGCAATTCTTTTAATGGTTCCGTAATCGTAGCTAAATGAGGAACCCGTTTACCCACAAAATTGAACAGACCCAGGAAACTTTGAAGTTCTGCGATAGTAATCGGTGCCCTAAATTCTTTCACCGCCGAAACATATTTATCTAGTAGGTTTACTCGCAGTTCTGATAGTTCCTGGACTTAAGAACTGAACCTTAGTTGTACAATAAACAAAACCTTAGTTGTACAATAAACACATTTTTCTTTTCGCAGTAGCACCTTGTTTTCTTCTAGAGCTCTTAATACTTTTTCTAATCTTTCGTCGTATTCTACCAGGTCCTTTATATAAATCAGGATGTCATCATGAAATTAATTCCCTCACATCCTAACAATATTCTTTCGAGAGTTTTTTGGAATATTTCGGGCGCGCATGTAATCCCAAACATCATTATTACTGGAATAAACCTTTATTTGTTAAGAACCTCGTGATCAGTCTAAAGTTCGAGTTAAGTTAAATGTGTTAAAACGCATCCTTAATGTAGAGTTTACCAAACAGCCTGGTGTCTTCCATTTTAGGCAGCAGTTGATCCATCGTCAGAAGTGGATGGTTCTCTCGCTTAATCGCATGTCAACACACAACGAATATCTCCATGGTCTTTCAAAATCGGGACAATGGGTGAAACCCAGCTGGATGGCTTTCTAATCCCTTTGAAGTAATTCTTAAATTTTCTTATTACCTTTTCCTCTAGCGGAATAGGAATTCTCCGACATGATTGACATATCAGCTTCACAAATTCAACAATAGGAGTCTCTACCCATACGTTCTTAAACTTGGGAAACTCTTCTGTGACAATTTGATTAAAATTCAGATTAATGGTGATTTGATTAAAGTTCAGAGTACCCCTAACGATGTTGCCGTAATCCTTCCCAGTAAATCACGAGTGCCATTTGCGATGACATAAAAGGTAAGTTTGTTTCCGTTTTGCCTGCAAGCTGAATATAGCAAACGTGTGGCTATACATTTTTTTCGTTGAGTGATTGTCTTGTTTAGTTACCAAAACCTTCTAGATATTCGCCCATGTCCTGTCAGTGATGAGATTATGATCACAAATCACAACCCGAATCTATCAACATATCAACATTTGTTCCTCCATTCTTGCACGTCACTACCGCATCGTTCCCAACATTAAAATATAGTCAATTTGTTTGTTTATAATTTGCATGTCCGATAATTCTTCTATGTTGTTCTTTTCTTCGTATTTATTTATTACTGTGTTTCCTTATCACCACCTCATTTCCTTTTCTGTAGATCCTAGTTCTACATTGAGCTTGAAAATGTCCTACTAATACACATTTTAAGCACGATATCCCACGAGCTGAGCAGATTTTATCACGAGCGAATTATTGGAACTACCATATCGACTACATTCCCCACGTTTCCTATCGTCTATGTTTTTATCCGATTCAACCTGTATTTTATATACACCTTGAGCGTTTAGAGTTTTCTTCCCAAAATCATCTAACTGTGAAATAATCACTTCAAACGCGTTTGATTCCGATATTACTTTGTCTAATGTATAATTCGTCCCCACTTTTCAAAATCCTTTTGTTTTTCTTGGAAATATAAAATATAATATAAAAGGAGCCGTGATCGAGAGATCGGCACTCCTGGCACAGTCTTCATTGGATAACAAACTAATATACGTGTGAAACTATTTTTCAAAATTCCTTGTTCAACGATCTGATAATCTTAAATAATAGAAACTGGAGGAATGTCAAGGTCAGTAACCTTCCTCAACTCCGTATCACTGTCACCACATAGCTGCGCCAAATTACCTGGACTCTATAAATTGGCGAGCCGGACCTATAACTTGGCAAGAGGTGCTAGACGAGCCTATAATCGTTTCAGCATAGTCCTGGAAATTATCATAACTGGAAATTATCATACGGAAATTATCACTTGGACTTATCATACCAATTTGGACTCCTTCTCCTTTTTTTTTTATATTTTTACCCTTTAAGTAGGTACTTATTTTATTTTCGTCTCTTTCATTTTTTTTTTTTAAATTAGTTATAAATAAATTTGTACCTATACTTTAACCTGTTCTTTTCCTTCACCCTTAGGACCGTAGGTAGGTGAAGGCTATCTTCTTAGTAACTTGCAGCGTTACACGAAAGTGTAACGTTACAACGGATTGGCGCTGTTGATGTCTTTGTCATTTATTATGTTCTGATAAAGACAGCTCCAGTTTTAGTCTATGATTCGGATAGATGAGCTTTACAGAGATCCGCTGTTAGAGTCATTTATTTTAACCTTCATAAGTGCTCCCTTGGGGCCCATTGAATGAAGCATTTTGAATTTGACTTCCAATAGACCCGGTCAAAATAATGTCTAAATTTCACCTCATCGAGTATTGACCTCATTTGCGTTGGACATATTTCCGCAATTTGATTAATAATGTTGTCCTCTATATTATCGAGTTTGCACTTAGTTGCTTGTTTCTTAGTCGAACCAAAAAAACAATTTTAAAATTTAACTTGAGGTTCTATATGAAAACATGACTATAACTATAACTAACTTATGGCTACATCAAAACATTGTGATCGCCTTCCACCTCAGAGGCAGATACGTTATAATCCGGGATGTTGTAACTCCGCGCCACCAAAGTGTAATAGACTAGCGTTTTTCTTCGCATCTGTATCAATACCCGCGGCATCTAAATAAATGTACAAGCTTCTTTTCCAACACTCCCATTTTGTGGCTACTGAACCTACTTCGCCTTCGCAATCAAATGTATCTAAGGTATATAACGCCATTGTGGATAAATGCAGACAAGATAGTCTCGATTAGAGATACAGTTCGCAATTTAATACTGTCACATCAACACCTATGCCACTTTTACATTTTGATTTAACGCAATTTAATGCAAAATACACATATAGACGCAATTTAATGCTCAAAAGTCCTTTCTCGTCACACGCAATTGAATGCACTGCTAGATCGCAATTGAATGCAACGCCAATACACAGTAAAGGCCGTTCTCGTCACTCGCAATTTAATGCAACATCAATACGCAATTTAATGCAACGGCAATACGCAATTTAATGCTATGCCAATATGCAATTGAATGCATCACCCACACGCAATTGAATGCAGCGGCAATACGCAATTTAATGCTATGCCAATATGCAATTGAATGCATTATCCATACGCAATTTAATGCAACGGCAATACGCAATTTAATGCTATGCCCATATGCAATTTAATGCATCATCCACACGCAATTTAATGCAACGGCAATACGCAATTTAATGCTATGCCCATATGCAATTTAATGCATCATCCACACGCAATTTAATGCAACGGCAATACGCAATTTAATGCTATGCCCATATGCAATTTAATGCATCATCCACACGCAATTTAATGCAACGGCAATACGCAATTTAATGCTATGCCCAATATGCAATTGAATGCAATATCGTAAGTTGAAATAAACAAACACTTAAATATATACATCACAAAAACCTCGCTTCCAACAGGACTCGAACCTGCGTCCTCTGGTTATCTAGACCAGACGCCTTAACCAAATAGGCCATGGGAATAAACGATGTTGACTACTAAATTCTTGATATGATGTCTTTCTTTCCGGCTTACAAGCCGTAGCTCCCTCTAGCAGACCCCGCCTTGTAGCGACTGCCTACTCTAATGTGATACGTTACAGTACCAATCAAATACGAGAGATTTTGCATTATTTAAACTTTATGAAATACATTTTAGTGTTAACCGACAACAAACAACAACACACACTTATTGGAGAATAATGATGCTCCACTAGTTTGTAGAATCCAGTATAAAATAACAATATATATGTAATAATATAATATATGGGTAGGTATTATTACCACATAAAAATACACTTATAACTATATCCCGATAAAAGTGTAATTATTATTACTTATTAGCAACGTCAGATTTTCAAGGTATACGACAACGTTTTATTTAATTTACTTATTGGCCATTTTGTTTCGATAAAATACTACCAATAGTTTTTTTGCAATACGAGTAGTTATCACTATTCAGGGCAACAAAACACAGTACAGTACAGTGGAAAAATAAGGAAAATTTCTGTTTAATTATTTTGATACTTTGCTCAAAAATAGCATTTAACTCACCAGTATTGTACTTACGTAGTAAGTTGTAGTACAATATCAAATCACTTAAATCAACATTGTTTACTAGTCAGACGCTCACTTTAACGGATAACGATTTAAGTAGAAAACCAAAAGTAAGTACTACTTATGATTTATTTCACCATACCTCACCATCTTTTTATTTATTTTTTTATGTTTAAAAATAACTTACAGTTCACCTCGTCGCCAAATGTAGTGCACGCTTACACCAAGTAGATTGTACGCAAGACTATATACCTATATAGTCATATTATCGGCTCGTTAGCTGCGCGCCACGTCTTCTCTCCGCACCGGTCCGTGAGGTACTGACTACCCCCGCCGTGCGCCCCGCGCGGTACACTGCTCCCGAGACGACAGGTTATGTGACGTCATAGTAATATTTATATTAATGTACAGTTAGTTAGTTTGTCTATACACTACAGGGACAGTAACCAGTTGGATGTTCTCACACCTGGGGCTTTACCGGCTAACAATCTCGCGTTCGTTTTCAATACCAAACCGATTAAAACCAGCGGTCAACTAGTCTTCGTGTGGAAGGAGTTGTCTAGAGTTTTCGCTTCTTTTCGTTTTGGAAGAACTTGTTTCCTTAATAACGTTGTTCTAAAATTATAACCAGCGAAAATTCTAGACTATTCCTTCCAGCCGATGACCTAGCGACCGCTGGTCTTAATCGGGTTGGAGTTGAAAACGAACACGAAATTGTTAGCCGGTAAGGTCCCTGGACACCTAGATATAAGGAATCCTAGATCTATAAGGCTGCCTGGGCGTTATCGGAGAATAAAACAAAGCGATACCAAAAAATACTTTTATTACGTCATATATAACGTTACAAATTTAGCAAGCTTGAGTCTTCCAAGAACTAGGCTTGGCATGGTCGTATAAGGTCAATAACACATTAATTAATCCTACCAAAACTAACACAAGAGTGGTAGAGTACAACACTCGATCTGTGAAGCCATCTTTCAAGAAAATAGGACGGCCATCTTCGCATTGGTAATCCGCTTGGGTTTTCTTCAGATTGCGCAATGTTCTAGGTGAATGTAGTTTCGAAGTTGTCGATAGGTTTCTGGATTTCAGCCGCAGCTGATGGAGTTTAACACATAAAGTGCCTTTTTGTTTTATTGGTTTCAAAAGTAGTCGTGGAACTTTCAACATTTTTCTTGCGGTAATTGACTGGCGGAATTTAAATCACATTCAAATTATGTCAGTTGGTGTGATTTGCAAAGAGGTTTATTTTTATTAGACAGGAACTTGACGTAACTTTTTAGAAGAAAACAATATTATAAAAAAGTATCTGCTGTATCTATTGCATAGAGTAGTACTATAATAAAAGGATAGATGATCTATTGGAAAGGTTTGTTAGATTCTAATTTTTGCAAATCCAACCTGCATTTGAAATAAAGTTATTATTTCATCCTACAGAAAATTCGCACATAAAAGCGAATCCAAAAGTAATTACCTACTGTACTAAAAAGTTAGTACAGTAAAAACTATTTTTTAATGTTTCCTTAGAAAGCCACCGTTTTTCAAACTGGGTCGCGACCCTCAGGGAGGTCTGCGGCAGTGCATTGTAGATTTTGAGGTACATCGGTTTAGTAGGTACTTTAGGAGTTTGATTGAATAACAAGCGGCAATATGAGATAGGGTAACCATTATCTTCCAACAGAAGCACAATATTAAAAAAGATTGAGTATCCCATAGATCTTAAACCTAATTCTATGGAGTATTCAATATAAAACTAGAATTTTAAACCACAAAGCCATTTGAAGCCTGTGTTCCCATATATTGTACAAAAGTGCTCTAAACTGGTAACAATCACAGGTGATGTTATTTGGTACCGAGACGAGCTGGTCGTTTACCTGATGGTAAACATAACGCCGGCCCACAACAATTGCAGTGCCACCCAGAACTTTGAAATACAAAGGCCTGAGCGGCACTGCAGTGTGCTCGTTACCCTGAGACATTAGCTAAGTCTCATAAGCCCAGTAATTGCATATATGATTTTTAGGGATATTATAATTATAGCGTTTGACCACTTCCTCACCCGATCTAAAAAAAATACATTTATTATTTAATTACAGTAGGTATTTATTTACTATCTTTAATTTACATTTAACAGTATTCTATAACCTAATTCAAGAATACTGCCGGTAGCGAGGCAGGGCCCCAAGCTAAAGAAAGTACACACTAAACATGTCTGACAGATTCTTAGCTTAGGAACAACTGTTCTATCATCAATTCATCAGCCAGGCAACATGCTCTACCCTTTACTATTATATTTACAACCAATTTTATTATTAGGTTTATGATGATCAGATTCCTACACAAGCATTCTCTTTTTGCCACTATTTCTGCAGTCTTTTAGCGTCCAGGAGACGCTGTAGGTTAGACCGACACCTACAAAAAGTCTTTTACCGAGCAAGAACTCCCTAATCAGGTTACTTTCTCACTCTTTTCCTCCGTTATATATCGAAGCGTTCAAATGCTAGTGCCTTCCCTTCTTCTTCATACTCCTCCTTAGTCATGCAGAAGGAATAGAACTCTGGATCTCTAAATATCTTCTTCCCACCTTCCCAGGCATATGTCACAGGGTTATCAGGTAGCGTAACGTTCACATCAAAGTGGTCTAACGCTAACGCTCGAACCTCGTTGTAAACTCTATCACGAAATCCTTTAAACAAAGTGTTCCCTCCGTACAAAACTATATTCTCAAGTAAGCTTTCGGTGTTTTCTTCTGGACATGAGCTGATAGCTAGCATAATGGATTCTGGTATGCCCATTTGAGGTATGCCAACATCTGATGGGTGAAACAGTAGCTCTGGTATGCAAAAGCGTTCATTGTTGAGTCTAAGGGTCTGCTGTTCTAGGTCTTCATCCGGCCCTAAAACGTCTCTGAGGTATCCCCGGCGTAGAGTTGTATAGTCGGGGAGAATGTAGTCTTTCACTATTGTGTTTTCTGGTCCTGTAAATAAAGCTTCAGTTTAATTTGTGAATATATTTTTACATTAGGGCCGAATGCTGCTGGTGAGTTGTACTTCTGGTACAAAGATGGTGAATAATGCTGGATTGGAACTGGCTCTCTAGTGCAGCTGCCGCACACTTAGGTGTGTGGCGACGGATTTTCAACTCGAGGGTGGTAACTAGCTAGGCGAAGTGCCCACCCACCACCATACTCATACAACAAGCTACACCATCATTTCCAAAGATATTTAATTAAAACAGTCTATCTCAAATAATGTTATAGGTACTTGTAGTAGTTGATTGCTGGTTTGTTCTTCTTTCATGCAGCAACTATGCGCATGCACAATGCCCTGATGCAACATTTAAACAAAGTGTTTACAAATAATGGCGGTAACGCCATTTCTGGGTGTCCAGACATCACATTCTACAAATGTTATTGATAGTAGGTAAGTTAAAAATGTATGGAATTGACTTAAGATGGATTAAGTTACCATGTGACACCGATTCATAACCTCCCTAAGCCCCTGCATTTTCTATACATTTTTTGTCTGACGAATAATACCTTTTTTCTTTGCAATTTCGACGTCTTCCATAAAAGCCTGGGAGACAAAACATGAATCTTCCTTCACCTGGTTTATAACATATGTTTCATCCATAACATTCAACTGACGATATGACAACACCTGTAAATTTAAAATTCATTCTTTTACTGCAACAAAACATAAGCAAACAACAAATTATCCTCTTAGAAACCTAAGAGTGAAGTCACTAATTTATGTAGTATGACTTATGAGCATTTCTATATAATAACAAGCTGTGCCCCGTGGCTTTGCCTACATAGCCTAAGTTACTCCTTATGACATCAGCTATCTGCCAGTGAAAGTCGCATCAAAATCGGGCCAGCCATTTCAGAGATTAGCTGGAATAATCAGACATCTGTCTGATTGACAAAAATGTTAATAATAGTGTTTCGCGTTATAGGTACCTTATTATATACTTTCATATGCATTTAGTAAAAAGCTATTATTTTGATATTACAAACAGTCAATTCAATTGTATTTATTTGTATAGAAAATTTTAACTACAGTTTCGGATAATATTGACCCTTATTAATGTTATGATTCTGAAGGTAGCAATTTATCTTTCTATCTGCCACCATTATGTTACTAAAACAAAGAAATTTAAATTTGGCAACAAGGTACTTTAGAGCATTTTTTTTATTCTTTATTTATTTATACAGGGAGCTTTAGAGCATAACAACATAATATTAAGGTAACAGCCAGATTTCTATAATATATTATTACCTCTTTCAAATGATTTGTCAACACTTTCCCTCCAACATCAATCCTTTTGATACCTTCTTTGTACTTCTTACCCTTGATGTATGGAACTATGTATGTGTAACTATATCCCGAATCAACAACAACCGTAGATTCATTCTTGTGCTTCTTCCGATAATTATACTCTGCTAAATCAGTGGAGTTGATGCGTAACAATGACTGACATTCGTATTCTTCAAAGAAAATTTCCGTCATAGCTTCCTGTGTTGATGCAAAGTTGAATAAAGGCTCAGTAATTATCAGAGGGGTTTCATTGAAGTTGACCGGACAGCAATCCTTGCTAAATATGTAATCCCAGATGGTTTTCTGAGTGTCCCAGTTTATTAAGAAACCTTTTTGGAATGGGAGTATGTAGAATAGGCCGGAAGCGTCACGGCATTCGTCTATTTGGGATCCGATGAACGGCCGGCGTCTCTCTGACTTTGCTTTCATGATGCAGTTGGGAACTACCTTTGGATCCATTGAGGAGAAACCCACTTTTGCCGTGTAGGCGCCGTTGTCCACTATGTAGCAGGAGGTCCCAGTCATTCTGTTGCATTGGAAGTTTGAAGTTCACAGGAGGTATAGTTTGAGCCGAAATTATTTGGAGAACTATGTTTGACACAAAATTTTAAGGTATGTCGGTTGGTATTTTTTCAGTTTTATAGAAACATTTTACTTTATTTCTGTTACTAATCTATAGTGAAAAAAAAACCTTTATCGAGCCACAACAAAATTGTTTTTATATTTTACAACTTGAGAGTCTTGAGACGAGCGAGTTGCGCAAAAATGTCAAATGACAGATGACAGTTGAGCAGTGCTACCAACCCCCAAAAACATTTCCCTCTATGCTATGGTCAAAACTCCCTTTTCTTTGTAAATCCATATTCATAAACTAGCTTGCAATCTAAGAGAGTTAGCGCTTCTAGCTCAAAATCAGCATAAAATTTAGTGTCACTACGATGCCCACTAGCCTAGGTATATTTAGGTACCTATGTAACAAAATTTCATCAAAATCCCTTCAATAAATACGAATTTGTGTGGTACTAAATATAACGCAAGCTTAGCAGTGGGTAGAAGCTCCTATCACAATAAAACATATTACATAGACCACATCATTCAGGAAAGGTGTAGTTCATATCAGTGAAAAAAAATTTCAAAATCAGATTGATGGATTGACTGGTTTCTGAGATTTTCGTCTCCATAGAGCAGGCACAGAATAGAGATTACGTACTTAAATTAATGAATTTGTGTATATAAATCCCGTTTATTGTAAACGCTCAGTCAAGATGTATGATCTGTTCTTAAAAGGGTAAAAGCATACTTTTATGCATAGCATGTATATTTTACCATTATAATACTAGATATATGGTCAGAAAAAAGTCCGCAGAGAAGTCTGGATTGTAAAATGCAAAAAACCCCTAAAAATCCCAACCAACTAGCCCTTAAATATATGGGGAAAACCCCTAAGTTGGGAACCCTGTACTCGAATGACAATTGACATTGACAATTTGATGTCAAACCACGCTGAAGGGTGCCCAGACATTTCTCTCCAGTCTACTTTTTTTATCGGTTTCTTTCATCTGTCCTTACTCCATTAGAAAGTACTTGGAAGAATCGAGTCAGAGTGTCAAGTCTCCGTATTAGGCACAAATTATTACACCACGCGGTATTCAGACTGTCTTAGGCTAAGATTCAGAGACGATTCTAAGCGTAGACTCGTGCTTTCATATGTCAAAATTCTATAGAAATTTGACATACGGACGCAAAAGTCCATGCTTAGACTCGTCTCTGAATCTTAGCCTTACAGTCAACTTTTTTTACTATGACCGGATAACGGGCTCTTATTACTTACTTCCTATGCAATTTAACGGCCAGAGTTCAGACATAATGAGCGGGTCATTTATTTCATGTCATACCTATATGGACGGTACTTTTATCTTCGCTACCCACCGTAGGGACCTTCGGGTCCTAATATGTAATAATGAGATAAGCAGGAGTCAAGAGTCCAACTTTCATCTATAAGTGGAAGCATCCGGCCTGTCCGACCACACCACAGGTACATACTAGTCTGTAAACACTCAGGTGGATCAGAGAATGAATCAGTTATAGCTTTTGGCGCAAGTGGGCCTAAGAGATTGGTAATCACTGGGATCTTATAGTGCATTCGATTATTCTTATTATACAAACAAATAAAATAGAAGTATCTGTTTTTAATGTCAAAGTAACAGCTTTTCCTCATCAATGTTTTTACAAGTACATACTTTCACATGCATTTCTGCATATATAGTTACGTTATATACAGTACTTATAACAAAAAATATTTTCTAAATTGTTGGCTATTTGTTCCGGCTAATCACCAAAACGGCTAGACCGATTTTGATACTTTAACTGGCAGATAGCTGATGTTATAAGTAATTTAGGATATACCTTGTACTTATTATCTATTCTTTTATTTGAGAATTAAGTTGTCGAAGTTGCGGGGCATCGCTAGTTAAGATTGTTTGTGGTATCCACAAATTATATGTGGCATCTTTAGAAACAAGCTACAGGTGAGACAGGGAATAAATTGAGAAACTAATGGCCACAGTAATTATTTTTAGTTTTGGCTTCGGATTCTTTCTTCATTAACATGAAGTGGAGTTGAAATAAGTCAAATAACTGTCGTAGATAGGTACTAATAAGGGGGCCCTGTAAAGCCAGACAATATATACCCAACAATGAAAATTCGCAGTCTGGCCTTCGGGGAGCAAAAAACGTATTCATTCAATTATTATCTTTTATTAATATATTAAATACTTTAAACCTAACAAGGGCATCGCTATCTTAACACCATTACTAAATAAATCATTCAAATATTATAGCGCAAAAAGTTTCCCAGTGCCTTTTCACAATTTCTAAAAGTAGTGCTACAAAAATTAATTTAAAACTGGATCGAAAGAAACATAACATTGTTTAACAATTCAAAAGTTTAAAACCATTTATTCATGAGAGCCAAAATTATCAGAGTGCACGATACAATTTAGGTAAAGCCGCGCTTGTGTGCGTGCATTTTTAGAACATTATAGTCTGAAGTTTGCACTCGCGTGCACTGTGGTCGTCTGACCTACATTACACAGAAACAGTTCAGGACTTATTACACTACATGATATTCCTAGTGTCTTACCAAGACTATTTCACTACATTGAGTACCTAGTATAATAAGAGTTAGCCTGTTGTTCGGTCATGGTAAAAAAATAGACTGTCTGACAGTCATACTAAAGCGTGGTGTAATAAGTCCTTTAAAGTTTAAAGAATTATTAGGTATTATTATTATCAAACGAAATGTTAGTGACGTTCTCTATATTGCTTTATCCATAACTAGCTAGTTAAACAGTCAAGTTATATTTAAAGGCTTTTAATAAAACGGTTAAACGGTTGGATAGTTAAAATGTTTTATCTCTTTCAATTCAGTTTAAAATTGTCAAAGAACAACAAAGACAAAACATAGTTTAACTAAATCACTAATTAACACTGTTTATTAATAAGAGCCAAAAGTCATCGTGGCATAATGCGACAAATGACCTACCCAATTCTTAGGGCGCGTTTACATTAGGTCGGACATCAAATCCGACAGCCCCATTTGAAAGTGAATTGGCTTGTTTACCGGTTTTACCGCTCGCTTCGATCGCTACAAATCTGTACAGCGGCGCAAGTACGGAAGTCGGTTCGATAAATTTGTCGAACCGAAAAACTCGATAAAATTATCGAATGTTGCGAGTATCGAAGTCTGATCGTAAAGTATTGTAGTAACTCTATATTCTCTTTGGATTCGACCTAGCTTTTCGATAACTTTTGTGGATTGCTTCAAGCACCAAGGCTCGATAAAACCCACTTTATCGATTTGAACTGTCAATTTTATCGAATTTTATCGACCGTAAAGATCCGTACTTGCGCCGCAGTATTGTGAAAAACACGACAAGTAAGAGTACACGCCAAACTTAAACGCACCTCGAATGAAGTTAGACTCGGACTGTAATATAACGGAAATACAATGTTAAACGGTTATTTTGTTTACGCGAGCGAAATCGTTACCAATTTTTGATACTTAGTTGAATTTCAGAGGCGCGTCTAAGTGTGGCGAGAACTGTAAGTTATAAATTTGTAGTATCACTATACTATTATAATTTAATAAATTCTGATCAACTTTATATTGTACAATATAATGTCAGTTTCATCTATACCCTGTTCCATAATCTTAGATATTTTTTGTAAACAAAGAAATGACATGAAAAGTCACTGTCATAGTGACATGCTAGTTGCCAAAAACATTTTTCACTTGTGATTTGTTTCTATTTCATCCGGCATTGCTCTCGCGCGGCACAATTATAACGTAACAAGAAACAAATAACAAACAACAAAACCACTACAAAATAACAAGATCTTTAACAACTCATACGCAGCAAGATTGGATAAGATCAACAGACAGAAAAAGAAAATGGCGGCGATTGCACAACATGTTTCAAATATCTGCTGTGTTCCCAGTCTATGAAAAATAACTGCACGAAAAAACTTCCTTTTATATAGTTTTCTTTAAAATAACAATCTTGCAAAAACGGTCCATTCCCGGTTTTTCAACAATTCAAGTTTATCATGTTATAATTTAAAATCAATTAATAATAATGTCTATCATCAAATTATGGATTGTTCAGTTTTCTATCAATTTTTTCGTTCTGTCAACCCATTTGTTTACATAAAATATCTAAGATTTTGGAACGAATTAATTTATAACTTTATACAATTAAATTCCTATAAACACGCAAAGTTACAGAATTCGTCTAGTCTTCTTAGAAACACATTTTTTAATAATAACACTTGTTGTGTAAATGCACTATATCTATAATATATAGTTCGCGTTTTTATACTTATCTAATACTGTTTTTGGTTGATGTACCTCTATATTTGTTTACATTATTAGATAAGTATAAAAATATAGACCTTAATTATATGAAACTAGTGTTGTAATAGGAAATAAATTTAAGAGTCAGTTGACAGCGAGACGCGACGCGGCGTGCTCTTTAGATAGCGGTCTCATTCCTAAACCTAATTTTAGTTTCGCTCTCTCATTCCAGCAACTAACACGAGAAAGAGATGGAAGATATTTGACAGGTCTAAATTTAGTTTTACAGCTGTCAAATATCGTCAATCATGACAAATAAGACGCCACTAAATTTACACTAGACACAAGGATTAATTTGACAGGTCTAAGATATATTCCATCTCTGTCAGTATTATAACACTGATAGATAGTGTTTGGAGAAAATAGACAATAATCACAATACATGTTTTCACCACCTTTCACGTTCGATCAATAATACCAAACCCTAAGCTTGTCAGGTATAGATCGCTTTTAGCTATAAGACCACAATCACTTTATACCTATTTGTATATCAGTATCTGGTTGTGAGTTTTATGTTGCAATGGTTTTAAAAGAAAATAGTTATTGTCCTTTATACTTATGAAGGCATACATTAGCCCTAAGCGTCCTTTCTCTTCCGTGATGTACTTTGTGTGTCCATGCCTGACAGGTGCAAGAATGTATGAACGTTGCCACTGAAGTAGCCCTAAAGACTTTTCGAAGAGTTGGGAGCGGTTCACAGCATTTGTATATTTAAAAGATAACGCACAATACATTTTGCTTTTTTTTGTAAACTCATACATCTTTTTGTATATTGTTTACAATTTTACTGCGTAACTTTTCTATGTTACTACAACGCAATTTTCTTGCTTTCATATTGTCCCAGTTAGTTGCATGGCTATCCTGGCTTTGTCATGGCTAGTAATCGGTTTTCTGTTAGCAGCTGTCCTTACTATTGCAATTTCCTGAGAAACCCATTTTTTCTAGACATTGAATACTGAATAGTTATCACAATATAAAGCCCCTCATTTCACTAGATTTTAGTTTTATGGGAAACTGAATCGTTTCTGTGCGAAACTGAACGATTTTTGTAGAACACTTTTTGTGAGAATTACTGCACGATTGTTTGGTAAATTGCACGGTTTTTTATTGGAAACTGCACGAATCTATGGGAAACTACGCGTTTTTCACAAGAAACTACACGTGCACGGCTTTCTTGTAAATTACACGATTTTTGAAGAAAATGGTTACATTATTTTTGGTAAATTGCACGGTTTTTTGGGAAATTGCACGGTTCTATGGGAAACTGCATGGTTCTATGGGAAACTGCACGATTTTCACAAAAGAAACTACATGGATTTCCCAGCATTGGCTTCGTTCATTGTCCCCGCCAATTGCGTGCAAAGGCCGGCACTCGCCCCGCGCCCCCGCGGCATCATACCGCCAGCAGGTGGTGGAGCGCCCGGGCACCGCCCTCGCTGGCCCAGTGCACGCCGCCGCAAGCGCTACTCAGCGCCCAAACGTATGGCGTGAAGAATTCTTCCGGCCTCTCCTCTTCTACATATTTAAACTTCAGATCGGGGAATTTCTGGAAAGAATAATAATAATTATAATGGGCTTTACTAAAGTTAAACCTGGTAATTACATAAAAAACAAGGTCATTAGTAAAGTTAAACCTGGTAATAACATTAAAAAACCGGACTTTATTAAAGGTAAACCTGGTAATTACATAAAAAACAAGGTCATTAGTAAAGTTAAACCTGGTAATTACATAAAAAACAAGGTCATTAGTAAAGTTAAACCTGGTAATAACATTAAAAACAAGGTCATTAGTAAAGTTAAACCTGGTAATAACATTAAAAACACGGACTTTATTAAAGGTAAACCTGGTAATTACATAAAAGCTAGTTACCTTCAGTCGATCGCTGGACCACTGCTCGGCGCCTTTCTTAATGCATGCCAATACTTCGGTGACGCCCAGCTCGCCCCCCGCGCCCTCTTGCACCCTCTGCAATCGGGATGAGAAGTAACCTATCACCTGAAACAATACATTGAACACTTTTTAAACACATATTATTATTATAAGGGAATATGCACGTGACTCCAAAATGGACAAAATATTTTTATTTGTGATCTTTATTGCTAAAAAAACATACCTATACAGTTATTTTTAAAATTTATTATAATTTAATACTGAAATTTAATAATAAAAAAGTGGCTTTTTCGAAATTCCCTCGCATATTTCCAAAACGCAATGCTATTGGTGGAACAAAATGTGACGTCAAGTTACACTCGACGTCGTCTGTCAACAAGTTGTTTGTATGGTTTTCGGTGATTATTTGTATTGTTTCACGGTTGTTTCATATTAAGTTATTAGTTTTCTGTGTTAAAGTATTATATACTTGTGAACAAAGACTTAACGCAATAACTGAAACTGGTTTTCTCAAAGCACAATCAGATAATCTTCCTAAAATAGACGTTTATGATGACCACGTATTTCGCAACTAATTCAGATTTTACGTCTGCTGAACTCAGAGGAGTAATAGCTGCGAGGCAAATAAGTTATATATATTTAACAAATAATCGTTTTCATGGTTTTTTAAATATAACATACCTACACATAACCTAAAATATGCGGCTAATTTTACTATTTTCGTAAACTAGGTTATGTTTTCGTAGAGATTTGTAAACAAAACAAGTAGGTATGTGCAGGTAACTAAGTAAAAATTATTATTATATATATTTTCTCACTTTTTAATGTCCTTACTTACGTTAAAATGATCTTCACAACAGTACCTATAAACAGTATTTAAAACAGTAGTACATTGTCTCTTCTCATAGCCTTGCACTACTTTTTCTCTTTCGGCATAAGGAAATATACTTTGTCAGGTGCAGTTTTGATGTTATTTTGGCACATAGGAACGACAATATTAAAAATAAGCTTTTCTGTGCTTTTCCATGGTAATAAGTTGATTTTATCACTCACTTATTTGTTTTTAATTGAAATGTAAATATTTATTAGTATGTACTTATAAATAATAAAATAAACTCCTCTGAATTAAAAAAAAAAAAAAAAAAAAAAAAACTTATTTCACTTTCAGTAACTTTGTGAAGGGAAAACACTCCTTGCTAGTGTAACCTGACGTCACAGACTAAGCGCGCCAAAATGGCCGCGTTTAAATCATCCGAAAATGATAGTGATTTTAATATATTTTTTTTAGCTTAATAGTTTATATTTTGGATGTGTTACATTTATTTTAGGTAATGTAATAACTAGTAGAAACGTTTAAAAAAATAAAAAAAATACATGCATATTCCCTATTATAAAAGAGAACATAAACCTCGCCGGCGTCATAAAAACCGAAAAGACTAGAATTATTTATAAAACATTTGCACGTCTGCTTGCAGACCAAATACATTGTACCAACAATTAATTTTGAGATCCTAATTTTCATGTATTTTGGCAAATAAATTATTTGATTTGATTTGAAGAAATTATACCCTACTAGTTTCTGACCGCGATTTCACCCGTATTCCGTAAAAAAACATGTCACCCACAAAAAAAATTTTTCTTTGATCCGTCTAACCTCCGTAACGGCTAGATATATAGAGTCGGACTTACCATTTCAATATTCTGAGCTTGCGGCTGGTGTCTCGGATCGCTGAACAGTTTCCTTTTGTGTAGCAACGCGTAAACAACGTTCAGATTTTGCGGCAGCTGGTGAGTGAGGCAGGAATTAATGATCTCTAGTAGCATCCGGACCACCTCATCTAATACCGCTATGTGGTCCATCTGAAATAAAGATGATGTTGAGCGAAACGAGCGAAATTGATAGGGAGTGAGACTAGCGAAATTGGTAGGTAGTTAGATGAGCGAAATTGGTAGGGAGTGACACGAGCGAAATTGATAGGGAGTGAGACGAGCGAAATTGGTAGGGAGTGAGACCAGCGAAATTTGTAAGGATTGTGACGAGCGAAATTGATAGGGAGTGAGACGAGCGAAATTGATAGGGAGTGAGACGAGCGAAATTGGTAGGGAGTGAGACGAGCGAAATTGGTAGGGAGTGAGACGAGCGAAATTGATAGGGAGTGAGACGAGCGAAATTGGTAGGGAGTTGCTTTGCTCATCGAACTGGAACACAGTAATGATTGAATTTAGAAAAAATGCAAACATATGTACCACAGCTGTGCGCTTGTTACTCATTTATAATATAAATGGTAAAAGTAGGTACTTACAATTTCTTCGGTTTTCTCTTCTTGCTGATGTGGTAACTCTATTTGGTTTATATCGCCACCTGAAATAAACCAAAATGTTAATGAAATAACACTTAATAACATTACACTCCTAACTTCAAATGCGTCTGAGCATGTGTTAACCAGCTTTCAACTCCTAAACATGCCTTAGTCGCGTGTTTAAATATGAGCAACCACAAATCTTGATTTGAGTTTAGTAACCGTTGTTTAACTCCGTTACATTGTGACGTTTCTAATCATTTTAGACGTTTATCTTTAGACACCGGTGTCGGTTGAGTCATTTCATCCCTAAACATAATTATAGCTTCGTTCTCTCTCTTTCCAATACATAACATGAGAAAGAGCTTGAAAATATTTAACAGATCTAAATTTAGTTTTAGAGCTGTCAAATATCTTCCATCCTTAATAAATTAGACGCCACGAAATTCATTGTCAAGCAAGTGGATTAATTTGACAGGTCTAAAATATATTCCATCTCTCTCATGTTCGTATTTAGAAAGGGAGATTGAAACTAAAATTAGGTTTAGGTATGAAATAAAGGAATCGACACCACTGTCTAGCTAAACAGGCGTTGAAAAGGTGTTTTTAATGGTAACACAGTTATTGATTTCTCTTTACCTTCGATTTGAGCGCATAGTCTATTTCTTCTCTTCGTTAACGTTTCGAATAGAGATATCAATCTTTGAGCGACGTACGGATGCAGATTTCGGAATTCACCTGAAATTTAAGAGACAACATTCAGTATTCAGTATTTTTAGACACGACAGGACGATGTAAATGTATTTATCTATTTTTATTGCATACATAAATTCAACTTATTGACTTATAATAACAACATGACTGTATTTAAGCGACTATTTCAAACTTACAGCTCATATTAGCGATGGCAGCAGCGCAGTTGGTGTGCAGATACTTGTCTCTACCGCGCGCCATGTTGTACTGTAGCGCTCTTATGATGACCAGAACCATAAGACCGCCGAGCGAGATCTCGGAGATGGCACGCTCCGTGTACCACGTGAGATTCTTTAACATCTGTGACAAAAAAAAGTGAAATTACTTATGAGGATTAATACCTAATAGCTTAGAGTAACGCATGCACTGCAGTGCCGCGCAAGCCTTTGTGTTTCAAAGATCCGAGTGACAATACAATGGGAAGGAAATTTCATCAGGAGTTTTGGTGGGAATGCGAAAATGTGCTGTTGTTGATTTTGTGTTATTTACTAAAACCTATGATTTTTCGAGTGTTAATTTGTAATAATGGTGGATTATTAACCATTAAGTTACCACCATTAAGTTGACGGCTCCGTAGCTAAGTTGGTAGTAACCCTGCCTGCAAGGCGAGGGGTCCCGGGTTCGATTCCCGGCCGGGGCAGATTTTGTGTAAGCATAAAGTTTGTTCTCGGGTCTTGGGTGTTTGTGATGTGTATCTGTGTGTGTCCATGCCACCTGCGACACAGGGAATCCTAGTGCGGGGGTATGAGTGTGTAAGCGTTTATGTTTTATGTTAAGTGTTCGTAAACTTGCATGAGTGAAAGGCAAATAGTACAAAGGCGAAAATCGTGTATTTTCGTATTCTATCCAAAACTCCATAGAAGCTTCAGTAAAGTATCCACCGCTTTACTGGAGCGTCACTTCGACTTGAAAATTGTTTCTAATATTGCGACTATGTATCCAGGTCAAGAAATAAATTATTAAAAAAAAAATAGAAATTTCATTAGTTCTTAAAATCGTCACCAGGTGACAGGTCTCCATCTACAAAAGCGCCACCAAGCGGGATAAACGGCGAGAACTCTCCCCATTGTTATGAGCTGGCGTTTTGCTTACCATCAGGCAAATGAACCCGCTCATCTCGTTATCCAACATTATGTAAACTTTTAAAAAGCGACGAACCGACTTCAGTGCAAACTACTGAATCGATCGAGGATACCTCTAATTTCTTGTATTATGTCTATTGTAGTATCTATGGAAATCTTTAAATTTTCGCTTCCACGACACGGGCCTTGAGCCTAGTGTGGGGCCGCTGTATCTGATTATTGGAAAATGTTAACTACTTTTTCTCGTTGATTTTACTGTTAAGTTTCCTTTGTAATGTAGGTTTGGTTAATAAAAATATGTTATTATTATTTTGATGAAATTTACATGGGACGAATCTGAAAGTATACTCCGAATAAATTCAATAATTCAAATGACCCACTTGTAACTATTTATATCACTCGACTAACACCTGAGTTCGAGCGGAGGGGTATGCTGAAAACCAGCCGCTACTTAGACTTAGGCTAAGATTCAGAGACGATTCTAAGCGTAGACTTTGGCTTCCATATGTCAAAACTGTATAGAATTTTGACGTATGGAAGCGTGAGTCCATGCTTAGATTCGTCTCTGAATCTCAGCCTTAGTCTACACAGCAAAGAGTCTACCCCTATTGCCGATAAAAATATTTAATTAATCTTAATTGTGTCCAAAATAGTGTAGACGTACGTTATATTTGGCAATAAATGTTTTTGGTTCTTTTATTCTTATTCGTAAGTACAAGGGGGGCTTGTACTTACAATATTGTGTACACTCTTGATGAGTGAATCGTCTTCCGTCAGTATCAGTATGACGATCAGTGACATGTATATGTGATGCGAGCTGCTATCAGGCGCGTTGTACAGCACTTGGAGAATTGGGACTATCTGTAACGAATACAATAACGGTCTTACCACAAACAAATTAAACACAGCCTCAACCTGTGTTAAAGAGCGTTTGACTACTAAATATAAATAAATAAATAAAATAAAATAAAATGTCTTTATTTCAGGCATGAAACCCATAAAAAATTAAAAATCCTACACATATCAATTTACAATTAGAAGTTAGAAATTAGAAATAGGCGATATCATTATAAAATAAAATTAAGTAAGTAAATTAAATATAAATTAAATATGCCTTAGTCGTTTGTTTAAATAGCAACCACAAGTCTTGATTTAAGTAGTATAACCGTTGTCTAACTCCATTATGTCGTGGCTATTTTTGAAGTCAGTTAAACATAGGACACACCCACACACACTCGCACGCACTCACGCACACACGCACGCACGCACGTTTTAATGCTAACGGGAAGAACAAGTTTTCTTTTGCTTTTTTAGTTTACTATAAGAATAACTATAATCTCTTAATCTCTCTAATCTCTTTCCATCCAAAGGTTGACTGGAAGAGATCGCTTTAAGCGATAAGTCCGCCCATTGTACTTTAATTTTTAGATCTGTTACTGTGGTTATTCTCTGAAGACTGGTGTACAATAAAGAATTTTGATTTGATTTGATTTGAACTAATATTGAAAAAGTATCACTTACCAAGTTTTCTATCTGCGGCACGTTACTGACGTATCGTTTGTACGCTTTACACGAGTGCAGCATTAGGTACAGCAATAATGTCGAATGCTCGCACCCTGCCGTAGCGCATATCGCTTTGTGGAGCTGAAAAAAAGGCGTCTTAACGAATTGTAAAAAAAAGATACCTCATGCGGGCTTCACACACATGACTATAGGCGGACGATTTTAGGCGAAAATCAATTTTGTCTATGTGGCATACTAGGTGGTAGGACTAACTCTTCTGCGAGTGTCCCCGTCTGGGTTGTTACCACCGCTTTGCTCGTGAAGTCAGCCTCCAAGCAGTAGTGTGCGAACATTACTGTGTTCCGGTTTGATGAGCAGACCGTTGAGCAATACCTAATGTCTCAGGGTAGCGAGCGCACTGCAGTGCCGCGCAGGACTTTGTGTTATAAAGTTCTGAGTGGCACTGCAATTGTTATGGGCCGGCTTTATGCTTACCATCAGGCAAACGACCAGCTCGTATCACTATCAAATAACTAGTTTATTTTGTTATAGGTACCGTATATATACTTTCATATGCATTTAGTGAAAAGCTGTTATTTTGATATTACAAACAGACACTTAAATTTTATTTATTTGCATAGATGTATAGATTACTAGGAAGTATGATAAGATATATATGTTTTCTCACCGCTGCCATGTCTACCCGCGGCGGCGTGATTTGTGACGATGGTCCGGAGTTCGAATCTCGCGACGGCGTAGTGACTGACGTTTCTAGAAAAAAAAAATAACAAAAGTTACATAAAAAAAACACGACTGACCTAGCCAGTGTCACTCGGGATGTGCAAGGGTTCTAACGATATCCCATTATAAACAAATCTGTTCAGGCCACAGATTATTTAGCCTGGTTCAGGCATATAAAAGTTATGGTGGAATAAAGAAACTGACATAAACCCTAAATCATTACGGTCCTTTTTTTGTGCAGCCGTGTAGTAACGCAAATAAATTAATAAAATAATAACTATTTTTAGTTTTAACGTGTAGTAACGCAAATAAATTAATAAAATAATAACTATTTTTAGTTTTTTAAAACTAAATTAATAAAATATTATTATTTTATTAATTTATTTGCGTTACTACACGGCTGCACAAAAAACTACTTAGTGGTAGGACTAACTCTTCTGCGAGTGTCCGTCTGGGTTGTTACCACCGCTTTGCTCGTGAAGTCTGCCGCCAAGCAGTAGTGTGCAAGCATTACTGTGTTCCGGTTTGATGAGCAGAGTATCCAGTGAAATTACTGGGCTTATGAGACTTAATACCTAATGTCTAAGGTAACGAGCGCACTGCAGTGCCATGGACGCCTTTGTGTTTCAAAGTTCTGAGTGGCACTGCAATTGTTATGGGCCGGCGTTATGCTTACCATTAGGCAAACGACCAGTTCGTCTCGTTATCAAATAGTATAAAAAAAATTTTTGTGTGTTTTGTGGAAGAAAGATAGAGAAAGGAAGACAAAATAGACAGTGAGAGAGAGAGAGAGAAAGGAATAGTCACCTGTATTATCCTCGCAGCTCAACAACGCCTTCCTATACAGGTTGTCCTCGTTTATACAGTGGTTAGCCAAAGTGAGGAGTAGTAGGCACGACTGGTTAGCTATAGGGTGTTCCGTTTTCAATCTCTCCAATAACTCGTGTCGGTCCAGTGGGGGGTTGGTGTAGATAGTGCCTCGGACGGGGGTGGCGAATGAAATCATGTTCCATACGCTTGCTGTAAAATAAAAAGCGACGATCAGACTTCAGTGATATTGATGAAATTTCTATGGAACCAATCTGAAAGTATGTCCTTTCAAATAATAAACAATTTTCCAAATCGGTTTATAAATGACGGTGATCTGAGGTAACAAACATAAATAAAAATACCCACCGAATTGAGAACCTGAATCTGAAATTGGTTTTTTTATTGTATCTTTCAAATAAAAAAAGAATTTTTCAAATCGGTTTATAAATGATATCTGAGGTAAGAAAACATAAAAAAACATACACACCGAATTGAGAACCATATATTATGTACTTAGATCGGTCAAAACAAACAGGGTGATTCATGTTTTAAATTACGTACACTTCTACATCAATCATAATTCTAATGTCTAAACAATCATTTCTAATTTCATTTCAATAATTTCATAAAATAGAGGAAAAAAGCAGGAATACAAAACTTAGTTTAAGTTTTGCTTATATCACTTATATGATTAGCGTTAGGTATATTAAAAGGTATTATATTAGAGTACTCACAAGCGAGATCGATGAGTATGCTGCCACCGGAAGTGCGCGCGCCGAACATGCTCGCCGGCGCCGCGAGCATGCTCGACAGATTGTTCAGCAGAGTTTTGACTAGCAACGGCGCGTGCATCCCGTATCGTCCTTGGAATAGTGTCCTGCAATTTATAAACATGACCGGTCTAACCACAAAAAAGAACTCTTTGATAACGAGAAGCGCTGGTCGTCTTCCTGATAGTAGGATTAACGCCGGCCCATAAAATGCAGTGCCACTCAGAACTTTAAAACACAAAGTATAAAAACACAGTTTAAAACACAGAGTGTATGTAAGGAACTTTTTGTATTACGATCAAGAATATGAGTACAAAACTATCGATTTCCTTGAGTATGATAAAGTGAAGGAAAGGAACGTTTTGTATTACGATCAAGAATATGAGTATAAGACTATCGATTTCCTTAAATATGATAGAGTGAAAGTAAGGACGTGTTGTATTACTATCAAGAATATGAGTATAAAACTATCGATTTCCTTGAGTATGATAGAGTGAAAGTAAGAACGTTTTGTATTACTATCAAGAATATGAGTAGAAAACTATGGATTTCCTTGAGTATGATAGAGTGAAGGTAAGGAACGTTTTGTATTACGATCAAGAAAATGAATATAAAACTATGGATTTCCTTGAGTACGATAGAGTGTATGTAAGGCACGTTTTGTATTACGATCAAGAATATGAGTAGAAAACTATGGATTTCCTTGAGTATGATAGAGTGAAGGTAAGGAACGTTTTGTATTACGATCAAGAATATGAATATAAAACTATGGATTTCCTTGAGTACGATAGAGTGAAAGTAAGAACGTTTTATATTACTATCAAGAATATGAGTAGGAAACTATGGATTTTCTTGAGTATGATAGAGTGCAAGTAAGGAACGTTTTGTATTACGATCAAGAATATGAGTGATATTCTTACTTGTATCATATACTTATACTTACTTACCTATAAATAAGCGAGGACTCGATAAGTCTCGTCTGTCCATGTACTCCGGCAAACATATACACGGACATAAGCACTAGTATCGTGTTTATGCATTCCAAGTGCAGGAAGTATGTGTTGTCGCTGAAATAAAAAGGAGATTAACTCTTAAGAACCCGAAGTATAACTCGCCCAACTCCGTGATGGGCCTAGCGCCGAGCGGTAAATATTGTTCCTGTTTCACCACGAGCAAGACGGGGCGCGGAAAAGAGCAAGACAGCACGTCTAGTCAAAGATCAAGAAGTTGGTGAAGCGCAGATGCGAATTTGACAGACAGGCCATAGAGTAATAAATAACCTACGCCTATGACGATGACGACATTATTATAATTTGTAATGGTGTAATGGTTACCTACTGAAATAATGGTTAGTCATATATTGTAGGTATATTAATACTCTACTTATTGGATTCTACCTATCCGTTGTCCACCATGGAGATACAATGACACATTGCTTTTAATAAAATTTTAAAATTAGTAAGTATATGGATTTTTGAAAAAATCATGTTCATGTCCGTGACCTGGGAACTACAGTTGCTGGAAACAGGACTCGAAAGCTGAAGCCCCAGCTCAGTGGCGTGATCTTGAATAATTTGCCTTCGTTCAGCAATCGACAAGAATATAAGTTGATGGTACTATACCTATAATTCATGCAACTACATTCGACAAAGTTGAATCATGACCCACCTATTCGATTTTTTTCATATATCAATTATCGAAGTATAGGAATTATAGGATAGGCTTCGGATTGCTTCTGACCGATTTTGACCTTCATTATGGACGTGTTAGATTAACAAATTGGCTGTAAGATCATTCAAAACTTTTCCGATGAGGGAAACTGAAAGATAAAGTCCAACTTGTCAATTATTATTATTAAGCTATAAAGAAAATAAAATAAAACTTTTTTACAGAAATAACGTTGACTTTTTTGATCGTGAATATTTGTTGTTTTCTTCACCTGACTGACTTGACACTTATCACATCTATATCAATACTAGCTTCTGCCCGCGGTTTTCACCCGCGTTCCCACAGGAACCGTGCATTTTTTCGGGATAAAAAGTAGCCTATGTTACTCTCCTGTCCATAAACTATATCTATACCGAAAATCACGTCGATCCGTTGTTCTGTTACTGCGTGAAAGAAGGACAAACCAACAAACACACTTTCGCATTTATAATATTACTAGGATATATAGTAGGATTACTAGGATAAAGAGATAAAATTTGTTTGTTTGTGAAAGAAATTCCACCTGGCTACCATTCCAGATGCACTCCGCAGTTTAGGTATAAAGCTACAAGTACGCGGCGCGCGGGCTCGTACTGTCGGGACGAATTCAGCGTGTTGCCGTGCGGCCGGGTCGCACGTTAGCAGTACCTACGTAATCACTCACGCGGAGCAAAAGCATATTGCTTCGCATTCAGCTGCGAGGATCCAAACCGCAAGTTTTTGCAGTTTTAGAATTTTTATCGACTTACAATGTTTTTATGTACAATGTACATATAAACAACACAATATTTGTTTAATATAAAAAAAAAAACTATTTTATCATCAGTCTTATTTAATAAAGTTAAATTAATCACTTCAAATAAGCTATTCTTGCATAATTATACTTTAGGGGATAATGTGAAATGAAGACGCGGCGGTGGCCTAAGGCAGCCCTTACACCTAATTCATGATTGATAGATAAGCATCAATCGCGGATCACGAGAACACCATGAAAAAACCACGATCCCCGTTTGACGCATATCGTATCGTCTATTGTGGTTGTGGTTGGGGCTTGATGGAATGATCTATTCCGAGCACGGTACCCGCTTCTACCTATGCACCTAAGCTTCTACGACCTCTATTAAAAAAAAATGGTTTCACAACCACTGCTTGCTCAGTGCAGACGCCGCGGTAAATAAGCGGTAGTGCGCTTGATATGTATGTAGCGTAAAGCGGAGCAGTCGTTGCTTTCATCCCAGGCAGAGCTTCGAGACAGACGTTCTTGTTAGACGTTCGCTGTTAGAGTCATTTTAACTTTCATAAGTGCTCCTTTGGGGCCTATTTGAATAAAGACTTTTGAATTTTGAATATTGAAGTTCATGTCTATTTAGTGGTTTTTTGATGGTTTTACATCCAGTCGCGCTTGCTCGTGTATTATCTCGTAATCTGCGCTGGATGCAAAAGCATGGTTATTTTGATACCAAAACGCATACTTGCATAAGTGTCAACGGTCTGCATTATGATAGCGCGGACTAGTCAGCTGCAGCACCCGTGCTGTGCTTGCGTTATGTTTGGTACGCTCAGCATAATAAACGGAATAATGAAATTTTGTTATCTAAATACGAGTAGAATAGATGTAGTAGTTTTATCCTGATTTCACATGAGTAAAGCCGCGGGGAAAAAGCTAGTATATAACGCATTAAAAATATTGAAGCTAAATTCATTCTAATCCAACCAATCCTACTTCCTTATAAATACGAAAGTGTGTTTGTCTGTTTTTTGGTTTGTCCTTCAGCAACGAAGCAACGTATTGATTTTTGGACGATTTTTGGCATATATATAGTTTATGGACCGGAGAGTAACTTAGGCTAATTTTTATCCCGGATAATGCACGGTTGCAGTGGGAAGGCGGGGGAAATCCGCGGGCAGAAGCTAGTATTATAAATGCGAAAGTGTTTGTTGATTTCTTGGTTTGTCCTTCTTTCACATAGTAAAAGTGCAACGGATTTACGTGATTTTTGGCATAGAAATAGTTTATGGACCGGAGAGTAATATAGGCTACTTTTAATCCCGGAAAATGAACGGTGCCTGTGGGAACGCGGGTGAAACCGCGGGCAGAAGCTAGTTGATATTGTACAGCCTTTGATTATCTAGTTTATCACATAAAATAGCTATGCAAAAATAGCTATTTATCTGGGTCAGGATTCAAATTTGTTACTGCTCCCTGTAATGTCTCACACATTATACACTTATCAATCGTATATTATAGCGTACCCATACACGAGCACACTGTTTGTAATATCAAAATAACTGGTTTTTCACTAAATGCATATGAAAGCATATAGGGTACCTATATCAAATCAACCATTCTTTAAATTTTTGTCTGTCTGTCTTTCTGTCTGCCTGTCTGTTTGTTTGTTCCGGGTAATCTCCGAAACGGCTGGACCGATTTTGACGGGACTTTCACAGGCAGATAGCTGATGTTACAAGGAGTAACATAGGCTACTTTAATTTTAGAAAAAGAATTAGGGTTCCGCGCAAAAAAATAAAAACCATGAAATCCAAAATCTCCACGAGGGTGAAACCGCGGGGCAGCAGCTAGTCTATGGAATAAATCTGAAAGTGTATCCTTTCAGACAAAAAAAATGAATTTTACAAATCAGTTTATAAATAGTGGAATATACATTAAAAATACAACCGAATTGAGATCCTCTTTTGTTTTGAAGTTGGTTCAAAATAAAATAATTTATTTTTTCCATAACATCGCAGTGGAAACGAACCGTAACGCACAGTCTCTCGTGAGCAGTTATCGCTTGCCTCATATTATTATTTGTGTTCTGTTTTAACCGAATTAAAAAAGGAGGAGGTTCACAATTCGTCTGTTTTTATATTAGGGTTTATATCATGGGTGGTTTAATAAATTTTATGAAAGAATACTCCTTAGAATGGAATTTAATCATCACGATATTTTTAGACAGTGTCTAAAGATAAACATCTAAAATGATTAGAAATGTCACCACAGAATTAAGTTAGACAACGGTTAGATACTACATAAATCAGGATTTGTGGTTGCTCATATTTAAACACGTGACTAAGGCATGTTTAGGAGTTAAACACTGTTTATCACAGGTTTAATGTAATAACAATATTTTTTTGTGGTAAGACCGTAGGTAGGTTTCTACTCTCCAACTAGTCATAGATACTTTCGCGTTGAATCATCCATTTTTCATACCTCCGAAGTCCGAGAAAGTACCTAAAGGTTGAAAATGTAACTTACTGATACGAATCAATAGGTTCCTAAATACCTACCAAATCAACTGTCAAATACGTCTCTATAACGTTATAAATATTACCTAATCTGTGTCTCAGTTACAGAATACGAGTTGATAACTTCCTCAATAGATACACTCTACGAAATTCGAAAGAATAAACGAACATGCCGCGTACAATTTGAGTTGTGAATTATTGTGTTCGAAGCGTAGACAGAGAAATAGTCCGTCGACGGTTCGAAGACTGTCAGGGCTAGATCGGCAATTGTCGGGACTCGGGAGTTTCCGTAGCCTCACTGCGTCTCCCCGTTACCTCACCCCGCGTGTGACGAAGCGGTTGCAAAATGTCGACAATATTTTACATTTTTTTGATAACTTTTCGAAGTTCCTTTTTCATTTTGAATGTACATAATCTATTTCAATTATTATGTATTATTTTCAAAGTTGACTATATTACCGAGGGGTAAGGTGCAACAGTTTTTTGATTAAACGAGTTTATTATATGAAAATAATCAGTTCAAAACGAGTCGTTTTAGTGGTGGAAATATTGAAAATTCACTTCGCTCTAATTTGATTTTAGTTGTGTTTGAACCAAAACGAAAGCGTTTTGCCCCTAGATACTGCTTATCCGCTTATACATGCAAAATTTCATTTAAATCTGACCTGTAATTTTCAAATGAACAGGGAAGTTCGTTTGTATGGGACATTCGGTTTACGTACCTCTGTTAAACATGCCTTAGTCGCGTGTTAAATATTAGCAACCACCGATCCTGATTGAAGTAGCGTCTAACCGGTGTCTAACTGAATTCTGTTGTGACATTTCTAATCATTTTAGACGTTAATCTTTAGACACTGGTGTCGATTCTGTCATTTCTTACTTAAACCTAATTTTAGTTACAATCTCTCTTTCTAAATGAGAACATGAGAAAGAGATGGAATAAATTTTAGACCTGACTAATCCACTTGCCTGTGTCTAGAGTAACTTTAACGCCAATGTATTTAGTGGCGTCTAATTTATCAAGGATGGAAGACATTTGACAGCTCTAAAGCTAAATTTAAATCTGTCTAACATCTTCCATCTCTTTCTCGTGTTATGTATTGGAAAGAGAGAGAGAGAGCGAAACTAAAATTAGGTTTACGTATAAAATGCATGCGACACCATAGTCTAGCTAAACAGGCGTCTAAAAGTGTTTTTTGTGGTAAAACGGATATTTTTCCACTAAAAACTTGTTAACTTTTACAAATCCTTTAGGAACACTCACGTAACCGGCACATCGATGATAAGACTAATGAGTGCGTCCATTAGCATCTCCACTCGACTCTCGTTGCCCAGCATCTTGGGAGACCCGGTGGATATGTTCGTCTCATTGGCTGACGAAGACGGCGAGGGCTCTTGTGACGCTGGTGCTGATTCTTGAACTTGCGACGGGTCCTGGAAAATTTTACTTCTAATAGGGATGTTGCATGAAACACAAAATACATAACATATACTATCGTTATACAGGTTTAAAAACATCACATTGACACTGTTTATGTAACTTTTGTTACAATGACTTGTTTAATTAAGTATTGGCTTAACTGGTTCTCAAATTATTTCTTTGTCTGGGTAAACAACTGGAACTGTCATGCTCACGAAAAAGGTTCTGCTGCCTTATCAGCTAACAATCTCGTGTTCGTTTTCAATACCAGACCGATTAAAACCAGCGGTCACTAGTCTTCGTGAGGAAGGAATAGTCTAGAATTTTCGCTGGTTATTAAAGAAATAAGCTCTTACAAAACAAAAAGAAGCGAAAACTATTGACAACTCCTTCCACACGAAGACTAGTGACCGCTGGTTTTAATCGGTCTGGTATTGAAAACGAACACGAGATTGTTAGCTGATAAGGCAGCTGCTCGCGGCGGCATCTTGTGGTGGGTCGCTCTCTCCCTCAGTAATGGTTAAAGATCAATGTAAGTCGTAGTATTTATTTCACTATTTTTCATTATTTTATATTACGCATAAACCCACATTGTTATAATTATGTAGTATAGGTTTAGTTATAGGATATTTTTCTTTTGTTTCAGATACACTAAATTCAAAATTCCGTTTATTTTTTTCTCTATTATTCTTCTTTTGACATGACGCTAGCAAAATGTTGTAAACAATTGCCAACAAAACAAAAAAAAAATTGTTGAAGTGGTAATGGCTGGCACATGGGTTATACTCATGAACTACTCGTAATTTGCCTATCTATTTGTTATTTAGTTTTGTTGTTAGTTTTAAGACTATTGTGATGTTTTCCCGTACTAATGGTTTATTATCTTGTTAACTATTTTTTTTTAGTTTATAACCTAATCTAACATGTAAGTCTAAATTGTAGGTATACTTTTACATAAATAAAAAAAAGTGTATTGACCACGCGTCCGTAGAGTGAAATGTTGTTCATTGAACCCCCTTACGCACTGCGGAAGTTAGGGGTCGTTCATTAATTACCTGAGGTTATATTGACGATTTTTTTTAAACAATTGGTGAGATGTACTGAGATTTGGTCCAACCCTCTCCCCCCCTAATCTCACGTGAGTTTTTTTAAGAGCAGCGTTCGTCAGTGGCGGCAAAACAATACTCTGCCTGTGCTAATTTGTGTCGTTCACATAGCCATAACAAATATTTTTGTTAGAACTTAGCCATACTTAAGAAACATAATATTTTACTTAATTTAGCCCACTTATCTCGCAGTATTACACTGGTTGTTGACGAAAAAAAAATTAGGTGATATTTGCTGAGACCCCCCACCCACTCCCCCACGTGAGATTGGGTGAGATTCGGCTAGACCCCCCCCCCCCTCCCCCCACTAAACACCTCAGGCAATTAATGGATGCCCCCGTAAGTCCGCCGACCTATCCTCGAGTAACAAACTTACAATGAGTTCGATGGAGTCCTCGCTGGAGACGGGCGGCGGCGCGCGGCGCTCCGCCTGCACGTCGAGGTGGCGGCACAGCTCGTGCTCCGGCACCATCTCCACGAGGTACTTGGCGACCGCGCGGATCACATACAGCGCGTTGTAAGTCTGCCACGCTAGCATTACACTGACAGAAACAAGGCTTTTTATTAGAGTCTGCTGCCTTACCGGCTAACAATCTCGTTATGAAATATATTTTATAGTGTTAACCGACACTAGCGGATGTTCACATAAAGCCAGAAGACGCAGGTTCGAATCCTGTTGGAAGCGAAATTTTTGTGATGTATATATTTATGGGTAACAATCTCGTGTTTGCTATCGATTCCAAACCGATTAAAACCAGCGGTCACTAGCCTTCGTGTGGAAGGAGTTGTCTAGACTTTTCGCTTCTTTTCGTTTTTTAACAACTTGTTTCCTTAAGAACCCGAAGTATAACTCGCCCAACTCCGTGATGGGCCTAGCGCCGAGCGGTAAATATTGTTCCTGTTTCACCACGAGCAAGACGGGGCGCGGAAAAGAGCAAGACAGCACGTCTAGTCAAAGATCAAGAAGTTGGTGAAGCGCAGATGCGAATTTGACAGACAGGCCATAGAGTAATAAATAACCTACGCCTATGACGATGACGACATTATTATAATTTGAAATAATGGTTACCTACTGAAATAATGGTTAGTCATATATTGTAGGTATATGAATACTCTACTTATTGGATTCTACCTATCCGTTGTCCACCATGGAGATACAATGACACATTGCTTTTAATAAAATTTTAAAATTAGTAAGTATATGGATTTTTGAAAAAATCATGTTCATGTCCGTGACCTGGGAACTACAGTTGCTGGAAACAGGACTCGAAAGCTGAAGCCCCAGCTCAGTGGCGTGATCTTGAATAATTTGCCTTCGTTCAGCAATCGACAAGAATATAAGTTGATGGTACTATACCTATAATTCATGCAACTACATTCGACAAAGTTGAATCATGACCCACCTATTCGATTTTTTTCATATATCAATTATCGAAGTATAGGAATTATAGGATAGGCTTCGGATTGCTTCTGACCGATTTTGACCTTCATTATGGACGTGTTAGATTAACAAATTGGCTGTAAGATCATTCAAAACTTTTCCGATGAGGGAAACTGAAAGATAAGAGAAACGGACTTGCTGAAATTGTGCAAGACTTTTAATACTCGCCACAAGACGAAACTACGCGCCCTGCACTTAGGTTTCAAGACGGCTGAAGACACCCCGATCTACGTTTCAGAACAACTGACGGCAAAGGGGTCCCGCCTGCATTTCCTGGCCCGAGATCTTGCCAAATCAAAAAATTACAAATTCTGTTGGACTGCGTACGGAAAAGTTTACGTGAGGAAGGAAGAAAACTCCCCTATAATTCCCATAAAATCTGAGGCGCAAGTTCAGCAGCTCCAGGAACGCTGACTAGGCGTGGTTGAACTGAATGTGGTCTTGTTTATCATTTCATTACTTTTTGTTCCATCTTGTTTCCGTTACCTATCATTTGAATGCATTACTGTATGTAACAATTATTCTACATCCACAATGCACACACACACTCACTACATGCTCTACCACACGTTTTCACTATATTGCGCATCACATACACATACACTCTTATACATCAGTACCGTCATAATACACTTTTTTATTTTTTGCACATCTGACGGAAAGTACAAAGACAAAAATAGGGTGATTTCTTGTGTAGGATCTAATAGCCATCTTTATTTTGGATCTGATACAAAACTTTATTATTACACCATCAGTCTTATAATTGGTATCTCACTATGAATGTTACACCTTCTACATTGAAAGAGATAGATGATATTGAAATTGCTCTAACGTTTAACTGTGACATTGAGGATCTTCATAGTAACATACCAACGAAAGACAGTGATTTAAAGGTTTTTTGTCAAAATATTAGAAGTGTTTACGGTAACATCGATGACCTAAATACGACCCTAGCTCTGACAAATATTACTCCTGACATACTTATCTTAACTGAATGTAGACTTAACGCAGACAAACCTATTCCTAATCTCATAAATTATACCTCATTTGCAACTACCCAACATCTTAATCAAAACGATGGAGTGGTAGCATATATTAAAAACGGAACTATTATTACAAATGTCAAAGAAGTCAAATTAGACCATGCCTCATGCTTACAAATTGATACATATAATAGTGCAATATTAGGAGTTTATCGTTCACCGTCAAATACTAATGCTGATATCTTTATTAATTCTCTTAACTCACATTTAGAATCAATTAAATCCTACAAAAATATAATAATAACAGGAGATATAAACATAAACTTAATTTCTAAAGAAACCGAGCAAACATATGAGCGTACAAATAGACTTAATTATCTAGACGTTTTGTCTATGCAGGGTTTAATGCCAGGACATATGATCCCGACAAGAGAAGGCAGCTGTCTTGATCACTTCATGTTAAAGCTTGAGAAAAATAACTTATCTGCTCAAATAGCCGTTTTAAATACTTCTGTGACCGATCACTCTATGATATTTTTGAATCTATCTAACCAAACTGTCAATAATAAATGTGTAAAAATAAAAACAGTTACTGATTTTGGTGAATCGCTTATTACTTTGGCTAAAAAGAATTTATCAGAACTTTTGTTTAGTGAAGATCCAAACTACGTAATCGAACAACTAGTTGAGAAGATCATTGAGTCTTTGCAAGAACATACGAGTACTATAAAGGTGCCAAAAAATAAGCGGATCATTAAGCCCTGGATCACTTCTGGAATCTTACGTTGTATAAGAAACAGAAATAAACTACAAAAAAAGACACGACGTGATCCTTATAATGAGGTATTAAAAATCAGCTATAAAAGATATAGAAACTTTTGTAATAACTTGATAAAAAAACTTAAAAGAAATTATGAACGTAATCAATTGGCTAAATCTACAAAAGATTCTAAAACTCTTTGGAAAAACATAAAATCCATAACATATTTACATAAAAATAAATCCGATAGTACTAAACTATTAAATTTAAAATCGTCTCCTTCTGAATCTGTTAATTACGTAAACCATTATTTTGCTAATATAGGGAAATCGCTTGCGGAAGATATTTTAAGAAGCCTTAATAATCATAATCTATTACCTAGTCATGCGAAGATAACTCAACTAAACTCTTTTGTATTATTAGAAACTGATTGTAAAGAAGTACATGATGTCCTTTTTACTCTTAATTCAGATAGTGCCCCTGGATGGGATAACATACCAACAAGATTCCTAAAGCTAGCTCATAAAGAAGTTGTACCTATTATCTGTCACTTAGCTAATCTTTGTTTTAATCATGGTGTTTTTCCAAAACAACTTAAAAAATCGATTGTAACCCCGGTATTTAAGAGTGGTGATACATATGACATTAACAATTACAGACCAATATCGGTCTTACCATCAATCTCAAAAATATTAGAGAAGCTTTTAAATAGAAGACTCATTAATTACCTTACCAAATACAAACTTTTATCGGATTCTCAATACGGTTTTCGCAATGGGAGGTCTACGGAAGATGCAGTGACTGCCTTAACTACGTTTATAATTGAACAATTGGACCAGGGGTTTAAATGCGTAGCTTTATATTTGGACCTAAAGAAAGCTTTTGACACAGTCTGTGTCCCCATACTTATTCAAAAATTAGAGAACATTGGAATAAGGGATACACCATTGGCTCTTCTCAGAGATTATCTGAGTGATAGAACGCAGAAGGTTAAAATAGATTCGTACATCAGTAACGACTCAAACGTTGTTTTTGGAGTCCCTCAAGGGAGCGTTTTAGGACCTACATTATTTTTAATTTATATTAATAATCTGTGTGACCTCAAATTAAATAACGCTAAAATATTCTCATATGCTGACGACACGGCCGTTGTTTTTTCTAACATTACTTGGGAAAAAGTCCGCATTGAAGCTGAATCAGGTCTTAATATTGTTGCTCAGTGGTTGAAGTCAAATTTGTTAACACTTAACGCTCAGAAAACAAATTATATGTGCTATACTATTTATAACAGAACCCAACCAGGAAATGATTTTAATGTTAAATTAATCCACTCCGACGCAACAAACAACATTAATTTAACTAAAGTAAATAAAATAAAATATTTAGGAGTTACAATTGACCAAAGGCTTTCATGGTTTCCCCAAATTGACGTACTTAGTGCTAGAACAAGAAAATTAATTTGGATCTTTAAAAATTTACGACACGTAGCGTCACAGGAGTTGCTTAATAAAATATATATCATCTTAGCCCAGTCTGTTTTAAGTTACTGTGTGCCAATTTGGGGAGGAGCTGCAAAGACCAAATTTATAGACATTGAAAGATCACAGCGAGCCTTGATAAAAATCATGTATTTTAAACCATATAGATTTCCTACTGACATGTTGTATTCTTTGAGCAAGTTATTAACTGTACGAAAGCTGTATATAATACAGTCAGTATTAAAGGTTCACAAAAATCTAGTTTATAACCCAAATGCATTTAAAAACAAAAGAAGGAAGCATTCAGTTGTATCGGTAAAAGCCTCTAAGACATGTTTTGCTGGAAAGCAATATGGAAAACAGTCAGCGCGGTTGTACAATCATATAAACAAAAGTCTGGATATATATCGTATGCATCAACATGACTGCAAGAAAACTGTTACTGACTGGATGCTTACTAAAACTTATGAGGAGACGGAAGCACTCCTACGTTATATAACATAAGATAAATAAAACTTATCTAATACTAATATTTCAAATTGATTTCTTAATTACATTACACATAATAATATCTACAATTATAAATATAAATACTTAAATAAAAAACATAAAAACTTAATTCTAAACTAAGGTACTGGATAGTTACTACACACGCACATAAACATTCACACAACCACACACACCCACATTCACACACACCCACACACCCACACAAACACACACACCCACACACACACACACACCCACACACACACACACACACACACACACACACACACACACACACACAAACACACACACACACACACACACACACACACGCACTCACACTTATACACTTTTTTTGTTTGTTTTATATACTGTAATAGACTGTTTAACCTACTTATAAATTATAATATTCTGTAATGGATATGGAAGAGCGGGGCCCTCTGGCACAAGTATTTTCATACTTAAAAGAAGGTCCCCACCTTGTTTGTATGTATATACATTTTTGGTTACAGAAATAAAAAACATTTTGATTTTTTTTTGAAAGATAAAGTCCAACTTGTCAATTATTATTACGCTATAAAGAAAATAAAATAAAACCTTTTTACAGAAATAACGTTGACTTTTTTGATCGTGAATATTTGTTGTTTTCTTCACCTGACTGACTTGACACTTATCACATCTATATCAATACTAGCTTCTGCCCGCGGTTTTCACCCGCGTTCCCACAGGAACCGTGCATTTTTTCGGGATAAAAAGTAGCCTATGTTACTCTCCTGTCCATAAACTATATCTATACCGAAAATCACGTCGATCCGTTGTTCTGTTACTGCGTGAAAGAAGGACAAACCAACAAACACACTTTCGCATTTATAATATTACTAGGATATATAGTAGGATTACTAGGATAAAGAGATAAAATTTGTTTGTTTGTGAAAGAAATTCCACCTGGCTACCATTCCAGATGCACTCCGCAGTTTAGGTATAAAGCTACAAGTACGCGGCGCGCGGGCTCGTACTGTCGGGACGAATTCAGCGTGTTGCCGTGCAGCCGGGTCGCACGTTAGCAGTACCTACGTAATCACTCACGCGGAGCAAAAGCATATTGCTTCGCATTCAGCTGCGAGGATTCAAACCGCAAGTTTTTGCAGTTTTAGAATTTTTATCGACTTACAATGTTTTTATGTACAATGTACATATAAACAACACAATATTTGTGTAATATAAAAAAATAAACTATTTTATCATCAGTCTTATTTAATAAAGTTAAATTAATCACTTCAAATAAGCTATTCTTGCATAATTATACTTTAGGGGATAATGTGAAATGAAGACGCGGCGGTGGCCTAAGGCAGCCCTTACACCTAATTCATGATTGATAGATAAGCATCAATCGCGGATCATGAGAACACCATGAAAAAACCACGATCCCCGTTTGACGCATATCGTATCGTCTATTGTGGTTGTGGTTGGGGCTTGATGGAATGATCTATTCCGAGCACGGTACCCGCTTCTACCTATGCACCTAAGCTTCTACGACCTCTATTAAAAAAAAAATGGTTTCACAACCACTGCTTGCTCAGTGCAGACGCCGCGGTAAATAAGCGGTAGTGCGCTTGATATGTATGTAGCGTAAAGCGGAGCAGTCGTTGCTTTCATCCCAGGCAGAGCTTCGAGACAGACGTTCTTGTTAGACGTTCGCTGTTAGAGTCATTTTAACTTTCATAAGTGCTCCTTTGGGGCCTATTTGAATAAAGACTTTTGAATTTTGAATATTGAAGTTCATGTCTATTTAGTGGTTTTTTGATGGTTTTACATCCAGTCGCGCTTGCTCGTGTATTATCTCGTAATCTGCGCTGGATGCAAAAGCATGGTTATTTTGATACCAAAACGCATACTTGCATAAGTGTCAACGGTCTGCATTATGATAGCGCGGACTAGTCAGCTGCAGCACCCGTGCTGTGCTTGCGTTATGTTTGGTACGCTCAGCATAATAAACGGAATAATGAAATTTTGTTATCTAAATACGAGTAGAATAGATGTAGTAGTTTTATCCTGATTTCACATGAGTAAAGCCGCGGGGAAAAAGCTAGTATATAACGCATTAAAAATATTGAAGCTAAATTCATTCTAATCCAACCAATCCTACTTCCTTATAAATACGAAAGTGTGTTTGTCTGTTTTTTGGTTTGTCCTTCAGCAACGAAGCAACGTATTGATTTTTGGACGATTTTTGGCATATATATAGTTTATGGACCGGAGAGTAACTTAGGCTAATTTTTATCCCGGATAATGCACGGTTGCAGTGGGAACGCGGGTGAAATCCGCGGGCAGAAGCTAGTATTATAAATGCGAAAGTGTTTGTTGATTTCTTGGTTTGTCCTTCTTTCACATAGTAAAAGTGCAACGGATTTACGTGATTTTTGGCATAGAAATAGTTTATGGACCGGAGAGTAATATAGGCTACTTTTAATCCCGGGAAATGAACGGTGCCTGTGGGAACGCGGGTGAAACCGCGGGCAGAAGCTAGTTGATATTGTACAGCCTTTGATTATCTAGTTTATCACATAAAATAGCTATGCAAAAATAGCTATTTATCTGGGTCAGGATTCAAATTTGTTACTGCTCCCTGTAATGTCTCACACATTATACACTTATCAATCGTATATTATAGCGTACCCATACACGAGCACACTGTTTGTAATATCAAAATAACTGGTTTTTCACTAAATGCATATGAAAGCATATAGGGTACCTATATCAAATCAACCATTCTTTAAATTTTTGTCTGTCTGTCTTTCTGTCTGCCTGTCTGTTTGTTTGTTCCGGGTAATCTCCGAAACGGCTGGACCGATTTTGACGGGACTTTCACAGGTAGATAGCTGATGTTACAAGGAGTAACATAGGCTACTTTAATTTTAGAAAAAGAATTAGGGTTCCGCGCAAAAAAATAAAAACCATGAAATCCAAAATCTCCACGAGGGTGAAACCGCGGGGCAGCAGCTAGTCTATGGAATAAATCTGAAAGTGTATCCTTTCAGACAAAAAAAAATGAATTTTACAAATCAGTTTATAAATAGCGGAATATACATTAAAAAATACAACCGAATTGAGATCCTCTTTTGTTTTGAAGTTGGTTCAAAATAAAATAATTTATTTTTTCCATAACATCGCAGTGGAAACGAACCGTAGCGCACAGTCTCTCGTGATCAGTTATCGCTTGCCTCATATTATTATTTGTGTTCTGTTTTAACCGAATTAAAAAAGGAGGAGGTTCACAATTCGTCTGTGTTTATATTAGGGTTTATATCATGGGTGGTTTAATAAATTTTATGAAAGAATACTCCTTAGAATGGAATTTAATCATCACGATATTTTTAGACAGTGTCTAAAGATAAACATCTAAAATGATTAGAAATGTCACCACAGAATTAAGTTAGACAACGGTTAGATACTACATAAATCAGGATTTGTGGTTGCTCATATTTAAACACGTGACTAAGGCATGTTTAGGAGTTAAACACTGTTTATCACAGGTTTAATGTAATAACAATATTTTTTTGTGGTAAGACCGTAGGTAGGTTTCTACTCTCCAACTAGTCATAGATACTTTCGCGTTGAATCATCCATTTTTCATACCTCCGAAGTCCGAGAAAGTACCTAAAGGTTGAAAATGTAACTTACTGATACGAATCAATAGGTTCCTAAATACCTACCAAATCAACTGTCAAATACGTCTCTATAACTTTATAAATATTACCTAATCTGTGTCTCAGTTACAGAATACGAGTTGATAACTTCATCAATAGATACACTATACGAAATTCGAAAGAATAAACGAACATGCCGCGTACAATTTGAGTTGTGAATTATTGTGTTCGAAGCGTAGACAGAGAAATAGTCCGTCGACGGTTCGAAGACTGTCAGGGCTAGATCGGCAATTGTCGGGACTCGGGAGTTTCCGTAGCCTCACTGCGTCTCCCCGTTACCTCACCCCGCGTGTGACGAAGCGGTTGCAAAATGTCGACAATATTTTACATTTTTTTGATAACTTTTCGAAGTTCCTTTTTCATTTTGAATGTACATAATCTATTTCAATTATTATGTATTATTTTCAAAGTTGACTACATTACCGAGGGGTAAGGTGCAACAGTTTTTTGATTAAACGAGTTTATTATATGAAAATAATCAGTTCAAAACGAGTCGTTTTAGTGGTGGAAATATTGAAAATTCACTTCGCTCTAATTTGATTTTAGTTGTGTTTGAACCAAAACGAAAGCGTTTTGCCCCTAGATACTGCTTATCCGCTTATACATGCAAAATTTCATTTAAATCTGACCTGTAATTTTCAAATGAACAGGGAAGTTCGTTTGTATGGGACATTCGGTTTACGTACCTCTGTTAATAACGTTAGTCTAAAATGATAACCAGCGAAAATTCTAGACTATTCCTTCCAGCCGAATACCTAGCGACCGCTGCGCTGGTCTTAATCGGGGGCCTTACCGGCTAACAATCTCGTGTTCGTTTTCAACTTAAAACCGATTGGGTTCCCGCGCAAAAAAAAATACCATGAAATCCAATATCTCCGCGCAGGTGCAACCGCGGGCAGCAGCTAGTGTTACATAAATATGAGTCATGCTTACGAAAGTTTTAATAGATACATACTTGTCACTATTAGGTGAAGCGAGCAGTATCGACGCTCGGGTGATGAAGACCTGCAGCAAGGAACCGAGATTGCCCGTTTGCAGGTTGTTCTGCAGAAATGTCTGCAGCAGCGACTCGGTCGACGCGTCGAAAAACAGCTGTTCTTGACTGAAAATAAAAATTATTTTTTTCATTTTAAACTAATATTTTAGGTGACCGTACCTCAAAAGAAAAAAGGAACCCTATAGGATCAGTTCGTTGTGCCTCAGTCTGTCAAGACCGGGAATCAAAACCTGTAGGGTACTTCCCGTTGACCTAGAATCATGAAATTATGTCAAGAAGCAATGTCTTATGGCAATAAGCATCCGAAACCCGTAAATTTGTAGTTACATAAAAAAAGAATATTTTTTAATGAATTATTTTGGTGAATGTAGCTAATTAGCTATCGATTCCTGTGATGGACAACTATTTACACACCTGTAACATTGTACGGAACACTCGAGCGCGAGTCCTACTCGCACTTCAACGGTTTCTTTATGAATTTTATGTAATGTTGCAATTGTGGTTGTACTTGAGCACCATACTTATTCACATAAGGGCCGTGTTTTTACGCTTGTCCAATAATGTAAACGAACTCGGCGGATGCCAACCAATGACATCGTTCGAATTTAGATTTTTCTATAGTATATGTCGTTGGTTGGTGATCCGCCAAATTTGTTTAAATTATTGGACGAGTATAAAAACCCAGGCCTTAGCGACGCAGAAGGATCGAACAAAAGCCAATTAGGAATAAAAATGTTTCGTTACACCAGATTTACAATTGTATCATGTCTAGGTTTCCTAAATTAATTTAATTAGTTAGTGCTGCCGAATACTGGTCCACCGAAGCGGCCTCTGGACGCAGGTGGCTGCGTCCAGAGGCCGCTAGCTATAGTGGTATAGACGCGGCCACTACACGCACCAAACCACTGGCGGCCGCGTCAAGTGGCTGCCACTTGACGCGGTGGTTCGGTGCGGCCTCCAATCACATCACAGCCACTGGTAGCCAGGGCCACACAAGGGGCGTTCGGGCTTTTCTAACGGCCTAAACGCCCAAGCGCCCCTTCTGTTCTTTCTTTATTTAGTGTGGGAGAAGCTGGCGTTTATGGTCGTGAGTGCGCGGGAAGTGGTCGGACGGTCACACATCCAAATACTGACCCCATCAAATGTACATTACCGTATGGTTAAGGATGTTGATTCAAGCTACAGTATGAGCGAATACTAATTATTTGCTTTAACCACTTTATGTGGATAGCTAAAGAGTGGAATTCATCGCCGGTATCAGTTTTTCCTGGACACTACATTCTGCGAGTCTTCAAGAGACTAATGAACAGGTATATTCTGGGCAAAAGTGCTTCATTGTCGATCGCACTGTTGCTTAACACCAGGGGCCTATTTCATAAAAAATATTAGTCTAATATTATGAGTATTGGTCTCATATTTTGTATGGAAAAAAGAAAAAAAACGCTCATAATATTAGACTAATATTTTTTATGAAACAGGCCCCAGGTGAGATAGCGGTCAAACGCAAGACATAGAATGTAAAAAAAATATATGTACATCAAAATACCACAAAATTGGTATCTATTGAAAAATAATAGAAGTTCGATCACCACTGCTATTAAATCATACATTTATGTGTGCACTTGATAATATCATTTATACCGGATGTTGCGACATTTATATCATTGCGAGTAGTTCCCTCCTCAACATGAGTCACTATCAGCACAATATCTAGGCATTAATTTTATCTTGTGCATTAATTAAATTATACATTAGTTGTTAATTTAACAACAGATTTTTCATTGATAAACCAACTCAATTGGGTCATGAATGGATAAGATATGGTTTCAGATCAAATACAATTAAAATGATAACTTTTTCTTGTTATTACACAATGATAAAAAAGACAATTATAGGTTCTTTTAACCAAATTCAAACTGACTGACAATTTCACTTGTTTGAACCAGTGAAATTGTCCGTCAGTTTGGATACATAGTTTATAAAAAAAAACTTGATGATAAATCAGAAACCGATGTAATGTTGATAAATACAGCTCAATTTATTTGAAAGAACAAGGTTAAAATTGTTAATAGGTATTTAATTGAAACAATCAAAAACTTGTTTAAAACAACCAACTTAACATTGATTTATCAACTTCAAATTACAAAATCATAATGTTTTTTTTTCTGTATACATACAAACAAGGTGGGGATGTTCTTTTACGATAAAAATACTTGTGCCAGAGGGGGCGCTCTTCCATATCCATTACAGAAAACAAAGTAGTTATAATAATCTATTACAGTATTTAATGACATTTAAAGACATTTGTTTGTTTGAAATCTGGTTTTGTCAAGTTGGTTCTTTGCTGTGTTCTTAGCATCGGGTAAATATTGCTTAGATCTCCACGCTGAAATTGCCAGGTAACATAATATGACACACTAACTAAAACTTGCCAGTCTTCAAAATGAAAATGATTGGACAGATATGTTCAATAAACAAGCATGCAACAATATTGACCACATTGTCGCTTATCAGTTAAGATTCTCATAAAACGTGTGGTCATACTCTAATGGTAAATAATAAAAAAATTTGAATGAGTAAAACTTACGAAGTAGCAGGTGGTGTGATGTTGTACGCCAGCATTTGATTCCAGAACGGGTCATTAGGTGAGATGACCTCAGTTGAACAGAAACGTGTCAGCAGCTCATTGGAGCCTAACTCAGAGTAACGGCTTATTGCAACACCCATGGTTGGGCTGAAAGCAAAAAATTTTTTTAATGTGTTTTTAAGCTATCTATACAAATAAATAAAATTGAAGTGTCTGTTTGTCATATCAAAATAACAGCTTATTACTAAATGCATATGAAAGTATATACCATACCAATAGCAAAACAACAATTTTTATTATTTTTGTCTGTCTGTCTGTTTGTTCCGGGTAATCTCCAAAACGGCAGGACCAATATTGACGGAACTTTCACTGGCACATAGCTGTTGTTACAAGGGGTAACTTAGGCTATGTGAGCGAAGCCACGGGGAACAGCTAGTAATCTAATAAAGGGATCAATGCCCAGCCAGATGGAAAGAGATTGCAGCTATAGAACTGATAACATTTAGTTTTACCTATTTTATTTTGTTCTATTTTAACTTCATGAGACACATTCTACTTATCGATCTTTCTATATTTATATCTATCTTTGTAAATATTAATTTCAAATAATGACATGGCAGACCTAATTTAATACTTTATTATATCGATAAAAACTCTCTAAAGAAATAAATGACACAGTAATGTTTTTAGTTCAATGTTCGCAGTATGTATAAATAAACATTTTTGGTATATATATATTTTGGATACATATATTATATTGTTTGTAAATAGAAATGTTTCCTTTCAATATTTCAATTAAAACTACATTTTACAGCCTGATAATGTGATAGTACATAAATAATTTTAAAATGAGCTAAATTTTTGAAGATTACGAGTCTTTACTATTCATTGTCCTTTGGATACTTCATAGAATTCAAACCTATAGCAGCATTAGATGAGTAATAAAGCAATGAATTGTTTACTTCAGGGTCGTTTTATAGAGTCGAATAAAAACAAAAAACCTAAGAAAAGCGCTGATTTACTCCAATTCTTACAAACAACGAAAAACAAAAGTTGTTGGGTCAATAAAACAATGGGTGGTCGTAATTGGGTATGGTGTATAGTAAAGTATTTACAAAAACTTACGCACCAGTATTATTTCTCGTAATTACACAGTAAACACGCGTTTCAAAACCAATAATTTGGCACTAAGAACACTAAATTACGATGCATTTCGCCACGAAATCATTGCCGACTTGTCACTTTTTGATTGACAGCAATTATCAAATTATAAATTGAAAGCCACAGACCAAAAATAAACCAGCGATAAAATTACACTGCGTTCAAAGAATAATAATAAGCAGAGACCAATTAGTAAAGAGCTACATTCTACGCATGGAGGTATGTTCTATGTAACAGGAAGAATCACTTATACCAAAAACGCGATCCACAAGAGACTGTCTCTTTCTAAAAGGGCAACCTTATTTTATGAACTATACGGGACGGATTTTAGACGATTTGTTGTAGCAAAAATGACTCTATTTTCTTTGAATTATTTATTACAGTCAGAAATATACTTAAAGGCCTACCTACCGAGAGTAATAATCACTGTTCCTAAGAAACAGTAATACTGGTGACTCTGAGATATTATTGCTATCTTGTTGATCAAAAAGAACTTACTCTTGGTTGCTTCTTTAGGTCACATACATAGTGTATAGTGATAGTGCGTCAAATAATTACATTTTTTTTTATTTCTGGTCAGTTAGTTGAAACATCTAACACTTAGACGTCGCGTCGCCTGGATTTGAACTATAATATGAGCATATTTAAACATGCGACTAACGCATCTTTTGTAGTTAAACGCGGTTTAACACAGGTTTAAAATGTGTTTAATTTTTGTGGTAAGATCGAGTATCTCTAAAACACAACACACAACCCATTGTTAAAAAACTGCGCGTATACTCTCTTCTTCTTCCTCTTCAGATTATGGCTTTTAAACGCTGCTTGACGTTTTTCTGCCAGTATCAAAGTGAGGCCAGTGTACGGTGCGTATACTCTCCTCTATGTGATATGCACTCGATGACAACCAGAGACCACAATTTGGAGTCATTCTTTATTATGTCAATTGTCATTCTTCTGTCAATTATTGTCAATTCAATCTCAAGTCAAATCTCAACAAAATTCGCTTTTCGCTTTTGATCTGTGTTCAGTGTTGTGAAGTGCGTATACAAATGATTATAATCACAGACTACTGAGTATCATTATAATACTACAAATTACTTGTTTCAGTTAATATGTTTTAGTATGTATTATGCCATAAAGTACTATTAGGCTTAAAGCTGATGAAATGTATAAGTGAGGACATTTTACGCGTAAAAAGGTCGATTATTCATATGTGTAAGGTAAGTTACACTTCAAGGTAAATTAAAATGTATTGAAAACTACATATAGCTCTTGTTGTTTTAAGCTAGTTCAAAATGAAGCTTATTTCGTAATTTCTCTAGCTTTATATTTGGGTCTGTTGCAAAGGATGTTTCTTTTTATTTATTTTTTATTATGTAGTTGAATCATGATTTTGTTTTAAATTCAGTATTTTTCATCTACCTTCATTTTAGTAAAAATATAGTACAAAATTGTTTTTAGACCTAATTTTAGTAAAAAAAACTTACGGTCTTACCACAAAAAATCAAAAGAACATACTTGAAACATGTATAAAGTACAGTGTTTAACTCCTAAAAATGCCTGAGTCGCGTGTTTAAATATGAGTAGCCACAAATCTTGATTTAAGCAGTGTCCAACTTCATTCTGTTGTGACATTTCTAATCATTTTAGACGTTTATCTTTAGACACTGTCTAGCTAAACAGGCATAAACAAAGCGTTGTTTTGTGGTAACACAGTTAAAGTTTATGATTTCCACAATCCACTATGTAACTACACACATTTTACATAAAAAATTGATTAGTCTGCTAAACATCACTAAAGTAGGTGAGGTGAAGCCTAGAAAAACATTTTTATTTCAAGATTTCCTTGTTATTACAAAATAATTAAATTAATAGTTTAGACAACTACACCCTTATTCATAAACATTCCACGACTTACTTAATTACTAGAAAGTATGACTTAAAAAATATGCTTAAATATTTTTTATCAAGTTATTTCTGTACTTAGCTTAAAATAATATAATAAATAACCTGCATTTATTTAAATTAAGCTATAAGTGGTTTTAAATAATAATAATCCAATAACAATCTCCACAATAAGAGTAAACTTTCTTTCTCAGAACCTGTCTTAGAGGATTGTGTCCATAAATATAATGAGTAGGTGTAAGTACCTATATTTCCTGGCCTTGTTGAATCTTGCTGTCATTCTTTATGTACTTAATTGGAGTAATAAATATTACACTTATTCATCAAAATCAAATGATAATTAGGTACTACAATGTAGCTTGTAGTTTCTATAAAATACTATCTGCTCCTCGTAGTTTCACCTACATGGAGCTTCCCACAGGAACCATGTATTTTCTGTAATTATAATCAGAACAAGAAGTGTAATATGTTACTATCTGGCGTTGAGATACTAACCCCTAATATTATATCTAGACTTAGTTAATTAGAGGGATTGATTATTTGTATCTATACAAATAAATAAAATTGAAGCACTGTCTGTTTGCAATATCAAAATAACAGCTTTTGCTAATAATGCATATGATGAAACTATGTATGGTACTACTTAAAACAAAAATAAATAGTAAATACAAAAAATTGCTTTAAAAAAGCGTCAAACCGACTTCAGTGACAAACTACTGAACCGATTTTGATGAAATTTCTATGGGACCAATCTGAAAGTATATCCTTTCAAATAAAAAAAATATTTTTTCAAATCGGTTTATAAATGCCCGAGATCTGAGGTAACAAACATAAAAAAAAACTACCCGACGAATTGATAACCTCCTCCTTTTTTTGAAGTCGGTTAAAAAACCTACTATTAACTAATTTCTGTCTCTTTGTTCCGGCTTACTTCTGAAACAGCAGGACCGATTTTGATGGGATTTTCACTGGGGCAAAGCTGCAGCTAGTATACAATATATATGAATAATGTACCTTGGTCCTTGCTTGCATTAAAACACCATACATAATAATAACCAGATAATAATAACCATAGGATAATTATTCCCTTTCCTTGTAAAGTCATCAATGTTTATAGTAGTTCACTGTGCAGGTAAATGATGTTGAATATTAGATTTATGTTTATTACCCTTCTAACAAGCTACTACCTGTACTAGAAGTTATGGGTTTTGGGTTATGGGAAAGGAGATCAAATTAACAGTGTTTTCACTGGTGAAAACACTGTTAATTTGACACAACATGACAAGACTGAGGGATTTTAAAATTTTGTTATGGTAAAGTTTTTGATATTGCCAGTCTCGTTTGTTGTTATGAAATCCTCCTTGTCCTACTATATGTATATAATATTATCTAATATAAGTGTAGTTGTACCTATTTAGTCTTTGTTTTTCTAAACGCAGGTGTTGTTATTGAATCTCAATAGTGAGGTAATTTGTCTGTACTCTGTATGAATACATGCTGTAGTAGTGATCCAATATGCAATACTTAGTATGTATTGAGTAACAATTCACAGATATCAAATCAATGATTACTTGAGTTCATCGAGGTCTGAATTTTAAATTGGAAGTTGCACAAATGTCGCGACTGTTTTGTATCATAATACGATTGTTATTCTTATTTGTTGGGGGCGTTAGGCCTGCACTAACGTCCCGCTTGCACGATACGATTGTGATTGCATCTAAAATTCTAGTTAGCAATGCTGCTAAATTCAGATAATATCACATCGATCTAGAAGTAGTCTGTCTCTATGACAATGACATTTAGTTCTACATAATTACATATCTAAATTGTTAGAAGTTGTCGATCTTCAAAGCTTACGCTGTTGCAATCGAAAACTCAATTAATTATCCATTGACCTCTTTCCAAAGTCAACTGGCGTCTCACACATTCTATTTTAAGAAGTCAGCAAGTATATAAAATCATGCGACATGGCACCTTGTCACACCGGGTCCACGTTACATACCTTTGGAAAAGTAAAGAAAACGGTACAAACCTTATTGCGAGTAGGAGCTAATCATTATTTTTATTGTAGGGTATTTACAAAACTACTGACTGTCAAGTATCAGAAATATGTAGTTCGTTCAAGTAACAAGTTCGAGCGACATTTTTTATGAATAATATAGTCACATTTATTGTGACAACGATCTAAAGTAATATTTATGTAGTTAGGATACATTTGGAAGCAACACACACCATGCATTTTAAACGAATCTATATTTATTGCGTTACCTTTTATAATTTGGATTCGGACGCCATAGTTTTCCCGACATGAAATTTGCCGCAGTAGCTGGCGCGAAATAGAACGCGCAAATCGCGTTCGTATTTTGAAATAATTTTTAATTTGCTGTCAGTGCCGTGATACTAGATAATATTTTAATTGGAACTGTTTCTGGCCAGTGCAGTGGGAGGATTGTTTATGGTGCGAACATTGTTTTTTTTTCATTCTCTCCTTTGTTAGGTTCGCGTTTGTCTTGCGTTGCGTTAATGTCATTCCATATTTATTTATTGAATCTTTGCAATTTGTAGTTAAGTATTTTAAAATGTTGCAATGTTTGCATCTATTTTTATGTCTACACTATACATTTGTCGCATCTTAACTTTTGATATGTTTATTAGTGTTATGCGGTTGTGTGGTTTCGGTGTAACATTTCCTGTGGTATTTTAGGCTATTTAATATTGCCACTTAGTGGATAAATTATTTATCCGATAACCAAAACAATTATTGAACTCCTTATAACATCGACTATCTGCCAATGAAAGTCCCGTCAAAATCGGCCCAGCCGTTTCGGAGATTACTCGGAACAAACAGACAGAAAAAATTTAAAAAATTGTTGTTTTGTTCTAGGTACCGTATATACTTTCATATGCATTTAGTAAAAAGTTGTTATTTTGATGTTACAAACAGACACTTCAATTTTATTTATTTTTACAGATAAGTACGGTCTCGCTTCTAAGTTATTTAATGTAATTCTAATCATAAAGCTTACGTAATCTTCCATCAAAGGCATCATAATGTTAATGTTTATCGATGTAACGATACGGAGATTTTGGTCCATAAAATAAGCTATACTTAAATAGGATTACTGATGCACATACACTTTCCTGGGGTAGAACTAGATAAATAGTAAAAAAAAATGTGAAAATTAAAAAAGGAAACAGAAAAACGACTTAAATTATTACCTAATTTAATTTATTATTCATTGGTTTACTACGTACATTTAAGAATTGGAAAAATATAATTTGTAACTACATAATATATTGATACAGATTTAAGTTTTTTAATAATAATAATATAGCTTATTTCTCAAAATCAAGTTGCTCAAAATTTACAACGGGCCCAAAACTAGGCGTAGCCTGTATCTTGAGTGCCCAAATATGTTCTGTGGCTTTTTATAGTCTAGCCTAGTGGTAGCCTTTGACCAATATCTCACAAGAATCTAAAACGTCATCACTTTTTTATTCAGGGCCTCATAACAATGTTTCTTTGCATTATTTGTTTTACAAGCCGCCAAATAAAGCTGTATGTATCACTGCAGAGATTCCTTGATCTCAGACGTTAAAAAAAAGAAATGTCCATAGGTCGACGATCCCTCTGGTGTTTGGCAAGCGGCCAGATTGCAACGGCCAGCGCGCGAAATGCAGCGTGTTCGTCTAGTCATAGACAACGTTTTGTTTTTCTTGGATTGATTTCAAATGCTGTTTTTGTCATGAAGTTTTAGAATATTAAATTTTATTTAATCATTCCATTAATTCAATGACTTATATATTTTATGGTTTATATATTTTTTTTGTTAGTTACTTACCTAATTTTTAAGTTAAGAAGACGTTTTAGTTGATTTTTCAAAATATATTTTCGGTGCAACACTTTAACATTAATTCAATTATTAATGAATATATTATATATTAAATATTAAATTCTATTATATTTTATGGTTCAATTTAAGACATGCCACATAAAATGAATCGTTGTTATGGTAAAATTAATATTAATACTAATGCGACACGTTTTGACAGTATTTTATTACCACAATTTGTAATGGATTTAGTTCGTAGCAGCAGGAGTTCTCAACCTTACCACATCTCCTGATTAGCTATTATTTATTTTATGACCTTTGTGAATGTCGCACACACGGAATAGTTATCCTCAAAACATGGAAGCAGCATTTTGCATGCATACCCGAAGATAGTTGTGTAAATTAAAACATCATAAAATGCTGTAACTTAACGTGTCTGCATGGTATTCATTCCAAAAAGTGTTAAAAATAATATAATTAATTTTGAATACCTAAACACAAATATTTTTTTACATTCAATGCATTTGAATGTTTTGAAAAATCTATATTTTTATCACGAAGCATCAACGCCTTTGTGACTATGCTTTTGATATCGTTTAGTATCCGTAAGTAGCGCGATAAAATAACCAAAAAATAAAAGATTTAATTAAGCTGGCCAGACAAAATAGCGAGCGAAAAGAACAATACATCGCATCCTAAGCTTCTGCGGTAAAGGCTCAGTCCCCCCGCAGTTAGTGCCCCCGCAGCCCGCAACGAATAAGGTTTAGTGAAGTTTTATCGCATCGATTTGTTCTGCCACATATTGTAACTAAGGAAGCCAGCTCAGAATTAGCTGATTTTGATTTTTGATACAGATAAACGCATACGTGATTGTAAAATGTTGCCAACACCTCAGTCAGAAACAGATATATTAAACTAACCACATAAAGAGGTGTCCAGACATCTAGCCGTTATTTATGTTTCAGTAAAGTTAACAGGTTGGCCGCGGCCATATTTAACAGCATCCATATTTAACGGCTTAAACTTTGCGGCCATTTGTAGAGTCGTTAAAATTGTTAAAAAAAAATGGGAGCGTGGGCTTGGATTAGTGAATAGAATGCGGAAAAATAATAACAATTACTTAAAGCAACGGCACGAGTTTACCAATGATTTAGTTTATCCAAAGCCGGTGAGTTTTGTACATTAGCGTTCGAAATAGTGTTCTAGTTAAAAATTAGTTGAGAATTACTTATTACATGTGAATATTGTACAAACGTAATCCTAAGAGCGCCACTTGTGATCTTTTCAAAAACTGAGAGGGATTAGTAATGCCTCTTGAGGAAAGTCCTTCTGTATTTATTTACAAATATCATCATACATAAAATGACATTACTAGGAACCGCTGCCAAAAACGTCAGAGTGATGCGCTACACCATCATGCGGAGTCATGAGTAAGCGGTTAGTATGTTTAAAATTAGAAGACAAATTACTGCGACCATGAGTTTTCTTTACTAGAAAATATACCCGAAATGGAGAGTACTATAAGTTGTGAGTTTAAACTCCAAGTAACTTTATTTCTTAACGTTGAACATATCGATACCGGTTCGCCTCTTTTTTTAACACGTATAGTTTTGTCTGTGAAACAAGCGTGTACTATATCTGCGTTTCATCTCTGTACTATAATTAAACACTGCGACTTCCCGAAACGCTCGTATTTTCGTGTGAATACATATTTTCGGCCAGTTGCCGCGATATACTTGGTATCGTCTGACGTTACAGGACTCAACGCCCGCGCTCGTCATTCTCCACGGTAAAAAAAAATAAAAAAAGGAAATCTCTATGGTTGTGGAGTGATATTTTTCAAACTGATACCTGGATAGCTGCCCTTCAAAATAGGTTACGAGCCAGTGTTTCAAAATTACGAATACGGAACAGGAAGTGTTGAAAACGCACCGCGTGTCATTTCGCTTTCGTCAGCCCGCGAAAGTGTCGTTGACCAGTCACATATGATCTCCTTGTGGCCATTGATGTGAGCTGACTTATTGCGAGAGACTAGATTTAAGGAGATGTGGGAGGTCGTATTAAAGTGGTGTTTACCCTTTGACGGGCTTGCAGGGATTTGTATGCATTCCTGGGAGTTAGCTGTTACAGACAGTTTTAGAAACTTTATGTTTACTTGTCTTTAGTTGGTGGAAGTTTTGTCTTGGAGGAAGTTTTTGATTTTTTTGGCGGATTTAGTGGCACTTATTTAGAGAGATTATTAGAGTATTTCTATATTCAGTGGTCGTATTTTAACATCTTGATGTTTTTGTTTTACAATGATCCGTAGAGTAATAATTCTGCTCAAGCTTTTCCTTGCTTTATCTTAGCATTTAAAATAAAACCTATGTTTTTTTAGCACAACAAGTAGAGTCTATTGCCTTGTCTATGGTTTCCAAAATCAGACAAAAAGTTCATCGCATGACAACAAACGAGCCGTTGCAGTCGCGTCTTCTGTATGAGTGAACCACTCTTACATTCACTCACCAGCCACTACCACAAATCTTTTTAAAAAGCAATTAAAATCATTAAAAATCTTTCCATCGAATGTCAACGCTAATAAAAAGTTCGTCACAATCACAAAAGCCGGCCGAAATGGGTGAAAGCATCTTTTATCTCGAAAATTAAAAAGTCTCATTTATGTTCTACACTCCCTAAGACGATAATCAAAAGATATCATCGCGAATGATGTTTATTTTTGCTTTCATTTCCTCGTTCTATATTCATACTTATGTATTTGGGTGCTGCCTGAATCTGAGAAACTCTCCTCGAATTCGCGTTTTCTTTGGGGTGGTGGAAGGCATTCAAATGCGGCATAGAGTTTAGGACTTCGTTTCAACTTTTTATGTTTGACGCTATCGGTCGCTAGGGCATTATCTACTGATCGCCTGGTTGGCTACTTCGAGATTAAAATCCTCAGACGCCAAGCTTATGATGTGTCAAGCCTTTGATGCGTCCAAGCTATTATATAGATGTTTTACAGCAGTTGCAATTGAGTTCCCTTGGTTCAGCATGCCTATAGAATATCGGCTGTGTCCCGACTATGAATAGTACCACCCCATTTCTTCCTGCGGGTCCCGTAAGAGACTGCTAAAGGAATATCCAGGGAATGGGCAGCAGCACTCTTTGATCAACGTCATAATCCACTGCGATCACCAACATGCCTACCAAGCGTACTATATTATGGCAAAATCCCCCTTCATGGGGGAGGCTGATGTAGTGGACGTTTTAGTAGCACAGTCGTTCACTTAAGATCACGTTAAAGATTATGGTCAAACCTTTATATGTAGGTAGAGATTTCTATTTTCACAGTGGGCTCTTCGTGGTCGCACCTGTCCTAGATCTTAGTAGTCTAAATAGATTAGATTTTTGGCAGATGAGACTAATGATCATACGAACGAATAATTTAGACAACCATTAAACTCCCTCCACTTTCTGAGAATATTTCTGGGACTATTTCACTTTGGGATATTTTATTCAGCAATACAGTTTGCAGGTCCTGGACTCCAGCCAAGAGAATTGGTTACATCACGGGACCACGGCGTGTAATGCAACTATTGTTTGTTTTTGTTTTCGTTGGTTTGAAGCGTTTCCACAATGGTTAGTGATTTAGTCTATGGTTCGTCTATGATTATACAGACCCTCTATTAGAGTCATTTATTTTAACCTTCATAAGTGCTCATTTGGGGCCTATATTAATAAAGCATATTGAATTTGAATTTGAACATATCAATACGGGAACTTATTTAAATACAATAGTTATATAGATACTATAGGTATTCAACGTGGGATTGAAACTCTTCGCCGTTCTCCACCCAGATTTAAACCCGTGAGTCAGATAGATTGAATAGTTTTATTTGCTCTGTCTCATCTTTTTGTTGTGGCTATTTCATTCGGAACGCGAAACCACTGAAAGTAATATTAGCTCGTCAACTTCGCATGCGATACTCATACTTGAGATTCAGAATGAACGATGGTGGCTTAATTGCAAAAAAGAAATATTTAATTCTCTTTTCTTTGTATCCCTTCGTCATCTGGAGAGGCATGAAGTAGCGCCGCAAACTATGTCTTTATAGTTCTGGGTGCCAATGCTATTGTTGGAAGGCGTGCTTGCCTAACATCAAGCAAACATCGTCACTATAGCAAAAAAAAAACTAATACTGTCACTGTCAGTAGTCAAAAACTAGCTGGGCTAAAAGACATGTTTTAAAAAAGCGTCTATATGATGGTGAAGGACTTAAAAATGGCGTATCAACAATCATCTACGTTTTATTATTCCCTCCGTTGACTACAAACTGTCTTTGACATAATTATGTATTACCTTCCAATTTTGCTTCCAACATATCATTATGTGCCTTACCATAGGTACCATACTACCATATTAATCTCAGATTTCTATCTATGGCGTGTCTCTAAGAGTCCGTACGAAAATAAATAGCGACACATGCATTTCTCGTAATGTGCATCCAGCCAGTGTGTTTTCTTTTTTTTAAGCTTCTAAATTTGAACGTGGCCACGCGCCAGTCTCGGCGCGCGCGCCGGTTGTGCACCTCATTCGGAATTCAAATTAGAATTCTTATTTCAAATGTGTTGATTTTTTGTTTAATCATCGTTGTTTACGGACATTTTGGTAAATATTAAGGAAGTTCCTTTTTTCGTCCTGTAAATATTGTTTTTGGTTTTTGCTCTATATCCTTTGTTGCTTTTTGTGGTTAACATCTCACGACCTGTACGAAATCTGAAGATTCAGTCATAACTTTTTTGACGGTAGTTCCAAATTTGACCCTAACTTTTTTTTATAGAGCCCAACCATAGAGTCCTGTTCCGGCCAGAAACAGCCCAAATAACTTAATTTATTGACTAAAGAATCTAACCTAAACTTTCTAACTAAAATACTGGCCAGTGTTGAGTGTGCCATTGAACGCAATGTTCTATTTTTAAAAGTTTAATTGTGACCATAGACAGTGATTGTGTTTTTTTAAGACGAACGTGCAAGTGTTTTATGCCAGTTATAAAATCAAAAGAAAATGGGGAAGAAGAAGAAAAATAACGGAAAGAAAGGCAACAGATTCTTTCGCTGGATACGAAGGTAAAGAAAAGTGTGTTAAATAATCTCAAGCATAATAGCTGTGTTTTTGTGCGTGTTTTAACACAAAGTTTAACAAGATGGTTGTAATTTTTTTACTAATAGGTATTGGCATGATTTCAGAATTTACACAAATAATTAAACTGTTTATGTGTTGAACTGTGGATAATACGTAAATTAATGGGGTTTTTTACTATTTCCAAAAAATAAGTGATTGATAACGGTGATGTTCAAATTAAATCCGCCGATTTCCCGATACCAGCCTGAGTTTGAATAGTGTATACTGTCGGTTTGCATTGATGTAAAAGAGAAAAAAGACAGCGCGCGCGTAAAAATTAAGTAAAAATCCAAAAAAAAGTGTAATTACTTCAAAATTAGATATATGCCTAATCGAAAATGTATCACAACTAAGTTTTTTGTCATTATGTAATACGTAAGTCACCGAGTGCAGTGCGCAGACTAATGTGACGCGCCGCTTGATCGCATTGAGCGTCGCTGCACAGCACGTCAAGATATTCTCTCGGAGGCAAACTATACTGCGACGCGCAGCGCCGCTCACCGCAGCTCCGCTCTAATGCTACATACACCATACAAAATGGCTTTGTGCCGCGTCGTGCAGTGACGCGCAGCGACGCTCAAATGCGTTCCGACCTTTAGTCCTACCACCTAGTAGACATGTGAAGATTACTGGACTATGAATTTCATATACTATCTCAACCCGATCTAAAACACATTATGAGATCACCGTCATGGAGCAGAGCTTTCAAACTTATTGTGTTGAACTGACAGACCGAAACCAAGGACATACACACATTGTATGCGTATATTTTGCAATAGTACTTGAGAAGTGTATCTTTATTTAGGTCGTAGAATTTATAATTAATGTACTATGGAAATGGTATATTAATTTCTTGATGTACTAATTTAATTAATTTAATTTACCTAATCGATAAAGTCTGGCGATCTTAATTTTGGGTACTGAACTTATAATTAGTGACAACAGTGTCAATCATTAATGTCATTCGATATAAAGTGTAGCTATTATCTAGATTACCGATTTTCTAAATCGTTTTTTTTTTTGTTTTTTAATTTAGTCGTGCGTCAGACGTTGCTAGATCTTGCTAAAACATTAATCATTTTTGTGCGCTTAAGCTATTTCTAACGAGAAAATTGATCAAAAAATAAATGCCAAAAGTCGATACCAAAACTATTGATAGTAACTTTTTTGACTGGCAACTCTAAAAGTAATGGAAACAAATATTGTAGAAATAATATTGGATTGGATAAATATTTTCTACTAAATCTGTTTTTCGTGGAGGTAGCCAAGAATTAATTTCAGAAATGAAGACAGAAAAAAATGCATGATTTTTCCACGCAAATTTGCGATCCACACATGAGAATCCAGATAGTTATATTATGGGGTTATTAAATACTAGAACCTGTGACTAAAACGGAATCAGAACAGTTAGAATTCGCCTTCAAGGTAAGTTAGGTTGTTATGTAAAAAAAATTGTACAGACAAAATCAGCTGTAAATTTTTATGGTAAACACGGGTCATTTTAACCTGTTACTCAATGGGTGTGGTGTGTGTGATAGTGGATGGAATGCAGGTCCCTCGACCACCGGCCTCGCCCACTCTAGGGCATTACTACTTACGTTAATTATCGTAGCGTTTTATTTCTCTGTCGAGACGAGCGGGTTATTCGCCTGATGGTAAAGGCGCGCTGATGACACTGGCATGCATGAGAACGTTTATCTGTGCCGCGCGGCCAATGCGTTACTTTAAATACACTAGAATCTAGATCATAGAATTTTTTGCACAGTACTGCTTGGTCTATACACACTGGCAATATAACTTAACGTACTTAAACAACGTCCAAACAATCCTCTATTACTAAAAAAATAAATAAGGTTTCGTTTAAAAATCTAAAACGGTGCAGTGTTACGTAAAACTTTTGAAATCTTACGTGAAATAATGTTAAATTCACCAATAAGGCCACTGAAATTGGAATTCTACCACATGCAAGCATAAAACTAAACAAGTGAAAAGCGGGAACCTACTTCCAGGAAAATATCGCGATATTCGAAATTTTATCCCCCATTTATCACCTTTGTATTCTTTAATAAAACAAGTAAAACGACCACCCTCGTGATATACCCTATTCATAAATAAAATAATATCTCGGGTATCTCAGGCTGATATAATTTTATTTTGGTTTGTAAGCAATACTTTTTTTGTAAAGCTGAATTATTAAAACAACCTTTGCCAATATTAGCTGCATTGTGCAGACAGAAAAATACGTTGTCTATGACGTTTTGAATTATTTAAAATTATGGCGCCAAAGCCATTCGCCAATAATTTTCAAAACTTTTTTAATCTATTATGTCTGTCTGTTTATAAAAATTTCCGGAGGAGACTTGTAACTTTAAATATAGCTTAGAATTTGATGACAAGGCTGAATGTGCCCTAGGAAGCTCGATACTGCTCAGTTGTAACGACCTACTAATCATATTCTAAACGCGAAAGTTTGTGAGGATGGCTGTTTGTTACTCATTCACGCAAAAACTACTGAACTGATTTTGATGAAACCTTACAGTAATATAGCTTATACATTAAATAAATGCATCATAGCGGTCACCCATCCAAACACTGACCACAGAACGTAAATCTTAAATCATATCTTACAATTATGGCATGCAAGTGCGGTGGCTGACCATGTAGCTAGTAATGTAGCCACTTTTATTGCAAATGTGTGGGTAGTACAAAAATATAGCAATTTCGCAAGTTGACCTACTGTGAGCTTGTCGCCTACGCGTTAGCTATTTTGGCCTGTGCATAATCGCTGGACAAGCTTTGAATTAAGTGTACCTTTATTTAACCGATTTCACAAAATGGAGAAGGTTATAAATTCTTTAAATTCTATTTGACAACGAGACGAGTCGTTCGTTTGCCTGGTGGTAAGCATAACGCTGGCCCATAACAATTGCAGTGCCACTCAGAACTCTCGGACCCTCGGCCTCGGTACTCTCGGCACCTTTGACTTTGCAAAAAAGTCAAAGGTGCCGATCGTCGATTGTTCTGTTGCTGCGTGTAAGAAACACTAAGCAACAAACACAGCTTTGCATTTATAATATTAGTGTAGATTGCCACAGAATGTTCTTTTTATACTAATGGGTTATCAGAAGAGCTGATAATTTGTCTGATGGTAAGCATAACGCCAGCCCATAACAATTGCAGTGTTACTCAGAAAGTCAGAACGTTTAAATACAAAGGTCCGCTAGCACTGCACTGTAGTGCGCTCGGTTACCCTGAGACATTAGGTATAAACTATAAAGTCTCACAAGCCCTGTAATTTTACCGTCAGTTTGCTCCTCAAACAACACAGTAAATCTTGAACATTACTGTTTTAGGCCGGCTCCACACATTGGCCCCAACGTCGGCGTCGGCCCCAATCACTCGTCCAACGTGTGGTTCTAGAAAATGCAATAGCCCCAACGTTGGCGCGAGCATTCACAGTGCTATTTTCTAGATCGTTGGATGAGTGGCATTGGGACTGACGATGATGTTGGAGCCAACGTGTGTAGTCAGCCTTACTGCAGACTACACGAGCAAAACGGCGTTACCCGTCCAGACTTACACTCGCAGAAGAGTTAGTCTTACGACCAGGGTTAAAATTTGCTGTTGTACTTTTTATGTGTGGCAACATTGGCTCTGCTAATTAAATAATTATCTACAATTTCAACCTGAAGTAGAGCATATGAGTACTTTTCTACTTCCCTGGAAAACTAAGGTACTGATTTTATGCATCAATTATTAAACAACTGTTTGGAAAATTATAGCATGCGACGGGGTAAAAATGATTGTGGAGTTGTTTCACCGCTTTCTGAGACATATATCTGCTACTTATCTGTCAGTTTTAGGTTTTTTGACCAACTTTTATGACCGTTTTGTTCTTTTATATTGGGTAGCGAGACTAGAGGGTCGTTTGCCTAATAGTAAGCATAACGCAAGCCCATAACAATAATTGCAATGCCACTCAGAACTTTGAAACACTGGCTTACGCGCAGTGCGCTTGTTACCTTGATAGAGACATGATTATGCGCACGCTCCGTTCCTCTCTTGTCTACCCCCGCTGGACATGCAATTATCTAGCTAGTGTGCAAGACTCGCGCCAATATTCGCATTGGACAAAAAGTTTGGTTATACCTCATTTTAACTGACGAATAAGTTGTAAATATCGAGATGTCTCAGTTTTTTTAAACTGCAAGAATGGTGAGATCGGTAATATGACTACAGGGTCAGTTGAAGATTGGCCAATCAAACTATTATCTACATGTTTACTCTCATCCTATCCATAGCTTCATTATTGGACTCGGACTTTTTTTTTTGAAGTATCTGGGGCCTGCGGTTTCATTTAGAAAGTACTTGCTATCTATAGATTTCAAGATTTATCCAGAGGTTAAGGTTTATCAAGAGGTGGTGGAACTTACCATCACCGCTGTTATTACTAATTTGCATGTTCGTTACACGTCGAGCGGAAAGCGCGAGTTAGATTCATATCTGAATTAATGTAATACATCAAAAGTAGTTACATACATAATGTTTATATAAACCATGTAAAAGTAATTAATTGATTAGTTGTGGCGTGGAACTCTTGCAATATTAATTTAGGTGCTTTTTCCAAGCCTTTTAAGAAGACTGTTGGTCAGCATTTAGTCCATACTAGCTGCTGCCCGCGGTTTCACCTGCGCGGAGTAAAAAATATACTCGAGAAGTAAATACAAAATGCGTCGTCTGCCTTCAAAGCCACGGGTGATGCAATGGAATGCCATAATAGGAGCGGAGTTGTTATGCGTAACGTATGCATGCAATCTATTCCATATCTATGGACATAATTAACTAAGACACATTGCCGGAGAGCATTCCAGTAATTTCCGAACAAAGAGTATACAGTACATACTATACCTATACTTATATTTTTCTTACAAGATCAGCAGTGTATACAAAACATGATCCCGGCACAAAACCACAAAATGCCTAACGATGGCCCCGGGCTGTCTCAAGGACCAAACCAGTTCCCCAGCATTGCTACTTTCCCTGCAAACCTCCCGACGACAGCCCGGGCCATATTGAGCTGCCGTCCTTCCAGGGTTTGCTTGGTCAGAGCCCTATCTCCAACCACCCACACGCCCAAAGCTCGTCTTTTTATGACAGGCAGGGGAAACCGTAGCGCTGTTCCCGGGGACAACTGGGTTGGGTTATAAGTACTCTCCATGCCACTGGCGACACAGGGAATTCTTGTGTCCCTTGCATTAGGATTTCACTATCAATGTGTACTATCATTTAAGTTTTTTTTTTTTTTTTTTTTTAATGTTATTTGCTAACGAGACGAGCTGGTCGTTTGCCTGATGGTAAGCATAACGCCGGCCCATAACAATTGCAGTGCCACCCAGAACTTTGAAACACACAGGCCTGCGCGGCACTGCAGTGCGCTCGTTACCCTGAGACATTAGGTATTAAGTCTCATAAGCCCAGTAATTTCACTGGATACTCTGCTCATCAAACCGGAACACAGTAATGCTTGCACATTACTGCTTGGCGGCAGACTTCACGAGCAAAGCGGTGGTAACAACCCAGACGGACACTCGCGGAAGAGTTAGTCCTCCCACTAACAAAACAATTGAAGCGTTTAGGTACAAATACCAGCCAGTACAGGCTCTATCTCATTAAAACGATGGCCGGGCCTATATGCGCAGTATCTCATTGATCTAAGTAAGGACAATAGTCAATTGTATTGTATCAGCATAAGTATACTATTAATGTATAATTATATACAGCAATATGACAATATCTGATTGTGCTGTACAATGTGAAGTCGATACGAAAGTAAAACATAACTTACCACCTTGAATTTACCGGCTGGTGGTAACTAGGCAGACGTTCACCAAACGTAAAATGAACGACGTTCACGTGACCGTCAGCTCAATTGTCAATTATGACAGTAGATGTCGAATCGCTCTTTAAAATAGTCCGACTTGCAGCTATATGAACATCGGTCCCTGAGTTAAACATAACAGTTTTCTATCAATTTTTTCGTTCTGTCAACCCTTTTGTTTACATAAAATATCTAAGTTTTTGGAACAGGGTATAGTCAGGATCTGGAGGAGCACTAGAAGATGCTCTTCTATCATACTTTTCGCGATGTTCTCCTTACTCATACGATTTGGAATCATTGTATAATTATTGTATCATTGCTAAAACATATACTTTTACACGAAATTTCTTTATTCGGGTAGATTTCGCAATTCGAAAGTTGAATTACCTAACTGAGATATACTGACTTATGTACAGTACACTCAAAATAATCGAAGCTAATTTTAGCCACTTGCCCAAACGAGAAAGGAGAAAGGAACTTTATTTCGCTCAGTAAATACAATAAATTATTAAAAACAAAAAGGGAAGGTTCAAAAAAAATTTTATGTAATTCTTTTTGTGTTGCCGTATTATAAATCCGTAAGTATATGAAAGTCTGCTCCCAATTCTCACTCTTGGGTTGGCAGGTTCATCACCTTCTGCACTTAAGATTATGTAAGATAGTTTTAAAGAGTCAACACATCAAGACTAAAAAAACATACGATAAATCTGCACCATATTTTGTTGTGACAATTTTTTTTTCCTAGAGCGGTATTTCCCATTTTGATATGGACTATGGTCAAGATCCGATAGACGTCCAAGATAAAGCGGTGCGGGTTCAAAACTTTTAAAAAGCAATTAGTTTTATTGCTATTTTATAACATCTCTTGGCAATGGCATTGAGTATCTAAATTAAATAATTGGTATCAATCTAACCATAAACGTTTACTTGATTCATGATACCGATATAAAAGTTTAGATCACTGGCCTCGCCATTCAAAATCCTACCACATAGGTATATCGTACTATATCCTACTAATATTATAAATGTGAAAGTTTGTTTGTTGGTTTGTCCTTCTTTCACGCAGTAACGGAGCAACGGATCGACGTGATTTTTGGCATAGATATAGTTTATGGATCGGAGAGTAACATAGGCTACTTTTTATCCCGGAAAAGTGCACGGTTCCTGTGGGAACGCGGGTGAAATCGCGGGCAGAAGATAGTCGTATATAAAGGAATTTAAAGTCTTATGTGATCAATTTTGACAACTTTCATGCATCTGTCATAATTAAATCTAAACAATAAGAAAACTTTGTACTGGCACAAATATACAGAATGAATAGTTTTGAAAGCAGCCCCAAATTTATATACCAAATGATTGATTACATATCAAAACGTACGGTCTTATGGCTAAAAACGATGCAATCCTCGCATAGATATGACTAAAATAACTAGATTGATTTATCTTCCAGAAATTCTTTGTATAGATGACAATGTTATTGATTGAGCAGTAAGTACGTGCCTACTCGTATGCGTGTGCTGTGTACTAGAACAAAAGCACATTATTTAAAGAAATACCATCTATGTATATTGTATAGCCATCTAACTAAACGGTCCAATATTAACATCGATTTAAAAGAAGTTTCCAAACTACACTATATCCACCTCATTTTTTTCCTCTAACTCCCAAAATTCTTCGCTCCATAGAGGTCTGACTTGAACATAAAAAAGGTTTTCGACTCCGCATCATACCCACGTAAAAAACGAATTAAAAAACTTACTACGAAATAAAAAGAGCTTACGAAAAAGCTAACAAAACATTGAAACGAACATCTGTTTAGGCGTAATCATCACATGCTGGCTCTCTATAGCACGTGCCGTGAAGCATACCATAGAACATAAACAAAAAGCACCGGTAACAGTTAATGTCTGCTGTCTATTCCCCCTCTTCGTAACTCTCTACCACTTAAAACCCATTAACAGAACCAACGCGCTTGAATCCCGATGCGTGACAACCATTGCTAGTTGGATCAGTAAAGAAAAGTAAAACTCGACTTTGAAGAGGCATTGGACAGAGTCGAAGACTGTTATAACTGTGGAACTGTGAGCTAAGTGTACTGGTAATACTGTTACTTGATTTCGAGACCACGTCATATAGTCAGACCGCCCACGAAAAGGTAGACGTGCGCTTGCGTTCAAATTAAAGGAGAAATTACTGGGGTGTCGCACAGGGTACCATTTTTGGACCGATACTTTTTCTTAACACTCAAGTGATCGTGTTTACGTGTCTTGTACTCGTTCAAAAGTGAAACTGTATCAATGAATGCTTTCTTTAGTGAAACCAAGAGGTTCCCATGAATTCTGTTTCAATTAGTGATTCTATCGATGAGAAATCTCTGACACAATGATTCGATGATCGTGATTGAAAAAACGCGCGAGATGTGTGAGTATTTTTTTTTGTTGTTTATAGAGCATCGGCCGGAACATAAACATTTTCTTGTTTATAGTTGGGAACGCCGTAAGAATGACTAAGTCTTAAGTCCTTGGATATATATGCAAAGTGGGCTCTTATTGCATGAAAATAAAGTTGTTTTTTGCAATTGCGTTATTAAATGATGAATCATTTTTCATTGACCCATTGATGGTGAATGTGTGCAAATGAAATTTCTTTTTCTTCAACATCTAAAGCACTTTCTGTGGTTGTTTATTTTCGGAACTTATTTTTATAACAGCATTTATTACCTATATCCCCCATTTCTTTGAATTATAAGCTGCTTTAGGAAACTTTCAGGAAGTTGGTTCATTAGTTCATACCTAAGTAAGTTCTTACCTAAATTCTCACTCAAACCCTAAAAGATATATTAGGTATATTTAGTTGAATATAATTTTTACCAAAACCACGAACACGGAAAAGGGTATGTAGAAAAGTCAAATAAATTAAAATTTACGCTATAAAACTGTTAAAAGTTGTTTAGTTCAATGTGTAAATTGTGTAATAATCGCTAAAACCGATCGTATGTAAATGAGATACCTATATCCAGTCTCTAAGGCTAAAGTGCCCATAGACGTCGAAAAAACCACGCGTAGTTAGATACAGGTAAATGTATTTAATTATTGTCGTAATCTGCCTTTCTTTTTATTCTACGCATAAGCGAAGCAGCGCTTTTGAAAATAATATTGTTTTTAAAGGACAAAAAAGATTTTTAATTTACTTAGTTATTGCGTAGATAATTCAGAGTAGTAAAAGCGAAACCGTTTTCAACACTTTATTGATAGTTTTTTAGAACCTATAAGTACTAAGTATAAAATTTTAACTGAAAAGAAGTTTAAATATTTGTTCAATTTATGTTTGTGTTATTATTTTATGTTTTATCTATGTCCTTACTTCTAAGATACCGTTCTAAATTGTAATCTTAATTTGTTATTTATTTGTGAATCCACGCTATTAGAAAATACAACAATTTTTCCAGAGAATATGAATGTCACATAGGCGTGTGAATTAGGGTGAGTTCTGTATTTTTTTTCCAGTTTAAGGAGCACTAGCTTATAAGCTATATTACTGTAAAGAAATTCATCAAAATCCGTAAAGTAGTTTTCGAGTGAAAGAGTATCAAACAGCCATGATCCATATAATATCCCTCCTCGCAAACTTTCGCGTTTATATTTTTTTCTGAAACAGGCTTACGTTTGACCACGATCTCGCGACGATTCTGTCCACTAGTAGGATTCATAAACAACAAGCAGTTCTTTTAAGTTTTTAACAATTTAATATTATACGTAGACTATAGGTGCTGCTTACTCGCGTGGAATTTCCCACGTATAACTGTGCATTTTTCCGGGAAAAAGTAGCCTTATATGTCATTCTCCGGCCTATACTTCCGGCCTAGACTTGTTTTGCATTATACCTACACCGGCCCATAAACTATACTTATCTATGCAAAAATCACGTTAGTAAATTGCTTCTTCGCTGCGTGAATGTTTTATTCAAGATAACCTGTCCCAATTCTTTTCTATGTCCGAAGGCGCTTATCTTCGGTCTT